>JAHWFO010015474.1:4468370-4506432 GCA_023313115.1 Rhysida immarginata
TGTTAGGCCTATAGTCAAAAATGGCTAATTAATGTTAGGCCTATAGTTAAAAATGGCTAATTAATGTTAGGCCTATAGTCAAAAATCGCTAATTAATGTTAGGCCTACAGTTAAAATGACTAAATAATGTTAGGCCTATTGTGAAAAATGGCTAATTTATGTTAGGCCTATAGTTAAAAATGACTAATTAATATTAGGCCTATTGTTAAAATAGCTAATTGAAGTTAGGCCTATATTTAAAAGTGGTGTGAATGCGTTTTGAATCAAAGATATTTCCACTGTTTATTTAAACCAAGTGCAAGTAAACGTGAGATATTCAAATTTAAAATTATATCTGCGTCACAGCTAAAACTCCTTGGAATGCTTAAAAGATTTTTCCCGACGGTGCTTTGAAACAATGATTTTTCTCTCCTGACGTTTATGGTAACTTTGATCTAGCAGTGGAAAGAACATAGGCCCAGTAGTTTAAAACATTTAACATTAGACGTGCGAGAATTTCATATCTCATTTCGCGCGTTTGGAAAGATTCGTGTGAGTGCTGCAATCAAATACGTAAATTTACATGCAGTTTTCGCCATTGCTCTATATAAAAATATTACTGTATATAATACTAAACAACAAATTTTTATAGTCTACTTTTCAGCATATTTGAAAATCGTTTTACGAATTATATTCTTGTTGATTACAATTTTTAAACAGAATAAAATTTTTATATTTATTGAGAACTTGAAATTATTCCTCGTATTATTTATCCAAATATATATTCGTCTAAAATATTGACTGGATCTGGTTAATTTCGAGTTTAATTTTAACTGCCTTGTGGCTGAATACAAGAGGAAAGGGAAGGAAAAATTCCGCGTTAAATTATTCTTCTCTTTGCCTTATGGTTGTTAGATTATTTGTAATGTTCTTTCTAGTTAACGTGAAAAACAATTCTTGGTAATTGAATTAATGGAAAATTTTATACTTTAATACTTAACGAATTAATATTTAAATGCATTTCAGATTATGTTTATCATAACTTAGACTTTTTTGAAGTTTAATATAATTAACTAATTTTTTATTATTTTTAAAATTGAGTATTAAATTCGTCCGCGATTTTATTAAAGCTTATTTTTAACTTTAGTTTTTAAATTTTTCAAATATCGATTTAAATTTTAATTACGGAAAATGCTGGATATGTCATTTTCGTTTTCATTTATATGCTGTTCAGACTTGATTTTCGCTTATACGCTAAAAAACACAAAATTAGCTATAAAGTCAGATTCAATTTAAGCTGACACCATTGGGAGAGTTAGCGACCTCATCACCTGAGAATGGCTTCCTGCATTCCTACGCATCTAGCTTCCATCTTTTAAAACTTATTTTCTATCGGACATTTTAGTTGATAATGTTAAAATAATTAACTACGTTATTTAACATCTACATGAAATGACAGCAATATTGAACGAAGTTTTCTAATTCATTGGCCGGTGTGTGTATATGTCTAACAGAAATTAGCTACGATAAAGTTAAGCCTAAGAAATTAGCTTTTGATAGTAGGTTTAACAACAAAAAGATAGCAATTGCTATGGATAACAATAGGCCTAGCAACTCGTTGTGAATCGTTTGAGATATTACATGCCATATTTTAGCACTGAAACTTTCTAATGTTACTATAATGGTACCACTGAACCACGAGAGAGCTAGGGTGTAGGATTTCTAGTTCTTGAGTTCACCTGATCGTGGGTATCACGTGTCTTCGCTAATTCACAAGCCTTCCCTCTGCCTTAGCTATCGAATGGCAAAGAGAAGTGCAATTTTCAGTGAAAAACGTGGTCCCCTCTGTTATTTGTGACCTTTAGAACCGGAAGTAGTTTGCCGATTTTTTCCCACCAACGAACTCGCTGTCATTTTGCCTAAGTTGCCGAATAACGAAAAAGCAAGTCGAAAATTCGGAGGTGTTTGAACGCTAGAGCACCAACAGACAGACGGATGGACGGACGGACATTGTGAAAACATAAGTGCTTACCGGTCCTGATAATAACTAAGGATTATTTTCTTATACGGGCTTCTGTTAGGCATATTAAAGATTGACAACGAAAGAACGTGTAGTATTGCTATTTTGTTTCTTGTGAATTAAAAACACTTTAAGCGTGTATTTTCCTTTGTGTATTTGCCTATGTCCAGAATTTATACTCACCCTATATGGATATTTTTACAAATTCAGCTCTTATTTTCTAATCTTACTGATTCTAAAGTGGCTAAATTTATATTCGGAGCTAATTGAAAGATTTCGCAAACTTCTCGAGTAACTAATTATAGGCGACCTTACTTGAAACTTGTAATTAAATTTATAAAATTTGAATGCTTCATGATTATTATTCTCTTAAATTTCATTTTGTAGTAGCTATTTAGGCTGTATTTCTTCTATTCTAACCGTATTGCTTAGTTTTTAATGGAGTAAAGCTGTCATCTTTATCAGAAGTTAATAATTACAGCTTATTTTTTCCAAACGATCCTTTCGTTGATTATCTCGTATGGATTCTCTATCGCTTTTCCTGCAAACAATTTTAATTGAGCACTTTTCAAATAAACAGAAGACCTGTCTTTGTAAAGTCTATCTTGCAGGCCTCTGATCTCCACGATTTAAACAGGTTTATTGTCTCCTGAGTGCTCGTCAACATTTGTAATTTGCCAGCAAAAGAAATCTTCTCGTGTTGTAAACATGCTTAAATTGCTAACTCAACTTGGACGGATTATGCTAACCATTCTCATCAACAGCATTCAATTTTAAGTTTGCGTTTACAGGATAAATACGTACATATACAGAATCCTTAAATTTATTTGAGAAATTTGTGATGTTTCTGTTTGCTGATCTTAGGAATTCAGTTTCATCTCACGTCAGACTTACTTCGGCTCTCAACTGTTTCTATCACCGCCTGTAAAATGCCTATAACTTTCTATAAATATTCTCTTAAACTGAATGGAAGTTCTTTCTCTGAAATTCCTTCCTTTTTAAAAATTAAATTTCATCTAGATTTCCCTCTTTTTATGACAGTACGTCCAAAATATTAAAGTGGAGCATTCATTCAACGCTTGCAAAATAGAACAGCCCAATTAAACCTTGATGAACATGCGAATCGTTTTATTAATTAGGGAATTCGTAGTACAATTACCTTCAACAAAGATAACCGAACGAAGCCGATTCTTTCAACCGGAATAAGAAACATGTAATTCGAAACAATCAATGACAATTAGAATATTCTGGGAGAAAATTAAGCGTCAACATATTTTTTATTTCTGTTTAGCTGTAATGAGTGAACACCATACTCGAATGGCTCACCGGGGAACCACGCTTGCCAAATTTTCTATTTGTAAAATCAGCAGAAAGGGAAAAGAAGAACATTTTTTCTTTTATACTTCCTTAATTTCTTCGAATGCAAACTTTCCTTCGTTTTGGAAAATGTGGAGTAGACAGAATATTTAGGAAATGTTTGAAATGAATCCGATTTGAACTTGGGTTCTCTAAATGAAAGAGGATGGGAAGCCGTTTTGTGCATATCTGGAAGGCAAAAGACAATCGTATAGTAACTTAATACGTCCACTGAATCAATCACGAATGACTTCTTCTTTAAAACAATACATCAACCTTTTTAACTAATTCGAGTGCCACATTCGAAAAAAAACGAAACTTTGATTGACTCAGTCATTTAGGACCAAACTCTGCGTAACAAGAGGACCAAAGATCAGTTGGCAATTTCTTTGCAGTATGTATTTGTTGACTTTCAATGATATGATTTTCCAATTAGAAAGTGGTCTCCGATTGCTCTTATACGTGAGCACTGAATAATCAAAATTACACATAGGCTATTATCTTAATATGAGAAATCGATACTTTAAAAGTACAGTAGTTTAAGGATAGTTTAATTTGAGTCGTTCATGAGATGGGAAGCAGTTTTGTAGTAAGATGAAATAATTTTCCTAGGCAGTTATTCGTGAATTACTACTACAAAATGTGCGTATAATAGTGTATTATCCTTTGCTGAAATAGAGAATTTTCCCTTATTGGCTCCAATTCACACAACGAGAACCGAGCTCCTCGTTAGTAAGTTTAATGCCAAATGTTATCACTTCCTCGTACACCCTACTCGCCAGATTTAGCTCCTACGGACTTCATCCATTTCCCAAAGATAAAGGTCCAGCTGAAAGATCGCAGTTTTGACAACGTTGCCTAGATCCATCGCGAATCGCAGAAGGTTCTCGATACGCTTACAAAAGATGACTTCGAGGCTGCATTCCAGAAATGACAGGAACACTGGGACCGATATACTACTACATTAGCTGACCATTTCGAAGTAGATGGTGTTCTAACTTAAGTGAAATACTTTTTTTTTTAAAAAAAAAAGTTAGTCCGGGAACGTTTTGATACCACCTCGTATTAAACAAATAAATCAATTATGAACTATCATAAATTGCTCTTTTTAATATTTTCACTTGTTTACCTTTAGTCTGCTACAAACACTGTCATATTTATTAAGCCACGCTTCTGTTCTCATTAAACATAAAACAGGATTAAGCTCATCAATTGACATCGGCAATGAAGCTCATAATTTAGCGTATTTAATAAATAGTATATTTTCCAATAAGAGGATTACTTCCACGCTTAAAAATGGACCTGTAATTCCTATAAAACTTGAAACTTTCAGGACATATTGTGAATAGATGTCGTTAATGCATGGCCGATGACGAAGATAACCAATTAAAAAATTATGGTGTTTCACCGAAGATATATATCTAAAATATGCCAAATAATAATCTAACGGCCTATGTTTTATATGGAACACAGCTTAGTCATACAAAAATGTTACATTAATTCTCTTTAAAGCCAGTTGACCAATTCAATTTATAAATTATTACTTTTTGCTCGCACATCAAAACTCCAGTATTTGTAGCTTAAACGAAGAATTTGATTTTTTTCCCCATGCAGTGCCTTATTTTTCAAACCGAAATTTTTTATGTGTCGAGATCCCAAGCTTACAACATAATTCACAAACGGAAAAAAACAATTATTTTGAGGTAAACTTTAAAGTGAACATCTAGTTAAGTCCCTGTAATTTTTAATACGCTTTTATTAGCTTCACTTGTAACTATGCAACTATGTAAACAAATCTTGGAAGACGAATTTAACCTACTTCCCGAAAAGGTAGAGAGCTGAAATTTGATACACATACGCAGAACCGCAGAGAATGTATGTTAAAAATGGTTTTTTCAAATCGGAACGCTGATTCGTGTTCTAATGGTACTAATTCATGATTCGAACTGTCCAATTGCCACAACAAACAATTCCTTATGATTAGAGGTTAAATGCATCTGTTTTTTAATAGCGCAAAATAAGAAAAACATAATATAAGCGTATTTTTGAAAAATAACCTTTTCCCTCTTATCTTATTTAAATAAAAACCTGAAATAATCAACAACTAGTTTAAAACTTTAAATTAAATTTACAGTCTATTAATTTAAATGAAAATTGGCTAATAATATTTAGCATCAAATATAATTAAGTAGTGACTAGTGCCAATATCAAGAATGAACACTAAACTGTACAACTATAACACTAGGTCCCTGCAAGGAAGATATATAAAAGTAGTGGAAACTTGAATTAAAGGAAATTGTTGACTTTCTTTTATTTGGATTTCTTACGACTTTGTTGACTTTGAATCAGATTTTGCGTACAAGTTTTTCAATACGAACTTCAATACATATTCTCAAACCACATTAATTAAACAAAATTTTTCAGTTTTAACACAGTTATATTACTGTTTACTTTCTTTTATTATTTCACCAAAATAAATTGAAATCCGAAATATAATAAAAAAACAAAAATTGAAAATGAAAATTCTACGTAAACTGGATATTGCATCAAGGAATGCTAATATATGTAAATGTTAAGAATTTTCCGTTAACAAATTCTGTTTCGACCAAACATCAGTATGATCTTTGAAGCAGGATTCGTTTACAATGTTGTTTTTACTCCCTCATACTTTGAAAAACAAGCACGAGGAATCTTCTTTCCCCTTGCACTTCTATGAAATACAATAGCAGCATTTCCGCTTGCATTTCTTCCTTGATCATTAGTAGGAATGTTTAAACATAACAAGAAAGTTGAAGTTATGAAATGGAGAGTTCTCTGTAGTGTCTGTCCTTGTTAATGAAGTTGAAGTTTATATCTCAATTAATAGCGCTAATTGGTTCTGTTGGCTTCTTAATTTTATTTCGATTAATTCGCGAAACAGCGTCTGAGAGAAGATAGGGAACTTGTAGAAAATGACTATTCGTAAAAAAGAGGAAGCCTATTCTAATAATGCAAAAAAAATACTTGAGTTATCTCATGCCATTAAAAAATGGAGACATTATATACAATAAGTAATAACACAATCTATACAGAATACCAAGCGGTGCCGAGACTCTTACAGCAGACTAAGTTGTCTCGACTACAAGCATCTCTTTTCCTATTTAAAATTTTTACCCATCACAAAATTCATGGTAATGTAGATAGCAAATTTTACCCATTTAGGTCAAGTTTCGGAGAGGTAGAGAGTACAGACAGACAAAAATAGATTGACATGGCAAAACCAATAATTAGCTCAATGCTTTCGCTACCTAATAATACAATAGTTCATTATTGGTTCAAGTAATATTTCAAATCATTTTATTTAAAACTTAACCCTTATGCTTATTAATATCTGAAAGAGAGTTTAGGTCGAATTTGAAAAAGTTCATATAAAAGGTATTAATTGTGTTTAAAAATTATCGTCATCTTAGTTACTTGTGAATATCAGAAAGTAAGCCATTTATTTTTTAAGGAGGAAATATAGTCGCTGTGTGAAAGTTAACATGGCCAAAAAGAACCTGGATACATGCGCAGACATTGCAAAACAAGAATTGTTCCTGCCCATGCGCACTAAGTGCTACCAGTCGTTTAAAATATGGCCGCCGCTATCAGATCGTCTACAGTGGAAGAACTGTTTACGTGCCGGCTGTCTGGACTATACCATTGTGTGGAAATGGTGTAAAATGATTCGAGAAGGAAGACTTAGCCTTGCCGATAAACAGCGTTCTGGGCGGCCATTGTTAGCGGCAACACCAGCCATTATCGAGGACATTAACAACACAATCTGAAAAATCGTCCCATTTTCTTGAAAGAAGTGAGTGAAACACTTCACATATCCTATGGATATGCATGAAATATGGTGCATGAGAAGCTTGGATACCGCAAAGTCTGTTCTCATTGGATTCCAAAAAGTCTGACACCAGAACAGACCAACAACAGAATGGGGTGCAGTCTGCAACATCTGCAGCTACCGCAGGAGGAAAATGCGTTTCTGAATGGCATTGTCACAGGAGATGAGCCCTGGATTTTTGCTCTTCACACCTGAGCCTAAAACGCAAGCATTGTGTGGAAACATCCAAATTCTCCGGTTCGCAAAAAATTCAAAGTTTCTCCTTCAGCTCGGAAGATTATGCTTACAATTTTTTGGGATATGGAAGAGTTCCTGCCTCGTAGAAACCGCCAAGGCCACTGCCTATTATCAAACGTTGACTAATATGCGGCATGCTATTCGGGATAAGCGACCAGAAAGAGGAAACGTTGCTCGACTTCATGACAATGCACGCCCGCATATAGTCAACGTCGTCAAAGCAAAACTGGTCCGTTTTGTTCGGGAGGTTCTGAACCACCCCACCTACAGTTTCGGACTTAGCGCCCTCGGACTACCATCTCGTTGGTTCCATGAAGAGATTTCTGGTTGGTCAGAGATTTGAGACTAACGAAGAATTCAAATCTGCCGTGCGCCATTGATTGTATTCACAGCCAACGGAGTTCTATGAGCGGGGTATTCCAAAACTGGTGCAGCGTTGGGATAAATGCCTAAATCGTCAAGGTTCCTATGTGGAAAAGTAGATAAAGGTGTATAGTTTCAGCTGTACTTAGTTGTTTACCTGTATGTTTTATAATTTTCTTTGAAAAAATAAATGGCGTTACTTTCTAATATCTCTTCGTATAATAAGGAAAAATCGGTACCATCAGCTTTAAATAAAAAGATCTTAAGATTAATCAGTAAAAGATTCACAATGAAAGAAGAAAAAGGATAAAAAATGTAAGTGAACAATAGATGAATGCTAAATTCCATTAGTTAATTAGATAAGTTTTTTAAACTAATTCGAGGTTAAACCATACATTTAATGAAGACTATCCTTACACACGTATATTCACATAATTTCAATAAATCTCCACAATTTCGAAAATAATATAATAAAGGTGCGAATAAAATTCTAAAGGGAGCCATAGGCATACATTTATCAATTCGCTTAATTTCCAAAGTAGCCTGTTCCCAACTTTAATTATACTCATTTCGTTTAAAACCTGTCGTTGTAAATGAAATTGTTCGATCGATTCGGACATAAATCCTGCCAATTGGAGTATAAAAGAGTTTAGTTCGATATTGAGCCGAAACGTTCGCGTTAAATATGTAACAACTTTAATTTTTTCTTTTAGGGGCTATTCGAACTGTTGCTTCTAATTTCTCGGCCTCATTCGAAATTGTAACATTGGTAGTTGTTGTAAACCTGGACCCCATTTGTGTGGCAAGCTCTTCAAAACCGAGCTTGTATCCCATTCAAATTGCGATCATGTCGTGAGCAATATTTATCTAATGCAGTCGTGTTTCAAAGGGGATTGATTCTGACAAAAGCTTGGCAAATTGCATTTGCGCTGCTGGATAATAACTCTTGACATCTATTTGTTTCGGCTTTGTCCGCTATTGAGAAATTTATTTGCAAGCATTTCGTATACGTTCTGAAGCGTTTCCGCTTCAGTGGCTAAAAAGGAATGAATACGTGAACAGTGTTAGAGCTTATTCTCCACCTTGTGCACTAACCCGCTTTCCAAGTTTCTGTTAATTGTGCTTATTAATCACCACGAAATAAGCGCAATTACTGCCTCTGAACTGGTAATCTTAAAGTTCATGGTTCCACCAAGCTCTTAAAATTCAAGAAAATCATTGGTACACTTTTCAGAAAAAAATATTATAACCTTAATATTAGTCGTCTCGTTATCATTTTATATCCAATTTTGCAGTTAAAAGTAAACTTAATACCCAAAACAACTTTGTTTAAAATGAAAGGTGAAAGTCTCAATAACAACGTAGCATGTATAAAAATTTTCAATTCGTACTCAAAATTGATAAAATATATTAAAAAACTTTCATTTTTTCCCTCCTCCCTGCGATAGACACTGGCGCCATGATTCGGCAACTTGTGACGTAACAGTGCGAAGGAGTTTCGAATTCGTGACGTCACACATTGGACACTATCGGTTAGTTGTCAGTTGGGCATCGCAATGGACTATGAATATGAAACAATACTAGTGACGACTGCGATTTTGATAACAGTGACAGCGATATACAAGGGCCGTTAGCTCATTTAAATGCTACTGCAATTTCTGCGATTTACAGCCCTATGCATTAAACCGTGAAACGGGATCTTCTGCCTGCCGCGTCGGTGTGTGCACATTAGGGCGGCGTGTGCCTTACCTCCTTATTCCTTCGGCGTTTAACGAGTGCTGTTGCGGTCGTTGTTCTTGAAGAACGCCAGGCTCGTTTAGAGTTGGAAGAGCATCTAGTTCCACCATTTACGAGATATAGTTTCGGCGAATTTCTTGTTTGAATTGATACTGAATTTTAAGCGGCGGATGCGTAGACAAAGCAAGACGCTTTAAAATGAGCATACGATGCTGTTTGGAGTTGGATACCAGTTCCCTCGCTGTCAAAAACTAATCTACTGTTTTTTAATCGATTCTGATTCTGGAAATCTATGAAACGTGAAATTTCTATCCGACTGTCCATTTACACATCCAAACAGAGAACAAATTGAAGGCATTCCGACATAAAACAGGTTAGCAAAATCTTACGATATGTAGAATCGTTCTAAGCGACTAGAATCTCGGCGACGAAATTCCCAGAGGTTCTCGCGGCAGGAAATGACTGCTTGTTCCGCCGTGTTCTGTGGAGGAGGAATGGAAGATACCATGCAAATTTTCAATTTTCCGAGGCATTTTAATAAAATATTCGGAAAAATCGAAAAATTTTGAATGATAAATACTCTATTAACCTGGATTAATGTTATGATGCAAAAAAATACAGTCGATTTTTTTCGTGGAGTTTACCTTTAAGCTTCTAATTACACATATTGGCAATGTCAAAACCATCTGTAAACATTTTATTAGATCTCCGTCGGCCTAAATTACAACATATATGCGTGTTGGCATAGAGTCCATAAGATGTTGAAGACTTGTAAGTGAATGGAACACTAGATAATCGCCAGACGTTCCGTTAGTTCTCGAAGATTTATTGGAAGAGGAACTTGCAAACATTCCAAATATTCTCTATAGGGTTGAGATGTGGGCTCTGGGACGGCGATGAACAGTAGCATTGTAGTCTGTCCATCTAAGATAAAAATGTGGCATTGCAGGATGAACTTGGTCGGCAAAAATAATCGGACAGTCCGTGAAACGGATACGATCTTCCAGCTAGACAAGCGCCAACGATGAGTCCCTTTTCGAAATCAGGTAGGTTCTTCTTTTTCCATATGCTGATCAAGTTCTATAATTATACTCCCCCAACTATTTCTTAAGTAAGCGCTTGAATCACATGAGCTCTAACTATTTTGCATAAAAATAGATGAAAATAAGTTTACATATGTTTCGCAGATATTTCTTATTCGTTGGCGGTTTTTTTGTTTATACATGTTTCTATTATTTGCAAAAAATAGTGAATCATGATTTAAAATATATGTCCTTCTATGAATATGTCGATTTGATCCGATCGATGTTTATATTTATTTTCGTTCTCACTTGTGTTTGTCACTAAATCGGCATATGATTTTTACATCAGATTTGAGTTGATGGAACAGCCTGAAAGGATCGTTGCATTGATTGAAATTCGATTTACAACGCCGGGAAAACGTTTACAGAGTTCGAAGTGAATTAATTAAACCCTTTTCAACTTTCCACAAGGACAAATTAAATTCTGACATCAAGCCCTTTAGATTATGGAATTAGCTTATAAAACAAGTCCTTATTCGAGGCTGTATACACATGTAATCAGATTATTAGAACAGCTGTTTCAAGTTAACCACTGATTATTAGAAAAGCTAAACAATTGATACCATCTGGTATTTTAACATCATAACTGGAAAGTCACCTAACCTGTAGTAGGCAGTAACAATGTAATCTTCATTCTCTCCATCTTGATTTTACCCAGGGGCAGATTTACATATTACTACGCCTACGACAAAGCACGCCAAAACAAACAATTATGCGCCCCCCCCCCCCCCTTGGGCCTCACCCATACGAAGTTTCATTCAGTTTCGACGAGTTCTGACTTGTGGGCGTTCATTCGCATAAAGTATATTTGTGTGCTCTTGTCGTCGTGTGAGGCCAGAGTTGTGTGGTGGCTATTGCACGAGCTGATTACAAATTTCTTCAGGTGGTCGATGTTCACAACCTGCCTTCTCGTCAAAAATTCTTGCACAATGACGGATTTGTGAGACGGTGATTGTCGTGCAACAGCCACCACTTTTCACTTGTACTGTTTTACGGGTGGCAATCCTGGAACTTTTTGAATACACTGTCTGTGTATGTCGATATTGTGGGTTTTGTGTGAGTTTCCAGACATATTTTCATAGAACATTTTTTGTTCCTTGTCGTGTCAGCAATACCGACTCTTAAATTTATCCCTGTAGTCGCATGATACTCTTTATTTCAGAGTAGATCTTCAAAATAATTTATTAGTATATTTTGGCTGCGGCATAAGCTCCTGAGCGTACGTGCCATAATATTTTGGCTGCGTGAGATCCCCAAAAGTGGAAGCTACAGGTGCGGAAATATGACGTCATGGAAATGGTAAAACAGTCTGACGACAGAGTCCGACGTGTCTTAACCAAGTTGGTCTATCAAAAGCTCCGTAGAGCAGCAGCAAATGCGAGAGGACTTCCAGTAATTGCTACGTCCATCATTAAACCAAAATCACGATTGTCAGCGCGAAACATCGTCTTCCTTGGTGCAGGGAAAAACTTCGCTGACCAATGCAATGCTGGATTCAAACGATGTAGAGCGACGAGCATCATCTTTCAGTCAATTGATCAGGACTGGACGTGTTCTAAACCAGAAAATCTTGTATCGGGGTGTGTTGCCTCCCTACTGAAGTTTGGCGGTGATATTGTGGTAGTTTTGGTCTTGATTCATTCATTGTGGTTGACATTTACACGCTCTCTCTCCTGTGTCAGCATTTCCGTAAAGGATAATGCGTTTGCCTTATAGTCCGAGCTGTTTACCGTCTGATTTGAATCATTCGGAAACACGTCATGAACTGGTGAAGATTTTGAAACATTGAGGTACAGTTGTCATGGTAAAGACAGTACCATTAAGTAATAGACATATCGTATATAAAGAATGTCACATTCCAAATACTTATTCAGTTTATAGAGGATACAAATGTCCAATCATGTTACCGTTTAGAATTGCTCTACATGCTGTGACTTATTATTTGGATTTCCTTAGAAAACAGCTTCTGAATATTCACCATTTAAAAACAAATAAGCCTACACCATGCAGTAAATAAAGTTGTAAATAATAAAAATTTTATTACATAAGGAAACTTTTCTTCTGTTCCCCAAGGCATTTGGCAAGCCTACGTTTATAATTTAATTATGTTTCGTCTTGGAAGGACGCCTTTCTAATTTATTTAAACCTTAAAAAGCCTTTGCTTAAACATGAAATAATAATTACATACAAATCCGGTTCTCAGAATTTCTGTAATTACAATGGAGCCACCACTACGAACTTTAGTCATTCATTTCCCTTTAACAGAGATTTTTTTTTTGTTTTCTGTGAATCTTTATCTATCTGCAAATGAATGTAGCTACAAATGTGTTATTTGCTCCACGTTAAATTTATCTTACAAAATGTGCTCTCAGGGAGGTTTATTTTATTCAAAGCTGTGAATATTGACCAAATCAATAAGTTGCGTGCGCTTCGTTTAGGGGAGGGGGATTTAGAGGAAAACATGTCAGTTCTCACTAGTCAATTAAACTTTAACAAATAGAATGGGAACAACTCTTTCAGATCACGTAGTTTCGCTTGGATTTCATTTCAATCGATTTTTGGTCAGAGCTTTAGACTCGAATAAATCATACGCTTTTAAATAAAGAGCTTAATGAAACTGACGTGTCCGCTTCTTTCTTTTAACACACCTACCTCTTTATAAATACATGATAATGCCCAGAAGCAGGAAGTCAAATCGTATTCGTTTATTGTTTTGTTCCTTTAGAACAAAATAAATTTTTTTTCATTGATTGCACCATTCGTTCACGGGCATTTTGAAGGAAGGCGTTCTGACTGCGGGGGTGAAAAAAATCTTTCACCGTTTTCCATGCGTTCGCTGTAATCATTTTGCATTTTCTGTTTATGTACAGATAAAATTTCCCTTCATTAATGTTTGTTTAGCTACTATAGTGAGCCATGTTAAAATGAAAAGCTTCACGTTCATTATTTCCAGAATCGGAAATAATTCAGTTTAATTTGCAATTATAATTAGGAAGAAGTGCATCAAATCCTGTTTTGTAGTAAATGGTTTATGTATAAAATAATCCGAAAATTTAAATTTTAAAAGGTAGATTACTTTTAAATCCATGAAAAATTTTAATCATTCTCATGTGTTGCGTTTTACGTGTCAAAAGGTTTGAACAAAGCATAAACCTCGAATGTAAACATAATGCAGTCAACCTTCTTATAACGCTACTCATTTGTACGCCTTTTAAGAAACTCGGTTAGATACATACAAATCAAGTTAATTCGTATCGTCTTATAAGAATCTCAATATAAGTAAAGAAAAATCAACTTAATTCGATCACGCTTTATGGAAAACGCGTTATATAGGCAGCTTTGCAACGCTATTAGATAAAGTCATGCGAATACACAACCGCTCATAATATCGTCGAGCTTCTTGTGCCATCTGTTGTAATGTGGGATGGTTTCTGAATTTACTTGATTCCTTGATAACTGAAATTGAAAATTTACGAGAGACATTGGAATGCTTGTACTTGAAACGTTTTAACACATTTTTGTAGAAAAAATGCTTATGCGAATTGTCCAGCTGTCTGTCCGTCCGTCTGTAGACACAATTCCAACAATGCATTGCGCTGCAATAGAGAGAGTGCTGGAAGAGACAAATCATCCTTGCATTGGGGAAAATGCGTGGTGAGCACTTCGGTTCGGCTCTGCGCGTGCTCTAAACTTGTTGAGATGGTGCGCATGCAGGATGTACGTGAAAGGGGATATCGGTGCCGAAACCAAAAGAATTACTTTATTCGTAGGGAGCTTATTATTGAATACGATAACTTGAAAACTAAATTAACTTTTTCAGCATAAATATGGGACAGAGCACGAACAAGTTCGAAGGTGAGATAGCTGGATTAGGTATAATAGCACGTGCTCTAATGGTACCATTATGATACCCCCTTAAAAATTTCCAATAACCAGATATGGGATGTAATATATCAAACAAATCGTTACGACGTGTCGTGAACGAATATATAAGAGTAACTAGTGATAGCAGATATTGGTCTAATGCATTGTTTCCCAGGGGGTTCGCAACATCTTTCAAGGGGTTCGCCAAAATTTTTCTGTAATGGCGAATTATTGTATTGTATGCATGTATGTTTGGATATTTATAAGTTAGTGGTTTGCGCTACTCAGATCTTTGTGAAAGGGGTTCACAAGCCAAAAAAGTTTGGGAACCATTGGTCTAGTGGCACGTGTACGTGTAAGAACGTCTCATGAATGAATATAAGGACTAAATAATATTAGGAATTTAATAGTACGTGTTTTAATGATATTAGCACCACCACCCGAGCCGGCAGTCAGGTACATTTCAATCCCAGATACTTGTGACGTTCCGCGTCTCCGGTATTCGGGGGGGAGTGCTATGGCGGGCTCCGCGGCCACCTTCCGCGGATCGCCACCAGATGGCGGTGAAGCCGACCTTCACCGAACGACCACCAGAGGCCACTCCGAAACCCGCGTGGCACTCTGGGAAAGGACCAGAACCAAGGGAGATCGATCGCAGCAACCAACAGACTCGGACTGATCGCCTGGCCGTCAACATCACCGATCTCCAGCAGCACGAACGAACTCTAGTACATTTTTTTATAATTTCTTATGTAAATAATATAATTATGTAGCATACAATTCAGTTTTAATTAAATCACAGTCCTACAAAAAAAAAAGGTCGGCTTCACCGCCATCTGGTGGCGATCCGCGGAAGGTGGCCGCGGAGCCCGCCATAGTGCCATATGGTACCGTTGGAACTTTCAATGCTAAGATATGGCATGTAATATATCAAACAACTTGTAAAAACGTGTCATGAGTGAATATAACGAGTAATTGATGATAGTCGAAATTGTTTTAGTAGGTCGTGTCATAATCGTACCATATGGTACCGTCTTAACTTTCAATGCTAAGATAAGACGTGTAATATATCAATCAACTCCTTACGAGTTGTTAGACCTATTGTTATCCATAGCTTATTGGTATCAAGAGCATATTGCTGTTAGAACTAATATTTTCCAAAACTAATTATTGTGAGACATATTGCATATTGCTATCCATTGCTTCAATAGTAGATGATAACGTGGATACACTTTAGTAATAGAATATGAAAAAATAATAGATGCTTACACAGAACGTTTCAGCAACTGAGGCTTACTTCGTTTAACATTATGTGGGAATGCCTACAAATTAAAGAACTTTTATTTGTTCAAATATATTAAGAATAACTTCGCTCTCCATTTAACCTTTCAGTTCTTCAAGTTTATTCGTTTAAATTCTCTCTTTCATTAGTTTAATTAAATAGTAATTTACAATTTAGTTTTCATATTTATATATTCTCTCTAAAGTGTTTTAAAATGTACGTTAATTCTAAGTATCCATGTAGGACGCAATAACACGAAAATGTGCTCCTTTTATCCGCTTTGGCGGTAAGATCATTCTTGTTAATCTTGAGGCTTGAAACTGCAAGCATGAACAATTCCGTTTGATTGAGGTAAATTCTTATTCCTATGTTAGCTTTCCAAATAAAAACAGTTGAGAATACGCAAAAACGAATTTAAAGGTTTGTTACTGAATACTAGTCTGTTTTCTGTAAAAATTTTGCATTTTAGATTCTGACTTCGGATTCTTAAAATCATCAAAAGTAAATAGGAATGTCTCAAAGACCGTCTTCTATCTCTGTTCTCATCTATGAATGGTCTCTACAACCTTTCGGCATATGGTCCAGGGACAAAAACAAGCAGAAAATATCATATGAACTTAAGTTCGAAAACGCTTCTTTCTAGAGTTATAACGGTTTGAAGGTACAACGGTTCTGCAGTAGACAAAATTAACGTTAAAGCGTATAGGAGTGGCAAACTGTATGATTTATTTTTACAGTATAACAATAAAATACACATGTTGTAGCTATTACTCAAAATGGCCTCCAAGGAAGTCTGTGCACGTCGGCGCATGTTTGACTAACCCGTTGGAAAATACTAGACGTATGTTTGATGTCGCAGCTTAACATTTTGGCAATTCAGGCCGGTAACAGCCAACAATGGTGCTCCAAGAAAGTTTAGAATCTGATGTTTAAGAGGGCATAATTTTCTTCAGACTGTTCTTTGCATTGTCGTAACTCTTCTTTTACCACAGGACACCTTCAAACCAAGAAAACAAACGTGGCCGGGTTTAACGAAAGGCGAAATTTCTGCCGTAAAATTGGACGTGAAACAAATCAAGGGAACTCGCACACCTACTTATCAATTGGCACGAATGACAAAAAGACGCATAAACTCTTAACTATTATTTCTCGAGTTGTATTTATATGCCTACTCCATTTATTATTTTCATATGAACGGTTACATTTTAGTGTATTTAATTGCTCTAGTGAGAAGCAAGAATATTGACATTCGATGGGATTGTTATTTTCATTTTTTTTATCGCCAATTACTTTAAATGTTTACAAGTACATGTACATAAAAAGTGTATATTCCAAGCAGCTTCTCGGAATTGGGAGATACATGCTTTTGTTATCTTCCACATATCTCTTCATGGTTTTGTTTTTAATATTTTTATCACACTTTGACATGGGACCACCATATTGATTCTCTTGTTTCCAAATTGAACAGAAAACAGGGAATGATCTCCCGATTAAACTATCTTCCTTATCATATCTTGCTATTACTTTACTTTTCTTGGATTCATTCCGCTCTCTGTTATTGCATAATTTTTTGGGGATCTTCCACTTCTTATAATTTAACAAGATTGTTAAAACTTCAAAAATGGTTTCTGCGAACCTTACTTAAAGTTAGTAAACCTTCTTCTATTTCACATTATTTCTCAGTTGTTGGTATTCCTACAGTCTATCAGATCTATATCATTCAATTAAGTTCTTTTATTTACAAAGCCATTAATGCTCAGTTAATCATTTTTCCTCCTATCACAATTAATTTACACCAAGATATTCATGGTTATGCTACTCGTAACGCAAGCAGTATTTACTTGCCTATAGTCCGACGTAATTACCACTCCAGGTGTATTTCAATAGTCGGCATTAAGTATTGGTCCTTTTTACCTCTCGAAATTCATTCCTTACCTATCTTTTCTGCTTTCCGTAAAGCATTAAAAAATTTCATTCTTTCTGGAAAACTATGTCAGTTTTCAATTAATTTTGGTAATTTGATTAATTAACTATCTTAAATGCTTTTTATAATCATTCAATTGAACCTATCCTTGTTCTTTTAGTCTAAGATATTATACTTTTTACATAGTATTGTTTTATTTTGAGTGATTTCATTTTTTTTTAATCTGTTGATTTTAATTACTCTAGTCACATTTATTTGTATATTTGTTTTTTAATTATACATGACTAGCTGTAGTTGTTTTTATTTTGATTGAGTTATTTAATTCAATTTATTTACTTATTTTTAATTTTATGTATAACGAAATTGTTTTTAGTATTTAAGTATTTTATTTGTTTATTTTTTCTGCATTTTAATTATATTACTAATTGTATTTTTTTCTTTTATTGTATCTGTATTGTGCCCACAGAGACTTAACTAGTCGGTCTTGGACCAAATTGGCTCTGCTGGGCACTGTTGTTCATTTTTTATCGAAATAAATAAATAAAATCATTATTTCATTTCATTACTTTGACATTCATAGCATGTAGCTCTTCTCTTAACGGGGGCTCAGATGAGAAGAAATTGCAGGTGATGGAATTAACACCCATATTCAACGTAGTTTCTTTTAGTTCTCGAAAAAGAAGTCGGGCAATTGGCATACTGATTGACAATACTTGCAATCTGTCAAGATAATTGAGCTTCTAGATTTACAAACCGCCAATCCTAATAGCGGAGAATCCTAACGCTTCTCTATTTTATATATAAAAATCTTTATTGTTAACGTTCAAAAAAAAAATTTCATTTTTTAATGATGGTTATCAGTTATTAAATCTAAAAAACAATTTAATCTTCATAATATTTTTAAGTCGAAAATTACTTACAATAATTGCCTCAAGATGGCGACAGTGCTGCTAAGGGCTGACAGTTTAATATTGGCTACAGAAGTCTCTTTCCAAATTCGATCGATTGGAATTCCAAGTGTTTATTAAAATTGATGCGGTTTTCTTTGCCTTCTTTAAAAACCACCTCTCTAAGCATTATTCTGAAGAATCGCTAGGAAACCAGGAGAAAATATCAGGAAAAAGATCTTAACCGATACCTAGTTTATGGGACAAGTGTCACAACAACTTAGACACGCTACTCTGCTTGAAAACAAACATAAATGAATAAATAAAGAAGTTTTGAATAATTTATTCTCGTATTTAAATTTAACGCCCTTATAAAGAAGTTTCGTGTTTACTTGTTAGAATAACAAAGGTAGTTCCATGTTAAAGAGATTTTGATGAAAAGTATATTCGAAATATGTTTATAGAGTTTAATATAATGCTATTTTAATCCATTTCTCACTGATACTTATGAGAATTTTCTCATTCGTAAACTTTTTGGGAATTTCTAGGAATTATGTAGTGTTGTGTATATGCAACGTATTTCAGTTTATTTCAAAGTGTGGTCTAATATACTGAACAGAAGGGCACGGCAAGAGAAGCAGTAAGCATTATTCATTACGAAATAATATTCGTTGAAAAACGTTGAGAATTTTTATAAGTTGTCAATCATAATTTCATTCTAAAAGTATAATGTATTTGTAAATATTCAATAGTCTCCTTTTTTATGGCAAATGAAATCAAAAGCATCTGTTAATTCTTTTAATCTTGTACATTTAAGGTTCATTCTTTCCGAATTTTAGAACTATCTTCTACACTTTGATTTGCAACTTTACTTTGCCATCAAAGACTAGCTCTCTCCTTCTCCGATTTTAATATTCCTAAACAGGAAAGCAAAATTTTATGTAATCATTTTATGGATTTCTGAATTCTGTTTACAAAATCCAAGCCGCTTTACTGCTATTTTTCGACTTCCTGCTACGATTCAGTTACGGGAGTTAACACAAATGGGATATTATCTTCATCTAAGCCCATTTATACAGAGCATAGACTAGAAACTGACCATCTTTCTCATTTCGTATCACTGTGGATTAATAACTTCCTGAAAGCTGGTGTCGCATGAAAGTATAAATTAGAATCTTCTTCTTACATTATTGAAAAAGAAGCCTTTCCATTTAATATCATCTATGAGTGTAATCTTATACCTTTTGATATGAGAACAATTATATCAAAATAATTTAGTTGATTTGTATGTAAATAGATTATCAATAAGGGTCGGCAAACTATGTCTCGCGGGCTAAATCCGGCCCATTGCCTCTTCTTTTACGGCCCACGAGTCTTGTGAAAAATTTTTTAGCTTGTTATTTAAGTAGGCCTGTCTTTTAAATACCCTTGAGTATCAAAAGTATGCCGTGATATTTAAATATTTACTATTTGGCCGTTTACAAAAAAGTTTGCCGACCCCTGAATTATATTGAAGAATTCTGATAAGTTCTAATGTTTTATCTTTTCTAAGACCTTTTAGGGATTCTTTTTAATAAAATAATGAAAATAAATATATTATTAGATTTCTAAATTTTTAGGACCCCAATCACTTATCATTTTTGGGGTCCCTATTAATTACTCACTTGATTCTAAGCTTATTCATAGCAAAGTCCTATTACGACTACTGTAATGTAAGTGTAGGCTATAGCCTACTATAGTCTCTGACAAAGTATTTTTCCTTTTATGGAACTCCTCTTTCAAATTTTAGTGTTCCTTCTCACACTGGACTTTCTATTGGTATTAGTATACTAACAGCAAATATAATATACGACGTAAGTTGGTAACTTATTTTACTGTCACTAGGCCTATTTAGAATTTTTTTTAATCGACTATTTCACTCAGGGCTCTAGATCTTAAGGTCTAGCTATACATTTATTCCTTTTTCTGCTTTTCTTTGTTTTATCGGTTTCGATTTTGCACCTTTGCCGAGTAGTTACAGGTTATTAAGTAGCGGAAGAGCGGAGCACTTATTGGTTCACAATGTCCGTCCGTCTGTCTCCTTCATATTTTCTACATTATTGACGTAAAAGGTTGAAATTCGGAATGAATTTGATTAGTGCACTGGGTTGGAGTTAGAGAAGATAAAATATTTTGATTAAAAAAAATTGGGGGTTACGAAGTGCAGATAAGGGGGTAAAAAATAGATGACCTCAGGGTTTCCTCTACATTCTTATACATTCTTCGGGAGATTAATTTCTTGTTACATATAAGCTCAATTCATTTTCAAGTTGTTGGTTTGTAAGGTTTTTTTTTTGAGTCAACATCTAGCTCATTTTGCGTTCTTTCTCATATAAGCTGTCTTAATACAATTCTGAAACATTCTTGCCAAGGCGGATTTGAACCGCGACCCGAAAACCGATCATATTTTCATATACATAATACACAAATATATTTCTCCAGAACCCAATGTCCTTTAAAATATCGATCAGAAAGTGTAAGTGTTAATTTTATTAACGTATAATTTGTTAACATGTTGAAGGAAGAGAAAGTGAAGTTAATAAATGGATTCGATGTGGATGATTTGATGTTATCATTTAAATAATAATATACTCCGACTCCGTTACTTTAACATAGAAATTTAGTTAACACTGTCTAATCTGCTTTCTCTTAATTGGAGTAATATGTATGGAGAATTAGCCCAAAGGGGTTGATCGATAGATCTACTTTACTCTGGCTTTCTTTTGAAACGGATGCCTGATGAAACGATTTGGAACCAATTTCAGAATAACATTGCTATTTTAAATGGATAAAAGGGACCTAGTCTAATGATATTAAAGAGACCTCAAATAACCCAATTTGGCTTTCATAATCTGATAGCATGCAAGGTGACTGAATTTTACGCTTATCATATAGAAAGCGTAATGATGTTGATCGAGTGTATCCATTGGCTTCAAATTGGTTTTCATGCTAATGTATTGTTCCTGTTTAGCATGTAATACGATTTATTGTAACTTAACATTACATTTTAAAGACTGATATATTCAATTGAAAATTGATCTGAAGTATACAAAACGACTTTGAATACTACTATTACTAATCAATATATTTCATAATTAATAATATAGTTTATGAAGTGGTAAGAGGAAATTTTAATTTTTGTCTAAATTTCACTCTATTGTCCTTCGTAATTTCATTTCCACATTGATGTTTCTAATATAACAAAGATTGATTCTCTTCCTAATTGGTCTCCGATGAATTTCGTCGATTTTTTCCCTTTAAAACGAGAAAGCAATAGACTTTTCGATTGCTCAGTGTATAATTTTATTATCCAATCGCATTCGTTAACAAAATTGAATGCATTATAAAATTTCACGACTGCTTATTCACTCTTATGTTTTCTGTGGATTAATGAGAGAAAGCGGAGATAAACACCGAACCCCGACGGTTCCCTGACATTAAGGTAATCGGATTAATTAAAAGTGAAAATAAAATTATCGCTTCTAGCTTTGGAAATTCCAATTATTGCGGAAAATTCAAAAGAGAGGGCTAATGTGATTGAATGATAGGAAAATCGGTCTTTTGTGGAAGCTGTCACATCAAGTTGTCAAACGAAAACCAGGGCCATTGTCTACTCATTGAATTGGTGGCAACGAGTGGCAATGTAAAAGATTGCAACCCGGGCTCGGGGCCTAATTCAGATCCTATTGGAAGATAAACAAATTTATTCCAAATGTATGTAACACACGAGCAACGATTTCGACGATGAAATCCATTCGGAACGGCAGCAGGTGTCCTCTCCGAAAATTTTTCAAATAGACCGCAAACGCATTTTAATTGGCCGCATTTAGATACTGTGTATCCGCTCAAAGGACCTTTCGGTGCGGTTTTCATTTTCAATTTTTCATTAATTAAATCTGTATAACATGATATCAATTCAAGTAAGTTACAGAATAGTAGCTCTTTAAGAATTATTATCTTTTTATCTTGTGTCTTCAGATAGAACGATAACCTTTTTTTTTTCTTTGGAATATTCCAACTTAAAAGAAAATCAAAAAGAGCGAAACAAACTTTTATTGCTGTATCATCCCTTTTTCCTAAAGTTTTGCCAATTTCCAGCGCCAAAAGTTCAAGCTTTGATTCTTCTTTTGCAGCTGAGATCGAAATTTATGTTATCGGACCGTTAAGACTCCAAAAATGAAAATGTCTGACGATACAAGATAGGAAATCTTAAAAGCGTTTGCTGTTAAAGAACAACTTCAAATTGCAGTACCTACTTAAAGGATTTCGCCGGGGGGGAAAACTCGAATGAAAGCTATTTGGCAAAGCCTTTTTGCCTTCTTTCGAGATTGAATAAACCACTTTGTTCGGTGTCCTATTGCAGGATTCTGGGAAAACCTCTAAATGCACATTGATTTATTTTTATAGAGTCGAAAGAAAACTGTAGACGACCCAATGTCGAAATGCTTATTTGTTCCTTATTAGATCCTAATCCCTTTCTTACCCAAATGTTCTTTCTTAGGCTAGAGGTTCCTTATTAAACAAATAATACTGGAAAACGAAAAGCGCAAACAAAATATATATATTTTCATCCTAGACTCTTACGAATAGATCTATTAACTTATGCAGCCTCGTTGCTTCTAAGGAAAGTTTGGAAACAGTCTAGTTTTTCAAATTTCAAAGAAATAAGCATTGGTTTTAAAGTTTCCGATATGAAATGACCCTTAAAAGAAATATAGCTTTAGTAAAAAGTATAAATTTTATAAAAATTATTATTTTGCTTTAAAACTGTTTAACTGATTTGCAAATAAAATTAAATAAAAATTAAAATGACTTGAGATGTCAGTTTAGTGTTTAACGAGAACCTTTTTTTGTAATTATATTGAGAAAATTTTTAAATTTATTCAAATTTTATGTAAATAAATTTGTCCCAATTTTTAAATTTGAAAATAAATACTTTCTTAGGGATTTGTACATTATTATGGTCGAGGATAAAATTTTTGAGTTTTTAAGAGCTATATTATGCTATGTATATGATTTTGAATGTTCATGCTTGAGTAATACAGCCGCTCCACCTAGTAAAGATTATTAGGTAAGATAAGTTTTATTAATTAGAATTGCTGGATGGCGATTCTGTTAACTTCATTCTTAAGCAGATATTATTACTATTTATATAAGCTTATATGTATGCTTTAAATCGACATATTAAATGCTCGCATTATACATTATTACCTAAATTTATCTTATTTGCATAACAAGGAAAACCATAACTGCAAATGAAGCCAGAATAAATTATTTGAATCCATGGCTGAAATGCCAACATTTACATTCTACTTTCCAAACTTGCTTCATTGACGGCAATATTAAATAAAACTTTTTCAGGCTTTTGTTTTATTTAATTTCTGTATTTAATTTTCTTGTTTAATTCATATGAGTTTACAAAAACAGATCATTGCCAAAAATATATATGCCAGCGTCATAAAAGAGTTAAAGATTATAGTTTATTCAAAATAAGGATTTTTGAGACAGAAATATTACTTAAATTAAATTTATGTATATATTTAAGATTAGTGGCCAAGTTGTGGCGGTAGTATCCTCATACAGGCGGAGCGCAGGAGGGATTACAAAAGTTAATAAAACAAATAATAAAGATATTGAATAGAGAAATAAATAAACACATAACTCGGAGAAATGTGAACCAAGATTATTGGTGGTTAACAATTTGTGCAGCGATACAACATTGTAATTTTAAACATCAAGAACCAAATAAAAGGTTAAACGATACAAATATTAGACTAAATGCTACATAAAAATATCACTAAAGTTAAAAGAGTGAAGGTCTTGGTTATTGTAATTAATCAGTTTAATAGATCTATGTAGTTAACTTAACAGGTAAATGACTATTAAGACGAAAGTGTTATATGCCTATTCTGTTTTATTCAGTTGACGAAAAGGATCAATTACTTTATTATTGATCTAAGAGTTAAATTTATATTTTTGATACAAGGTTATCTTAGGTTAACAGAGCATAAACCATCAATATATTATTTTTTTGGACAGTCTTGCAGTTTAATGGGCAGCAAAATTTTATGAAAGAGTCATGTTATATGTATAATAATAAAAGAACCTAATTTCGGCAATTTTTACAGTACATCCCTATCTTAATCGTCACGTCTATCTTAATAACATTGAGATAAAGAAAGTTGTGGTTTTTAAAATCGTGTTTTGAAAGCACTCTTTTAGGATAAGTCCTCTAAAAATCTCATAAAATCAAACATAAATAAATTGGAATGGCGGAATGGTACATTCGCACAGACCTACCACGAGATGATGATACGAACTCAAAAAAGAAAATAGTTTTTTTTCAATAAGAGGAAGCTGTTCATGCCGCATTTATTGTGTTCATGCCATTTGGTCATTTTTAGAAAAAAAAATTAATTTCTCTAAAAGGGATTAGCCCATTTCCAAAAAAAAAACAACCCTAAATGCATAGTTTTAGGACTCCCGAAAAATTAATAAAGTTAAAAAAATAGTTTTTTGGAGTGGAGAGCATGGGGGGGGGGGGTTGTTAAAACTCCAAAACGGTTCATCACAGCCTAACGCTAAGGCACAATTTAAAGTACCCTCTAAGCATGTATATTTGTTATTTGGTTCTGCTATGAGCCGTTTCAGAGGAGTTTGCTGCACAAAATTGGTCGCATACCTACATACAATCGGAAATTTTTTTTTTCAAAATTTCAACATATCTTTACGAATCGTGAGTTTTTAAGTCGATTTCAGCAAAAAAAAAAAATAAAAAATTTGAGTTTCTAAAACGAACACATAGGCCTTCACTCTTAGAGAGTGGTAGGCCAATAATTCTAAAAAAAATCAAAAGAAAAAGAGAGACAACAAGAATTTACGAGAGTGAGTCAAGCTAAAGTTAGAAAATGGAATTTATTAGAAGAAGGAATGAACATAACAAAACTGATAATGTCATTTTTCAATGTAATCTCCACCCTTCTCAATACACTTGCGCCGCCTGTCTGGAAGTGCCTGGATTCCAGCATAAGGAATGGTTTTGTCTTCATGCATCCCTTTCTTCACGTCTTCATGTTCAAATCTAGCGGATAAGGATTGCCCATGACTTCTATGTTTTCTGACTATCTTTCCTCCTTCAAAGTGGTCTGCGTCGTGTACGAAAGCGACTCCTTCCTTGAATTTTTCAACCCAGTTGTAAACTTTACTGAAGGATTTATGTTGAATTCTCGCCTTTAGCGTGTAAAAGACGAATGGCTGATCGCACTTCTTCTTTGGAGTAAGTTTCCGGTCGAATCGCCATTTTTCTCGAAGCTGCCGCGTTCTCATTATTACGTCAGGGAACGTGTAGATCAGGATCAAAAGGACTCACCAGATAGTGGAATATTTAGACTCTTTATTACTGGTCACATTTTAGATTTGCTTTCTAACTTTTTTTTTAAATCCTCGTAACTTTTAAAAACCGACTAAGTGCGAAATTAATATTTAGTTCACATGATATATGTTTCCAAGTTAAAATTAGAAAATACAGAATCTCTAAATATAAGACTGTATTTTGCTTTCTTTAAACGGCGGAGATTTTTTTTTATTCGACTGCATTGACATTTTCCAGGCATATTCTCAGACTCGTTTCTTTTCTTAATCTTCAACATATTCACCGTTTGAGCAACACAGTTCATATCTGGTTGATATTGCTTCCCACGTGTTTTCTAGTGTCTCCAACGTATTGCTTTGAACGGCTGTAGTGATTTTCCTCTTCAATTCATCCGGGTCCGTCAGTGTTTGGCCTTAAACAATGACCTTGATATCACTACTCAGAAAGATACTTGGTGGGCTCAGGAAACAACCCCTGTAAAAATTGCGGGCCCTGGGCTAACACTCTTTGGGTCCTTTGATTGAAGGGGGTCCTAGGGTGCACTCATAGAGACCATGCCTGAAAATCCGTTCCTGTGTTGGGTCAGATCCGGGGAGTTATGAGGGAATGGTATGGCCCTCGTTGGCTACACCAATTATCGTTAAACGCTGCATTTAGAAGGTGGCGGACCTTCATCCTATTGGTAAATCAATCGCGCAATTTTCTTACATATTAAGTGTCAACATTTGTAGATACGATTGCCAAGGAAATGTTTCATTTGCGAAGAAAAAGATAACACATTTCGCTTTTTGTTACATAGTTACAGCCATTTTCGTTCACATGAACATAACAAGCAACTATACTGCTTGATGCCGACAGCTAATGACGCATAATGAAATACTTGAGTTTGTTAGGAATTTTACTAAAACATTGCTCGTCCTTGGAGAAAATAAAAATTCTAAGCATCAACATTTCATAATAATGATTTTCAAATCAAAGGTTCTCCTAAATAATTTAATATATCATTAATACTTTTTAAATCATTTCAATCATAACAGTATAAAATGCGTCTTCTAATTGAAAAAAATAAAATAACATATAGATGCGGAAATGTTTGAACTGGTCTTCAGATTATCTACTTCACAGAACTTTTCTTGATTATTGAACGGAATCGATCGTCCTTCCAGGCATAGAAATAAGCCGTGAATGGCATTGCGTAGTAGCTAATATCCTTAACAACTTAGGTAATGTTAAATTGCGTCTCTTCTTTCCATATGAGCTGTCCATTAGTATTTACGCTTAATGCGTTTATGTTTGAATTTAACAGATTGGTTATGGTAATTCCATTGCTAGTTAGAAGTCGAGCCAAAGGCTTACAGTCCAAGTGTCAATAACCACAATGGTAAACGGCACCTACGCACGCTTCAATTTCCTTAATCGTTTATTTTCAAAATCTAATTAACAAAATCTTGTCCATATTATACGTTAATCGGTTAGAGGGAAGATTTTCTTAAATATTTATGTGACAAACCAATTTGGAACCATTGGCAGGGTCAGTGAACCTTTGTCGTGAATTGTCTATCACGAAACTCTTTGATGTTGTTGCGGCCTTATTCAAGCATGACTCGATGTTCCTGATTTAATATGAAAATTTTATTATCAACTACGCTCGTTCCTTTCTGATAGAAATAAAAATTCGTAGAAGTCGAACTTGAAAAGTTTGCTGTTTTATTATTTTTAGCATATAAAATATTAAAGAAGAATATTTATACCTCTTTGGAAAAGAGCTAGTTATGAAAAATTTATTTTTAAAAATTTATTTCTAAATCCTTTCAGAAATGTTGACGACAAAATAAACATGAAGATGCGATAAATTAGGAAAAGATAATTAAATTACTATGAAAATGTACCTTAAAAAGGAGATTCTAAAAGGCTTTTAACATGTCAATGATAATGCATAGCGCAATATATCATTTGTAATTTATAACGATGTGGTCCCAGACAGGATTAAGAACACATTACCTTAACGAGAATAAATGTTTAACGTTGTCTCACTCTTCTTGAGAAGAAGTGATGTTCATGAAGCCTTTAAAGGACTTACATTAGATATAATTAGACTTGCCATTAACAAAAACTCCTTTCATCGAATAGAAATTGCATCGGAAGGCAATTGAAAACAGAAGCCCTTTCAACGATACCAAAGGCGATTTCAACGGCATCGTTTGCACCTAAAGTGAAACTTAATTAGAAGAGGGATAACAAGGATACCTCCTCAACGGTGATGTTTATTTAATGACGGTACAGTAGCTAGCATTATCATGATCTATTCAAGTGGCGCTTTTTAAAATATCTCGTAAGGATTGCTAATCATTGCTACAACATTACCTCAAGAGAATCTTATTCACCATATGCATGTACAAAGGCAACCCATATTATTAATGAATTATAAGAAAATAATGTCCAAAATTTTCTTTTCTCCGAAACTTTTATTCAAAATGTATGAAAATTGCTCACAATATAAATGAGTGTTTTTTCTCCCATGTCCACATACATATTTTCTCTCCATCAACTTGTAGGAACACACGCCAGCGCGTAAAAGTGTATCCATAATAGATTCCAAGGAAACCCAATGGTTGAATAAGGAAGTATATCCATGCTTTGCCTAGATTTGCTTTCTCCATACATTAACCATGCCCTCAATGCATTAATCACGTTCTTGTCATACTCAAGCCTTATCCACCGCAAGTGTAACTTTAAATAAACCAAAAACCATGGGAAAAAAGAGGGATGCATTCCCGATGATAGAGATGAGACCTGCCCAATTTGAATATTGTTTCTCAGGTTTTCAATTGTGAAGGCTGAACTTGTGATATGCCGAACCTAAAGAAGGAGAAATTAATTCCCCGCGGGGAGTATAGGAAAGTAGCGGAAGCCCCGAGTTCATCTATTTTTTTTTACCTCTTTTATCTGTACTTTTTAACTGATTTTCTTCATTTCTGATCGAATGACATATCTTATGCCATATATTATATCAAAAACAAGGCATTATCTCGAGACTCCATTATGCTTCCTCCTAGATTCACTCGTCTATATGTACGGTCTTATCTTCTTGGGCTCTACTTCTTTCGTCAACCTTACTAGACTTCTCAAGCTCCAAAAGTGGTTTCTGCGTACTCTCCTAAACATTCCAAAGTTTGCTTCTATGTCTCATTACTTTACTTCCTTAAGAACACCCACAATATACCAATTATATTTCCAATCTTTATGTTAGTTCATTTATAAAATTATTAATTCTCACTTATTATTGACTACTGCTATTGTAATAGAACGTAATTACTATATTCGTACTGCTAATGAGATACGGCTACCTATCTCCTCTTTAAATTATCGAAACCGTTGTGTCACATGTTGGGCTTCTTTATGTGTAGAGATCCGTTCCTCGGCACCTTATTTATTTTTTCGTAAGGTATTAAGAGACTACTGTTTCTCGGAATTTTCTCCGGGCAAGATGACCACTCATTATTTGTTTGTTAATCATAACTAGCCTTTACATGACTATACAGGGTGTAAATGGACGACGTTTCACAAATTTAAGGATATGTAGAGGGAAAACTTTGAGCAAAAAAGTCTAGTCGCGTTTTTCGATCTGTGGCTCCGTTAAAAAGTTATAGCGCTTTAAAGTTCGGTATCGGTATCGGCCAGGGTGATTCTAAAAGGTCGTGCCCAAATGAAAAGGCAGGTAGAGGGTGAAATTCTGAGCAAAAAAGTCTAGTCGCGTTTTTCGATCTGAGGCTCCGTTAAAAAGTTATAACGCTAAGTTAAAAGTTGCTCAGCGTCTGTACCAAGATAGATTTCCGGAAGTGACGTGACGAAACTTTAAAGCGCTATAACTTTTTAACGGAGCCTCAGAGCGACTAGACTTTTTTGCTCAGAATTTCACCCTCTACCTGCCTTTTCATTTGGGCACGACCTTTTAGAATCACCCTGGCCGATACCTATACCGATATTCCTTACCGTTACCGAACTTTAGAGCGCTATAACTTTTTAACGGAGCCACAGATCGAAAAACGAGACTAGACTTTTTTGCTCAGAGTTTCATCCTCTACAAAGCCTTACATTTGTGAAACGTTGTCCATTTACACCCTGTATACGCAATTAAAATCTCAATTTTAATACCGGTGTATTACGCAAATTGTTTTCCATCACTGCCGTTTTTTTTAGGCATTTATTGCATGTCATTAATCTTATTCTTATTTGTTTAATTATATTAATTACATTATATATTTTTGTATCCATCTTGACCTTATTTAACTTGTATATTGTTTTAACTAACAGTGTTTTATAACCCATTCTGTTTATTGCTTACTGATGTCTCGCACGGGCGCCCTCAGGCCTAACTTGTCGGTATTTTACCATAAGAGCCTGCAGGGCACCACTGTATTACTTTTCTAACCAATATATATGTAAATAAATATTACCATTTGAAAATGTTAATTGTTCTAAAGACCACATGACTGCTACACCCATAACTCCGACCTCATTGGGACAATTTGGCACAAACTTCATAGTAATGTAGATAATGCTCATATCTGCATACCGAAATTTACCTCTTTACGTAGACCAATATATCTCCCATTATTCCCACCCCCATAACTCCAATCCCTTCGGACCAATCAAATTCCTGCCAGCCAGGTGGCCGACAGGGCTAGGGCACTGGCTACTTGATACTAACTGCCTGTCCACTGAGGCAGAAAACAATGGAAAAAAGTCAGCCAGAGGATAGGGAGAAAACGTGGCGCCCTCTAACGTTTATTTACGATATCTCCATAAAACTGTTTATATTTTTATAGTAAATATATATTACTTTTCAGCTTTAATTTGAAATAAAAAATTAAAAATACAATAAATGAAGTTTTAATACGGATTATTAATGAAATAAGGAATCTTTTTTTGCAATCATTTTAATACAAAGTAATACTTTTAATTATAATTTTAATAACTGCCTTTAAAAAGTGGTATCACTTCATGAAACTCTTTATAGTAAATTTACAGGTTATTAAAATATTTTTTTTCCAGATTTAATTTGAAATACAAAATTAAAATAAAATTTGAAGTTTTAATACGGTTTATTAATGAAATAAGGATTTTTTTACAGTCATTTTAATACAAATTACAGTAGAGTCCGCTTATAAGAGTCGGCTCGGGAACAGAGAAAATCGCTCTTATATCCGGATTGCTCTTACAACCGGACTACACATAAAACATAGAATAGACACTTGAATTTTTATGATTATTCATTAAGATGTTTCATCTGACAATTTCGCATAGTTTAATACATACTGAAATCTAGAATTGAAGAAATCTGTTGTTTTAGTTTGTGAAAAATTAAAATATATATCGGACGTCTCTATTAAAATATAGACCATCATGCCAGACTTGATCAAATGCCTTTTGAACGTCGAGGAATAAGAGACCACCAAACATGGAAAGATTAAGAGGACCGCTTAGATCAGCAACTAGCCTCCAAACCTGTAGTTGGAAGAGTGACCTGACCGAAAACCAAATTGCTCCTTACGAATAAGGTTGTTTGCCTCGCAGAAGTCATTGAACCTCTTAAGAATAGTGCGCTCAAAGGCCTTGGAAAGCATCGGCAGCATGCTAATGGGCCTATAACTGGCAGGAAGATCAGGATAAAGTCCAGGTTTAGGAATGGTGAGGATGACCGAGTCCTTCCAAGCACTTGGGAAATGTCCGATATGCCAGCAGTCGGGGATAGATTCTTGAGGGTACAGTTGGTGATGGTGTCGATACCAGCTGTCGTTTATGACTGCATCAACTGCTGCAACTCTTTCATCTCGGGAAATGACGTTCTGATACACATAATCATGGGCGTATTTTCCTTCGGTTGACATAATGATACCGGTGTTCGGTACTGCTTGAAGTTATTTGTGTGCAATATTTGCTGTCCTTAGAAGGACGCACCTACTCAGCTCGACACAGTTAAAAGACTTAATAAAAATTCTTACCTTGAAGTAGTGCCCTGCGATGGATCGATTTTCCGATCTACGATCGATCTTTTTTCATGTCGATCAATCTAAAGACCGATCTTTTTACTGAGCGATAGATCGAAAAAAAGATCGATCTTTCCCCTAGCTCTAGCTCAGCCAATCAGATGGATTTTTAAAGTAGAAGTCAGCGGAGACCATAAATTTTTGGGGTATTAAAAAAGCAAAAATCATTTGTTGTGTTACTGACAATGCAGCTAATGCAAAAAAAATCAGTTGAATTATTTTTGGGACGAGGAAAGCAGTTAGGATGTTTTGCTCATTCGCTGAACTTATTAGCTAAAGATGTAATGACTGATGTTTCTCAATTTGCCAGCATTGTTCAGAAAGTTAAAGATATCATAGCTTTTTTTCACAGAAGCAATTCAGCTTCCAATGCACTTTTAGAAGAAATTCTGGGTCCCATCTATTAGCAAAATAATTCCTCTTGTCAGATTGCCTGTCCTCCCTAACTGAGGTAGGCAAACAGTTAAAGTTAAGTGCCCTGAAGCATACACAAGCTAGGTTCAAGAATGTGGAAAGCAGTTTACTTTATAGTGTATCAACATTGCTTGATCTACGTTTTAAGAAGCATGACTCCGGAAGTCGTAGCTGTTGTGCTGCTGCTATATCTCAAGTTAATTCACTGTTGAATAAGTTGCCTTCCTCAGAATTTGAAAGTATGAAAGTTGCCTTCCTGTATGAAATTGCAATTCAATTCTTATTGATTCCAGCTACTTCAGTTCCTAGTGAGAGACTCTTCTCAAAAGCAGGTAATATTTTGACAAAAAAAGGGCTAGAATTAAACCAAAATATTTAAATCAGTGTTTGATTCTAAGCTGTTTATCTATCGATGAATTGACAAAATTGTATCTTTGGTGTTGTATTTGAATAAAACCTTGTTTTTGTACTTGAATTTAAAAGCACAATTTTTTTTATTTAAAGATCGATTGCTAGGCTGTCTAGGCTGGAACAAACGATTATTTGAAAAGATCGATCTTAAAGATCGAGGATCGTAGGGCACTACCTTGAAGTCCTCTTGGAGATTTCACCGATGCACTCGCATAGCAAACCAGGATCTGATCTGCCTCCAGTCTCAACTCCCAATGTCAATGTTGTCCTGTTCATCGATCTCCTGCCCTCTTCTGGTCATCATCATACATTGACTAAAACAATCGATTGCGCTTTTATAACTACAGTATATTCATTCTACAGACTGTAGTGACCAATCGCAGAAAAGATTGCAGCAACCAATCATGGAGCTGTTCATAGTCAAAGCTCTTATATGAGGACTAAAAGAGAAATTGGGTAAAAAAATAACACTCTTATAAGCAGATTACTCCTTTATCCAGACCTCTTATATCCGGACTACCTTAGTATAGAAAATAGAGGGGAAATATTCGGGATCATGAGAAATTGCTCTTAAATCCAGACTACTCTTTTATCCGGTTCTCTTAAAAGTGGACTCTACTGTATTTATTTAATTATAATTTTAATATTTTTCTCGATAGAGGTTTATCGCATATTATTTTTCTTTCCTTATTCAGAAAAGATGAACTTGTTAGTAAAATTTTTAAAATTTTGTGTAAAAATAACTTTTTAATTCCAGAGTCATGTTTTCCTTGCCGCATCCACATCTAATTGAATGTCATTTATGGATGTCATTAGCTTCTCCATCAAAAGTTTTGAGAGTTTTTGAGTTTTTTAAAATAAGATAGAAAATGTTGCACATAATCATCAATTAAACTAATTAAAGAAACAAGTTAGTTAGAATTTGGGTTAAAAAGGCCACCCCTGTCTTGAAATTTAATGAAAATATTGATGCCTGATGTTGATTCTGTTCGCATCAAATTCATGACTGCAAGTTCACAAGAGTGCTGATCTTTGATGTATCTGCAGAAAAATCCTCCTACCATCCCAAACGCAGTATTCTTCAGAGTAACCGTAGTGATGGAGCAGCTAACGCCATCCATAAATGAAATTTAAAAAAGTTGTTTTTTGCACTGAATTTGAAAAATTTTACTAACAAATTCATCTTTTCTGTCAACGGATTTGAATGAGGAAAGAAAAATAATATGGAATAAACCTAAATCGAGAAAAATATTAAAATTATAATTAAATAAATTAATTTGTATTAAAATGATTGTAAAAAAAAAATTCTTTATTTCATTAATAAACCGTATTAAAATCAAATTGTATTTTAATTTTGTATTTCAAATTTAATCTGAAAAAAAATATTTTAATAACCTGTAAATTTACTATAAAGAGTTTCATGCAATATGGTGATATCACTTTTTAAAGGCAGCATTAAAATTATAATTAAAAATATTACTTTGTATTAAAATGATTGAAAAAAAAAAAGATTCCTTATTTCATAAATAATCCGCATTAAAACTTCAAATTGTATTTTTAATTTTTTATTTCAGATTAAAGCTGAAAAAGTAATATATATTTACTATAAAAAATAAACAGTTTTATACAGGTATAGGGAGAAAACGTGGTTCCCTCTAACGTTTGTTTACGATACTACTGTCTGACAGTTTTTAGTCTCAGTGGACAGGCAGTTAGTATCAAGTAGGCAGTGGCTAGGGCAAAGGCTTTCTAGTTCTCGAGTCCTCCTAGTCGTGGGTTCGAATCCCGCCGTGGGCATGGATGTTTGTGTTTGTCCCGGGCTGCGTACAGATATAACTTGTGTAAAAGGCGCAAAATGACCTTAGTAGTCGATGCCAAAATTTCTAATAAACCAACTAATAAATCAATCAAATCCAAACCGAATAGTGGAGGACATTTTAATGGTTTGTTACGTTCCGAATTTCAACCTTTTACGTCGAAAAATATAGTATATATGAAGGGATACAGAGAGGCGGATTGTAAAACCACTTCATAAAGCTTAACCCATCAACGGAGCTCCTATGGCCTGCACAACTTCCTTACACAGTCCACAAGTTTATGAATGTGGAGTTTATTTTTCCCTCCGCAACCAAGAATTCAGTTACATTTAGGTCTTTGTAACGCGAGTCTTTAACAGACGCTTATATCCTTCTTATATGCTTATTAATAAAAGTGTGCTATCTGTCGTAATATCGCAATCCCTCACTCTGAGGGGAGCAGGCCATAAAGTTCCACATAAGATTTACTTTGTTATTGCTCCCAAATCTGAAAATTTTAAATTTTCTAAAATATTCACTCTCTTGGATTTCTTGATCAATACCTTTCTTTTATTATTCCATCAAGTAAATTACCAATTTCAAACGTGGAATTCTCTTCTATAATTTTGCCATATAGACTGATAGATAAATCTTCAGCAGGTGTATATTTTACATATGTTAGCCTTCTTGTTTAAATTGATGATTCAGATCACTTATTATGGTCAAAGGGTAATCAAAATAATTCATAATAAAAAATAAATTCTTTAACTCTGTGCAGTTCTCGAAATGAAAATTATATAATTTCTAAGAACCGTTAAGAAATTATGTAGTTACATCTCTATAATTCAAATTCGTTATAAGAAAAAAAACAACTTTTTTTTTCTTAAATAGTTACACACTTTCTTTCTTGTATTCCCCCTAACTTCACTTATAATTTATGATCTCACGCCGGAACATCAACTTCCATCGGTTCGCGGGCCTGCATATTTTAATGCTTTCGAAATAAAAACCTCTCTCTCTTTTTTATTAGTTGCCCATAAATCTCAGCTTTGTTATCTCCTATTTTTATTTTTGTTTTATATCCCTCATTAAATCTTTGGTTCTGATCTTGTAGTTCATTCGATGCGCAAATTTATGCGCACAATCCATCCAACCTCCCACACCCCGGAGCGGAATTAAACGCCCATCATTTCAAAAGATTTTTCAGGGACACCGAGCGAGGGGTCAGGTGGCTTCACCCCCCCCCCCCCCACTTTCATGGTATAAAATATTTTTTTTTTATCTTTGCCTCGATCAAATAATTTCTCACGGCTGCGTTGGAGGTGCGTCTGTCTTGACCTGTCACTGTCGTTATTTCTACCTACCTGTCTATCTATCTATCTACCTATCTATCTCAACCCCCTACCCAGCTAACTTTCTCTCCCCCACCTTCAAAACATGCAACAACAAACACACACTTCAACCTTCATACATCCCACCTCCCACCTTCCTATGAAAATTAGATCGTCATGTTTCCACCACGTGAGTCTTGCTAATTTAATTACTTCTCAATTAGAGAGAGTGAATAAATTAAGCATTAAGTTATTTTGACATGAGGGTTGCTGTCGTTTTTATTAAATAAAATATTAACGATCCCCCTCTCTTCGCTGATAATCTGTAGGGAAGTTGAAGAACACAAATTAAATTTTCTGCTATTCACTTCTCATTATTTGATCCGTATTAGCTTCATTAACATAACACGTAAGAAAAAATAACTGCGTATTTGTAACGCCCCCAACTCTTCCTAAATTAGTTCATAGAGTAAATTAAAAATTACAAAATTGCGGTTGTTTACAATTGATCTACATCTGATTTGAATTATTAACAAAATCTGTCTTCTACTGTTTAGCCAAGCCTAGCCGAAACGCATAATATTGTGGGATCAATATTTTTTCTCCTCCTGAACCAAACCTCATTTCAGCGAGATTTCTTACGGGTTAAGGCAAAAGCCAAAACCGTTCACCTTGAATAATTTATGAAGTACACCGTGAAAGCAAATCCATTGATTGTAATTTGCATTTTTGTTCGTTTTGCCATTGGATTTCTCTCTTCTTCGGCGATGATGCAACAAGTCGGTGCTTTTCTTAATTTACTAATGGACTTTCCGTTTTGAGAGTTTAAAATTTTATCGCTTTCAATTAGTTGCGGCCACGCTTCACCAGCACACCCGACGCGAATCAATATTTCATTCATGAAGATACGTGTTCGGGAGGAGTTTGCTTTGTCCTTGTATTAGAAGTTGTCTGTATTCGAAATGAAAAAAATACAGGCATGCTTCCTAACGTGTTTCTTTTAGATTTCAATAAAATTATGTTTGTTTCCGATCTGTTATTAACACAGAATTGAAATTCTGGAATATGAAGTAAAATTAATTTAAATTTTACGAGCACTATAAATTAAAAAAAAAGGATTAATTAAAAAATTCAGTGAACTATGTTTTTAGCTAAATATTTCTGTTTCGTATTTTTTTTTTTACCATTTTAGGCGTCATATTTATTTACTGTAGAATATCTGACAGCTGGAAAGTGCTTCCCATAATCTGAGTCGTTTAACATCAACCCAATTTATTTTTATTTATTTCTTTACCTCGAATTATTATTCAATCACTTTTGTCAACATCATTGAGCAAGCATTATCAGTAACAAAATTTGAAACATAGAATTCCACGTCTAGTTTATTGGACTTTATATTTCACTTTTTCTCCTGCACAGTGCTGCCAACGTATCGGATAACTTCGTGCTCGTGCTGCAATTACATAAATTGCAAACAATTTATGCTTTCGATTCGGCCTATGTTACTAATAATTGCTGACTCTCAATATGCTTTCTATTAAAAGCAAGTAAATGAACCGTATCCATAAATCAAATGGAAATTTAAATTAACCTAACTTTTTAACTATAAGATCTACAAAAACGTGAGTGGTCTCGATTAACTCAGAAGACTGATTACTGTTTCGGTATATTAAAATCCCCTCGATAGGACATAGCATTGTCGAAATATCGAAGTTCGACATTAAAAACGTATCGGAACTTATGGTTGAATCAGTGACTATTATTCCCAGCTAGCACTCATATGTTATATTTCCGTTGGAAACTGGTATTTAGGTTGGTAAACCGTAAGAGCTGAGAATGGAAATGTTCAGATCTTGTTATTAAAGTGTTCGGTTAGATAACGGTTAGATGTTAAGTAATTCCTACGTTTGGTACTCGTTGGGAAATCGTAATATAATTTCACTCATGGCTCGTATAAAATGGCGATCCATTATTGGATGTTCACTAATTGACGTATGTGCGCTGTAAAAATGCGCAGAAGAGCAATGCAGCATCTAATTCATAGACCGTT
>JAHWFO010015474.1:4511432-4619300 GCA_023313115.1 Rhysida immarginata
GGATTATCTTAGAAAATTGTTGGAAATACGTTATATTAATGTTGGGACTAGCTGAGATGCCCGTCTACGCCGAGCTTTTCAAGGCAAAACGAAGGCGGTCTATCAGTATCTATCTACTCTAGGTATATACCAATGTTGTTTAAGGTTTGATCCCGGGACTTGTTAATTGTCATTGCATAAGATGGGAGAACGGAAGATCGTCGACATTTGAACTACAAAATGATCAGTCGTGTGTAACGGTATTCTTGGTATTAAAACGAATTGCCTGCGTTATCCCCGCTGAGTATTGTAGCTTGTATTGAACATGATTATTCGGAATTGTCTGGTGTATTGTTTAATACTCAAAACATTCAACGTAATGACCGTCGATTCTACAATTTACCGACAACTTCGGACGTTGTTGTGTTTTTTTATCTGGCAGGGAATCAGTGCATATCGTGATACTATTTTGCGCCAGCGCTCAGAAAGTAGAGTTCGTCGGTTTTTTAGAAAATCACCCTTGATTTGATCCTCTGCACTACGTGCTTATGTTTCCGTACGGAACGCAAGGGTGGCATATTTCTGTGCCGTCGAAAAACAATGCTCAAACCACCCGTCTTATGCTTACGATCTTCAAATTCGTCACGTAAATGTTGAAGCTCGGTGAAGACGGACATATACCGTGTGTTTCAAAAGTTCCCGAACTGCCTCTTCTGTATGTAGGGAAAGCCTAACCTATGACAGCAGCAGTAATGTTTGGCCAACAACTAAAATAAACCATGTGCTGAAATAAATTACATAAAATCAGTTTTACATAGTGGAAAAGTTTCTCAAATGTATTTATTTTATTTTTACATTCCCAAAGGAACGGAACATGTAGGTTACACCAAAGGAGAACCATCTCTTATGGTTCTTGCATACTGTATTTTATTTGTTTGCTTTCACTCAATACACGCTTTTTAAACTGTTACTGTACCGGTATAAGCTTAATACCGTATACCGTAGGTTTTATAAATAAAATTTCTATTTTTTACTTTAACCTTTTATTTCACTCTCATATTCGCGTATTTGCATTTATGTAAAATAAAGAGCGGGATTCGTAACGACTGGGAGCACCTATTAATTGAAAAAAAGAGGTTGAGAGACATTGGCTCCTGTCTACCAGCCCTTAGTATACTTGCACAACAGTACGGCATGCAGGGAAAGTCATCTTCTACGATCGGGAACTTTTGAAACATATGGTATAAAAAAAATCGCACCTTCCCGTCTTCGCCGAGCTTGTCAAGGCAAAACCAAGACGGGAAACAAAGTTGTTTCTGTTTAAAAAGTGTATTCTGAAGGATTCGGACCCACAATAGCAAGGTTGTCGAAACGCGCCATGTAACCAACGCGCCAAAATAGCATCATTGCAAAAATGTAAGTGATTTTTTTATTATAAAGAAAGCCTCGGCACTGAAACGTCATAAATTGTTACATCATCATAAGTCGACCAAATTTAGAGCTTATTATTGGTAGAAATGCGGTTAACAAAGGACGAAGTATGATGATGTAACAATGTATGACGTTTCAGTGCCGAGGCTTTCTTTATACATGTAGGAGGCGTTGGTTGTGCCCGGTGCAACCGAGCAGAGGCAATAAGCAATGTTAAACACCCATAGATTATACGAAAAGAAATATATTTAGTAATTTCTAAATCTGCCCAGAATCTGCCTTTACATAGCAATTCTGCATGCTGCAATTGAATGGGAGTATTACAGAAAAAGTTACATTTAGATCAGGTCTAGCTTGAACATTGAATGTGCCGTTCGCCCGACCATTAATTGAAGTGCTGCAATTCCACTCGTTGCCGTTGCCAGGGCAATTTTGCCTTCCAATCGAACAGTCGCCGGCACTTTTTCCAGTGAGAACATACAGCAGCCAAGTGGCCAATCAAGTTCAAGGCTGGATATCTTCGATATTTGCAACAGCTTCGTGTATCTGGGCTTTGCTGCTTCGTTGTTGAAGCAAATTGCGTTGACAATCCGAAACATGTTCATCTTCCGACTTGAGCAGCTGCATTGCGTACACGCGCTTTATGTCGGCCCCTTTGACGCGTAACCGAACGCCTTTTTCGGTCCTGTCGGCTTTCATACTCCGTTGGACTCGCAAAGGCTTCTTCGACCTCCGAGGCGGAGGCTCCGCGATTGTTTGAAATTTTCGCTTCGTCGGCGCCATAACCCTGTTCATTAAGAACCATTATTAATAGATATTCATTTAGAATTAGTTATTACATGCATCAAACAGTTATTGAGCTATTTTTCGAATCTCCCACACGTAGAATTGAAGTAGTATTATTAACGACTTATTATTGGTCACTGGTCTGAAGAGCCAATGAAAACTCCGAATTTAAAACTTTGAAAATTTTAACGAAATTCGTGATAAAGCAGTTTAATTTAAGACATTGCGTGATAAAGCAGTTTAATTAATATTAATCAACACTGTTTTATGTGTTATATTATTATTGTTAAAAAGAAAAGAGATTTTTAATTGTTTACTTTGCTGCGTCATTTACTTTGTTGCATCACTTACTTTTGTTGCGTCACTCGCGTCACTTGTTTCACTTGCCAATGAAAAGTGCGTATTTTCCATTCATGACAGACAGACTGACTGACTGACAGACTGACGGACATACCAAAATATATATATAGATTATGTTAAAAATAACCCAGATCTAACGGTTAACCAACCATCAGACAGCGTACCATTTCTGCGTTAGTCTAACGTATGGACCTAACGTTGGAATTACGTATTGGAATTTACGTTGGAATTACGTAAGCATGCTAGCTGGGTTCATGATATTTTTCTGAGTACTCAATACGCTAACTGGTTGACACGATTTGAACTCGAAGTTTTACGGTTTTAGGGCGCTTCAACATGTAGGTTATTTTGCGTCTTCACATGAAGAATAACTTCACGCAATTCTTAGACCTTTCCACATGATTATTTTTTATGCATACATGGGACAACAGCGGAGGGATTAGAACCCACGAACCGGTAGACTGGAGAATTGGAAAGCCTACCTTTCCTTCGGCTATCGGGCCGGGTCTTCAAAACTATTCAGAATATAATCACAAAGTATTTCTTTGAAATCAGCGAGAAATTTCACATCCATATTATATGTCAATTATCTAAACACCCCACCCTCAATACTTCAAAAATAAACTTCTCAAAAAAAAAAAAAGGAGCCATATCCAGGGAACTGAATTCTCTTATTTTAGGGAGGGTCACGGCAACAATTTTCAGCCGACCACAATCTAAAGGTAGAGCCTTACGTTTATCCTGTTTTTGTAGGTTTCTTTGCGAAAAATATTACCTTCTATATGTCACTGAAATATGTGCAGCTACACCTCCGAGATTACAAACGGCAAAAATAAACGAAATTTTTATATTCATAGATGCTTCACTAAACCGATTTTTTTATGACCATTGGTTAAGAAATATTAATTTTTTTTCTAGTAATAAAGTAATAAATTCGACATGTACGGGTATGTAAATATGTGCACTAATGAGCCATATGGGAGTTAAGGTATTTTTATTGCGCCTCTCCTCTCCGATAATTCGATTTCCACCCATTTAGACTATAAATATAAATTCATGATGTTGAACTTTGGAAAAAAGAGAAAAAAATGTCCGTATGTACGAGGGGAGTTCAATAAGTAATGCAACACATTTTTTTTCTCGGCCAATTTTGGTTGAAAAAACTGGACATTTCTTGTGGTACATTTTCAAACATTTCCGCTTCGTCTCGTATAGTTTCATTGACGTCCGATAGGTGACAGCGCTATAGTGAGCTGTTAAAATGGCGTCTACAATGGAGGTGCGTTCCAAACAACGGGCAGTGATTGAGTTTCTTTTGGCGAAAAACCAGGGCATCTCAGATATTCATAGGCGTTTGCAGAATGGCTACGGTGATCTGGCAGTGGACAAAAGCACGGTGAGTCGTTGGGCAAAGCGTGTGTCATCATCGCCGCAAGGTCAAGCAAAACTGTCTGATCTCCCGCGAGCTGGCCGGCCGTGCACAGCTCTGACTCCTGCAATGTCGGAACATGCGAGCAGATCGAACACTTTTGACAGATCACCGTAGACATTCTGCAAGCGCCTATGAATATCTGACATGCCCTGGTTTTCCCCAAAAGAAACTCAATCACTGTCCGTTGTTTGGAACCCACCTCCATTGTAGACGCCATTTTAACAGCTCACTATAGCGCTGTCACCTGTCGGACGTCAATGAAACTATACGAGACGAAGCGGAAATGTTTGAAAATGTTCCACAAGAAATGTCCAGTTTTTTCAGCCAAAATTGGCCGAGGAAAAAAATATGTTGCATTACTTATTGAACTCCCCTCGTATGTTACCAAATCGGATTCACAATCAGATTTTAAGTTTTGGAACGTTGTTTTAGTTTTAATATATTTTCGGTATGTTGATTTTAAAATGAATTCAGTTTACATCATCAGGAAGAACTTTTCACAAATAAAATAAATAAGATATTCGATAAATAATAATAAATTTGAAAACGATTTTTTATTAAACATGCGAACGCAGAGTAATCGGGCTCTTAAGTAATTCCTAAAGTTAGCTGAGGATTGTCCATTATAATAAAACTAAAGTTTGCGGGAAAAAAAACAAAAAAACAAAAAACTCTACCTGATAGCGCAAAACGATTTTCAAATTCGAAATCAGCATACTGAAGGTAGCAAAATTCAGTGAAAATTTTTTGACAATAAAACCATTGCAGACCTGTATAATTTTTGAATCTATGAGGGATTTTACCAAAAATTCTATGCTAAATTTTGAAAACGATGAGGGCTAAAATAAATCTTTCCCCAACCCAGGCAGGGAAGAGGGAGAACGGGAAGTTTCAATAGTTTTCACTAGTCCAACCGCTGCTAATGCTTTGGAGTTGTTTTTATTTCAAAAAATTATTTATTTATTTATTTATTTATTTATTATATAATTTACGTCCCGTAGGAACGATACAAAATAGAAAAAAAATTGAAAATATGTAGGAGTTTTAAATAACATAAATTACATCATGTTGATCAAACAGTTTTTGAATTAAATACTTCTTAATGATTCTCTTTACATGTTGTGTGTGATGATTGCAATTTTGTGAGGTACAATAGAACACTTGTTTTTTTATTTCGATTGGTAGAGCATTCCATATCTTGAAAGAATTAAATGGGAAAGTATAGCATCTATACGTGGATATTATTTGTAGGGGTTCAATTATAAATTTCTTAGTGAGTCTACATGTTGCGGTCGTATTACTCAATTCCTTTACGAAATGGCACGGAAGGGATGGAAAGGTTTTGGTGCTCTATAAATTTCCTTGATTTTTGGCAAATTTTTTTTATTATCGTAGGCATCTTATATACGTTTCGAGTAATAGAGACTGTTCTACTCGTATTTATTAGTAAAGACGTTGCGTAGGATATTATTGTAAGCTCCAATATTTTCAGTTAGATGACCAAATTAGTACTGACATAAGTTTTGTATTTATTACCATGATCACTTATCACCACCACCTCTACTCAAAGTCTGAGCGCGAAAACGTCATACCTTGTTACAACACCTACGGTAGGGTATTTTAATCATATTTATACAAAAATAAGCACCGAAATTGTTCCTACCGTAGGTGATGTAACAATGCATGATTTTTCCGTAAGCAGGCTTTCTCATTATAAATGTTAGTCGGTTTAGTTGTGCAATAATATTTTCAATATGGGTATTAGAAGTTAAAAGTCATATTAGAGTTAAATACTCACTCTCAAGATTTTATGATGTACATTGTCGATAACTTTGCTTCGGGTTCACTTTAGAATGACTGCTTTTTGTTGGTTTAATTCCATTCCTCTCTCCTTGAACCAATCTTTCTCTTTTAATATCTTTCTTTTTTGATACGTGCTTTTTGGGGTTGATCCAGATCTTGTTAATGTGATGAAGAGGATATTGGGAGTGAGAAGATTGGTGAAATTAGTGTAGTAATTGATGAACTCCTCGTAACTGATTTAGCATTGAATCAGTTCGAGCAGTTTTGAAAATCTAAAGCAGAGTAAATCAATTTCTGATGAACCATTTGGGAGATATTAAGGTTTCTTTTATTTTTTTAAAATTATTAAAAATTGCTCTATAATCAACGAAACAACAGAACTCTAAACTAAATCTCCAGTAAAACTTTAATCGAAATTGACATTTAGCACTCCGAAATTAGACCAAGAAGTATTATTATGTCATTGTGAGAACGTATCTAACCACTATTTCAATTTATTTTCCTATATTTAGTATGCATCTTTTTGATTGTTTTTCGATAAAGTACTCAATCAATTTCTCGATTTTAAAACTGTTTTTTTCTAGTATTTAAAGGCTTTACCCATTGTTTACAAATAATTTCCCGTCGACTAACTGTATATATACGCGTGAAAGACGATTTAGTTTTATTGCTTTACCCTTTTTTCTCTTTAGATGATTTTAAAAAATTTGAATCTGACTCAGTATCGAACCGTTATGAGTAAGAGAGCGAAAATTCTTGACCGATATTAAAACCCTTTTTTAAATTTTTATGATTTTAAACTAATTATTTTGTTTATTTCTGCATGCTTGAAATGATAGCGATTACGTTATTAAAACAACAGCTCCATAAGTTTATTATTTTATTAAAATTATATTGTTCTTTGCAGAATCCAGCTGAGTTTCAAGACCTGTTGACGGAAAAAGATCTACTGAACTGTTCTGCTGTTGCATTTAGACGGCACGAAATGTGTGGGAGCCAATAAACGTAGTATTCATTTCCCACTTGAAAGGAGGCAAAAGAATCAATGTTCCCGAGTTGAAACGAGGTCAAAATAGCGCGCGTAAACCGCCTTAGCATGGAGTCGTATACCTGACTGTAGTGTGAGCGTCTCGAGACAGGTGTCGCCCTGAACAGAGCCGCGTGACAAGATGGCGGCAGCGAGCTGCTTTGCATCGTGGATATTCAGTAAAGTGGCGTGAACGGCGGTGATACCATGCTTGCAAAGAAACTTTTTCATGCCCCGAAAGTGCTGGTGATCCCGGCCCAGCTCGTGGAAGTCCGTCGTTGGAATCAGGTAGGCCCCGTAACTTTTTTAGTTCGAGCACGGAGAGGGCGAGGAGCGACTGAGCGAGCGCTGCTGCTTGTGCGAGAGCTTCTGGCTTGGCATTGAGGCGAGTCAACGAGGAGAGCGCAGTGAGCTGCGGCCGCCGTTCGGTCGATTGTCGGCGGCGGGGCGAGACGCGCCGCGGGAAGGCAGGCAGGCATGCAGGCAGGCGCTCTCCGCGCATCGGCGGGTTCGGTCGGGTTTCCTCCGAGCGAAATTCTCGCCGCCAACTCCCGAGAATGCGTTTCCAACGAGTGGCGGCTATTTTTATTCATCGCGGAGTGCGCGATGGGAACCTGGATCTCGACTTTTCTTCTTTTTTTTCTGCTTCTTCCCTCTCCTACCCACTTTCTGAGATATTGGTGGCTTTCTCATTCAGTCAAGCAGGTAAGTTGGGGGAAAAGCCTGACACGACGTCATGAATGCTGCATATCCGCTTTCACCCCTAGGGGTTGAGGGAGGTGGAGGAAAGGAAACATTCATACCGTGAACCTTTCTCCTCAGCGAAGGTATTTCGAAACTTTCAAGAAACATATTTTCCAAAATAAACTGCATTCAGTGATGCCTAAAACTCGAACAACATTGCCAAAAAAAAAAAAGAAAAAAGAAAAACAATAACAAGAGAGCGACTGCGATCATCAATGAGTTTTCATTTTCGTCTACTTTCTCAAGAGTTGCGGTATCGTCGCTGGTGACGCGTTTTGCTTTTGTTTACATTAGGTCGCTTAATCGGTGGTTAATATTCCGACCAGCGCCAGATTCACATCGCATCTCTGATTCCGGAGCCTCGCATGGCGGCCATCTCGACTCCCGCAGCTCCTTGAATTTCATGAGGTTTTGACAGCCGAGCAAGTGGAGATTTCTCAGCCCTTTCTTCACTCCCTGCTTCCAAATACCACATTTGAGAAAGGAAGACGAGAACGAGGAAAAAAAAAAGCGACTCATCCCTTTTCTTCGCGTTAACGTTGTAGCAGATATCACGTTTCGCTGCCTTTTACCCCTAGATTCGGGGAAGCATCCATCGAAAAGTTTCGGGAAAGCTTTGACGATATTTTTTTTTAAATTCTCTACAATCACCAACACCTGATTAACACATCAACGTTCATGAATCTTCTTCTCATATTCCAGTTGTTTCGTCACAACATAAAACTCTTTTTCTCATATCCAAATTGCATTTGGAAACGGAGATGTTTTTGTAATTGATTTAAATTTTCATCCCATTAGCAGATTACGTATGACCGGAATCAGGTGAAACGTATCAGTCGAATTTATGATTGCACATTGATTAAAGATTTATGGAAAATCACTTCGATTTAAAGGGATCCGTTCTATACAAATGAACTTGCAGGAGTAAATGAAAATGATGAATTCATTTCATTAACGCGCAATTGCTTGGAATTGATGCTTCGGAATCTTTTAACACTTTATGCTGCTAATGGGTTGTTTCTAATAAGAATGCATTTCTTTATTAAAATTGTATTAATTTACATAATTATTATTAGCATATCAGCGATATTCCTTTTATCGTTTTAACGTTTTGTTTTAACTTTGCAATTTCTAGAAAATTTATTGTTGAAGCACGAAATGTAAACATATGCATATTTATTTAAAATTTAATTATCATTATCTTTCGGCTTGATTAGAATTTTATTTGTATATATATATAGGTCAAGTCCGATAAATTATGAATCTTATTGAACCACAATATTGAAGTTCTTTAAACGTTAATTTATTATTAATTCTTGTTTCTCGGGGCCCGATATGGTTGGATTAATTAAGCATGGAGTTCTCTAAGTTCCAGTACTTTCAGAAACTTTCTAATTACGTGACATCCACTTAGAAGAACTTGCTTTTGAATTTGGCGAATCGTATTACGTGCAGTTCCATTGCTATGAGAGATTCTTGTAAGATTGTAGAACAGAAAAAGGTGGCAGAGATCACAATTATGGACAGCGTATACGTTTATTCCGTTTCCAAAGTCGCTTGATTTCTTCTGCGGGTTGCTGGCATTTGATTGTTTCTTGATGTATCTTATATAGATTACTCATATGTGGTTTTACTATATCAATGAAAATAATAATTTAAGGTTAGCAAGGATTGTTTGGTCAGTGTAAATGATTCTGTTCCAGAACAATTTGTTTTTTTATTTTTATTTTTCAGGTTAGTGTGTGATATTTCAGTGTTATCCCCACGCCCTTTAGCAGGGGCGTGCCGCCCAGATTAATAAAAGAAATAGTTTGACAATATTTCATCATGTTTTGCTTGCGTTTAATTTTTGTCCATCTGGTTATTTTTTCTTTCCACTCACCTGAAATAAAATTTTCTGGGAGAAAATCTCATCTGTTTGAAAGTTGGCTGTCTTTTGATAATCATAGTCAGTACCGGCAAGTTATTCACATGCCGAGAGTATATGGTCCATAGTTATTATTAATATTAGCAGCCCTTACCAGGTGATTCTGATTAATCAGGGCCATATGTATCTCTTTTAACTTATCTATTTTTATAATATAAGAAAATGTGGGTAAGCTTACAACTTTACACACACCTGTAATGGAACTACTGCGAGATGCTGTATCTATGATAGCATTGTAAAAAACTTGAATGAGGGAATAAAGAATCCTCGATACGCTTGATCATAAATCCACAGTTAAGTCTGTTTTCTGAATCACCATAGTTTTTAACTGTCAACACCATTTCTTCAGTCTTCTGACCAGATATCTTTCATGCCGCAATATCTGAGGCTCAACCAGATTTTCAATATCTGACTTTAACATAAGCTTACTAGTACTATCAATTAGTGTGCCCAAAACTTTGCATGTTATCTCAGAAGCATTTTTCTTTCTTGAAAGTCTGTTGTGAATTTTAGACTCATTAAGAGTCTTCCTATGCTTCATACGCCACTTTTCAAAAGATCGATGTCCTTTTGCATGTTTTCTAAGATATGTCATTGGGTGTCTCGAACTATTGTTAATTAAATTTTATTTAATTTATAATTTAATAATATTGCAATAAACCGACCTGTTCTCGTCCTGGGATAGAGTCCCACAGCAAGGTTGCTAAAAAATTCGCTAAAATAATCAACAAAGTTGTTAATAATGAAAGATGTTTAATAATAAATTAATATCTTTGTATTCTCCTTTTTTAATGTAAAAATCAGTAACTAAAATGATTTTAAAAAAGGAGAATACCAAGATATTAATTTAAAGTTGTTAATACGATTAAAATACTTGATAAACTTAAGACGAAGTTCAGCGTTGCCATCACATTTTACTTTTGACAGAAATTGAGAGGTAAAGCGAATTTAATTAATATTAAAATATAAAATAATTGTAAATGAAAATAAAATACAGAGGATAAAAATGTGTGCTGTTATTATAGCATCAATGGATGAATGGGTTTCAATATTACACATTTTTATTCAGTTATACCTTCATGGTACAAAAGGCGCATAGATATTAAAAAAAAAATTAAGAAAAAAAATTTCATCATATTTTTAAATCGTGAATACTACATTAGAGTAGTCTCAGTCTTCAGTCCATCTAATAATTGTGCTAAATTAATCATCATTAATTCAAATATTACGGATATTTAATTAAATCAATATTAGTTTAATTTGATGTCATTTTCATTTAGAGGATGTGAAGGCTCACGAATATTTTCTTCGCGACATATTCAAAGTAAATAAAACATTTGCGTGTGCAAGCAACCACGAACTCGATAGAGATAAGGTCGTTGTGTATCGACTCTTAAAAAAAAAATACTAAAAACACCTTATGACAAAAATTTTTCTTTCAAAATTCACTTATCTTTAATGGATGTGTATGTATGTGTTTGTCAATCTATTCTGTGTTTCTTGCATTTCCTATTCTATAGCAAGGTTAATTCTGTTCTCACCCCCGCAGGATTTCTCTTTAGACTAAAAATTCTTTTTACTTGGTGCGCTTGGGGCATTCTTCATTATCGATTCTACATAGAAACCGCGACAAAATGATAGCAAAAGGTGGAATTATGCGTTGGAAAGAGAATTTTTCCTTTCAAGAGTCTACTCGTTGTTAGGAAGAGAATAATCCAAAGCGAATTCATTGTGATTTTTCCCTTTCTTCAACACTTCTCCAAGGCTTTGAATGTTGAGGACGAGGGGAAAAAAAAATGACGAGGTTGAAACTGGGATCGATTTTTACATTATTTTCTGTTTTAATGTCATTGCTTTTAATTAAAATTATATTTGAAAATCATTATAAACGCCGTCGTCTTGACTCCTTTTTCTTTTTCTCCTTTAATATTCTAGTATTTTTTTTACTCCTTTTCGTATTCCCTCTAGAAAATGTAACGTCGCCCCAACTTAAAGTTTCTTGAACGTACGCGGGAATTCTCAGTGTTAGCCTTTCTCTTCAGTATTAGGATCAGGAATGAAGCATAGAAAATTCCGATTGAAAACAAATTAAATTTCCTCTTCGTTATTCTTGACTCCAAATTTTTATTCTTCTCTTTTCTTTTCTTCTAATTTTCGCTCCTTCTCCTTCCCGCTTCCATTCTCCTTTCCTTGATTTTTTGGAAGAAATGGACGAACTTTGCCAGAAAATTAGTCTTGACGTAGGATTAGTGGAAAGAAAATTCTTTTTTTCCCTTCCTCCTTTTAATTTTATGGCAGAGAGAAATTTCACGAAAAAGAAGGCTCAAACGAAGCGAATAAAATTTTTTAAAGGAATGTAAAGAGAAAAAAAATTGAAAAAAAAATTAAAACATCTGTTGCGATTACTTTTCAATTTCTGAAATGCTATGCTCTGGATAGCAAAGAAATTTTTTAATCTCCAATTGTCATTCTTGTTATAGTTGCTGTAGAAAACAAAATAAGAAAAGAATAAATCTGTATTTAACTTGGATGTACTTGCAATTGAATAAATTTATCTCGATATCAATGTTGGAGGGCGTGTTCGTATAACTGAAATCTATATTAGACACATATTAGAAAAAAAACAATTAAGCGTTTCCGTTATTTAGATCGAATCTGTTGTGTTTGTTTTGTAAATTGTGTAAGAAAAACGAATGCGGATCGATATTGGATTGTAATAATATATTGAAATATTAGCAAGCTTAAAAATATTCCTCTTTACATATTATAGCCTCCCTAATGAAAATCGCCTGAAATGCGTTTGTTAACCTATAAATCGTCTCTGTAAATTTACTAATCCTTATCATCTTGTTATCTTTAATAACAGAATATAGCAGCGGATAGGAGGATTTCTAAATTTGTATAAACAAGCGTAAACCGACCACACTTCCCCATTTAAAAGATAGACTCATTTGCTTTGTTATCATACTACTATGATGCAATCATCCAAATTTTTTTTTCAGAATGAAGAGCATTGCATCTGTTGTGTCTTGAATAACTCGTATGAAGAACTTTATTATGACAGTGTAGAAAAAGGAAGGAATAAATCCGCGACCTGGACTCGAACCAAGGTCCTTTTCTACGCCGTAATTATGAAATGTTTGAAGAATTATCTTTAGTTTTCTTCATTTCTCTTTGAGCTGCATTATATTTAAAAACAAATTGCACCAAGTTATAGGAAGTTTTCTTTTTAAAAAAGCAGAAGGAGCTTTCTTGTCATCATGCTAATGCGTGTATACTTCTAAACAATCTGATTTCAAAATAAGAAATCAGAATAAAGATGCAAAGTGTCATAGAAGTCAAATAGATAGATCATAAAAAACTTTATCCTCTTAAGATGGAACATGAGCCGCTCATTTTGTCTTTATTAGTTTCTCTTAGCGTTTGCCGACTCTACATTATTTCGGGCTATTTTAAAATTGATTTTAATAAATGGACCGACTCATTTAGGGTTTCATTCGACGTCGGAACTACATCAGGACTTTCACAAAGGATTTCTATTTAATCTATCTCGTTCTTAATTGAAAAGTCTTGTATTTCGAGCATAATTAATCTTGACTTAACCAAGACTCCGCCCTCTCTACAATTGTTGAAAGAAACGCATTAAAAGAAAAAGGAACTTCTATTGATCCGAGTTTGATTTTATCTTTCATTTAAACAATCTTCTATTTTATAAAACAGTTATCTAAAATATAACCTTATTATTAAAGATAATTTTGAAACTTTTTTTTTTTTTTTGTGACCTATGCAAATTCGAAATTATTCTTGACGAAAATTTTACTTATCTTTTTTTAGGTAAATAAACTCGCGGGCATATTCAGAATCATATTAGAGAGAGAAAGAGAGAAAATGATTGAGTACTTTTTTTCAATATTTTATAGTAAACGGTTTCTATAAAAAAAAAAAAAAAAAAAAAAAAAAAAAAAGGTGCTTTATTAAATTTCTTAATCTTTTAAATAACTAAATTTACTGAGGAATTTCAGATATTTTATATGCGTGAATACTTCACCTTGAGATTCAATCAAAAAATGTACAGTCTTATTACTCTCATCTTTAATAAATTTTTAAAATTCTTCGTTGAACACTACAGCCGAACGTTCTATTTTTATAAGAATATCTTCTTTCTTTTGCATATACTTTGTCATAATTTTTTAAAGTTTAGATGCTTTATATAGAGAAAGAATTTACTTTAAGTCATTAGTTTAATTACTTCTCATTAGAGAATTGATTTGTTTAATTAATTCTCTTAAGATAATGATCTCATCCATAAAAATGTATATTTTTTTAGTGTGTTTACGGGCTTAAATGTCACATTCTTAAATAATTGCGTTTAATCTCATTATATATAGAGAAAGTTTGATAGGCGAAACTGTATAAGAAGGGAAGTTACGAGCTTTTGATTTAAATTAGTTTTCTACATACTTTAATTACTTATATGGGCGTATTTTTAATGAGGCTTCGTTTCATCTTGTAATGAAATTATTACTATAAAGCTTTATGGAGATTAATTTTATAATCCTTGAAATTACTGTGCTGTATCTTTACCGTTATTTTTACCTTTTATACGTCATACAGAGTTAAATATCAATTTTCTAAGCTGTGGTTTCGTTGGGAAATAAAGTCAACTCTAAGGTGGAGAAAAGCTTGTGAAAATATTTATTTTTAAAGTGTAAATTTTATTGGATTAGACAGTAATATGAATGTATGGATCACCTTCACCTCTATTAGAATTTTCCTAATACCGGCGAATCTTTTTACGTGGAACTATTCAGCCAGTCGGGGGACGGCGGGAACAGAGCGGGTTTTTCGCTCTCCCTATCTTTCTCTCTCTCTTTCCCTCGAGTTTTTCACGTGGCAACATCATCGCTCGGGGTTTGTTGGCAAAGGGTTATTCTCCCCATCGGTATCGGAGTGGATCATCACGCACGGTCCATTCCAAAAGACTGACAGAATCCCGCCTGTTCCGCCCACCCGACGGACAGGTTGCCTTCGTCCAAACGAGGCTTAGAGAACAAGACAGGGCTTAACTTAAAAGCTTTGAGGTCTGCAGAAGAGAAAACGTTTAAAATTGGCTGGCCGGCCCGCCAGAAGAGACCGTTTATTGTCCACGTTCCACCGCCGGCCTTCGCACTTTGGGGTTGCACCGAGGGAATACTTTACGCAGGTCTCCTCCTATATTGTTTCGAGGCGCATCTGCATAAGGCCGTAAACCTTTTTCTCTCCCCCCCCCCTCCTTCCACACTACCCTCCTCTTTACACGTTCTGCATATGCAATTGTTTCGCACCAGCCCTCTTCATCCGTCCGTCCGTTCTTTTCCCCCAACAGAGATTGCTGGGAGATCGGAGACAGTAAATTTACTGGTTGCCTCCGCCGCCCGCTCCTCATCCGATCGCCCCGTCTACTCCGAACTAATACAACGGCGACGCCTGTGCCGTTTAGCGAATATATTATGCTCGCTTAATATCCCATGTTCGCCTTTAAAAATAAAAAGGAGAAAGAGCCTGGCGAATTTTCCCTCCCGACTTTTAACATATAACACATCGCAGGCTATTTGCATAAAACAGCATTGCCCATAAATTTGGTTATTGTGGAAAGAACATTCGTTTTATTGCGGAAAGCTTTAGCTTTATAAATTTTTTCTGTAATTTATTTAAAACATAATATTAAAGAATATAAAATGTAGTTTTAATAAAGTTCTTAAATTAAAACTTAAGTAAAAATCAATCCTAAAAGCAAAAATAGAAATAAAAATTGTGAATTGATTTTCCGATTTGATGACTTGACTTAAGCTTATTGGAGCATTATTATCATTGTATTTGATAGCTGCCAAACTATTTTGTTTAGACAAATTTAATATTTAGTCTCATTAAATATACTGCATAATCTGTAAATATTAAGATAAATAAAGCAGATGTCTATCCTTTAAGAACGAATCGAACTCAATGAAAATTATACTTTTGCATCCTATTTTTGCCGATAACGATATGTATCGAGATATTTTGAGTATTTTTTACACGATTTTCTGTTGAAATATTAAGTATTTCAGTTATCAGGAGTTGAAATTTTACACATTTGGAGGCACCACTAGTGGATGATCGTCTGTCGAATTTTGTAAGGTTGATTTCGATGGACAGATTGAAACTGTTCCAATAAATATCACAAATTTAGAAAGTCTTGCTGGATTTTTAGGATAGACAGGTTGAAACTTATGTCTCCTTGTTTCGCTAAATGTTTGCTTTATTAATTGGTTGTACACATCTTTTTCTTGTACGATTTTCATCTGAATCATGAAGCCACTTTTTAATAAATTGAGTGTGTTTTAATTACGTGAATTATTTCCAGTGCTTTATCACGAGGGATGTGATTGTTAAAATTAATAAGTCGATGTTTATTACTCTGCTTTATTACCGAGGCTTGTTTAGGTAAATTAAAAAAAACAACTTTAATAATCAGGCAGTTACTTTGAAGACCCATTCATTTATTTTATGCCTGTATTATTCATTGTTCTTTTCGACTTGCTATAATATTAAGTACAATCTTCGTCCTGTAAAAATATTCGTATAAGACATAGAATTAAAAAAAATAAAGCAATCCTTGATTCGTTTTTAGACCCTTTGGCAGAATTAAACTCTTTTCGCTTTTTTTTTTTTATTGAAGAGACATTTCTTTCATCCTCAAGAATGAAACAATATACTCTCGGGAATACAGAATATCCTATTATATCTAGAAACTTAGGGACAAAAATGCAAAATTATTGTTTGTGTTTGCGGTTTATGCTTTTGAAAAAGCCATGCTGTTGTGCTTTGACTGACTAATCTTTCTTTCTTTACGAGTTGGACATACAACCGAAAATAAAATCTATGAATGAAAAATTCTTAGGTACAGTATTTTGAAAACAAATTACGTATGTCAGACTGACTCTTCTTCCTCTTAGTGAGTTATTCTAGGGAAAAAAGGTCCTTGTCCTTCTTAATTAAAATCTAATGCCATTCGATATTGAAGTATATGAATCTTATGAAACTCGGTCTTCAGCTTTTCATTGGATTCGAAAAAAATGGAAGCAGAGTAAAGGTATTCTAGAATAAATATTAAAGTGCATCCTCTGACGATTGATAAATGTGGTGTTAAATCTTTTAGCAAGCCTATTTTGAGATAAATCGTAAAGATATATAAAAAAAGTTAAAGCATTAAATTTAAAATGCTGTTCCATCTTTTCCGTTTGACTCTAGATATAAATATCCCTCTGATCGCAGAACTTTTACGTGGGATGCCTACTATGTTTAGCTCCTTTTAGAGAACAGAATACAAACTGCGTAGAAAATGCATGCAAACCACAGAATTCATTGATATATTTCCAGTGTGATGCAGACCACATGCTGTTAATCGATACAAATGAAAATTATGGCACGTGCTGCTCTCTAATTAAAAACGACGGTAATATTAGAATTAATTTAACGCCAAAACAGAAGATAACCAGGCATTTTGGCTAGAAATTCAAATTACACTGTAGAGAACATACCTTTCTGCACCGAACCCTATGGTCGGTGTAATTAATAAATTAATTAATTATTAAAGTGTGAGTTAGGTTTGAATTTTAAATGGACATTGTAAATATAGAAAATTTTTATATATAAAACATTCTAGGCTATCGACCTAGAATAGTTCACTTCTGTAAAGATACTCTGTTATGATTACGGGTCGACAAGGGCCAAGGCCGAAACGTGTCGATAACGTGATAGCATAGAGTGTAAAGAGTTGGTTAGGAAACCATTTTAAATAATGCTTCTTAATAAAAAAAATAAGTAAATAATTATTGTCTTTAAGTGTTTTTTTTTCTTTTTTTTCTGCGAGAATATTTTAAACTACAGCCGTTGTGAAAATAATAAAGGCAAAACAATACACAGACGCAGACAAAAAAAATTGTGTAAAAGATAAGAAACTTTTCACCACAATTCCCTTTTTTTAATGTTTTTTTAATAACATGTCTCATAAGACTTCTTCCTACTAAAGTACATTATATTTAAAAGAATAAAGTTTTTTTATTTACTTATTTTTTTAAAAAATCTCACTTTTATTTCTCTCGTAACGTCCGTGAGATAATCTTTAAAGCTGTTTTTTTTACTGCCCTATCTTACCTTTAATCTTCATGGCTTGCAAATGATTTAACAGTGAGAATGTTGTAGATGATTGATAAAAACCTCTTATGTTTTGCACCCGAGGCAGCCAATCGGAGGCCGAGCCTCGTCGCTCTCCCTCTCGTTCGCGTCTCCTCCACGGGAAAGATACCCGCTACTTAAGGTAATTACGCCCGCTTTTTATACATGTACGCGTTTACATGTTAAACAGTTCACGGTCCACACAAGAGTAAAAGCCAAGGGAGGAAAGAAAAAGAATTTTAGGCTTTCTTGTTAAAACTCCCTTTTAAAAATTCTTGTTTTTGTTTGCAGAGCCGAGTTTGGAAAGTCATAACCCTCAAAAGTTGGTATTATTTATTTAATATAAGTATCACGATAATTATATTTTAATCCCAGTTATTAGTGGATCTCTTACTTAAGCAGAATTCTTCAATTTCAATTAAGAAAATTGAAAAGAAGTATTAAAAAAATTTGCTTAACGACGAAGTGTACAGAGTTTAGATTTTAGAATAACAAACACCACATAAGTCAATATATATGCTAAGGCGGTATCGTTCAATACGCGGCACTCTAGACTATGAAGGTGACCGATCTCCAGAGTACATTCGTATAATAAAAATTAACTTCTACAAAATTATCTTGTATTAATAATGAGTATTAACTTCATGGAAAAAGATTAAATAAATACATCTACATTTCTAATATAGGCGTTGGAAATAATGCATGCTACGCTATGATGCTTATAAAATTAAATTTGGTTCAATATTAATATTTGTTTTACATGAAGATTATTCCCAATTTCGCTTCCTCTCGCTCCCTATCCACGTATTTTGTCAACATTTATGATTTTAAACTCCAGAGACATACAAAACGATGAAATTGATTTTTTTGGGCTACAATTTGAGATTTCTTTCTTTGGGCATATATCATGAGTAGGCTTAATAGACTGGAAACAAATTGAAATCAAGTACATGTACATATTTCGTCGATGATGATTAGACTGTTTTAACGTAATTAGAAAATGAATAATGAATGTGAGTGATTTTATGGTTTGCGCCGGGAAAACAAACAAATTAATGCAGACCACCCCCCTTTCTATTCAAAAATTTGGAATCAAAAATACATTTATTCTATAGTAAATCCATAGGCAAACTGAATTCATTATTAAGCAGCTATTTGCTTTTGATTTGTATTTCTGGTAAATTTGCATATTCAGTATTGCCCACTTATTGCCCACTACCTTTGAATGCTGTTGTTAGTCCGTTGAAGGCTTGTAGTGCAGTTCAGTTTGAAAATCCACTACAGCGAAATATTGATTTTTTAAATGATTAAGGTATACCCGTCTATTATTATTTCGTTATCATATAGATTCCTGAAGCATTTCGATAAATTGTTCATAAAACAATTGAATTCGATCAAAATCATAAGCAAATAAAATTAAAATAACGAATTCTCAAATTAAGTATGAATACATACCATATATGATATGCAGACAATATTGGGCAATAAGTGGGCAAAAGAATGAAATAAAAATTTATTTATAATCAAAACAGTTCTTAACTAATAACAATTTCCACTGGACATGTGACATCTTTCAACAGTCAAAATCTCCAACAATATACAGAGTCCGCCAAAAAAAAGTATACACACTTCAGCAAAAGAAAAGCTATATAAAAGTTGTAACAGTTTTTATGTCTAAGTTATACTGCATAAATGCATGATGTTGAAACCAACTGCTATGGAATAATTCCATATTTTTAAAATAAGCTTGTATATGAAGGCCACTCTAAAAAAAATAAGGCACGACTTTTTGTTTAGCATAATAAATTTTAAATCGCAGCTTTTCTACTTAGATACACCAACTGTGCTTCTTTGCCATCTTCTTCCCACGAGGAGTGCAGCTGTAGCATTGGGTACAAAATGGCTGCTGCACTTGATATTCGTCAGAAGCTATGCGCCGTAGTTGAAAGTTCCATATGTGCAAGAAAGACACCGTAAGAAACATTTACAAAAAGAATGAAGAAGAAGCTCTCGATCCTAGATGCAGTTATTTCTTCGGCAGAAGAAGGAGAGTTGTAGTTGTGGGGAATTATAACCAGCAGGCATACATAATTTTATTCAAAGGCAGATTATCTTCCTACTAGATGTATCGACACAGTGTTTAAAGTAGCAAAGACACAGTATCGACACAAGTAAAGACACAGAATTATCTTCCTACTTGTATTACGTATCTTCACATAGAATTTCGTATATAATTAATTACAGCTTGATTTTGAACACCGCCCGTAGCTGTTTGCAGCGTAGAAGGAGCTTGGAGACATTTGATATTTGTGGTAGAAGGGTGTGAAGCGTCGTGGAGTTCATTTGTAGGGATATAGAGAAGGCTATATTGGCGAGAGAAGTGTTCGAGCGGTTAGAAACGTTTAAAATGGTTACGAGGTGAAATAAGGATTCATTGCTGGATTAAAAAAAAATTGGTGCAATATAGTACATACACACTAGCCATTAAAAACATCTGTGAAACATATATAAATTTGATTTAGTCCGTTTCATGCAAAATAGTTTGACCTCTTGTGAATCAAGCATGTACTTATCGCCTGTTTAAGAAGATGGTCCAGCCTAATCATAGAACTTGATCAGCATGGGGGAAAAGAAGGACCCAACTGCCTTCGAAAAGCTAACTGTATTCTCGAAGGGTGCGATGCAAGTAATATTCGTTTAAAACGATTTGTACGGAGAAACATTGTGCTATTATTGAAAAATGATTTTAACCAAGTTTATTTCGACCCACATCTGGCAGGACCATGCGCCGAGAACTGAATTGGGTCCAAATCTTATACGAAAAGCTCTGATTTCTGCAAAGAACAGGAAAGTTCGTCTGTATTTCGAAAGTTTGGGGCTACTTATCTCTGGTGGGACTGAATAGAAAAATTTGATTTTTGCACATTTTTTACACCTATACGATAGTAAAGTACTGTAAAAATTTCATCAGGCGATGTATATAAATCCTCTTTGATTTCTACAATTACGACAAGTGGTCAAAGTTGAGATACATAAGCGTTGAGATACTTTTGAATACTGCGAACAGTTTTTCCTATGCATTTTCCTAGCAAACTGTTTTGAAGTAATCTCCTATGTCTAGGTAGCAGTTGTGGTCTTCTTTTATCGGGATCGTCTTCATTCAATGCATGTACTGTAATAATATTAAGATGTAACTTTCGATTTTGCTGTTACGGAAAAAAAATTGCTGTTATAAGAAAAAAAACAAACTAAAAATATGTAGATTTTCTTATAGAAGGAAGTCCTCTTTATGGACACTCTAAAACGATTATCTTTAAGAGTTTGCTGGGAAACTGTAAAATTACTGAAGGGAATATTGCGCCTATCACAAAGACAAACACAGACAAACAACCATGCCCTCGGCGAGACTCGAACTCGCGACTCTTCGGTTTCGAGCCGGCTGAGATGACCATAAAAATTATTTTAAATTGAAATATTAAAAGTGTACAAAAATTAGTGAAATGTCTTGACAAATAACCAAGCAGCGTCCGAAGCTAATTATTCAAACTTTAGAATCTCTACTTTAATGATCGTCAGTCATAATACAGGGTGATTATAAAGTCACTATACATTTTGGTGAAAACTCCGTTTTATTGCAGTAATTGCAGTATGCATCAACCAGATATCATACCAGGATACATTCTTAGTAAATTTCAATGTGTCCCTCTTGCACATCCCGGCACAGCTCCCAGCGTTCCACCGTGGCTCGGAAAACATTGCGCAACATTGCGGTGTAATATCCTCCACCGCGGCTGTAATCCGTTGTTTCAGCTGTGCAATGGTGCGTAATCCTGACCTGGTACACCTTGGACTTGATAAAACCCCACGCAAAGAAATTCATGGGGGTGAAATCTGAGGACTGGAGCCCACAGTCTTGGCGAGCCCTGACCAATCCATCTGCCTGGGAATGCGTGTTTCAGTTAGTCCCGAACGATGTTGGCCAAATGGGATAGTACCCCATCCTGTTGGAACACAACGGTATCCTAAATCCTTCATCTCGCAATTGTGGCTCCAGGAATTGCTCCAACATGTCGAGGTAGACGGTATCATTGATCGTCCCCTCGGCAAACATGAAGGGCCCATAGACCTTTGACTGTGCAACTCCCATACACACATTCACTTTGGGTGTGTTTGGGTGTGTAAATAAATGAAACTCGTTAATGATTTCACCAAAATGTATAGTGACCATATAATCACCCTGTATTATAAACAACTATTATTGCTGTCGCATAAAATCTTCAAATTATTAAGTAGCGAAAGAATGAAGGTACTTTTTGGTTTTACAGTGTCCGTCTATCCGTCTGTCTCTCCCCCTTCATATTTTCTACATTTTTTGACGAAGAAGATTGAAATTCGGAATGTATCTTGCCGATAACCTGTCCTACTTCACTATTTAGTTTTGTTTTGATTGATCCACTGGGGTCGGAGTTACGAGGGTGGGAGTTAAAGGAGACCTTCTGGTGTATATAGTACATAGGTATGTAAAAGGTATGCAGATTCCTAAAGGCAAGATATACATTACTATGAAGTTTGTGCCTAATTGTCCCAATGGGGTCGGAGTTTTGAGGATCGCAGTCACGTGATCTATAGACCTATTAACGTTTTCAAATGGCAACATAAGCATGTGATATATTATTCGATTGGAAATAATGATAAACGTAAGAAGATACAGCTCTTTTTCATTTTCTGAATAAGAGAAAATCAATTTTTGGAAAAAAAAGGGGGTTAAAATATGAGGATAAAGTTTAAAAAAAAATTTCCGCTGCTTTCCTATAAACCCTTCCGGGGTGATTAATTTCTTTTTTATTGTTAAATTCGCGATAAAATACAATCAGAACCATATGGAAACATTAATGAGCTTCCCTTGCTCTTGATTGATTGTTGATTACTGTCGCCAAAAACAGACATTAGCGAAGTCTAAGTTGTCGACCAATTAAAAAAATTATAGTGAATCCATATAACTAAAATGTCTGTAAATTGAACTTACGGGAGTTTATCATTTTACACTAAAAAATGGACGGGGTAGAATTCTTATTTATATAAGTAACTTTGATATCAAATATTGAATCATTTTGGACTTCATGGTTTATTTTATAATCCGATCCTTAGAAGAGTTATGGTTGTTTGGAATTTATTTTTTGTGGATGTGTATTTATTATTATTATTTATTTATTTTATGATGGTTACTCTATAGCAGCTGTAGCCTACCGTGATTAAACGAAAACAAAAAACATTACTACCAAATATGTAAAATCCCAGCTGCTTTCCATGTCCCTAGGAGCAAGAAGAAAATTAAAATTTTAATAAAATATGAGAAAAGAATACTCGTCAACGGGCTCGAACTCTCCTCTTTTATTCTTCCTTTTTCTGCTTATTTTAAAATTCACGTTTCGAAACATGGTTGTCCTCCTCGTTTTTGTTTGTCGTTTGTTATTTTCTTCTCCATTCTTTATGTTCTTAAAGAAAAGGAAAAAAAAAATAAAGCTAACGAACTGTATAAAGTTCTTTAAACATTTTTTGAGGAAGAGCATCCCTTTTCGCTTCCTATTGGGGCGATATTATTAGTTACAATGATTGCGGGTGATAGATTTCTTTTCTTCTCTCACGCCATCTTTCACATACAGTGAGTGAGTGTATAATACGGAGCCTTTGGGGTAATTGGGGACGCTTTTCTTGCGAGTCTGAAGAGGCAAATTTATTCCGTTTTGGATGTCGTACTGCCATCACGGACTCTCGTTGTAACGGGGAAAAATTTTCAAATATTAAAATGATGCCAAAGCGTGCCAGCTTGGTCTGAATCCAAATGAGTTTAGCGGAAATGTTTCTCATGATTTGGGTTTCCGTTACGATGTGCAAACTCCTCCCACCGACGGTATTTTCGGATGCGTAATCTTTAATAAACGCTCACGCACTTCACTAAAAATGCTGATTTTTTCCCCCTTCCTTTATTCCTCCTCCTCCTACCCAGGGTTCTTGACTTTTCTTCCTAAAGAGATGATCGAAGGACTTAACATCCGCCGCTCAACCGAAAGTCCTCAGTACTGTTTGTTAGTTCCTACTATTAAACTGAGAGGAAAAGATAATCATAGTAAGGCTTTCTACAGGATCCTAAGCGATGTCGTACATGTATTATTATGCATATTTCATTATACATTGTATTTCACTACTTTCTTTTATAACGTCCTTAAAAATTATAACTGAAATTCAATCAAATATAATTAATTCCCGTAAATTAACTGAATCAGTGCTCCTAAATAAATTTTTTCTTTAAGCCGATAATCCCTTATATTATGTATGAAATACGTGCAACTGAATTCTTTAATTGCCTTCAATCATTGTTTACTGCAGAAAATGGCACAAATAGTAATGTGTTCGGCTTTGTGAACAACTATTGTGATCCAACCAACGAAGTGTGCGTGTTAAATATTTTATGTAAATTTTTATTACTAAACCATTAACATAAGCAATATTCGACTTATGAACCATACAAATCAATGTTACGGTTGACATCAGTTAAGTTTTTCTTATTAAAAGGAATTTCTGCAATGGATTAATCATCCAAAGTAATTCTTCTTCTTCCTTGAACTTTTTCAGACTAAAATCACTATCGTCTGTATTGTTCCTGAAAAGTTCCTCTGAAAATTTAATTACACATTTATGATTCAACTGTAATTTAGAAACAATCCCTGCATACAAAAAAATAGTTAGTTTTCCTGAATTATTCTCGCCCAAAAAATAACATAATATTTTTATAGAGTAAATTAAAATAAAAATTAAAATTAATTTGGATGTCATTAGAGTAAACCAAATGTATTTAAATTTAATATAGATCAAAATCTGTATTTCTGAATTATTATACTTTTTTTGAAACAAATAAAATATATAAACACATGCAGAAAAAATGTAAGTTTTTATGGTCTCTTGGTTACCATTGATGGTTTGATGCTTACAATTAGGGAAAAAAATCATTATTATTCAACGCAACTCTTTGGAAAATGACCCTGCCGTGCGTATTCATTTAAAAACCTAATTTTATTCCTTAGCAATAATCATTCAAAAGATTTAATTGAAAATTTTTACCGTCTTACATCTTTTTCAGGATCCATTTTTAATGGCTTTAAAGGCAACCGTGTCCCTATTAAGATAGACGCTGTTAAATGTCACTCATTGAATAAATCTATTTGCATCCTGTTTAAAATAATCCCATATAGTCCATAGAAACCCCATACCAAATCAATAACACTTCTCGTCCTGCTGTTTCTATGAATTAGATTTATTTAAATATCATGGAAGCTTTTGTATAAATGAGAGATGAAAGCAGGAGTATAAACACTTTTAAAGAAAAACAAGCTCCATAAAATGCTTAGGGAAAAGAAAAAAAAAAGTGACACTGCAAGGCAAAGCCGCCACTACCACCATGATGATGATCATGATCAACAACAACAACAACAACAACAAATGGACATCTGCATTTGAGCGAGTGAGCGCTCGGAGCCATTGACGGATGTTAACAAGGTCATTTCGGGTAGAAAACTCGCTCGAACCAATCAGAAAACGACCGAAAACTCTTCTGATTCGTCATCTTGCCAACCTAAGCTGAGTAACACGTCTTCATCAAATAGAAAATGTTAAAGAAGAAAAACTACGACTCGATGAGAGGGCGAAAATTAATGCATTTGAAAATCTTGCCGTGGAAATGGTTAATATTTTGAATTTTAAGTACTTTATTGGAATTTTATGGCTTCAATGGACAGAATATATTTGCATATTCAATATTAAAAGGTTGGAAACCGCCTTTTCAGCTTTTGAAACTTAAAGCGAAACCTTAATATGGTTAGAGGGGAAAGAGAAATGTAATCGAATTGCGTGTTTCTAGTAGGTACGTTTGAGCGTCCCATGTGTGTTATTATTTTTATTGTTGTTGTTATATATTTAAAAAAAACAATGACACAAATTTTCAAAATTTTATTATGATGTGAAATAGCACACATTCTCAAAAGATCTCCCAAGCCTTTCTTAATTTCATTAGTGTAAGAAGCTTATGTTTATTCATTAAAACAAACATATGCTATTTCTGGTCGACTTTGTAGATAATTTATAAATTCTAATTTACAAAATTAAAGTTTTTAAAACTGATCAGATATATCAAAACTTTAACAGTTATGGTATGAAACTATTATGTATTTCATTGTTAATAATAATAATTTCAAGCTGCGAAAGCGTATGATTACCTGTAAAAAAAATTCTTATTTACGGCATAAATCCACGAAAAAGAGGCACTTTTTTCATCCTTTCTATTTTTGGTATAAGATCGTGAATCGCCATAACGAGCTCTGACCTCTGAATGAAAGGATACGAAAAAAAAAAAATTTCTTGCCCTTCATATCCATCGAAACCCCCTTTTCATCGCCCCTCCCTTTTTTTCCTTCCAATTTTGCTTTTCAACATTTTCTGGCGATTTTGCGAGGAAGGACTTTTGTCAACCCTGTCTTGTTGTTATCCAGAATGCAATGGCCAACCCCCTCGAAAACGGATGAAAATGTCGTGTACGAAAAGAGGAGGAGAACTTTTGACTATTTTTAATGGACTCGCTTGACCTCTGACTGTTGCCACGCAACGCGTCCTCGCTCCGGGCTCTTCCTGCGACGCCACCGGAGGAAGAAGTGTCACCATAATAACGATCATTAAGACCTCCTGGCGAAATTTGAATGTAAAGAACCGACTGCTGGATGAATGCCTCGCAGCTCGAAAGAGAGAAAGAGCGAGAGAAATCCATCCTCGGACGAAACATTCTTTTGAGCACTTATTTGTCGAGGCACCCTTTAAAAAATAACGCCCTTAACCCCTTATTTTATGTTTTTATTGTTATTTATAAATTATTTGAAGTTATTGTTGCATGTTCAAAACGATGCCATGAAGTGCTTTCGCTGTTTTAAAACTGTTTTTGAAATGTTTTAAAATTCTAGTTGTATATAAGTTTGCTTTGATGGAAAAAAAGCGATTCATTTGAAAATATATTCATTACTCTCTAATTATAGTGTAATGAATTTTGTTTTAATTATTTTTAATGTACGGAAAAACATGACCTTATGAATTATGTATTCAAAAATATTCAAAGTGAAGATAAGGTCATTCCGTATTAAAGTTGAAAGGTATTCAAAGATGTAAACAAATTTGAATTAAGAAAACTTAGAAACATCTTGTGCAATATAATGTTTGTAAAAATGGCCGCACACTTTTCTGATAATTCAATCAGGGTTGCTTCATTTCACTTTTCATGCGATTTGGTACTTATAGAACTGCATTGTTATGTTTGGTACTTTTCTTTATTTTTACACATTTAATTTAAATTCGCATATAATATAAAAATAATAACAACAGTAATATTTCGCGCTAGTTATCGCCGTGCATATTCTGCTTTGCAGAGGCTACCTGAAAATTTAATACGCGTTAGGTGCTTGAAGTGTCTACTTTAAGACGAAGTACTCGTATTATGATTGGAGTTACCTTTGATGAAGAGTCCATTATAAAGAACCATTATAATAATCTGTTTGGTTCTTGCAAAATTAGCTTTTTGAGACTTTATTTCATATTGGTATTTGACAGTCATGATTTGATCCTTTATACGTTGCATTCAAGGCCTATGTGTTCATTTCCCTAACTCAAATTTTTCTTTTTTTTTCTGAAATCGACTTGAAAACTCGTGATTCAAAAAGTTTTCCGTCAGTACGTATGTGACCAATTTTGTGCGTCAAACTCCTGCAAATGAAATTAATACAAACTTAGAGGGCAATGACGTATTTTCTGAAGCCTTTCTAAAAATGAAGATATGGCAGAAGCATTCATTTCAGCGACCCAAAGACAATAAAAATGACATGAACGGATTCCTCTCATTGAGAAGAATATTTTTCGTAAAGAAATAGTATAGCTGCGATGAGCCATTTTGGAGTTAAGATTTTTAAAGTCCACCAACCCCCCAATCCTTTTTTGATTCCGTTTCATGGCCAAATGGTAGGCCTGGGCGAATGTATCATTGCGCCATTTTAATTTTTCTTTTTTGTATTTCATAGAAGGAAGGAGTATTATCCATTATAATAAGAACCTGGTTGATTTTCTGTGCTGGACTTGATAATCTGTTAGATTTGTATAAATAGTTTAAAGACTTTGTATGCTGGCCGTGTGTATAAATGTGGGAGAGAAAGGTCAAGGCAATTGTTGCAAGATCACAACTTTTTGTTCTTTTTTACAGGAAAACCTGAGGCTGGAAGGTTTTTGAAAATTTGAATAAAAGCGAGCTTATATGAAGAAAAGATTGTCAGTGGATGTAGTAAGGATTGTGTTTGGAGAAAGGTTATGCGTAGTTCGTTTGATTGGGGTGATTTAAATCTAAGCTTTTTTTCTAATTACTGCCTACTCTCTTAACATGATTAAGGTGTTATGATGTATGCGTATGTTTATTGGATTTATGTAGTATTATACCAAGTAATGCAAAAGTTGCTGAGGATAATAACGTTCTGGATATATTTAAACCGTTATCTGTTATTTTTTTTCTTGTCCAGGAAATGTTGCATTAATTGTACAGTTCACATCGATTAGTCTTAGGAGATTCGTAAAATAAAATAATTTCTCAAAACCCGTCTCATTAATCGTAGCGCTTATGGCTGTTTTCTTAAATGTATACTTGGTATCTCCTGATCAAATAATGCCAAAAGCTAATGTTAAATATGAACTATTAAAAATTGTTAATAGGCGTGGTAACCGAAGTAAGCGCCATCCGCTTAATCTTGGATGCGTTAAGGAACAAAGCCGTTTCAGGATGCGCCTACATTCAGAATTTTTGTTTTTATATATATAAAAGATACCCACATGAAGCCAAAAATGACAGGAAATAGAAAAACAAAGTAGCAAACTCGTTGACAAGAGATGGAATAATCTACGGAAACTGAAGAATGGATCGATCAACGCACTTCGCCGAAATCCTAGCACGAAACGTCGCAGCAAAACGCGTATCTTCCTGTTATTTTTCGCCTTTTTTGGGCTTGTCTGACTTATTAATTAAACTCCAAGTATATATGGAATAATAATTATCGATAGAATAGTTTCTATTGTATATTATTGCTAAGCATTACTAAGCATTATGCCGAAAGCTATTAGAACGGAAAGTAAAAATTAACAAATTTAAGCTGTATTTCAAAAGTGCTGGTCGCATTGAAGTTCTCAGTTTTTACAAGTACTTCAAATTCAAGCTGCACTAGTTATCTTTTAAAAAAATAAAATTTGAAAACATAAATTCAGTTTTTCATGGAGTAACAATTTTCATTCGCTTCATTAAAAATAAAAGCAATGTAGGAAATGGATAAACTGCTACAAGTATTTGGTAGACCACTGCCAAGAAGTGTAAGGTAAAAAAAAAAATCGCCTTCAAAATTAAAGTTTCGTTTTCATAAAAAGGAAATAAAATATTATTTTTGGAAAATTACTTTCCACAATCGTTACAAGATATCATTTGTACTTCGTATTCGCCTTCGGTAAAGCGTAAAATAAATTTGAATTTCGAGAGCACGTTTAACGTATAAGGATTATCTATTAAACTTTTATGACATCAATGCATTTATGACCTCCATAGGATTTGCCCCCTTCTTCTCTCAAGATAAGTTGCGCCATTGCAAATCACAACATAGGAAATGCTCATGACAAGTTGAAAAATGGAGTGCTTCCGAACCCGCCATCTCCCTTTGCCTACTGAACCAAAGCAGATTCGCAACAGCAGTTGAAGAAATATGATGGTACGTTCGGAAGAGTAAAACGCTATTGTAAGGAATTCGTGTGCCTAAACTCGAACACTAACAATACGACATTTACCAAGCAGAAATTCTTATCATTGGTTTGCATTATTGTGCTTCATAATTTTTCGAAGCATTTTTTTTGTTTCTCAAGTTTTTGAAGGGATAAACCAAAATGTTATCCAAATTGCTTCTCTCTTTTACCGAATGAAATTTTTATAAATGACGAATTCGTATCGCTGGTTCATTTACATTCGCTATGTAGCTCTCTGTAGTTTTTAAATACAGAAATCACATAAAAGATACACTATACTGTATTTCACATGCAGTTTATTTGCACATGCAAAAGTTCTATTTGTGGTTAACTTGAATCTAACGTGTATTTAAAATGTTTTTACATTGAAACTTTGAAACATTAAGAGAAATAACTTTAATAATAAAAGTAATGTAAATTAAAATAAAAAATCGGAATTAAGGACCATTAAACCTGAATCTAAATTTTATTTATTATTAGTAAAATTACAAATAAAATAAATTAATTTTATTAATAATTTAGTTTCAGATTCAAAAATATCGCTTCACTTTTAATTCCATTTTAATTTACTTTTCTTTCAATATTTTAATTTATTAGAATTACACGTATTGTTTTTTTTATCCGTTTTTATGGCTTCTCATGGCTAAAGAGATTACCCTGATTAGTTGTATATTCAGATAAAAAATATTAAAAATTCCAAACACAAGAAATCATAATAAAACAAAAATAAAATGAATTCGCATACAATAATTAAAGAACTATTTAATATTAAGCAGTTATCATCATCATCTTATAAAGCAAGCTAGCGAATTTGTAGAAAATTCTTGCATCCTCTTCAATAATTCCTATTGAATACGTATAGAACACGTCGTTAGGCGATTTCTCTCTATTTTATTTTATTTTTTTTTAAATTAAAAAGAGATACACGGTTAGTTTTTCTTCATTGTTTAATATATTGGTAAATAGAGAATTTAATAGAATTGATTTTAATATATTATAAAATGTTATCATTCAGATGATAATGGCGTGAGCATTTACCGACACATGTATTGATAATATCATTACATTATGCGCGATTTCTTCATTCCCACTAATTCCCTTGATATGCGTATAAGGAAAAATCGCCATTATTCTTGGCCACAAACATTATTTTTTTTCTTTTTAAATTTTACTGTTTTAAACATAAGAATGTAAAAAATTTTAAATTGAATTTTTTTTTATTTACACAATCAATGAAAAATGTAATTTTTCTTATTTAACATTATGGTAGATCCATTTGCTTATTTCTGTTATACACAAGTATATTCTTGTGGGAACATTAAATAATCCGATGGGAATTTAAAACAGTGTTTAATAGATGACAGATTTTAATTTGAAACAGACGATAATTTAAAGTACATATTTACTTATTTCGGTTTTACGGAAATTAATTTTCCGAAAATATAAATCCAGTATGCTCTTGGCTCATCGAATTTCCATTGAGAAAATAACGATGAAACAGTAAAATATAAAATCGTTAACTGTCACGATGTGAGAATATTTGGCACAGAAAAGCTAGCGGAGTACGTGGAACATTTAAGAGATTTGCCGAAAGTGGACGATGTTTGTGTATTGCATTTTGAAAGAGCAGGGACTATTCTTTAATGAGATGACCGTAAATGGCCAACAAAAAATAACTTTTTAAAAACTTTTTTTTAATGTTAAGAGATGATTCTTATGTTTGTTTTTTAACCAACCACAGATTTCTTGTTTTTCAGTGAAACATTTGAAATTATTCAGAGCCTGATAAATTTTCTTGTGGCCCAAAAATATGGATAGTTTAACATTGCAGCCGCTTCTCTTCCCACTAATTACTTTAACATTGCAGTCTCTATGTGGATAACTTGAAAACGTGACGTGATAGAAAAAATCTAAAAGCTGATTCGGATTCAGCATACAAACAAACCACAAGAATAAAGCAAATTCATTCAAAAAGTTTTTCATCGTTGCTTGCGTTATCTAGTTACCTAATTTTTTTTTATTTTTAAAAAAATTTTTTTTTTAGTAAACTCCATTATGATAACACAAGCAAATTACACGTATCATTAAGCACAATATAAAATTTGTACAATACTTCAGTTAGTTGATAACACATTATGTATAAGTATTTTGATTTCTATGTTAATATCGATTTTCAATCTTCAAAATACCATTTTGTCTTACCTTTTAAATATAGAATAAGAGGAAGAAGATCTTTATTTTGTTTTCTACAAAAGTTCTATCTGGAGTTGAATTATACATGATTTTTACATTTGATCCTGTTGACAAATTCCATTAATTAACTTAATTATCTAGACATATTTCAAAATCTGCTAATTCATATGTATCTGATGCAAAAGTTATAATACGAGTTCAACACTTAGAAAGAAACCGAAAAAAAGTCGATGTTCAGGATGCAATAAATAGATTGTTCCTTATATTTTCTGTATGGTCCAAAATTCAGGATTATTGCAAATAAATGATAAAATGCAAATTTTAGACCACAAAACATTATTTTAAATGGTTGCTAGGCAAAATAACGAACATAAATATGGAACAAAATAAAATGATATGCTTTCGATCTGTTTGCAGTTATGTTGTTTTTTTCCCCTAAGAATATTCTAGTAGAAGGTATTACCAAAAAATAGTCGCATCACAACAGCAACAAGAAAAGCAGCAAGAGGTATATTTAGAGAATTTGGTGTTTCCCCTCGTGCAGTTTTTGGTATATTTAGAGAATTTGGTGTTTCCCCTCGTGCAGTTTTTGTTTTAATGTTTTTGTTGCAATAAAATTTAGGCCATACTCCAATATTACGTTTTCTTTTTATTCTACCATTCCAATTTTATATACGCCAAATTTTTGTATTCCTCAGACGAAATTTATCCATAATTTGACCGTGTCTTGAGTTATTAAATACTTGTATTATTTTTAGGTAAGGAATGTAGAATAATCCTGTATACTTGTGATAATAAGATACTACTGTAAATATATTGCAGAATAAATTATAAAAATAAACGAAACATTAATTTAAATTCAGTTATCAGATAACATTTTTGACATTCTTCTCCTTAAATTATTTTTTCAATGTCTTATTTGTTCGTATTGGTTTGCCTATAAAATAGACGGCAATTTCCTATTTCTTCGTAATGCTCTAAGGGTATTAAGGTCTCATTTTTAGGAAAACTTATAAATAAATCGCAGGAATATTCAGGTAGAAATGAAGGTAGAAAGCTGGGGAAAACAGCAGTCATGATTCATTGATTTGTTTTGCTTTCTGCGAAAGAGATAAAGATCTCGGCTAAATAATTTGACACTTCGTATCACGTTAAAGCAGTTTGCGCTTTTATGTTAATAGACTCGCTGGTATTGAATGGTTTTTTCCTCCCTTTTGCAGTTTATTATTTATACCGGCGTGTAAGTATGAAGTGATGCGTTCGTAGAGTGACTGGTGTACCTCCAGAACATAATACACTAATCGTTTGTATTGAACGGCTCTTCCCTCATTTGTTTTGTGTGTGGTTCGTGAGCATTGTTTTATCTCCCGAGAGCGCCTTCTACATTTCAAAAGGAAGTTCACAATTATAGGGTTCAGCATTGAGCATTGCAAATGGCTACTCAGCCCACCTCAACATCCTGGTCGAGTAGTCTCGCCTGACCTGCATCCTTTCCTCTCTCTCTCTCTCTTTCTCCGTTTCTTTTACATACGCACCTATTATAGCTTTTCAACCCCAGCGGACGGGTTGCCAGCACGCCTCCCTCCTTTCTTCTTTCTACCTTTGGAAACAAGGGCACCTTGGCCGTCTCGCGCCTTGGGTCACGCTCTTCCTCCCACCCACGCGAAATTCCATTTCCTCGTTCTTGTCGGCGGCCGTTTCTCGAGCGTGCCACTCCAGACGGTTTCATTAGTCGCTGGGAATGTCATTTGTAGTCCTCATTTCACCCCGTGGTTTTCCAACGCTCGGCCGAACCGCTCCGGCCAAGAAAGCACGGTGCGAATGGCAGAGAAGAAGGGAGAAACGAGGGTGGCAAAAGACAAGCTCTGGTGGAAGGCGTAATGAGAACCGAAGTGACGATGTTGTTGACGTTCGAAAAAAAATTTTTTTTTAGATGGGAGGGAGTTTTTTTTTGTCTTAATCTAATAAGAAGTGGTGCTCCAACTCTGAACCCCCACCACCTTTAACACAAAAACCAAACAAGTCGAAGAAACTATCGTGCCAAATAAAAGTTTTCAAATTGTGATCTTGAAGGGTGTGTCACACCGCTAAAGGCTCACAATCGGGATTCTGTGTGGCTCTTCGCTTTCTTTGATGGTTCAAAGAGGAAGACAACGAAAAAATACCTGAAAATACCTATTTTTTTTTTTATCTAATTTGCTTGGTATTTTAGACATTTAATAAAACCCCCTTTCTTAACCGCATAAAATAGGTAAATGCAAATGCCACAGAGTATGCATTTGAAATCTGCGTGAATTTTCAGTTCCCATTTTCAGTTCGGACATTTGACATGGACTTTAGGAATGAGAGGAATTTGCATACGTAATTTTCATAATATATTAAATTTCCTAAATTTTTTTAAGAGGAAAACGTTTTTGTAATGTTTTCCAACATTTTAAATATTGCATTTATTTTTGAAAATTTGATTTGCATCCAAATAAACTTCATCTATTTAATTTACTCCATGTACTTCGTTCCTCACCCAGGGACCTACCTCGTCGGCCCCCGCCATACTGGTCCTAGATGGATGATTTGTATCTCTCTTTTACAATAAATAAATAAATAAATAAATAAATAAATAAATAATATGATCGAGAATTCAAAACCTCCGTATATTTTATATGCTTACTAATTATTTTTGATTTCTCATTATGTATTAATTAAATATTAATTTTTTTTTATTCTAGTTTGAATTCTTTCAAATTGTTATTCTTTCAACTTAATAACATAAATAAGATCAATTATCTAATATTATGCCCATCATTTGTTGCTAACGTTAAATACAGTGCATATATTGAGTACATCATTGCATTGGGCGGATCTTTAAATTACCCCTTCCCCCTTAAATAGGTGACAACCATATAATTTGAGCTTCTTGTTTTTGTTTATTTATGAGCAGTACATACATTGTACTGTTAAATCATTGTTCTGAAATCATTTATTATTGATTTTTGCAGGAAACAAGAGTTGTTCTTGTCGAAAGTGCTTGCATGATCCTGATGTATTCTGTCACATTTGTGGAGAGTACACTCCACAGTAGTTGAAAACAAACATCAGCCTTTTTCAAAAAAGCATATTTAGAATATTTTGATGTGAAACTTGGAGACCAAACAAGTTTTGAGCTTAACATAAGATGTGCGATTTTTTCAATAACTCGTAAACTATAGCCAATACAGGGAAACTGGTTTCAATTTTTAAATCAGCAACCCAAATTAAGAAAGGTCACAAAACTGTTGACAATGAAAATTGTGTTGACCAATGTAATTAAACAAAGACAATTTAAATAAAAAAAATTCAAAATTAAGAAAAAATTAATTGGCGACATTTTAAAGCAATTTATTAAAAATTAGATAAATAATAAGAACAGAATCAAAAGTGGATAATTTATTAAGATGTCAGACTTTTAATAAATATCCAAGAGTATTGTTCATTTTTGATTCTATTCATTTTATTTATCTAATTTAGCAACAAGTCCCAGTCACCATGTTCTAATTTAGCATTGGAAAACTGCAAAGCTGCTTAAATATTTTAAAGAACATTGAAGATCTCATTGGGATTTGACATTGTTTCTTTGTCTTTACAATTGGACAATGCTGTCAGAAATTGCATTGCGCTTGCGTAATAACCTTTTTGCTGCAGGTCATTTGATACTGGGATAAGCCTTTAAACCTGTAAAAATTTTTTCCAGAATTCCGAAACCATCAAACGGCATATCTAATATGATTAGCTACATTATGACGTATCTCCCGAATTTTTACGTGTTGGAAAACCCGAAAAAAAAACAAAAAACGTTGGATAGACGCAGAGAGGTTTTAGGCTTTTTATATTGAACAAACACTTTCTAAAAAAACTTTAGTCTTTAATTAAACTGAGCAATTTTTACTTCGGGAGGTATTGCCCTATTAAAGGTCGTATTCCCTATTTACAGCTTTAAAAAGCAACCAACCGAGCAACCAGCCTATCATTGAAAGCTTTCTCATTCTCACGAAGATTTGGGATAAGAAAAAAAATATTATATGCAATATATAATAATAATAATAATAATAATAATAATAATAATAATAAATACTTAAATTTTTAAGGGTTTCCGCCTTGTTTTAAGTAAGCCTAAATGTAAATTTGTCTTAAAAATTTCATTAAAATTATTAAAGAAATTTATATTTCTTGTTCATTATTCGTTTTGCTTTAAATCCCATTTGAAAGCACCTGGTTTTCTTTTTTCTTTTCTCATTCTTTTTTTTTCTTATTTGCTTTTTGAGCTTGTGTTTGTTTGCTTGCTTCCTCCGTCCAAAAAAGCATTTCATTTGCATTCATAGCTGACAACCCGCTTTCCACTTGATGAAATATTAAGGCATTGCTTCCCTTATTTTCTGCCAAATTACTCTCGATTCTCCTCCGTTCTTTCCCAGTCAATGAACGGATGAAAAGGTTGTGCCGAGTTTTTCATCACCTATACGGGCTGGGGGCTTCCTTCCTTCCTTTCTCTCCGACTTCTTTCTTTTTGTGAATTGCTAGTTAATCGATTCGTCTGTTCAAGTTGATCGACTTTTTCTCTTTCTCTCTCTCTCTCTTTTTTTAAACTGATTAATTATTTAAAGCTGTAACTAGATAAAACTTTCTTTTATATGCTCCAAGAAAAAAATACTAAAAAATACAACACCCGAGATGTATCGATTCAACTTTTTGTAAACTTTAAGCTATGTTTATGGGAATTGATTTATTGATTTATTAACAATGCCAACATATTACTTTTTTTTAAAAAAAAAATATATCCATTAAATATCAGTAGATGAGATGATAATGTTTCTGGCTTGGATTCAAGCTGGGTTCCGTTTTGAAAACTTAACGCTTGCAACAGGGTCTTGGAGTTTTCAAACCACAATTGCGTTTTAATTGCGCAATTACGTTCGTGTACCGGAGAAATGTCGACGTTGTTTCTGAACAATCGGTTCTACTGATCGAGTTCTTTTGTTGAAGAATTAACTGTTTCGCTTTTATTCATCTTTTACAACCGGTAATGGATTTAAATTGGAGAAATGTAGCAAAAGCGATGCGCACGAATAGAAGAGCATTCGTTTTGTAGGGGCAGCAAGTAGAGCGTACCCGGAAGCAAGGACGAATCGGTCGCATTTTAACGAGCATGTGGCAGCGGCAACCAATCAGGCCCTCCTTCGACATATTTTAGACAATCGTCGACCTCCATAGGAAGAAGAAGGAGAAGGTGACTCGTTCAGCCATAGCTAACTTCTGTATTGTTACTGTTTGGAGTCGTCTGTGACACATATAGCCGTCTTTTTTGTTTTTGTTTTGTTTTTTTTTTGCTTAAGAAATTATTAATCTGGTATTCTCTAGAAGTGGTAACAAATTTCTCTTTTTAAGAAATCGTTATATGACGATTAAAGATTAAGAGAAGTCATTCATATTGGATTATGTAATACTATTTTTACAAACACATAAACAGTGTCAAGTTTTTCGGGGCGACTCTATAAAGTAGAATATTTTTATAAATTTAATGTTGATTTTTCATTATTTTATTGCTGCAATAAATCAAACTTTAAAAAGTATAAATCGCATGAAAATGTGGTACGAAAATACCAAATTCGGCAGCCTTATTGGAAGCAAAGGGGGACCTGGAATTTCCTATAATTTCTCAGAAAAAAATGTTTACATATTTTGAAGGCTAGCAATCCCAGTTAATGTTACCTTACTCTGTTGTATAGATCCATCATAAAAACAGGAAGAAGGAAAGGCTCCGAAAGAAATTTCCTACCCTGAAATAAAATTCTTCTACCACTAGTTCATAAGTCTGTTTGGTGAATGCTTTTTTACTGTTTCTTATAAGCATCGCAAAAACTCGTAGCTTTTGCTTAGGATATGTCACAAGGATAAATTTTGAGTGAGAACGAACTACAGAAATTCGCGCGTTGACATGAAGAGGTTGAGCGGAAAGCTGTTGTACACTACTGTCTATAAAAATCGCAACACCCTGATGGAATGGTCTAATCCATATGCAATTTGCAATATTTGCATACAATGGGTCAGAGTATAAATGATTAGATTTTCAGAGTAATTGCTTGAAAGAACACCATGCCTCGACGACGACGAAGGGTACCATATCAACAGCTGACAGACTTTGAAAGAGGACGCATAATTGGTCTGCGTGAAGCGGGATGGTCGTATCGTGACATTGCTGCTCGTGTAGGACGTAATGCAACGACAATTATGCGTGCATGGAGGCAGTGGAGCGAAGAGAACAGGGCACACCGAAGACCAGGCTCAGGAAGACCCAGCACGACGACTCCGCGAGATGACAGACACCTCTATCGCATGTGTGTAGCAGATCGCACAGCCACTTCCACAGTGTTAGCACAACAGTGGGGTGCTACAGTAGGCAGGACAATGTCTGCTAGCACTGTACGACGCCGTTTGATTTCCAGAGGATTGATGGCACGAGTACCATTGTTGCGGATTCCTTTGACTCAAAACCACCGGCGCCTCAGGTTGCAATGGGCCCATCAACACCAACAGTGGCAAGCTGAATGGCAACAAGTTGTGTTTTCGGATGAATCAAGGTTTAACTTGCAGCACCATGACGGCAGGATACGAGTCAGAAGACATCGTGGCGAGCGCGACCTTCCAGAATGCATCCTGCAGCGTCATTCAGGACAAACGCCAGGGATGATGGTGTGGGGTGCAATCAGTTACCATGGCCGTTCCCGTCTGATCAGAATCCATGGCAATCTGAACAGTGACCGGTACATCAGGGAAGTTGTACAACCCGAGGTCATCCCCTTCCTGCAAAATCTTCCAGGCGCTGTATTCCAACAGGACAATGCCCGACCGCATGTGGCCAGAAATGTCCTCGCCTTTTTCCAAGCACATCAGACGCCCTTGTTCCCCTGGCCTGCTCGTTCACCAGACATGTCCCCCAATCGAACATGTGTGGGACAGGGTTGCTCATCGATTGGCTCGTCAGACTCCTGCAGCAGCAACTGTGGATGAACTTATACCCGTGTAGACAGAGCATGGCAGGACATTCCCCAGGCCCTTATTCAGAGCTTGTTTGACTCAATGCCGCGACGTTTAGAGGCTGTAATTGCATCCCACGGTGGTTTCACCCGATACTAATGTGACAATAAAACGCATTGTATTGACCTGAAAATCTAATGGTTTCTTTTCTGACCCATGATATGCAAATGCTCCAAATTTAATGCAGATTGGGCTATTCTATCAGGGTGTTGCGATTTTTATAAACAGTAGTGTATAATAACACTTCTTGATATTGCTTTAGTATATCTATTACATATGAAGACCACAAACTCCGAAAGAAACGAGAATTGTAAGAAAATGGATATTGTAACAATATCAGTGAAGCTGACATTTCGGATAGTTCTATTACAAATGTTACAAAATGTTACAAATACAATACGGAAAGCATATCAAACCTTTTTTTTTTTTTTTAACCCCCAAGCATTCTAAAATATGCATTTGATAAATAGCCCGTATAATTTGATTGCCATTACTGTCTACCAAACAGCAAGCAGTAGTATTCGCTTCGTTCTTGTGGGCAATCTTGGAGACCACTTTGAAGTGTGTATTGAGCATTAAGGTTTTTATTATTTCTTTATTAAATACTGTAATGATTAGAGTTTTCAATATCCCTCTGACATTGCTCACCTCATTCAGATGAAAAGTTTAATGCTGACAGTCAAAAACATATCCAACAAGCTTCAAGCAGTATTCTTCAATATTGGAATTGTAGTGTATCGCATGTTTGACAGGAAAAAAAGTTAGCATGAATTCCACAATCACTTCCAGAGACAAATGAAAGTAAGACAGTTACTTTCACTTATCTCTGATCACTCCCCGTGCTCACGGAGATATATGCGATTGGGCTATATCATTTATTTATTTATTTATTTATTTATTTATTTATTTATTTATTTTAATTTTAATAAGTCGCTATAGAAATTGATTGAATGGAATTAAATTTTAGAGCTTGTCATAACCGAATTTTTATTAGAATTTGGATAAATTAATTGCTACTTTAGATACTTAAAATGGCTTTTGTGAATAATACGAGAATCAATCTGAGAGAATTAATACTCTTTTTATTAATTCTAAAATCTTGTAGTGTAATTAATCATAAATTTTTAAGTTTATGTAATTACAGTCGAACCTCGTTAATACGTATTTTAAGGTACCGAGGAAAATACGTGTTATCCGAGTGTGACATACGATTCCTTGAAAATCCCAATAGTGTTGTATTAAGAAATAAGCTTGAGACTTTTGTATGTTACATATAATTTTCACGCACTTATTCATTTAGTTTAGGGACAAAAAGCTCCGTTATCGAAGTCTGTCTACAAAGAAGACGTTTGACTCCGAAGAATTTCCCAGTCCTCTGATCTATCGAAGCCTGACGAGTAATGGGTGAATAGGGCTGTGAATATTGCGAATATTGCAAAATAGTTACAGTGCTTTTATAAAACACTGAGAATCAACCAGACTTCGCGATTATACAAATGCAAGTTCTTTGTTGTTCAGTGGAGCAATTAATTCTAGAATTAATGGAATTATTGCATTAACATGAGCTTAGATAACCGCATGACTAAAGAAAAAAATTTTTGAGACAAAATAATACGTATTATGCGGAATTAGAGAGAAAAGCATATCGTATTAAACGGTTGTATTTACATAGAAATAGCTTTCAAGGAAATTGGACCAAGGATGAAATACGTATAAATACGGTGTCGTGTTAACGAGGTTCGACTGCACTTAAAAATAAGTGGAAATCGAAGAATAGTTCCTTTTTATACCCATCTTTTTTCAAACTATTTACTAATGCATTATACAGGGTGATTATAAAGTCACTATACATTTTGGTGAAATCATTAACGAATTTCATTTATTTGCACACCGAAACACACCCAAAGTGAATGTGTGTATTGCAGTTACACAGTCAAAGGTCTATGGGCCCTTCATGTTTGCCGAGGGGACTATCAATTGTACCGTGTACCTCGACATGTTGGAGCAATTCCTGGAGCCACAGTTGCGAGATGAAGGATTTAGGATACCGTTGTGTTCCAACAGGATGGGGTAATACCCCATTTGGCCAACATCGTTGGGACTACCTGAATCGCGCATTCCCAGGCAGATGGACTGGTCAGGGCTTGCCAAGACTGTGGGCCCCACAGTCCCCCGATTTGACCCCCATGGATTTCTTTGCGTGGAGTTTTATCAAGTCCAAGGTGTACCAGGTCAGGATTACGCACCATTGCACAGCTGAAACAACGGATTACAGCCGCGGTGGAGGACATTACACCGCAATGTTGCGCAATGTTTTCCGGGCCACGGTGGAACACTGGGAGCTGTGCCGGGATGTGCAAGAGGGACACATTGAAATTTACTAAGAATTTATCCTGGTATGATATCTGGTTGATGCATACTGCAATTGCTGCAATAAAACAGAGTTTTCACCAAAATGTATAGTGACTTTATAATCACTCCGTATTTGTAAGATCTAATATTTTCTTTATTTTCTATTATATAATTATAACAATAAAAAAGGGAATTTTATGGTTTAATTATTTTTGTTTAAAAAGTTCCACTATTCTTTTTTCCGCAGAAGAAAAGGACAAACGAATTTCCCGTCCTGTACCTGCAATTCTTCAACTTCAAATTTTATTCCTAAAATGGCCTCAGTGTGTCTCTAAGGGTTTCTAATTTTGGTTTAGAGAGGCATTACTTCTTAGGTTATGAAAAAAAAGAAACAAGGAAATAGAACTTTTTAAAACTACAGTAATATTTCATTTAAAATTTTCTTTTAACTATAACAAATGAAACGAGAGCGAATGAAAATCCTCAGAGTAGACGCACAAGTAAAATAAGATGTTTTGCTATTATTAATAATTAAATAAAAAGCGTGGTTCCCCTCCTCCGCACCGCAGGACATTCAGTTTCCTTGAGAATTTAAAAATTCTAATTCTGTAACTTTTTAAGTAGATTCGTCAACTTCCGTTTTAAATGGCAAACCAAGCAAAGATGAGTAGCTTCATACAATTTAAATCGAGTGGACGAGACGAGATAGGAAGACGTAAAGACAAATGAATATTTTAGAAACACTCGGAACATCTTGCTGACAGCAGGTTTTTATTATGCATTCATTAATTTTTAATTTGCATATTCCTCCTCCACCCCCGAAATGTTTTACCGTGTTTTGTCATCATTGTAACTGTCATCGTGTCGCTTTGTCATTCTATATGGTCCGCGGTTGTTATTTTTATTTAGGGGTAAATGAATTAAATTGGAGAGGATCACCATTCTCCCTCCTGCCTGTTTATTGGAAAATTGTGGCAAAAAAGTCGCTTTGCTTTTGGTTTGAATTTTTTTTTTCGGACGACACAATTTGACTAACAGCTTGACGAGAGGATATGCAAGTTCATATAGGACTAGTTTAAATTAGAAATCTGGAGATAGCATTTCTGAACCGTAAAATGTTTTAAATTAAATGATTTATAATCTTTAATGGAATATTTTTTCTATATTGCTACTATTTTCCCTTCCTTTTATTAAATATTTGCTGAAAGGACATTGTTTGATCAAACATTCTACACAACAACTCGAAAGCACTGTGCGATTCTCGCTGTGTTTGCAATTCAAACTCCTTTCAACCTTGGTTGAACCCTAACGTTTATTCATTGAGAACTGCAGTGAACTTGAAATACAAAATTGAATTCGAAGTTTGTTTAAATAAAGCATTTGAACATGAGGTAGATTGAAACCAATGCAATTAAATAATTAAAACATTTAGGGTGACAGGATTGTTTGTCCACTGCCCGTATCTTCCGCTTGAAAGTCTAATATTTGGTTTAAAATCTTTTATCGCCAAGATGTTGTGATTCGACTTAATTCTGCCATATTGCTACTCCAAGATCGTGCATTTCAGTCTGGAAATTTTAGTATTATTTATATTAAACCGACAAATTTTGTTATATGTTTGGATAAAAAAAAAATTAAAAAAAACAACAAAAAAAAATCACTTCATATGGGTCGACATTCCTTTATACCAGAGATATGGATGTTTCCTACTCTATGGACAGGAAGATGGGTTCAGAACCTTGGCCTCCTCTGCCACCTGACCTATTTTTATTTGATTGCTATCTATGAGACTGTATGAAATCTAGAGTCTACCTGCAAGGGGAAACAGAATCACGAAACCATGATATTACCGTCCACCATGACATTGCTGATGATCACTAGATGAGATGACTGGAGGAATGAGTCATATTTTAGTGTAAAGAAAAAGGGGGACACTGAACGTCGTCTGGAAAATAAGTATGGCAGTTTCCATGTTCGTGTGATTTCAGTTTAATAAATAAAGAGATTGTTACGTGACTTTAAGATAGTGTTTTATATTGGGTCCTCGTACAAGAAAACTCCCATATCTCGAAAACGAAGCCATTTGGGCCGCATGATTGACAGGAAGATTATATTTAAAATAACCATACACACACACACACACACACACACACATCGACTGAAGTTAGTCATAGAGCATTCTGTATATGAAAGAGATTAGAGTAATTTGATCTGTTAAATAACATGGATGTACGTACGTAATATGCAGATTTATTAAAGCTTATAAAAAATAAGAAAGAACCGTGGTTGGAATTGAATGAATATCGCCAAACATGAGTTAGAATCAGGTTACAGTATTATGAGTTTAGATACAGGGTCGAGCCACATTATTATGACCACCTCCTACGTTTGTCTTCGCGGTTGCCCAGCCGAGGATCTATGTCACGTGTTGGGACTTGGTTAGGTGACTATACACTGAGTGAGCATATTATTATGACCACCCTGTTAGTATCTCGTTGGGCCACCTTTTGCCTTTAATACTGCGGTGATTATTCGTGGCATTGATTCCAAGAGATGTTGGAAGGTGGTGGGAGGAATCTGATACCATGCCTGATGGATAGTACTGTCCAGTTGTGCTAGATTGGACGCTGGTGGATCCAGCAGTCTGATGGTTCGTTCGAATTCGTCCCACAAATGCTCAATTGGAATGAGATCTGGAGATGTGGGGGCCACCGAAGTAAGATAAAGCCCCCCTCATGTTCCTGGAACCACTCCTGCACAATACGAGCTGTGTGGCATGGCGCATTGTCTTGCTGGAAGTAGCCATATCTATTGGGGTACGCCAACAACATAACATGGTGGACTTGATCGGCGACGATACGAAGGTATGCTGTGCCATCCAGACGTTGTTCAACACGTATTAACGGACCCAACGCATGCCAGGAAAACATTCCCCAGACCATAACACTGCCCGCACCGGCCTGAAGGGTTGTACTCATGCATGCGGGGTCCATGCTTTCGTGCTGTTTCCGCCAGATTCTCACGCGGGCGTCTGCATGATGTAACTGGAATCGTGACTCGTCAGACCACATGATTTGTTTTCACTGCTCGATAGTCCAGTCCTTGTGCTCCGAACGAATTGGAGTCGTTTCCGCTCGTTGGCTGCAGACAGCAAAGGTGTGCGGACAGGTCTTCGGCTTCCGTATCCCATGCGATGTAGTGTGCGGCGGACAGCGCATTCAGAGACCGTTTTGGAGGACCCCTGATTAAGGTTAGCAGTGATTTGATGCACAGTTGCCCTTCTGTTATCCTTTACCAGTCGTGACAGTCTCCGTTCTGTCCGATCATCAACCATCCGCGGGCGGCCGCAACGCGAACGTTCAGACCCCGTCTTCCGGCTAACGAAATACTTTAACGACGGCTGCTCTTGAGCACCCCACGAATGCTGCTGGTGGCGGCAGCGTCATTGTGTGGGGAGTGCTCTCATGGCATTGTCTGGGCCCACTGATACCTCAGAAGGCACTCTCAACCGATTCGATTATTTATCCATAATTGCAGATCAAGTACCACCATACATGGCGACTGTCATCCCAGAGGGGGATGGCACGTTCCAGCAAGACAATGCGACGTGTCATACGGCTTCAATTGTTCGGAGGTGGTTTGAGGAACACGACCAAGAGTTCCAAGTACTACCCTGGCCCCCTAATTCCCCAGACCTCTTGCCCAATCGAGAATCGATCGTCAGGTGCGTGCTATGGAACAACCACCGCGTATCCTTCACCAGCTATCGGATGCTTTACAGTCTGCATGGCAACAGCTACCAGTACAAACCTACCAGAATCTTACTGATTCTCCCCCCACGCTGTCTAGCTGCTGTCCGTGCCGCTGAAGACGGTTATTCGGGATATTAGCTGCTGGTCGCTATAATGTGCCTCGACTCTGTAATTTTAAGTCTGTCAATTCAAGAAATCAATTAAACAATTTTGAGAGCATTGAAATCTATAAAAGGGATCCTAATTAGTTAATAAATGCAGACAATGGGCCAATCCAGGAGTCTGTTCTGTTTGATTTTTAGTTTTTCTTCTTTCAATTTGCGGAACCTTTTCTGGCCGTGTTCTTTTTTTTTTCTAGAAGCCTTTCTTGTGTTCTTCGTATGTCATCTCTGATTTGCTGATTCTGTTGAGCTCAACCAATAAGATTTATTCTAGCCATTTATCGTATGCTTTTTTAGTATTCTTATGTAGTGTACTGTATATTGTTAGAAAAACTTTGTGGTTAGTCTCAATTTTGCCGTTGAGAATGAAGGCATAGCGTTCCGGATCTCGGATGTTCTTTTGCGATAAGAGTTTTTTTTCTTCTTCATATACAGGGTGACTAAAGCTGGCTATAAGATAGGTTTTTTCAACGTTTATTAAGTTATGTGCAATGAAGAATACAAGCTAAATGAATCAATTTCTGTGCTTTTGTAATATCTTTAACGAGGTGGTTAACTAATAATCTCTTGTTAGGCCTTAATTTTGTCTCGTTTGAGGCTAACGTTACACTAGGATTAGAAATATCCGTAGACGTAGTTTAACGTCTTCCTGTTCTATTCGGAAAACAGATAGTTTGGGGAATATATTTTTATATTTTTCAATTATAGAGCATCAACAGACAAAAGGTAAACCAAAAAATATAAAGTATATGTATTTAAAAAAAATTACTATTTGTATTTCTAAAGTATCTAGTATTTTATGAAATCAGGTGACCAAAAGTAACAGAAGCAAATGATTTTTTTTCCCAACGCATCTCATCGATCATCAAAAACTGTAATAATAAGAAGAAAGGAAAAATAAAATGAGAAGGAAATAAAAAAATCCCACTGGATTTAAAGTTAATATAAAAAGTTTTCTAGTAAAGATAACAATCGTTAAACGAGCCAAGGGAAAGGGCGGAGAGGTGAGTAATGGCGTGTTGAAGGTAACATTTCCGTCGCCAGTCCGAAAGAGCTCTTGACCCTCCCTAGTGGAGAAAGTGTTTTGGTGTTTAGTTGGCCCTAACCTGTCCCGAACGCTGATTTCTTTTCTTCCCAACTCCCGCACACCTAAATAGCCGTTAACTGGTGGGCACTGTTGACACAAGGAGAGAGAGAGAGACGGAGTTTAGTTTTCTCTCTCTCTCTCTCTCTCTCTCTCTCTCTCTCTCTCTCTCTGCCGTCGTCCTCCTCCTCCTCCTCCTATCACGGCTTCCCATCTGGTAATTGTCTCGCTCGGCGTTTCACGGTCTCCCCACTCTTGGCACCCTTCAGGGGGTGGAAATGAATGCCATTATTAAAGCGCTCATTGCTTTCTGGCAGGGTCATCGGTCATGTGATCAATGACCGTTGACAATGGACGAATGAAAACGCGCTCGCGCTCCACGTTCACGATGCAACAGTTCACGAGAAACGATCGGAGTCATTTATTGAATTGGGGCTTTTCGTAATGTAGCGCCACCGAACAGTTCAACGGGATCATTGCGCTCTAATGAAGGGAATAATAAAGGGGTGTTTGTTCTCGTTGTGGGGGTGGAAGAAGGAAGACCTCCTTTTCCCAAGGACGGTGCAATTGGACCTCGAAAAGAAACCTACTCCGCTCCCGTGTTTCGCCTGTTTGTACTGCTGTAATGAATGCTTTCCAAATTTACCGTTCGTGCACCTTAATTCTTAATTAGGACTTCTGTGTAGGGAAAAATAGAGTCGAAATGACAGTTGTTGCAAGCAATCGAACGGACGGATTCTGGAATTACGAAGGGTTGTTTCATGTTTGTAGTGACCATGGTTAAAACGTCGTAGCAGGGGTTTGAAATGAACGAGGCTCGTGAAATTTTACACTGAGTTCGATTATCATTCCATTCTTCATTTTCAAGTTTATTGCCAAAATGTTCTCAAAAATTGAATCGTTCCGGCTCTGTTACTCTTATGCCAAAAAATAGAACATTGCAAGAAAAAAAGGTTGTTTTTTTTCCCAAGAGTAGTATAACAAAAGTTATCAAATGCAGAAAACAAATGGATCCAAAGAATCATCAGCGCGCCCCTGTTCTTCCGGTACCAGGGCTAACGTTCGAACAGTGAAGAGGCGATTCCTTAACGGAAAATCCGCCAACTTAACAGGCCATTGCAAGCAATATTGCAACTTCTTTGCATCGGTAAACCGTATAATACGTCAAGATTTGAAATTAGAACGCCGTCGTTAGGCCCTTGTTGACGGTTGTATAACAAAACAATGCAGAGAGACGAACCAATAGCAGAAGCTTATATGAACGCTATCTGGCAGACGACAAATGGAAGAGCATAGTCTCCTTGGAGAGGCTTGTGTCTATTTATCGAGAGTTAGTAAGACATAAGCAACTTTTTATTGACAATAATGGATGTCAGTGTAAGGGGAGTTTTCCGAAAGGAATCATGGTGGTTGCTGAGCACAGCTACAATGTACGTCTAACCATCAAAAAGGTGGAATCTAAAGCAAAGATAAATACTGCCTACTCTCAGGAAAATGTCTTGAAGCATTTATTGGGCCCTAGGGCGAAGGACATCTACCAGGATAAAGCACCCAGTCACATTGTTAAATCGACTGTCCAGTAATGTATTCCAATAGAATCGGAAACTGGGATTAAGGTTATGCCATTCTCAGACATCGCCGTCAAGTAAACCGACGTCTCTCCGATGGATTTTTGTGGATTTGGTTTCCTAAAGTAGCTCTTCAGGTAAGATGTCCGAAAACACTTTCTGGATTATAGAAAGCCTATCAAGAAGAGTGGTAGAGAATCGACCTAGCTGTTTTCCGCAGAAGCCTCTTAAAAGTGTAAACTAAGAAGTCGTACGATTGCTAGAAGACAGGGCTACCGGATAGAGCACAGTGGGTGGTGGAGAAATGGGTTCCGATTGGCCTACAGTAAATATGGTGATTCTCGTCACTATATACAAGAAATAACCCTTTTTGCGTTAAGTGCAGTCTTTGTATTTTGCGTTAAGCCCTCTATGAGGCCAGAGTTAATTCATTCGCGTATAGGATTCCAGATGCGTAGCCAAGTAAATTATTCCTTGAAGTAGTAAAAATAGTTAAAATTCTGAATTTTTGCAATTGTATTTAGACCTGCTTATTTCCTTATTTATAAAAGTGCATCTTAATAAGGTAATAAATCTAGTGCCGTTTAATTTCCATGAATATTAACCCTTATTTTAAGACACGTGTGATGTTGAATAACGGAATGTAGCTGATTTCGATTGATTTGACTATTTTACATGTATTTATCTCAAAATAATGTATCATGGGACGCATATAATTGAGCTGGAATTGAAACATCCAAAATATATAGAACGTTGATCGTAGCAAAAGTTAGTTCTAATTCTTTGTTTATTATTTCGTCATCTTTATTTTATAAACCTGCAAAATCCTTTTCTGCGCGATACAACTAATTTTTGAAATAACTACAGTGTTCGCCCGGGATGAAGTTCGATGTATGAAAACGCACGACTGCACACTTCCAGGCGAACACGCGAACTGAAGGATTCAAGTAGAAAGTCTTCTGACGCCTACTCTGTAGCCCCGACCTTGCAGCCTGTGGCAGTGATCTTCAACGGCAAAAACGAGTCCATAGCGAAGTTGAGGTGAAGGTAGCTGTGCTAGATTAGGTCAAAGCGTTGGCAGCAGAATTCTTTGACGAGTAGATTCACTGAGAATATAAAAGTCTCATTTCATTTGAGTTTCAGATAAATTGAGCCAAATTTAGCGAAAATATGAGAAGTACAATAGTAAAAAAATTTTCATTTAGAAGAAGTAGTACTTGAAACGGATTTAACGTTAATTTATTGTTTTTACATTTTCTTTCTTCTCAATGAAAAGCTAATCTAAGTTATTAAACTTTATGTACTTCATGAATAATTCGCGGGTTTGTATCTGACCATGCGCATGGAAGTTTATTTATATAAAAGGTTTCAGATGATTTAGAAGCTTGTACCTGAAAACTAAAAATCAATCAGTCAACTTGAATATATTATCCTTAGTTCACCTCTGCAATTGTAAATTTATTCAGATTAGAGCTTGTATCTAAGTACGCATATTTAATTCATCATTTTCGAGGAAATTAACCCATTAGACTACACATGTAATCTTCAATTGTTGTCTAATTTGTCGCTCGGACTTTACAGAGGGCCAGTTAACATTCAAAATTTTATTTCATCAGTCATAAGCGTTTTCTTGTGAAGAGACCAATTCTTTATAATGCTAATGGTAACTAACCGTAGGATTTTTATTTTTCTATCGGAAATTTGACGAAATAGCCTTGTTCTGCAGCAGACTTGAGTACTATTGTGTAATTGTATCTAATACTTCGAAAGGGCAATAAATAATTATTCGGACGGGAACGTACTTTATTTATACTTAGAAAGGACAGTCATATTTTATAATTATGATTCTGACGCCAAATCAATTTTTTTTAATATTATAGAATCTGCTTTTTACATTGCATTGACATATTACAGACAGATTCTCAGACTCGTTACTTTTCTTAAACTTCACCATGTACACGGTTGCGCACAACAGATTCATATCTGGCAGGTATTTCTTCCTACGTGTTTTCTAGCATCTTTAACGCGGTGTTTTGAATAAGTGCGATGATTTTTCTCTTTAAATCGTTCAGGTCCGTCGGTCTTTGGCTGTAGGCAGTACCCTTAATATGACCCCACAGGAAGGAGTCTGGCGGGATCAGGTCAGGGGAAGTGGGAAGTGGGGGGGGGGGCATGGTATGGGCCCTCCTCGACCGTATCAATTTTGTCAGACACTGTATTCAATAGGTGGTGGATCTCCAGGGATCAGTGCGGCGGGCTCCATCCTGTTTGCAAATCAATCCTTCAATGTCTTCCCCCTAAGAAAAAGTGTCAACACGTCCAGATACTTTGCCAACGATTTGTTTACTCTGCGAAGAAAAAGGGCTCGGGCGATGCTGCGCCACACGTTAATCTTTGGTTAACCAGATTGCTCTATAGCATCTTTTACGAGTGGAAAAAATTCTTGGTTTATCAACAACTCAGTTAGCAGCACCGAGTAAAATGTGGGTAAGCGCAGAGATACAACAACAGAATACGATAACTACAGCTGACTGTTAGCTTGTTGACATTTATCCCACTCTGTTTCTTTCTCTTGCTCGTTTTAATTACAAAAATTAACAAACCGTTAACATTTATTACATTATTGGTTCGATTACGTCTGAATGGCTACCATTTAAAATTCTATACTTCGGGACATTTTAAGCAGCGGAAAACGATCAATAAATTAGTTGGTTTAAAAAACCAAAAGAGAACTATGTATTTCACCCTCCTCTGTCCCACCCTTTCTTCATCTTATTCTCTTTGTGGTTCGGCTCTCGTTCAACTCTCGCGCCCCTTAGGCCTTCCTCAGTCCAATAATGTGAACGCCATAGTTTGGAGTGGAGTGCAAATAGGAAGAAGCCACGCTCCAAGGAAAATTGACAAGAACATGAACCTTTCCGAAGTCTCGTTCGTCTTTTTTTTTTTTTTCCTTCCCTTCTTCATCTCTCTTTCTCTCTGTCTTTACAATATAAAGCTTCTGGGAAAAAAAGAAGAAAGTCAACCTTTCTTTTATATCGCGCAGGAGGAGAAAAATATCTGGCGAAGAAGGAAAGAAAACCCGAAAAAATAAGAGAAGAGAAAGTTGGGTGGAAAAGGTCCAACTCAAATAAAACATCGGCACTTTTCTGCTGTTCTTCATTGTCTTTCTTTCCAGAATTGGTTGGAATTTCTTAGGAATTCTCGTCAAAGTCTTAGTTTAAAAAGAGAGCTGGGTTAAGAAATAAAAAGATGTTGGAAGGAGTAGGAGAGATATAAAAAATGTATGTCCAATCATGGTTGCGTGTCGAATGAATTAGACCTGAAGTTGTCAGATTATAAGACCAGCGCACTTTCTTCTTTTTATCGAATGAAGTCTTCAAACGAATAAAAAAACAAACCAAAAACCTTCAGGGTTTCTATTTTTACTTCGCTATAAGTGTTGTAAATGACCTTTTTATATATCCAGGATACGGAAAAATTTAAAATTTCATGAGCACAGGTTTTTGAAGGGCTATAGCCTTTGTGGAGCTAATCAATAATTAATATTGATTAATAATTCTAAACACTATATTTGAAATTATATGGTCTACGGTAAGTATCTACGTTTGTTTGCAGAGCTCGCAGGATGTTTAGTATCATCTGAAAAATCATGAAGTACAAACTTTCTGAAACTCAAGTACACTATGAGAGCAGTTAATTTTGCTGTATATGTTGAAAGGAATGAAACCGTAGATGCGTAAAATTTTTTTGAAGTACATCAAAACTATTCACATCGTTATTTTTAATTTCGGACGAAAAGTTTCTCTTTATCAGTTTGGTGTAGATTCATTACCAAAAGAGAAAGGACCATATTTGACGGCATCGAGGAAGCACCTAAATTTTTGTTTTTCTATTGACAAGATCTTTCCCCTTGGGTTTCCTCTTGTTTCATTGGCCCATTGTTTTAACCTTGTCCATGAGGCGTTAATAACCTAACGCTAAAGGCAAGCTACTGCTGCGACTTTGCTCCTCTCTCTCCCACGAGAGCGAAGATTTGTTTTCTGACAAATTCGCTGTTTGGTTGGGCTGGCCGACTACTCCTATCCTGGAAGTCTTAGCGTCGCTCCTAGCACTGGATGGAGAGATGTCGGCTAAGCTGGAAGTCTTTTCGATGCATTTTCCACTCTTTGTTGGGTTCATGCGATGTGCGTTTTCGCATTTTCTGGCATGTGGACACCAATTTCTGTCGTCTCTAGTTGTCGTTTTTCGCTTTCTTCCTCTAACTTTCACATTTTTACATGTCCAGAAGTTTTGTATTTTTTTCAAATTTTCGATACTCTTCCTTGGGAACATCCGACAAGTTCTGTGATTCCTCCTCTTTAAGCGATTTGATGATAAAGAGTTTAACTGATCACAAAGTTCTTTAACATGAGCCATCATTAATAACGTTCTGCTACGAATAGCAAAGCAATCTTTTGATAAATACATTTAAAACATATATTTTATCCCTTTACCAGCAAAAACGTGGTTTCACCTTTTAACATAAAAACAAAAGGTAATATTTAAGATCGTTAGATTGGAATTCCTTAGTATTGCTTTTAGCAATGAAATTGGTATCTTTGCAATACAATAATGGGAGAACAGAGTTTCCGAATACTTTAGCCATTTATTCCCGGCTTTAACAAGAAGACACACTAAAGGCTTCTTGCCCTTGGTAGTTATTGTATTGCAAAATCTCTACCAATTTCATAACATTTTAAGGTTACTCCATAATTTTTCCACATGCAAAGTATTCCATATTTTTTTCCAATCACCTGTAAACTCAATAGTGTTTTATGATTATTTTTATCGAACTTGCAAAGCAAACTCGATAATAATAAGTAATATATTATTAAGGAAAGTAAGTACCGTTATTATTAAGTCTATAGACGAGGCGTGTCCGGAAAGTAAGTACCGTTATGGGAAAAAAGCACATAAAAACATTTTTTTTCAAAACAAAATTTATTTTTACATGAAAAAACATTTCTTAATCTATTTTTCTACATAGTTGCCACCGTTGTTCAGACATTTGTCGTAGCGGGAAACTAACTTTTCTATGTCCTCTTCATAGAAAGATGCCGCCAGTGAAGACAGCCACTGCTGAGCACCGTTTTTTATACAAAACAGTTTTTGAAATTTGTGGAAACTCATTACATAGCATTCTTATTGTGAACCGTCTGTTTTCACGAATTTTCTCATTCACTTTTTCAAGCAAATCATCATTGACAACAGAAGGCCGCCCACTCCGTGCTTCGTCATGAACATTGGTTCGTCCATCATTGAACTGCCTAACCGACTTTCTCAGCTGGCTTAACATTCTTAGCGTTCAAAACCATATTAGAGAAAGCAGCCCGCGGGCTCAGAAATTGTCTTAAACATTTTCAACGATCACTAACAAATGTAAACACAACACAATCCGGCTGTAATGGCGTCAGTGCAAAGATAATGAACCAGAGCGCTGCAGTGGCATAGAACGAAACTGTACTTACTTTACGGACAAGCCTCGTAAATAGGTTCATCATTGAAATTGCTTAATTTTGCATCAGTTAAGTATTTCATAATGTATTCCAAATGTTGTATTCGTAATGCGAACGAACATTTTAGTGAGAAATTATATACAGGATATAAGATTGCCGTCTGGCATAGACAGCTTTTTCATCTGGAATTAGGATGGGTCTATGAAAACGTTAACTTCTAGCGTTTAGGACTCGCCGTAAGTTTTTGAGACTTAATTGATGGAAAGAATAATGTTTTGTGACAATACTATTTACATAATCTACTTTGAATGACATGAAATCGTTTTTTTCCCTAATATTGTCAAATAAAACAAAATAAATTAAAAACTATAAGTTACTTGAATTTAAGCATTTGAATAGATCATAATGTATAAATGAGTTCAAATGAGAAAATCTCTAATTGCACGTAAATTTACTCTATTCTCGAATAAAGGAATACCTGCTCTTATTCCACTAACCTAATAGCTGCTCTAACCCAGAATTGTCTAATACCTCGATTTAAATATAATTTATATAATAGGATAAATTTACGTGATTTCAGAAATAGGATAAATTGACATAACATTCATTTTTACTCAGATTTTAAAAATAAAATTTTAGAGCTTAAAATTATTAGATTAAAAGAAAATCGAAAACACAGTATTTTTTTTTAAAAAAAAACCTTGTTTCATCCCCCCCACCCACCAAGATGTTTTGTAAACAAATCCGAACGTATAACTTACACATTCACAAGACAATCTCATCTCATATGAGAAAATTAGACTTCTGAAAATGAGAATTCACAACCCAGTTCGTTGTCATTAAGATACTATATTCTTTTGAATGTGCAAGGACATTTCTTGCGGAAATCGTCTTGGCTTCTTCAGAACGGAACCGAAACGCAATTTTCCTTTATTTCATCGCCTCAATTTCAGAAACACGTGAAATACGAGCTCCGTCTTAATATTGGATTCCGTAATTTTCCTTCTGTTTTCGCACTGTCTTTTCTGCGGCTACGGGATAAGAGGTTGCCTATGAAATTTGAACATGATTTGCACTGCAGCTCGCCAAATGACATAGGAGATGTAATGAGTTTGTTATTCGGCTCGACTGTCGTCAGAGAAAGATGAAGAAGAATACTCCCACGTGACCTGGCTTATTGTGACATTTCTCTTTGTTTCTCTACACCTCCCTTCATTTCTCTTCTCTTTTCTTTTCTGTTTCCCCACCTTGAGTTGAGTTGAGTTAGAGGGAACCCTCCGGCGATACAGGTTCGTTAGTGCCGACGCAAAAGTCGCACCGTTAAGAAATTGCCAATGTCGAAATTAGCGTCACGATGTGAAGAGCTTTAAAAATGAAAGAGAAGAAGAAAAAAAGAAAGCTGATTTTCAATCGTAATTCGTGAAGATATACCCCCCCCCCCTCATTTCCACCATCTCTCTTCGCTTGCTTTCTCTTAATGGCCATCTGTCGTAACTAGAAGGGTTTGTTGTTGTTTTTACCACCTTCACCTCCAGAAAAAAGTTCGTGGCTGTAAATTGTGAGGAAGGTTAAAAAGAAAGAAATGAAAGTATTATTGTTTTTGTTTTCTTGAGAATTTTATCTTGATTTCTTTCTGGGTTGGACAATAAAAAAATAATGAAGAAAGAAAAACAGTGATCATTGGGGCGTTAGGGAGGCGGGACCCCTGTCATGCTATCTGGATGAATTAGAGATTTCTTTCACTACTGTAACACATAAGCGAATGGGTAATTTCCTGAAGAAGAATAATGAAAGTTTAATTATTTTTGTTATTTTTTTATTGAAACAATTTATTCAAACAATAAATGAATACTTATTGGTGTAAAGGCCTTTATTTGTTTGCAAACTAAAATTCGAAGAAATTACACGTACTATGTGACTTACTGTAAGGAGCAATTCCATATAAATTAGTCAAATGCTGGGAAACTGAACTCTCGAAAACGTTTATGAGCAAGCCATTAGAGCATGCTGCGAGTAGTTATATCCAAAATCAGACTTATGAGGTTTCAAAGTAAGTCGAACATATACATGGTGTTTTAAAATGATTTGCACTGCACTATTTCAAATTGTTATATTTATTTCATAAATCGTCAAAATATAAGATAGAGGAAAGTGACCAACTGAGGGCTCTCATTTTCTTTTTGACATGTACAGGCAAAACTACGCAGTAAAAAACTTAAAAAAATATATAGAACACGTATCTAGTTAAGTTACCTTATAGGTCTAACTATTAAATTGACCATAAAAACTTAGAAACTTCTTGTAGTGTAAACCTTGGATCCTACAACACAATTCTCAGGAGTTGAGAATAAGTAATCGTAAAAATATGGGGGCTCACTTTAGGAACAGCGTAGGGACACAGATTAGGTCCACCTTTGAATTAATATTTTTCGATACTATGCATGTTAACTGCGTAGCTATTATAATAAGACATTAGTAGATATAATAGGTAAATCACTTGCTTTCAAAATCCTGCCACAAAACATGTGAAGCTGAGGAACATAAAAAGTTCTGATAGTCATAAAAAGCAATATGTCGTCATTGAAAGAAAAAAGAAACAGATTGAGTAAAGAGATTGGGCGCTGGTAATCCAGTAAGCAGTTGCATAAACTACCTCCTCAATCCTTCATTGCTGTGCTGCAGCATCATACAGAGCAGAAATTGAGGTGCCCGCTTTTGGTCATTTTCCTCTATTCATTTCACTGATGTTTTATATGAGCCTATGAGCCTCCCTTCGTTACTCTGTTAATGACATTTTTGACATAGACATCAAATCGAGACTATTTTAATCTAAATTAACGTGTTGTAATACCAACATTAAAATGATATCTATTGGATACCCATGCTAAAACTGCCACAGTGCTTAGAAAAAAATCCTGAGTATTACTCTGCAAATGTCAATGTTGGAACTGTTTTCTGTTCCTCTTTTTTATACTTTTTCAGAGGCGAGGATGGTAAATAACCATTGAATGAAAGTTAACCTAAACTTTTCCAAGCTTGTTAGTAAGTGGACAAAAAATAACATCCATATCCCTCAGCGGGATTCGAACCCGCAATTCGCTGGTCTCGAGAACGACAAGACCCGGCACCGAATGCAATCGTTCAAATCATGTAAATCCTGAGGGAATAATGGTTTTGTACATAGGGTCCTTCATATAATTCTGTAGAAAAAAAATCCGGTGACCTGGAGGGAAAAAAATCAGTGTTAGCTGCACGTCGTATACGTAGACGTGACAATACTGGTACCATTCATATGTAAAATATGGTATTTTTGGAGAAAATTATAATTTCGTATAAATTGAAAAGTAGAGCCGATACAATTAAACTAATATTTTCTTCGTAATCAGTACCTTAGATACAGTGGCGGCTCGTAGCTAAAATTTCTGGGGGTGCTGTGTCAGAAAATTTTAATTTTTTCACGAACTAGAGAATAACTAGTGACATTAAGCTTAAGGATCATGTAATATACATGTATAAGAATAGTATTAAAGAAAAAAAAGACACATTATATTGAATTTTATCGATATCGAAAGTGAAACTGGGGGTGCTGCAGTGCCGCAGTGCCTATGGACGAGCCGCCACTGCTTAGATATACTTCATAATACATATTAAATTTCGGGAAAAAATTCAGTGTTGACCAGTGTTATCATCGTATAAATCTTGATCGAACTATTACACTAACGTAGTTAGTAGTAGATTCCTGAAAAGATTGAGATTAAAACTTTCATTACAACAAGGCCACAGATGCTTTTCTTATACTGTACAGGGTGATTCATTTGAATTGAGACATCGAAATATCTCGACAAGAATGTCCGAAATAAAAATTTAATATTTTCTTGGGGGCCATTCACCTATGCTAAAATTAGGCCCCCACCCCATCCCCGGGGAGTAAGGCAGGGGACAATTTTAAATTTCAAATGGGAACGCCCATTTCTTACTGCATATTTGGATTCTACGTCAATAATTCTGATTTATCTGAAACATTCTTTTCGATTGGTGTTAGCTGGCGCTGTAATTGGCGAAAATTAGTTAAACTTAAACTCAGTGAGTTAGTTAAACCGCTGCTATTAGATCCCGTCGCTTCACACATTCTCACCATAAGACCACCACATGAACACTACTTAGGAATTTAACGGTTGGGAAAAAAAGAAGTTGAATTTTCGTAAAGTACACACTCTCATTAAACAGTGCTTTAAAATGAAAAAGTAGAGGAAATGTTCAAAGCAAAAAAGTGGTATTTGTTTTTATTATTATCGCAGATTCATTCTGGGATGAAACGTGGCGATTTCCATTTGAAGAAACCTTAGTTACCTACTGTAGTATCCTAATTTTTGCCGATTACTCCGCAATCTATGACCAATCGAAAAAAAAAAGTTTCAGATAAACCTTCCATAAGACAAGATGTCATTTCCTGACGCGAGAATCTGCTGGGAATCTGGTCACCGACAGAAGTATTTTTATCCTAACATAGAGTTATTAAAAATACTTGTAATTTTTGTCTCGAACGACTTCACATATGGCAAGATGTCGTTAATCCGATTTCTGTGCTTAATGCGCTCCAACTGTTCTTTTTATCAACATGAATGATAAAAAGCTCGGCACTGCAATTCATGATTCAAAGCTCTTTAGCATCCTATTTGCCATGTGACGAGCGAAGGGCCCTTAAACATGGCGTTCCTCTCGTGAGATTGAAGTGGCGGGAAAGAGACATATACACACAAGTATTGCCCTTCCATTAAAAGAAATCTTAAGGTTCTAAATCTGACGATTGTGGCGGTCAGTGCAGCATTGATAATTCGTTGTTTCCGGCACATCCTTGTATCATTCAGATACCGGCGACCATCTACGCACCATCCTGTTGAAGACCCTCCTCAAGCTGGGACTTTGCCATTTTGCTAACATGTGCAGGTAGGGTTTGCCAGTCAATATATTTTCGGCTAAAAAAAAAGGAGGAGCCCAACACTTTTGGGAATTGCTTCAAGTCGTCGACAAAAACATGTGAGGTTTTCTGTACCCCAATGTCGTGACGATTGACGTTTCTCATTGAGGTTGAAGGTTGCGTCGTCGCTAAATGCTAATCTTCCAGCAAAGATGCCGTATTCTAATCGTTCTTGCATTTCAGAGTAGAAGTTCCGGCGTTTTGGCATGTCATCTGATAATAGGTCACGCTTAAAATGCATTTCTTCGTCGGCATCAATTGTTCAGTATTAGCCCCCTAGTCGATTTTCTTGGACTTTGCTTGTTTACAGTACAAATTGTCAACTGTTTTTATATAATCTTAGAACATAATCTTTCATAAAAAAAAATTATCCAGGAAGGATATGCGGATTACATTATAATTTTCTCAACTATTAAGAATTTTATATATACTTTTATTCGATAGATTTGAATATATTGTTTAATAAATTATATTTTCATGAGTAATGTAAAAGCGAAAGGAGATTTAAGTCTACTGTTATCTGTAATAATAAGATTTCTGCGTTTGGAATAGAATTCATTTGAATAGTATCCATTTTAAAATGACGTTTAGATGCATATCTCTCTGTTTCACATTATTTGAAAATTTAATTAAATGGAATTGAAATCGATTAAATTAGCCAGTCTAATCAAATTATATTAAGTGTTCAAATATGCTCTGCGAAATCTGCCCAACGAATTAATGAAAATGGAGATGATGATGCGCGCTTCCTTTAAATCTGGAATTAAAGGAAAATTTCTTAAATAAAGTGGGATTAGTTTTCAAAACTAGAGAATACCAATATTTTTAAAATACATCCCAAATTTTAACATTTTATTGTCTATCGATAAACTCGCTAGCGCTGGTTGTGTAAGTTAAATTCTCTTCAACCGAATCGATAATGGTTTATTAGCAACAAACATTTACGTACGAGTAAACTTTAATCATTAACAGATAATTTTAATGAGATTACTTAAGAATTCTTTTGAAACAGATTGAATAATTTTTTTACAAAATTCAAGCTCATTTAAAAGTTTCTTTAAAGATGAAGGTAAGTAAATATTTATAAAGGTTGCATTCATGCTAATTAGTTTATTTTATAATTTTTGTATCATTTACTAAATGAACTCGGTTTTAGTCGTCAGTTAATATTTTAGAAAGCGATAATTAGAAACCATATACAAATTTAATTTCAATTATAAACATTTTAATTAAGGGAGAATTTAATAGTTTTTGTACTTTATTGAGCGGTTAATTAATTCAAGCTACCGTATAAGCACTTATTTGCTATTTATGAGAGCAATTAAGCTTTTGAATCCTTTATTTCTTCTATAAATCTACGTTAATTGGATATAAAAGTTTAAATATCGAATGGCTTCCTTCGTTTGCCCGACCCCTTCCCCCTCCTTTCCTTGTTTATGGATTCCTTTATATTTAAAGGTCTACGCAGTTTTTTTTAAAATAGCTATTAGCCAACTAAATCAAATAAATAAGATGAAAAAATAAATATTGTGATAAGTTTCCAGTTTCATAAGATTGGCAACATCAGTGAATCTCACAATATGACTAGCATCACTTTTCTCTACTTTGTCTCTAGCCGTAGTCTGTTAAAGCAACAATAAGCAAATATACATGTAGTTTGTTTGTGTGATGTGCGTGTAACAGCATCTGAGTTAAATGTCTTTAGTTTTGGGTTTTGTTTCAAAAATCGCCGTTAGAGATTTCATTATTGCTTATGACAGCATAAGGAGCCTTGGCAATGAAAAAAAAAAACCTCTCAGATATATATATCTGTCAAAACGTAAATGTTTTGACGATAATTCATGTAGCGACGATGAAGGTTTCGAAAAATACGTTCCAGGAATGCTTCCAAAAACTTTGAGCAATGGCAGAAGTATAGCTTCTGATGGATAATGCAAAAATTCAGGCTTTTTATGTGAAAGTTTTGATCATACCTCTTATGTATCAATATACATTTACTATATTTACATCATTTGCTTTGTCAGTCATTGGGAAAATTCTGTCTGAAAATATAAAGTTATTCCTTAGCATCTGTAATTCTTAGGACATTAACCGTAGATATCAGCCACATCCACAGACAGCTACGCCTAAAAACCATTATATCTCCGAATTTTATGGTGATCTCAATATTATCAACTTATTTCAAATCTGATGAGTTTAGGCAGTGCCTTTAAATTACTACCCTGACATGCACATGCGTTTATTGTAGGTTTTTTTTTCAGTAGAAGTTTTCACGAATTAACCGTATGGAAACATCATTGTACGAATCTAACGAATACCATCTTATGAGATGAGACTACGAATCTTCTTTAATATTATCGGTCACCCATTTCATAACTGCTCGGTGATGGACGAGTTTAGATAGTGCAGGTTGCCTGTAATGACATGAATCAGCAATTTCACAAGGAAATCTGTCTCAAATTCAGTTTTTATGTGTCATGATATAAGGGTCAGAACACTGTCTGATGAGTCACTTCTTTCTGTTGGAAGGGGTGAATCGGATTTTGAAAATAAATGCAGGTCAGAAGAAGCCTTCTTATTACTTTTGTATAAAGATCTGTTTAAGAAATGGATAAAACCGGCATATTGCGAAGATGTTATACATATTTTGTTCTTATCCTAAACCGATAGGCCAAGTCTTTTAAGAAATTAAGTTTCATAGATAGCTGGCGGTAAATTATTAAATAGCGGAAGAATGGAGCTACTTATTGGTTTCACAAGTCCGTCTGTCTGTCTGTCCGTCCGTCCCCTTCATAATTTCCGCATTATTTGAGGTAGAAAGTTGAAATTCGGAATTTAGCTTTCTATAGGCATGTATACCTTCACTATTTAGTTTGGTTTTTGATTGGCCCACTGGGGTCGAAATTTTGGGGGCAGAACTTAGAGGGGATCAAAAGGTCTACGCGTATTTATGCATATAAAGAAGTGAAATTCTGTATGCAGATTCCTCTAAGCAAGATCAACATTACTGTAAAGTTTGAGCCAAATTGTTCCAATAGGGTCGGGAGTTGTGGGGGGTGGCAGTCACTTGGTCTTTAGAACTATGGCAACATATGGCATGTGTTATATCATTCGTTCGGAAATGATGAGAAACGAAAGAAGATAACAGCTCTTTTTCATTATCTAGATACTACGTTCGAGAAAATCAATTTTTCGATTAAAAATGAGGGGGGGGGTTAAAAATTGCATATAAAAGGGTCAAAATAGATGCGCTCAGCGCTTCAGCAACTTTCCTGTACCTTCCTCGGGAGGATTAATTTCTTGTTTAGCAAATTAATTAGTTTACAATGATGCCTATGTTTATGTGGTAAGAAACTTTTTAGAAGTTAATATTACTAAGTGAAGCATTTTGATTTATTATCTGAACCTCCGAAAATGAAATGATTAAATAAAATTTCATAACTATTAGATAAACAAAGTCACAAGAATTTCTGGATTAAACTTCTTCTTGGGTTCTTGAATCGTAACTTTCACATAGTTGAATCATTGATCTTCTTAAAAAAAACAAAATAAAAAAAATCCTGAATATCATCTAGTAGTTTTAGTTTTGACATTTATCACCAATGGTCATCAACTGGAGTTATACAGTAGTTGGAAGTTCTTGAAGAAAATTCGATTCAACTGAAGGGCATGATACCAGGTTACTGAATGGTACTAACGTCCTCAAATACGCACCATATATAGTGAAAATGTGGCTGGTTAAAGAAGGAACACCAAAAGCAAAATCTGGCTGTCTGGAAATACCATCAGTTTTTTAGAAGATCAAAGATTTATCTATGTGAAAAAATCCAAGAAGGAGTTAAGTCCATCACAACTGGTGACTTCGTTTTAATTTAATATTTATGAAATTTTATTTAATTTTATTTACTCATTTATATTTTTCGGAGATTCAGATAATAACCGAAATACTTACTGTGGTGCGTGATTGAATAATGGTAATTTTGACACATTCTCATTTAAGTTTCTGCAGAGTTTAAATTTAAACATTTTTTTTGTAAGAAAACGTATGGATAAGGAATATTATTTATGTATCAAGCCTTTGCTGTCAAATTTTAATAACCATCATTTGCAGATGTTCTTGCGTGAAATGTTTAGTTGCTGATTATTACCGTATCGAAGTTTGGATCTTCAATAATTTTCGGTGTCACGAAGTATAATAACATAAAAGAATTTGATTATGGCCAATATAGTGGAAATATATTAAGCGTTACCGAGAAAAATCATCGGGTGTAGCTCCTAAATGGAATATAAGAAACGACTGTTTTTGTGAAGGAACTGTAGATGGAGATAATCGCTTCGGAATTACGAATGTTATCTTAACATCTGGCCTTTTCATTTGTGTTAACACTTCTGAAGAAGAGAGAAGGAGAGAACGATTTCATCAGAATTAAGCGCAATTTCTATAAAGACCTTGCGGCTTATAGCACATTCGCTTCATCCATTGGAAGTCGGATTGAAAGGCTTGGGGAGGGGGAGACGCAAGGCAGTACGATAGTGGTGGAGTGAGAGAGGGAAGTATGGAAATTCGTAGTTGATTGTCATCAATCTGAAGGAATTATCATCGGTGACTTTGGTGGTGTAAGTGGTGGCGGAGAACGTGGCAGCTGATTAAAGCGAGCGCAAAGGCGCATTTGGCTTTTGCCCTCTCAATGAAGATGTCATCTTCGGCAGAATTACGAGTGGTTCAGCACGGCTCCATTCCTCGATGGGGAGAAAAAATTGCTGTGATTAGCCGATTGGCACCAATCAGTCGCTCCGATAATTTCCAATAATTGGTCTGCCAAAGTTTAGCACTCCCAGCCCAACGTCGCGGTTCTTTTCCCTTCGCGATTTTTCTTTTCTTTTTCTTTCGCCACCATTCCCAATAACCTTTACTATCGTTGTTCTCTCTTGGGTCTTTCTCGCTTTTCTTTTTTTTTTCCCCTCTCTCGTTCTCTTTCTTTTTTTTTCCATTCTATTCGCTGAATGCTTTCTTTTTTTTTCGTTACCGTAACACATTCATTACGTTTCTATGCCTTCTAATTCTCCACCTTTTCTGTCTTTTTTCTTCCCATAGTTTGTCCCTTCACCTGTTTTTATCTCTTCAATCAATTAGTTTCTCCCTCCGGCTTTTTAGTTTGTAATCTTTCCCTTTTTAGTATAGCTTATACGAAAATGTTTTCTTATACATTATGCAATTTTTTAACATTGATTTTATGAAAGCAAAGCTAAGCCTATTTTGCAAAATTTTTTGGAACATTTTTAAAATGCAAAATAATTGCTGTGTGAAGCCTTTATGCAAATTTAATTATTTTGTGGATATACGAATTTACTTATAGTTTTTTTGGATTCTGTATTGAACATGAGAGAGCGGCAAGGCTGGACGATATTAACAATGCGTTAGCCTTTACACATTGTTCTAGAAAAACGGAAGATTTTCTAATAATGAATAGTTAAAAAAATTGCAAAAAAAAACTTCTTATAAGAAGGCTAATTAATCTTCTCAAATCATCATGCGATATCAGCATATGAGAAATAAATTTATCTGTTTGGTCCTACGTTATTATATGCTTTTTTTCAGCATTTATTGATTTCCCTCCGTTTGTGTGTCTGTTTGTCTGTATGTCCCACGAGTTCTCTAGAACGGTTTAGGTTTTTCAGATTCTGTTTCCGCTGTTCGATAGCTTAACTGATTAAAATGTCTTTGAAATCTGAAACAACGGTCACGTGACCATTTGAATGGAAATTAACCCTCTCCCCCTTTGCCGGCTACATAGAAACACTCGATCGGGAATGACGAGAAACAGAAGAAAGCACTCTTTTCAATTTTAGAAAATCGACTTTTTTCCCAAGCCTTTTCACAAGAAACTTCAGTACTCGATATTATATGCTGAAATGTATATTCATTTCATTCTGTTTGCGTTAAGATTGTATGTTGTGAACTTCTCGAGAAGAGTTTAACTTTTTCAAATTCTGTTTTCGATATTCAGTAGTGACTCTATCTGAGCATAACTGAATTGTCCTGATGCTTGTCGAGATGATTTCCTCACGCTTATCTGAAACCACTGTTCGCATTTCTCCCACATTCTCTTCAGAAACATGACGACGAACTCCCCAGATTGACTTAGCACACTTGCAGCTGCGAGAAAATTCTGGATACCTTACAATATTCTAATGGAGCCAAGGAACTGTGGAGATCTAGTTATGGGGAGAACTTGTGGATTGTGTGTTTTTTTTTTGTTTTTTTTTTGATTTGGATACCTTCCACATATTCGTGGGTAACTTTTTTCCTCTGAAATTATTGTCATTGTTTCCATCTCCACACAAATGTTTGTACACGCCGCTGGGGCGTCCCCATTTTCCCTTTATACGACCGTGGCGCCGTTTAGTGAGCAGCAGGTCAACTTCAAAGCTATGAAATCAATTTGATTTTTTCTTCTAGTTTTAATTGATCACATTTTTTTCGATGATTGAAAACATCGTCAACATACCTATGCCACGCAGTAGGAAAATAGGGTATGTAGACGAGACTTCATTTTTCAGTAATTGAGGTAGAGGTTGATCAAAAAGGGAGAAATACACTTAAATTGGCTGTCTGCATCTTATAAAAAAACATTGCTAAAAGAAATATTGTAGCACCCACCTCCGAAACTAACGGACGTACAGGCGCCAAAATTGGAACGATGAACGGGCTGCCTGCTCCCAGGAAACCGTCCAACGCGCGTGCAGATAGGTGGCATAGGAGCCGATTTGCCAAAATAGTATTGTAACAGCAAAGTCTTGCCAATGACAGTATCTCTGACTTTGGCAAAGGGGATATCGTTAAAGTGGAGGCATTCTTCTAGTATCAGGTCGTTGCATATCAAATGTCGGATTGCAGAGGTCATCTTTAATGGCCCTCTAGAACGGACACCTTCACACGTGCTATTCGAAATAACCCGCATTGCAATAAAATCCATGGTCACGGGACTCAATAAACTCCCGGAATGCGTTTTCGACGTCTGCTTGGGTTAGGAATGTTTTCCTCTGAAGAAAATTGTCCAGGCTCTGGAAAAGATGGTAGTCGGTAGGGGAGAGGTCCGGAGAGTACGGGGGGTGTGGAAGCACCTCGTAGCCCAGAGCCTATACCGCCTACACGGTCGTTCTGTCATGCAGCAGAAAGATGCCTTTGCGATGCACAAGTGCAGGTTGTTGCTGACAGTTTAATGTGCATACGATGCAGTTCACGACAGTAGGTCGCAGCTGATCGCCTCCCTCTGCTGCAGGAAGCTGTAATGCACTACGCCACGGATGTTTCACCAAACTGTAACCATGAGCTTCCTGGGATGCAGCGGGGGTTTAGGGAACTGTCGTGAGGGTTCATCAACATCCAGCCACTGTGCTGACCGTTTCCTGTTGTCGTATAGGAGCCACTTCTCGTCGCAGGTGACAATGCGATCAAGAATCCCCGCTTCTTCATGGCTCAAAAGCAATTCCGTACATACTTCCAACCGACACTCTTTTTGGTTTTCCGTAAGTTCATGTGGGACCCATTTGTCCTGCTTTTTCACCTTGCCGATGGTCCTAAGGTTTCTACTTGATAGTCGACGCTGATACAGCATGATCCTCTGCAAGGTCCGAACAGTTTTTGACGAGTCCTCTTCCACATATCGCTTCAGATCAGCGTCATTGAACACGTTGGGCGGTCTGCCGCGTGGCTCATTTTCCGGGTCCGTCACTCCCGTCCGGAATTTTTGGAACCATAGTACGTTCGTTTATGGTGCCTACACCGAATACCTTATTGATGTTTCGAGAGACGTTGGATGCAGTGTGATTCAACCTGAACTCGTAATGCATTATCACACGTAATTCGTATGAAGTCATGACTATCTTCGCTTGGGTTCAAACGCTATTAAATATCATCATGCAAATTTCAGGCAGCTGGTCGCTGATAGGTTTATCTCTGGGAATGTACTACTTTGTTATGGGTACTTGCTACTAAACGTGGAAACCGTGCTGAAGCGCGGAACCCATCTCGAAATCCGACATTTGATATGCAACGACCTGATATATCCATGGTTTCATCTAGGAAACATAGACACCACATCGAATGAAACTAAAATGTGGTTCTCTGGTAAGGATACATGTTCTAATTGACAGATCGAATCCATGGTATTTTTTAAAGGAGAATGAAATGCCAGGGAGTTTAACGTATTTAAAAAAATTCCTTAGATAAATCGCAATCAATTGAGTGGGAGAGCCTCTTTTATTAATTATGCGCTTCCGTATGTGTTTTCGGAAGGCCAAATTTTTTTTTGATCAAATGGATCTTGTGTCTCCTTTTTCTTCATATTGTAAATAACCACAGCCCCAGAGTTTTATTTCTAATTATTTATACCACCTTAAATATAAAGCAGAGCATGTAGGAGCCATACCTCTCGGAATCAGATTCCTATAGACATACGTATTTATGGGAAGTTTTTGGCCGCTTGAGGATGGGGACCCTGTCCCCGAAATACGTTTTCTGGTATTTCCTTTTATTCTTCCTTGTGAATTACAGGTTTTCACTTTATAAGTACCTATGTATGTTAATAAACTGATCTCAATTTCTTTAAATAGTTAAAAGCATCAACAGCTCTTATAAATATTGAGAAATATGTATTTATACTTTTCGTATTTATGCTTCTCATTAAAAGGTGAGGATTAGAAATGCGCGTTTTTCATACGTTGAGCGTGACTCTTCTATTTTTTTTTAACGTAGGAAGACTGCATCAAAACGTTCTCGCATGTAAATTTCGATAGATAACAAAAAGTAAATAAAAAAGAAACACTTTATAGCGTAGTATTATTGTTGTCTATGGCGAACAGATTCACACACTCATCGATAGGTGTTTATTTCTCTTCAGCGAAAACTCAGCGTAAAAAGCATTGATATCCACGCATTGTAGACATTCTGAGGAAGTCTATTAATTTCATAATGGAAAAATTTGCCAACTTCAAAATTGGTTTATGCCCGAATTTTTAGTAGAACTGTCACGGTTGCGAACTCGCCCAACAAACTGTTTCAGCAAATGAAAAGAGCTTCTCATTTACGAAACCTATTTAGTGTTTAAAGTTATATTTTTTTAATTTTTTAATAAAAGATTAAAACACTTTAGTCTATAATGTTTTGATCAAAATTGCTTGACAGAAAGTAAACCTTAATTACCTTTATTACAGGCATATGTTAATGAATTATTTGAATAATATGAGCTACTATTAGGAGGGAGAGGCAAAATTTGACTTTAATATGGCAATAAACGGTCAGTGGCATTACTAAGGTTACTATTTGACTCGACCTCATATTATTGTATCGTCCCTAACTGATATTATGGTAGAATTAAGTTTTTTTTATCTTTGAAATTAAAATTTTTTTTTATTTGAAAATTAATTACCTGAGCGAAAAATATTGACTAAAGAAGTATCTATGAACCTTTTAATAAAACATCACTTTGACTTTCGGGTTTGAAATCCTTCGTCGACGTTAAGATGACGAAGATCGGACATTTAGCCTTTACCATTTCATTTCATTCCGGCTCATAAAGAGGATGATCATTTGGCATCGAAGAAAGCAGACCTTAGCAGTTTCTTTTCAAAATTTATTTTTATTATTACATTAAAACTCTCTTTTATGGGAAGAGTTTCTGAAGAAGTTCACCTTATTCGGTGTTTCCAGCCTTTTATGTGGAAAAGATGATCAAGCGAGCCCATATAAATTACGGATTATCTGGGACAAGAACGAAGAGAGAGAATAGCGTCCATGTATTGTGTAACACGTGTTCGAAATAAAAATATTTCTCCGTGTTTGTTTTGGAATTGTGAATTTTCTCAGCGTGGATTTTTCTTTTTGGGGCCGTTTTATAGTCGTTCTTCGTTTCTAATACCCTATAATTTATTCGGTTGATGAGAATTTTCCTTATCGACGACGGGGATGGAGGGTAATAAGGGAGGTGTCTCGACAGAGAATGTGGCGAGTCGTCGTCGTCGTCGTTCTCTTTGCCGAATGCGATTGTGACGATGTCGACGAAGGCCCCCGTAATGCTTTCTGGAGGAACCTCGACTTGTTTCCCAGGGACAGAAAATGACCGCAGGTTGGGAGGAGCATGCGCACTCCTATCGTATCTCTGGACGAGTTCTGTTTCCACGGCAACGGCAAAAGAATTGGGATTACTCCGGTGGTGGTTGTCAGATCAAGAGGTCCTTGTCAGGATTTATCTCTATAGCCCAGAAGGGCATTTTCAGATATCTACCTTGGGGATAGAGAGACCTCCACTTCAGATAACCCCGTAGCGTGCAGTGTTAGGTTGGATAGTGGCAAGTCCGTACAATTCTCCCGTCACCCACAAAGAAAGACACTTTGTTTTAATACTCCTGGAACCCCCTTCACCGAATTTAGGGTTCTGACGCCATATGTCACTCGGGTACTGTCGGCTTTCTGACTCTTCAGTTGCTACCGTCCAATTACACGGCTGTGTCTCCGCCCGCCCTCCGCCTTACCTCTTCGACTAACACAATTATTACCACTACTGCTACGTTATTTTTCCTTTCTTCCATTCTGGTAAAAATGCTACTCTATCCATGGATAGAAAAACATTTAATTTGATAAATAGACTTAATAAATGGAAAAATGAATATTTTTGACTTTAAATTAGTCGTGATTAATTGAGACGTCAATTTTGATAATATTTTTGATTATATTTATGCGGTCCATTACTCAAACATTCTATAAAGCGCATTTTCAATTCAGTTTGTTAAATCTGCTGATACATTCAATTTATTTAACAGTATCAGCAAATTCAATAAATTTATTTGTTTTCTAAATAAATATTTCGTGTTGATCGTTTTCTAATGACACGGGTCATTTCACGTAGCGCAATTGGATAATTAATAAAGAGATAAATGCTGCAAAATTTTTGAATATGGCTTATGGGCTTAACTTGGAAGTTGAATTATATAAAGAAATATAATCCTTATCCATTTATAATTTTTAATAGTTTTTATTCAATTTTCATTCATTTTAATATTCATTTATTTCATTTTTTGTAAGCGACCTTTCCTTTTGAAGACCATCCCATTTATTAAAATAATATTTGTTTATGGATTTTGTCTCCTACTAGAATAGTAAATCTCTCGTATTGATTTATGATTTAAAGTTTGAAAGGCAGAGATCGATGATAAATGTTTGAAGATTTAAAATTACGGTGAAATCACAATATAACCTGGTCATAAATGGATGTGAATAACACTCATGTTATACACTATTCCCATAACAGGTGAAAATGTACTTGGAAATGCCCTGAATAGAGCAAAATTGTTTAAAGGGGACGCAGTGAAGTGCGAAATATAAAGTACACCGTATATTACAAATAAAATTATTTCAAATAATCTAATTAGATGGTGGAATCTCCTGTAGAGGAGACTGAAACTTATATGCATGTCAATAAAATTTTCCTGACTGCATAGTTTTCTTCCCATTAATGAAGACTTTAGAAATAAAAAATGCTATCGATTTTTATACTCTTAAAATCTACGAAAACGCGATTAAATATGTCCAAATAAAGGTGAAAAAAATCATACAAATGAGGCCAGTAAGTGAGCATATATTTCAATAGATTGTTATCTGGGTCTTCTAAAATAGAAATTTTGCATCTCAGATTATAATATGCATTGAAGGAAAGCGATCCCAATCGAAGAAGACCACATTACCATTGAAATTTGAGAGTTTCTCTGATCAGTGGTTAGAAGCAGCATAATCAGAAGTGTCTCAAAGCCTGGAAGCATAGGGAATTTCATAGAATGTTCTAAATGACCACCATATTTATAAGGCGCAGCCGATACTATAATTCCATGAACGCTCAGCTGAAGATGGTAGGATGAACCTGCTGAGAAGCGTCACTGATTTTGGATGCTAGATGGTGCAAATCAGTAATCTCCTGAGAGTAAATTATGGCTTAGTTTCACTTCGTGGCACCTCAGTTTCATACCGTCATGCCTATCTGTACATGACAGTATAACATGAAAGCTGCATTTTTTATGAGATGTGTATAGAAAATAAGATTTTCCATTTTAGAAAATACGATACTTGATTTAACATTTTATGCATCATTTGCTTATGCAAAAAGGATAGGAGAAAACCTACTTTACAGACCAAAAGTTAAATAAATAGAATCCTATTTGTTTCTTCTAATGGCATTTATCAAGACTGTGGACATAGAAATATTGATTTCAAAATTTATTGTTTCAAAGGTTTTGTATATTTTTTTTATTAAATCGAGAAAACGCATCTATTTGACAAACTCGTATCTCCGAAAATAATGCGCGTACATGCTTTTAAATTGCCATGCGCTATGAAGTCCCCATAAGCCATCCAATTTTTCGTATGGATAGCTGCCACAGAAGTTGAAATATTCGCACATGCCAGTTTACAAGCCTTCAATGTAATCTCCCATTGCTTAGCATAACTTCTCAACTTTCGGGCAAATTTTGTATTCGAGCACGACACCTTCATTGTTCAACTGTCTGATTAGGCAGATCAGCAGACCAGAACACTGAATAGATTCAACTGCAACTGCAATGACATATTACGAGTACATTAAGCAAGTCAGCGGTCTTCTCGTGGCGTGCCGACAGTATATGGCTATCTTTTTTATTTTTTATTTTTTTTTGTTACTAAAAATTGTTGTACATTTTTCATTAATGGGAGATTTCAAATACAAGCAATCAAGCGGATGCCTTAAATAGTTTGTTTCTTTTTCAACGCGGATTGATACTAGCTTGAGCATGCGCGCTTCGTTTTTAGTTCATAGATAACGGAACTGGACTGTATTTCATAATGTAGGGGAGAGTGGGGCTAAGTGGATATAGGGGGCAAAGCGGATCAGCCGAATATTTCCCATTTTCCAGATAAAAGGCACGACGTGCACCTTTCTGTGTGTTGCCTAGTCAGTGCACACAGAGTACAAGTAAATTCTGTAAGTTTATGTGATTTCATACGGTTTCGTAAAATTTACAATGTTCCATCATTTAGCTGCAGTTCAGTAATGACTCGTTTGATCAAAATTTCTTCTAGATACGTGTGTTAGTGATTTATCGATCATATAATTCGACTCAGTTTTCGCCCGTTAGGCTTAATGTGTTGCTCATGGAATTTTTTTGTTTTTAAAGTGAGAGGATGGGGCAAAGTGGATAATTGATGAAGGGGAAAAATGGATCAGGAAAGATGTGAGACCATAGCCTACCAAGATTGTTGGAGAAGTGCGTAAACGAAGTGACAGGAGGAAACGTTCCGAAATATTGACAAGCTCGCCAGAAACGGGAAAAATCATCCAATTCTGCAGCTAGAAGCTCGAGAGGCAAAGGTTCGAAGAAATGTGTGAAGAAACTTGAACTTTCAAAAGCTCCGGCGTCATTGGCATCCTATGAAGGACGACTTGATTTTGTCTGTGATCACTGTACCTCTTAAGCTATTCTGTGTGTATGATCCAGTTTGCCCCCGTCCACTGATCCACGTTGCCCAGATAGTGGGGCAAAGTGGATAATTTGCACATATTTGTAAAAAGATTAATATTAAAAAAATGCTGGAGTATATAACTGTGGTTGCTTCAGATTATTGTTCCCATTGCTTTGAGGTATTGGATGTGTGTGAATCTGAGAAAACTAACTCAAATTGCGTATCTTTAATCTTCACCTAGAATTAAGTGATCCACTTTGCCCTACTCTCCCCTAGGCTACACAGGATGAAAATGCTATCATTACTGATCATTAAAATCGAAAATGCTTAATGCTAATTTATTGTTACTTCCGCCGTTCATATACAGAAGGCTTTAATTAGGAAAATTCTGAACTATGAATTTTATTTATAAAAAAATAGCGTGCGGTTGTGGTATGTTAAAAGCGTATCTTTAATAGGAACTACTTAAGTAATTTAAAATATTTAAATTTATAGAGAGTTCTGGTTAATTAATTAATTAAAACAGATTTATTTGGGTTCTGAAGCGAACTTAATTTTCAGCAAGACACAAATCCTGAGTTATTCCAGACGTGTGACTATGATGTAGCATATTAAAGAGCGCGTAAAGTGCTTCCGTTAGTTTTTCCACCATTCTGTTTAATTGCCTATTATTCACCCGTTCATTGTGTAGTTTCTTTCCGTTCTTGTGTGTTGCAATGGCATGAACCTGGTTGGTTGGTATCTTTTGAGTTTGGGAATTACAGCGCTATCAGCGAAAGCGGATGTGGAAAGGGGGTCTGGTGGAAAGGCGAAGGTGTCCGTGGGAGGTTATGGTCGTTTAGGGGAGAAGACCCCGCAGCGCCGAGCCAATTGCTCCGGAGATGGGCGTGCGGTTAAGCGGCAGCAGCCGTTTCCTTCCCCGTGCGGAACTGGGAGTGAGCGCTTCCTCCTTTTCTCTTGTAAATTTCATCAACAGAAATGTTGACAGGAAACAAATGGAAACAATTGAGGGGCTGCTGCCGACGATCGCTGCTTCCACTTCGTCTTAACATGGGCCTTAACGTTTCGCAAGGGTTTTAATGAAGGGGAGATGAAAAAATAAAAAAACGAATAATAAAAAGAAATAAAAGAAGAAAGACAAGGACAAAAAGAAAAGTCTTAATAAAAAAAATTAAATTTCCTCCATTATAACCTTTTTTTTTGTTACTCCTCCCCTCGTTTTTATCTCGCTATTGGCGTTTTCCGAGTTTTCTCTTCATCCAAGCGCTCTTTACCCCCTTCAAATGACTTGGAGATTATAATTTCCGCTTTCCAGAATTTCCGCTAGTCGTTCCAAGTGAAGAAAAGTGGAAACGGAGGGGAAATAAGAAAAAAAAGAAAAAAAAAACGAATGGCGGGAAAGGGAGGAATTCTCAAAAATCTTCAACGATAATGTCAAAAAAATTAAATTACTGATCATTTGGTGAGGGGCCAAAGTTTTGTCGCGTATGGAGAGGCAGAAAACCACACATGCAAAGGTTTTCTTCATTTGTTGGCCGTACGAGAAAGGGGGCGCCCTCTTTCTCCGCCTTATTTCATCTCTTTCCTTTCCTTCCCAGTCCTCCTTTTTTCCCATTTATCCCCTCACTCTTCGCCATCGCGAAACGGCTACTCTCGCCCTCCTTTCTCTTTCGCCATCTAAATCGACTGTTTTTGTCCAATTTGTGTCACGGACAAAGTGGCTCAGAAAAACCCTCCACAGAAACAAGAGGGCAAAGCACTTTCACCAGCCAGCCGCTTTTCTCTTCCGCTTTTTTCGTTCTTTCTTTCGATTATTATTATGATTATTATTATTGTTATTATGGCTGGGTAGCATACGTCGGGAAGGAGGCAGGGAGGGAGAAGGAAACGTTCCACGGCAACGTAAGCACGTGCTAAACTAATGTGTATCTTCTTCCTTTCGAGAGAGATGAGACGAGTATTACCAGCATCTGGGTAGAAGTTGTTAACAACAAGCTGGCGGATCTGGCTTCGTTCTCTTCTCTTTTTCTGTGGATTACTCTTCTGTTTACCTAAAAGCTTCGAAGCTAACGCGAAAGAAAGAAAAAAATTGAGATATTTTCAAAGTCAACCGACCTAGAACGTAAGTTATTCATTTTGTTGTTGACTTTCTTCTTAGCGCTTATTCATTCTGTTTCAACATTTTGAAAATCGAAATTAAGACTTTAGAAGTCTATAATCACAAGGAGCTTGGGAATTCTCGTCTGTGAGTGTTGTTCTTCCTCTTCTCTTCATCGTGCATGGTAAACAAAAAACGTCAAGCCAATCTGCAGCGATCAAGAATTCTTTCAAAACATACTTTGCAACACAGAATAATTAACAAATATTACATAAAATCCGATCAAAAATTTATATGTTAATGGATGTCGAACTCACGTATGTATATTATATGCGGTAATTGATTAATGTATAAATTATAATCAGTACTGTACACTTTGCATACATAAAGTTCATTGATGACACGCCAGAATCCTCGGCTGCTACTTAGCTATTGAAAATTTGCAATTTCAAAATATCACTCATTATTGAGTACTAGGATCGTACAGAAATGATTGACACAAATGCAGTCACAGGGTGGAAAATAACTTCTTCACAAAACTGCATATTACATTAGTTAGACATACTCTCCATTCAAGTGTATGCAAATCAGTATTTGCCTGGGAGTTGCCGGTTGGTTGTGGCGAACCATTTCTTGGGTGTGTTTGGTGTCACGTGATTAAATAAAGTGCTCTTTATTTATGCGACGAACTATGTAGAGATGAGTTTGGGTTCAATTAAGTCCTAGAAAGATTTCGTCCATGCAATGCTCTTTTTGGGTCAATGAACTCATGAGATCGAGGGTGCCAGGTGAGGAGGCGAGATGTACACTCTCTCACCATGACACACCCCTCCAATCAGGTTCCCTGTCCGTAATGAGACAGATCCCGCTGCTTCCGTTCTCGGAACGCAGATGCACAGGACTTCTTGATATCACACAATCATTGTAAGCAAAACTAGCTGCAGAAATGGCAGCACGCCGACAGCTATCCGCATTTGAACAGGGGATGATTGATGGTGCCAGACGGATGGGTGCCTCACTATCAGATTAGCTGAAAAATATTTACTTACTTAGTTTTCAAGCCTGCTTATCCGTTAAGGTCGCGGTGACAGCACTCGCGATTTTCCGCCATCAGGTGGATGTCCTCTGTATCAAGGAGACTCGAACCCAGATGTTCTATGCAGTCTAGCCACCTAGTTCTAAGCCGCCCCCTTGGTCTGTTATGTGACCACCGACTTGGAAAATACCAACTGTCTAGGAAGACAGTTAGCGGCATCCGTACATGCGGCCATACTAACGCAACTGAGCCCCCCTCTCAATGCGGAGAAGTAGCGACTCAGCACCTAAAGACTGGCTTATTGTGATGCTGAACATTATCTGGTAGGTAACACATGCCGCAGATCTCATTTCGGCACTCTTTTAGTCATTGCCCAAGACTCATGACCATAGATGAGAATGGGGACAAAGATAGATTTGAAAACAGACAGCTTGGCTTTCTTTCCTAGCTCAAGTTTGTTACCAGCGTTCGCGTCAGACACAGCTTGCTGCATCGATCCGAGCATCCAATAAATAATGTTACTTGCTTTTGATTTTATTCGAAAGCCCGGCGTACGATGGTTACCGGAAACTGTATAAAATATTATATAAGAATTTTCATAAAGACATTTTCTCTTCATAAAGCGCACTTTGCATATTTTGACACCTTTAAGCTTTACTTAATTTTTCTGTGTCATGAAAATAAAATATTATAAACACTTTTGCTAGGAAATAACTTTTGTTGGAATTCGATATCACTTAATTAGTAGTAGTCATAAATAGATATTTTGGAATGCAATGGCATAAAACTTTTATTACTTTTATTGCACTGGACATTCTATCATCTTTCATTAGAATGCTCACAATAGTTTCCGTTTTGTGTATAATGATTGTCCTCTTGGATATTGATCGGGATGCAGAAATTTTATCATTTTTATTTTAAGAACGCAGAGTGTCACTTTAGTCAATCCTAAAGTTGGCCATTTCTAGGTTATGGTCTAGCTTAATGGCGTTCATCGCTGACATGACCAAAGCATTTGCATATGCGTTATCGATGCACAAAAGAGGTATGATTTATAAACCTAAAATGAAATATTACCTTTTCTTGGTTATATTGAATTTTTGCGCATTTTTCACCTATGTTCTAAAAATTTTGCGTTTCAACTTTGTTTTTATTCTCATTAACGTAGGGAAGATGAACCTTTTAAATGGAAGGTAAAACAATAAAAAAATTCAAAGTAACCCTTTTAAGAACCTTTCGTTTTGGGTTTTCGGAAATAAACGCGAATAGCGCCGTACGAGAAGGAGGAGGAGAAGGAGAAGGGAGGTCGTGTGATGTTGGTATTGGCGGCGGCGACGACGTCATTGGCACACCGAAAGCTTTCCGTCCGTCCGTCGTTCTATCGAAATGAGCCGGCGCACGGAAATAGTTTGTGGAAGTCGTGAGCACGCGCTCTTGCTGTTCGAGCCAAGATTTAATCCCAATTAGACCTAATGGGATTGTCCGACTGGCCTCGCGGGCAAATTGGGGGACGCTCTCGACGCGACAATCCTGCCGAGTTAGCCTCATCAGTATCCCGGCAGCGTGCGAACCCCGGATGCTTGAGTGAAGAGAGTCCCGGATTAACTGGACGCTCCCCCCAGATTACCTGCAACTTTGACGACCACCCCCCCCCCCCATGCCCTCCGCCGTCATTTGTCTCCTTTTATTTTTTTGCTTTACCTCTCCCAATTTTTTTTCTTCCTTTTTTACCTTAACCTCTACCTTCGCAATACTTTTCCCTAGCCCATAAATCCCAACCGAAATTATCACCACTTTCAAACACCATTTCCCCCCATTCCCAATAAAAGCGCCTTTTTTAAATTGCTTTCATGTTGGCTAAGATTGAAAAGATGCAATCGATGGTTTAGCTGCTCGTCATTCCTGTCGTGGCTACTTCGATTTTTCTTCACCTTCGGGATCAGAAATATTTGCCAAATATTTTTTACTCCCTCCTTTTGGCAGATTTTTTTTCAATTTGTTTTTATCTCTTCCTTCTCTCTGCCGTCTTGTTTCGTGGGTTCGAAAGCCGCAAGCATTTGGAAGAGAAACAGCTTTTGCCTTTGAAAAAGAGAAAAATCGGATTCTTCATTCACTGGCTTAATTTTTAAGGGTCTTTATTTATTTATTTATTTATTTAAAATTTGCATCCCAAGTTGGGATATGTAAGAAAGTGAAGTATAAAAATTAAGTACGTATTACTTTCATGTATCAACAAATCATAAAGGTGCTGCTTATAGTTCGAACATGTTTTAAGAGTACAATTCATGATCTGGTTCCTTACATAAAAAAAAAAGGCAACGCGTTTGAATAGTACGTTCCAATAGGTAATCGTATTATAAGGAAAATGGTTATCCAAAAATCTCGAAATAGGAATACCAGGTATGATCTTATATCTTTGTGTGCTACGAATATTATCTGAGATTAACAATCAGTCTTTAATGTAATATATTGGATGGTGGACGTTCATAAGAGCTTTGTATAACTCTCTCAGTCATGCCTGTCTTGATATCGCCGTTAAAGTTGGAACATTATATTCTTGAAACAAGTGTGAGAGAGACACATGCCTAGGAAGTGCTAAAGGTGCTGTAAAGATGTTATTATAGGCGACCTGTACTCGCATAAGTAACGTCCTGGAAGCAGACGGCCAAATCACTACTCCGTATTCGATTTTGGGTACTACGATAGTTTTAATGAGCCGAATTATTTCCTTTTTTGTCAACGTTTTACGCAGCCCTAATAAACAGATATACTGTATAAGACGAGTGAGATCGATTAGTAATCGCTCAATATGTTCCCTAAAGGATACCTTATATCAAACATGATCCCCAAAATCTTACAAGTTTTCAACGGAGCCGATATGTGTCTGTCTACAATTAAAATATTAGTTTTCTCTTCATTAAAAGATAAACCCTGTGCCGAATACCATTCGCTTAAAACCTTGATGTCATGTTGGATCTCCAGTTCAGCAAGATGTTGATCAGGTCTATCATAGGCCTTAAACAAAAAATTGTCATCTACATTTGATATTATGTCGTAATTCAGAGGAATATCAAATATTGGTGTAGTTGCTGCCGCAAACAACGCCGTGGTAATCGGAGAGCCTTGCAAAATACCCCGAGTCGATGTACATTTGTCCTCTTTCTGCGCAGTATGAATGTAATTTATTCGGTTGTTAAAATAATCGTCAAGCAGATCCAACTAAATATGATCGGTACACAGGCGTCTTAAATGATTTAGCAGAAGGCTCCGATTGATGGTATTAAAGGCCTTCGACACATCCGTATTGACCAGATAACATATTCGGCCCTTGTCGGTGGCATTAATCGTATAGTTATAAATAGTTAGAATCGCATATAATAATGGGGTTTTCGGCCTTCCTCCAAATTGCTTCCTACGAATTACGCTTTTGTGCATTAGAGTTCCTAGAAGCAGAGAAAGCAGTTTTATAAAGGAAAATGAAAGGGGGAAATATCGCGATTTTAGAATCGAACCAGGGACCACTCGCACTGAGTTATTGTGGACATGTGTATAGGAATGATCTGCCATTTGGTTATCAAAGTAGCTTAATTTACCTAAAGGACAAGAGGGCTTTAGGAGATTGGTGGATCGATATCTACGATAGCTCAGTGGTAAGAGCAGGGAGTAATATGCTGGTAGTCCCAGGTTCGCTCCCAAATCGAACTTTTCGGATATCATTTGGAAATGGAAAGTTCGCGTGATAATAATTAGTGAAAACATGGAGCGAGCATTAATTGTATAAGAAAAGCTTTAAAACATTAATCAAGGCCATTTAGCGTAAAAATGTAATGTCTAGAAGAACTAAGCGAGTCTTTGAATGTGGTGTTATCATTAGATACCACTTAAGTGAGATTTCGGGCTTGTTAATTCTACCTAAGTCCATCGTGGGTAATGTCATTGTAAAGTAGAAGCCTATAGGGGCAACAAATGAAACGGCGCAGTGGAAGCTTCATAAACTCATTGACAGATCGGCAAGTGCGGCGGTAGAAATTTTTTTGTTTGCTTCTGCTCTCAGAATCCCTGTGGAATCACGATGCACTCCCATGAGAGAAGCGTATGGTTGGTAAGTGGTGCAAAGCTCATCGTAAGTGGGCTATATGGGCTGTAGAGCAATGGAAAAGTATTTTGTAGAGCGATGAATTTTAATCCAAGCTTTGCCAGTCTAACGATCACACATGGGTATGGAGAATGAATGCTGAACAAACATTACTTGCTTGAATGTATTGCGCCAAGTGTCAAATTTGGTGGAAGTATCGTTTTAGTGTGGGGCTGCGTTTTTCTCGGAATAGATTGGTCCTTTGGTTCATGTAGATTCTGAAGTTTTTCTGGATATTCCATGCGATTTGCGCTGCCCATTCTACATTGTAGGAACAATGTAATTTGGGCCTATTGGTTCATGCTCCCGCCCACAAATCATTTTAGGGTCTTCAGAGTCACAAATAAAAAATTTGTGGGATGAATAAAAACGTAAATTTCATGCTCATCCACTTAATTCAAGAGCTGACAGTTGCACTACACAGAAAAAACCAGCAGTAACCTTCCAGAAACTTGGATAAAGTCTTCCTGGACGAGCGAGTACAGGCTGCGACAGTTACAAAATATGCCTGACGCCCTATTAAACTTGTATAATATTGTTGAAATATTTAGTTTGTCAAGTGTTCTAATACTTTAGAAAGCATGTGTGTTAGAATAAGGTAGTTGCGATCGTTACTTCACTCTAAATTGAATTTAACACAGGAAAGTAAACCAATTATCAGATTTGGTATAGGAAATATAGCATCCATTATGTATGACAATATGCATTAAATCACACGGTCTTTATAAGTTTTTAAAGTTTTAAGCAATCTCTTTAATGGAAACATAATAAATTCGTAAATTCCATTTCAGATTTGATGTATTGGCAATTTATAGACTTGCTGCACTTCATAGAACTCGTATCGTGTAGTATCAAATTAATTTAACATAGCATCTAAATAGGAATTTCTGAAATGCCCTCTGTTTATTTCAGTCGCTACTTTGATGTTGAAATTAATTGAATTCCCACCAACTTTACTATGAAATTGATTCGTTGTTTTCTTGCAAATTAATGGATCACATCTATTGAATAAATTATTTGCTTACGCTGCAACTAATCAACCTGGATCGACATTGCCGTTGTAATTAGATTTATGCATAAGGTGGAGTGGAAAATTAATTTAAGCATTATCCCTCTTACTCTTCCTTTATTCGGAATGATTTATTCAAAAATTAGAGTTCCATGTTTACATTTCTGAAGAGTATTTCTGAATTGCATTAACGTTAAAGAATTGCATTGGTTTGCTGAGTTGCTTATTTTCAGGTGCACTCGTTAAATTATTGCAGGAAAATTCTTTATTGGTCTCTACATATATATATATACAGAAAACATGTTATTGTATATTTACTACTACCATCGAAAATTTGACTCTAGCTTAAATAATTTATGATTCATTAATGATTAACTTAATTCATTCCAAATAAATGATTTATTCTTAAGTTGATGTGCATTATCAGTGAGTTCTAAGTTCTTTGTTTCCTAATTGAAATTTTAATGATAACTTTTATTAAGATTTTCAGGTTTACATTCGTTCACTAGAAATAATTACAATATAAAAATACTGTCCGATACCCGCTATCTCCGGTTGAGTCTTTACAATGCGAAAGCATTGCCAATGGGCGAGGCATCAGAAAAAAACCCAACTGAAAATGAGCTCTTCTAAATTTAAATTATTTTCTAAATAAATTAATTTTTCTAAATTTTCTAATCGTGATTTTTCCCTTTAAACAATGACAGACGTCTACCTCAGAATGTTAACAAGAAATTAATCTCCCCGAGAAGGGTATAGGAAAGTACCGAAAGCCCTGAATTCATCTATTTTTACCCCTTTAACTGCACTTTTTAACCCCCATCCCGATGTTTGTAATCGAAAAATTGATTTTCTCGAACGTAGCATTTAAAAAATGAAAAAGAGCTCTATCTTTTTTCGTTTCTCATCATCTCGGATCGAATGATATATTACATGCCTTATGTTGCCATAGTTCTAAAGACCAAGTGACTGCCATCCCCACAACTCCGACCCCACTGGAACAATATGGCCTAAACTTCATAGTAATGTAGATCTTGCCTAGAGGAGTCTGTATAATCAGTCTTTTACTTACATATACAGGGTGTATCAAGTTCGATGGTCATAAAGTACCTAGTGTTGTTCGCCGCAAAATTCTAAGCATAATTTTACTTAACCATTTTTCAAAAGTTTGGCTATTATGACGTAATTCTAAGCCTTCTGACGTAATTCATCCATGCCGTAATGACATAATTTTTTCCTGGCTCCTGTCATAATAACCAGGAGCCATTTTGGATAGTCTTCTGACGTCATAATAGATTATGAGAACAGTCATAATAGCCTTCTGACGTCATAATAGCCAAATTTTGGATAACGATTTCAAGCATTTTTTTGAGAATTTTGAAAAATAGATAATTTTTTTTATTATGCTTAGAATTTTGCGAAGAACAACGCTAAGTACTTTATGACCATCGAACCTGATACACTCTGTATACAGGTAGGCCTTTTGATCCCTTTTAACTCCCACCCCCGAAACTCCGAACCCAGTGCACCAATCAAGATAGTGAAGGTGCACATGCCCATAGTAAGTGGGCGGACGAATTTCAACCTTCTATCTCAAAAAATTATGAAGTGGACGGACGGATATTGTAAAATCAATAAGTAGCTCCATTCTTCCGCTACTTATAATGCGTAATTTCCTACGTTTTAGGCGCTGACTTTCCGTTGAAGAAAACTGAATTCTTTTCGATGAGCGTGTTCGCCATAGAAGACGATGCTGCTAGGCTATATAGTGCTAACAAATTTTCAAACGCTATCTGGACGTTTCGAATTCTAATCATACGAATATACAAGGTGTTTACTAAACTTACGGTCAAAATTCAAGGGGTGATTCTTTCGGTTACTTTAAGAATCTTTTGTCTTTTAATGATTTCCGCTTTGTTTCGAAGACGCAAGGCGATAAAGGTTTTTCGACCAAATCAATACTGATATCTTTTAACAACATTTTGATTACTAAAAACAGCTGACACAAGATTAGTGCAGATATTGAAAACACAACCAGTTTACCCGTAGATGTCATACGTATTGGTGGAAAATGTAGATGATTTGAAAAATCAGATAGTTGATGGGTGTATTGCAATTAGAAATAACCCTGGTGTTTTTGAAAGAGTTCGGCAGTCAATTAGAAGATTACTCTAGCATCCTAGCTGGTGACAGTCTTTTTCAGCAGTTATTGTAGATTAAGAAGCCTTACCTGTAATATTGGGTTATAAAAGATTGGTTTGGCCGCAAAGCCTTTATCGCCCTGTATCTTCGAAGCAAAGCGGCAGTCCGAAAACCACTAAAAGACAAAAGATTCTTAAAATAACCCAAAAATCAACGCTTGAATTTTTGCCGTATATTTAGTGAACATCCTGTAGATGTCACTCTTTCAGAAACTGAAAAACCCAATGCTACTACGTTTTCCCTCGGTTTCTTGGTATCTGTCGAATTAAGCATACAAAAAGTTTTAAAATCGTCTTCACATGTTAAGGAATGGGAGAGCCGCATTATCATGAAGGCAAATTTCCCAAATTTCTAAGGGTGTAGCTTACGGAAAACTCACAGTGAGCAATCCGTTTACGACGGATGCTTCTGCTAAATTGGCGCTTGCGGCGTGGTTCGTATACTGATTGTAAATTGTTGTTTCATTAGTATCTCAGTAGGGTCAGTTGGTATATTTATAATTCCTACCTTGATTTTCGAACTTGATTGATTAAATTTTTAAACTCGGAAATGGTATGAAAGAAATATTGGACCATTTACCTAAAAAAACCAATTCCACAAAAAGAGTTCCAATTTACCAATTCAGATACAAGGCTCATTCAATAAATAACCGGAAAAGCACTATAAAAAATCTAAAAGCGACCGTGATAGTTACATGTTTGTTACTTTGTGGCGGCATGCTTAAGCTATTCATAGCTGGGGTTAGTAAGCCCACCACGTACATAGAATACTGGGAAATAGTATCACAAGATGGCGGCACCCTTACAACATCTGCTTTTGCTCCATGACAATGCGAGACCACAAATTGCTAGTTTCAGATTGTCTATCATCGAAAACCTACTATTTGAGTGCTTAAACCATCTTTCATATTCACTCAGTGCATCTTTCAGTGGGCCAAAGGTGTGGAAATCTGAAGGTGCGAGATCGGGTGAATATGAAGGGAGCCGCTATCTTGTGGTACTATTTTCCAGCATCCTATGTGCGAGGTGGGCTTACCAACCCCCAGCTATGAATAGCTTAAGCATGCCTCCACAAAGTAACACACACGTAACTATCACAGTCGTATTTTAAATTTTTTATAGTACTTTTTCGGTTATTTATTGAATGAGCCTTGTATACCTCGTATGTATATTTCGCTGACGATGTCAGCTTCTTCAGCGAGAATCTTGGACAATCGATAAAATGAGATTCGACGTATACATAGTGAACAGCGAATTTATACAAAAACGGTCAAGCAAACTGACGAATCAGAGAATTAATACAAAACGTAACAATAACCAATCAGGCCGAAGCGGGGTAAGGGTATGACTAACCAAAAGAAATTCTTAAAAGGGCAAAGAAAATTAAAAGAATAACGAAAAAAACAAAAACCAAAACCAACCCTATAAAATATTTTTTTATAGAACCGAATCCACCACAGGCAACCACTCCATTACCGGCATTGGATCAGCGTCTTTATTGAGCAGTTGGTTAGAAGGTTTATTCCGGGCTGTTTTTAAAGATTCAAGAAATGGCAACAGATTAGGATTTTATTGTTCCGTTTTGTATTAATTCTGATTAATTAGTTTGCTGTACGAATACGATGTACTATTAAACTCTTTTTGTGGAATTGTGTTTTCGCCTTTATTTTTTTTCTAGGTAACATTTGTCCACAGTTTCTGGCCTTTCACGTTTATCTGGACCATTTACTTAAGAAGCAGTGATTAAATTGACGTTTAGACATATATAGGGTCATCAAAAATTAGCTACGTGTATTTTAAATCACTACATTCACTACAAGACATCATTCAAGACTAGTTTCTCCAAATATATTCAGTAAACAGTAATTCCCAAAGAATCAATACATAATCTTCCACAACATCGAGAACACCATCCACCAACAACCAGATTCATCCAGTACATCAACTTCAACTGTTCTTCAAACCCAGTTCTAATTCAGTTCTTACAAATTTCATTAGAACTTACAATTAGTCTACTTAATACGTTTTAAGAAAGTTTAACTTAAAGTTGCGTAATAAATGGTTTCTTCAGTCCTACCCGACAACTCCGATTCTAACGGAATCCCGCAATAAAACTTTCTGGTATTATAGATTTTGGGCAGAGGACTCTACATACTGAATTTCACTCCTTTATTTTTATATGCCACTTAGATACCAAGTGCAAAATAAATTGAAATATCATAAAATATTATTATTTGATAGAGATAGCCATTATGATTACATATTAAAGACCATGATGATATTAACCTGATTCCTTTCAAATCTGAATTATATTTATTTAACATCATGTTTCTCACTCCCTTTAAAAAGCAAGTGGATAGACTTTAAGCATTTTTAATGAAAGGATTTTGTTCAAGTTGCAGCTTTTTAGATGAAATGTTGTTGTAAGCCTTAAAGTTGAAGGCAGCTTTATTGTTTGTGTGCTTTACAACCCTGCTCCGTTTTCCCATCTAAATGGGCAAGGAGACATGGAGAGTGTTGAGATATTAATATATTTTAATCCTTGTTATTGAAAATGCTTCCAGCAAGATGACGGCACCCGCTGAAAGGAAAAACGTTCCATCCACACTTGTAGTTCATTCTTTCTCTTCTTTCTTTCTTTTTTTATTGTTATTACCTGCTTTTAATTTCTCCCCTCGAATAACGACTCCCGCCAACCCATTCAACCTCGGGAGCAGCTAAAGATAATAAGGCTTCGTTATTATACGATACTCTTGATAACCTTTGTGGAAATATTGCCGACACAGAGTTGGCACGCAAAAAGGAGGTGGACCGTTATTGGCTTCAATTTTCGTCCGTGAATTATTAAAGGTTGGGTCGTCGGGTGGAAGAGAAAGCATAAGAAGTTGATTAGCTTGGCGAGAGAGTGGATCACGGATAGAACGAGAGAGAGAGAGGGAATGATTGTGCCCGAATCGCAGATCTAAATGACCGTTCGAGCGGATTTTCATGAGTCCGAAGATTAATGTCATTGTAATGACAGCTATTTATGTGTTTCTGCGGCGCTCTTCTCCCACTGTACCTTTATTTACCGGGTCATTATTAGTGTTCGAGCATTGCAATGGCGTGTTTTGGTGCCAGCATGTTGATGTCTTAATTTCTACTGTGCGGTGGGGGTCGTTACGGAATCGTTTCGGATCACGCACATGCGTATACAAGAGGGAAGCTGGTAGGGGGTAAAAAGTAGAGTCTCCCGGTAAACTCCCCCCCCCCCCCGGCACCTTCCTCTCCTTTCCCTTCCTATCCCTTTCGCCGCTTGGAGGGAAATTACCGACATTAACTTGATGTACGTACACAGTAGATCATGCCATTGATCGGTTTGTAGCAGCTAGAAAAGCGCATAGAGCGAGGATCTTTTAATGGGAACAGACAGACTGCTTCTGCCGTGGCAAGTAGGGGGGCTTTTTCACTCCTTCTTCCTCTCTTGTCGGAGTCTTGTGGCTGTTCTTCGCCCGTACTCAGAAATAATGGGATCGGAATCACAAGGGTATAGTTTGCATGTGCTTAGCTCGGGCAATCAATCTTTGTTAAGTGCAGCCCGTTCAGCGCTCGCACTTTCCCAACAATGAGCGCCTGCGCAACTGTGACACATTGTAACCGGAATGGATTGACAGGAGGCGGCTAGGTGCTACTGCTTGCCGACGAAACCCCCTTCAATTCTCTCTCTACCACCTCCACCCCCCCTTCTCTTATGATTGCCGGCCATCTGCGAACCGTTTCGACCCGACGAAACACCGCCATCGAGGGAAAAACCTTTTTCGACGGGCACCACGGGCGGCAAACTGCAATCTCCTCAACGGAAGCTTGGAGAGGGTAAAAAAATAAAAAAAAATAAAAAAAAGACGAGAGAAAAAAAACCCCAAACAAGATGTGAAAACTTATTTAGAAGGAATCAATCGAAATCATAACTTTAGTTAATTTCATGATTTATTTTGCAAAATATTTTTTTACTAGACTCAACCACTTTCATTTTAGACTGCCTACATAAATTTAGTACAACAGGATATGCTCAGAAAGTAAACACCCACAGTTTTTCTTCGGGAACTGTTTATTAAAATGTGCGAAAATTCCACATTATAATTGAATTTACTTTATAAATCCTACTTTTCCCTATAATCTACATTAATTTGGATGGTCTTACACCAGCATGAGACAGGCGCTTTAGCTTGTCTATATCAATTCAGTTTGGTGACCAACGGTTCTCCTATTTTCAAAACGCAGTAACTACAGTGTAGAACATGCCTTTCGTTTGGCATCGCGCTTACCAATTGTACTACCGGCGGACATGAAGTGCAATGCTGTTACAATATGTCCATATAGATTACCATAAAGCCAGAAATTAGTTCAACCGGTAGAGCAGGCCCCGACTCGCAAATCGGGAATCTTCCTTACCCATTTGAACAGCACTGCGGTTCATGTCCGCGGTAACTCATTTGGTAAGATCGGTGCCAGCGAAAGGCATGGTCCTTAGTTCGAATTATTCGACTTTATCATTCCCTTTTCTACATTGTAATTGTGATATGTTTATAGAGTTTCTTCAGTTTGATTATTACCTTCTCTTTGAGTCAAAATGCAGTATTTAACTTGTCTGAGAAAGGAAATATAGGCAACCCTCGTATCTGATCATTTCGCTTTCATTTACTTATCATTTTATCTTCTCTGCTTATATAACAGGCCTGCTTTATCGCTGGATTCGCCAACAATGGTTTCTGAGATCCGCGGTTCGAAAGATCGCGGAACTGTTTACTGCATGCTCAGGCGCATAGTGAGGGTTGCATCTAGCAAAATGGCAGGGCAGGGAAGTGAATAATAATTAGGGCATATTTGGTCTGAAAATAGAGCAAGTCAGAGATATAAGCGCACATTACAATGGTTATATAATAAATCAAACGAAAAAGGGTAAGGTGCGCTGAAAAAGGGCAGGGAGCCGCGCCCTTATGTTTTACGTACCTAGATGCAACACTGATAGTTCCCTCTAAGCTGCACAGTTGTGCACTAATTTTAATGTCATTGCAATTAATTGCACAGAGAAAATTATTTCCCGCGCACTCCCAATCAATATGTTAACATTATAAAAAAATTAACATTATCTAAAAAATTAGAGAAAATGGCCTTTGTTTTTGTTTGTATTATTTTTTTTGCCCACAGTTGATTTTGGACCGCTCAATTAGCAAACGTGAAGTTGTTCATGCTTGGTTCGTTTACTTTTGCTTGAATTGTTAAATAGCGGAAGAATGAGTTAATTAGCTTTTTTACCAGAGTTAATAAAAGGAATGGTTTTAGGACTCTCTCCCAAAAGGTGTCTAATAGAGACTTTTGCGATAATAGCGCCAGCTGTTGAGAGCTTTCTGAATTGCACATCGCAACCTGAGGCAGTTACTAGTAAATTAACTATTAATCTCGAAGGCTTCGTGCACCTTGAAAACTGCTGTATTGTTTATCTGCTTGCTAGTTTTTCACATTGGTTTGAAAATAAGCACACTTTTTCAAAACAAAGACAACATGGCTTTTTCAACGATTCAGTGAGCGCTCAACAGCTGGCACTAGTATCGCAAAAGTCTATGCATTGTTAAAGATTCGCAGCATTGAGGAAATTACGAGTTTTAAGATCATTCCTTCTATTCACTCTGGTTTTACAGTGTCCGTCTGTCCGTCTCCTTCATATTTTCTATAGTTTTTGACATTTGTAAATGTAGCTATTCATAGGCATGTCCTACTTCATTATTAATTTTAGTTTTGATTGGCCCACTGGGGTCGGAGTTAAAAGGGACCTATATGGTATATATCTATGTAAAGGAGTGAAATTCGATGTACAGATAAAATTGTCCAGTGGGACCAGTGTTTTAGGAGTAGCAGTCACTTGATCTTTAAAACTATTTACGTTTTCAAATGGCATCAGATGGCATGTATTAAGTCATTCGATCGAAAATGTTGTCAAACGAAAGAAAATAGAGTTCTTTTCTATTCAAGAAAATCAATTTTTTGATAAAAATAATGGGAACTAAAAAGTGTGGATAAAAGGAGTTAAAAATAGATGAACTCAGAGCGTGCGTACCTACTTCCTCGGGAGGAGTAATTTCTTGTTGAATAATAGCTTTGTTTGTCACCGCGAATTAGAGTACATATAGCAATGCTTTTAATTCTTATAGGTAATGTAAACCATTTAGGAGGCGTTTGTGTAAAAAGGTTTAGAAACATGAACTTAGAGGGGCAGTAGCGTCAGTCCTTCTCCACATATGCACCTCCCAGAGCCACATACTTTTCCCAACGATGGACGACTTGCTGGATGCCACTTTCATAGAAGTTCTCCTTTTGGCTGTTCAGGAACGGCTCCACCTGGAAGATGATTACTTCGTTGTCTTCTTGGAAATTCAGTCCACGAAGTTGGTACTTCAGGCGAGGGAAGAGAAAGAAATAGCTTGGGGCCAGATCGGATGAATACGGCGGATGGGGAAGTATTTCTACCACCAGCTCCGCCGCAGCGCGCATGGTTTCATGTGCGGAATGGGCTGGTGCGTTGTGGTGCAGAAGTCGGACTTCTTTGGATGGATAATTGATCTATTCCACGGTGATAAGATGGTCTGAGAGGACTATCTTCTCCACTTGCTTCGCAATTTGTGGCTCGTCATTGGAAACGTCGATGCCATATGGCGACTGTCTCGTAGGATGGGACATTGTTACCAAAAACGACCACTAACTCTTCATGGATTTTTTTGGCGTTGTTCCCCTTCAAATGTAGGAACCTTATCACGGCTCGCATCTCCAATTTTCCGACGGGCTGCGCCATGTTGCTTTCGACGCTCTGGCGGCGTTTAGCGGTACTGCACCAAACGCTGCTTTGTATCCTCCAGCACTCAAGGAATGTCGCTTCCCGGTGACACCACATATTTTCAAAAGCGATCGTTCTTTCATGTCGATTGTAATGACTTTATATATACAATAAATGCAGTAGAATGGATGGTGTAAATAGTGCTCTACAATCAGCAGTCTCCGGTATTTGCGGGAGATTATAAAACCAATTTCCCCCGGATGTTTAAACTTATTAATAGCAGAAGAATGGAGCTACTTATTGTTTTCACAATGTCCGTCTGTCTGTCCGTCCGTCCCCTTCATAATTTTTTGAGGTAGAAGGTTGAAATTCGGAATGTAGCTTATTATGGTCATGTGCACCTTCACTAGTTTGGTTTTGGTTGGCCAACTGGGGTCGGAGTTTCGGGGGCGGAAATTAGAGGGGTCCAAAAGATCTACGCGTATTTATGCATAATTCGGTATGCAGATTCCTCTAAGCAAGATCAACATCACTAGGAAGTTAAGGCCAAATGGTTCCAATGGGGTGGGAAATGTGGGGGTGGCAGTTACTTGGTCTTTAGAACTATGGCAACATATGGTGTATCATATATCAATCGATCAGAAATGATGAGAAACGAAAGAAGATTTAAAAAATGGGGGGGGGGGTAAAAAGTGAGATAAAAGGGACTAAAATAGATGATATCAGGGCTTCCGCTACTTTCCTATATTTTCCTCGGGAGGATTAAGTTCTTGTTATTTGCTGGATCCGTTTCGAAGATTTTATTACAAGTGCCAGTATATGCCACAAACATTTCATCTGCTTTTGTTAAAACGTTTTATAAATAACAGTTCAGTTAAACAAAACGAATAGCATAAAACCGTAACTTCATTAGAGTTTACTCTTAAAACTTTAAAGTGGATCGCTTCATATAAAAGATTTCTAAAAACGTATTTTAATGAATAAAGCAGATTATCTAGATTGTTGTTATTTTTATTTTTTATTTTCTACTAATTTGTTCCTTTCAGCAATTTGTCGACGAGAATTTCTGTTGTTCTAAAGCCGACAAGTTTGTTCGCAATCTCATTTCGGAATTAAATCAAATCAGACATACCGTTTTATGTGTAAAGTGCATTTCAGTAATTGAAAAACTATTGACTTATCAGTGAATCTCAGAATTGAAACGCAAATTAAATTTTTGTTCTTAAAATTGAGCGATTTGCTTTTGAATTTGCTTATTCCATTATCGAATAAATTAGCTTAAGAAAAGAAGAATATTTATCTGAAATATTTAATTAATTGAATTAAAAAAATCATTGAGGTCTAATATAATTTTAGAGAGGAACGGTTGGATATGGATCATCTTAATAAAATTTTTGTTTCGGTTTGATTTCATGGAAGTCTATAGTTTTTCTCTTTGATCGTTGTGTTTCAGTATAAGCATGTGTTTTCGTCAGAAATTTTCAACAGCAGACCACTTCATTTTGTCAAATTGAATTTTTTCATGTTTCGAAAATGAAATTAAATCAGGAATAGATTGCTAGAATCTTATTTATTTAAGGTTATTTATGTCGTTTTCTAAATATCAAGTAAATTTAATATTGCTTTATGTCATAAGTTTATTTGGTGAAACTCTGTTTGTGACATGTTCTCTATTTCTCTGCAAAAACCTTGTCATCTTACTGTTTCGCCCACCAAAGGAAATTTTTCTGTTTTTATACCAACAAAAAAAGCAGTAAAAAATTCAAAAAAATCTCTATATATCATTTAATCCAGTTAATCCTGAAGATACGAGCGGTGGAAGAAATTTCTTCAATTTTCCCAGAGACGCTAGTAGCCTATCTGTTATCATAATTGCGAAGATCCGAACTGTTGCGTTGAAAAAAAAAATAATTCCACCTCAATGATCATCCCTTCACCACTACTGAAACGCTTCCACGACAAAAAGGGAAGAAGTCACTGGGTGCTATGTCTGACGAATATGACGAATATTTCATACCCTAGCTTACGGCACAATAGCAATATTTCACGAGCGGAATGCGCAGGTGTGTTCTCCACGCAGTTTCTTCAGGGCAAATTTGCATTGATGGTCTGACTTTTCTTTGCGTAACCTGGTAAGATAACTTCTTTGATGGTGACTGCGTTTAAATTTATTTTGGAATAACTAGATTGGAATAAACAATAATGAATATAGAATAAAAAATACATAAAAGAGGGAACACGGAAAGAAAATTATAAAAAAAATTGCAAAATAATATAAAGAATCCAAAATTGGAGGCAAAGCTTCCATCATTCAGCAGGAGACGGGAAAAAAGAAGTTAGCTATATACAAGGTAGTATCTATAAGTTCGGAGATTATGCTGATATCTCCAATCAAGTATGGAGGAGAGGGAAACTATTTGACCGTGGCGTAGAGGCACATATGACGCGAGACATGGTAAGGAGGAAGCAGCTCCGCAGTGCAGGATTTTCCAAACAGTGACTGTACTTGTTGGCGTACGTCAGAAGCAGAAATGGCGTTTGAAGAAGAACGTGTTTGGGGAAATCGCCGACAGAAACATTGCTCGTGTTGCAGCAGCTGTACAGTGAGAGCGTTTTCTGCCCACTCCCGATGGTGCAGACTGTACTGGTCAAATGAACTTCAACCCTTCCACACCCTTCCCACTCACCCGATCTCGCCTCATGCGTTTTATACCTGTTCTCCCGTCTGAAAAACGAACGGACAGTTTCAAGAGTGCATCTGGAAAGCATGAACAACCGCCCTGAAGATCATCTCCTCCAAAGACTTCCAGGAAAGTTTTCAGCAACTGTACTCGCGTTGTCAGACGTGCATAGTTGTAGAAGGAGAGTACTTCGAAGGTGATTGTGTGTAACACGTGATAACAAACATCATATCCGGCAGGAAGGCTAGTTTCCGAACTTATTGATCATACTACGTATACTATGCGTTAACTTCTTTTCTCCGTCTCCTGATGATTGATGGAAGCTTTGCCTTCGAAATACATATAGAGATTTTCAATTTTGATTTCTTTATTGTAATTTGCAATTTATTTTTTAATATTCTTTTTGTATTCCCCTTTTTGTTTGATTGATTGATTTTTAGGTTTTATTTTTTCTGACATTGCTAGCCTACATTTAATTTTATGTATTCCAAAGAATTTTTGTTTAAGAATTTGTTATAAAATATTTTATGATCATTTTTCTTTTTTATTTGTTTATTTATTCTCAGTCTGGGTTCCTTTTTCTAATTTAAGTCTTGTGATTAAACAGCCTTTTATGTATTCTTTATTGTACATCCACATTTATTATCTCGTCTTCTAGTTTTATTTGTAAAGATTGGAATAACTTTGTCACAATCTCACGTGTTGATGAATTATTTCCGTACACTTCACCATGTTTTCATCAATTGCAAATGCATGCACAGCTCTCGTAATAACAATTACAGCAGACATGTTACCTCTTCTGTCAAAAACGACGCCACTTCTCGACCAAGGCGAAAACTTTTACCTACAGTTGAAGTTTCTTCAATCATATCCATATTTTTATTACTTAAGAGATTATTATACATAGAACGTAATATAAAATATCAAAATTGAAACATATCAGTAATAATATTGACAAGAACACTATCAATAACAGTACCAACAACAACATCGTCATACGTCTTAAATATCTGGAAAAGTAGGCAACAATTAGAAAGATATTTAGACTTGAGGAATAAGTTTTATTGAAATTTTCGAAGCCTATACACGCCAGATATTCCCGTACTTGATCCTGCCACTCTTTCCTGTTCTCCCTGCTCCACATTTTCAATCTAACCGGCTTCGTTTTATATGGCCAATTTCATAGTACTACACACTGAAATTCTTCTTACTCCATTCATATCTTTTAACCTTGCCACTCAGAAATGACTTCACAGTACAACATTGTATGCTTAAAACCGACATAATCGATAACCGTATTCAGTGATTCAATCAGTAATTGTTATTATATCATTTATTGTATCAATACTTAAAGACTGGTAGCCTCTTTCCCTTATACCCAGATGAAGGTGAGATCAAATGCCGAAACTGGGTTTAAACCAACAATGTTGTATTGTAAGGTCTTTATTGATTTCACTTTTAATCGTATTTCAGAGATCAACAACTTCACTGAATTATCAGGCCAGCCCATTTCTCTTAAGACACTTGCAGTTATCTGGAAAATCCTTTAATGCATTTTCTTTTTCTTGAAAATGTCTCTTATTTGCTTTAGAAGTTTGGTAATCAATAGAATCAATTATTATAATATTAAGTACATAAATAGGTGTAGTTGGCATAAAAATAAGTTAATGACGATGGATTTGTATGAGGCCTTCGCTTATCCTAATAATAAAGCCAAAACGTAGATATAATGCAGCTGACTTCTCTAGTAATGTCAGAAATAGATCAAGAATAAAAGAAATTTAAATACTGGAGGAAATAAAAAAAAAGTTTAATTAAGACCATGAAAAAGGTAAACTTTGCTCAATTGTTTCTCCGAACAAATATTTCACTGCGTAGCAGAAATAGTTTTCCTGTCATCTGCTGAGATACTAACTACCACCTGAAACTTGTCATTTTACTGCTCAAACATTAAAATTTGACAGCGGGGCTCTTACTGTGTCACCATCTGTTCCTTGGAATCTTGAAAAGCAATGTTTTTCTTTTCTATGTAAGTTTGAGTTGAGGGGATGCATAGTTTGGCTTTTCTATTTCTACTTTAAAAAGCATATTTACATATAAAAACTTAGAAACTCTTGATCATTTAAGTTATGTTCCTATTCAATGTTTCATGTTTGGTATTGACTCGTTTTGGCGATCTTTTATGTGTTGCCATCTAATATTATATTTGTGCAAAGGGGGTGGGGGTTATGTGAACTCGTCTTTAAGAGCAGGCGGAGGAGTTGAAGGCATTGCACCATTATTGTTTTATTCCTTTTCCGTTTCTAAGGCAAGTAATTCTTTAAGAGGTGACAAGCCTTTCCTTCAATCGTCTTGTGAAGCCAAGTGGAATCTCTTGAGTTATTGCCGTTGCTGCCTTAAAGGCGACGGTCCGCTACAGTAACTCCTTAAAGGGCAGTGGTCGTTTCTTCACCACATAAAAACGTCTGCAGAAGTCATATAAAATTCTCCTAAATTGCCTCAACTCCTCTCTAAAAGGGTTAAAACCCCGGAATTTTTTAGCGAAAACTTAAGTTTCCTGTTGAAAACGCAATTACGTGCGATCACTCGCCTGTGTTAAAAACTTACAGTTTTTAAAATTAAATCAAAAGTAGCTAAGAAGGGAGAGGGTGGCTGTTAAAATTAAAAGTAAAAAGCAGTTTTGAATTTAAAAAAGTAGCAATATACAATGAAACATATGAAGGTAAAAAGTTTAAAGAAAAGGCTTTGAGTTTTTTTTTGGATGGGAGAAGTGTTTTTGCCTTTCTTTTTAAGAATGCTTCATCCGATTTGCAGCCAAAATCGATGGCGGTTTCCTTCGGTTTGTCTTCGTAATTAAGAAATTAAGAGAATTTGCTGTTTGTTAATGCAATTACGCATATCGTTTGGGGAATTCTTCTTGGTGTAACACCTAGATTGAGAATGAGGCTCAATTTGAAATTTAGAACTAGGTCATGAAGGTCAACAGTCGTAGTTAAGATTGACAACTGAGAAAATCGAATCTAGTGCAAAAGTAACAAAATAGTCACTAAATGAGAGAAAATTTAAATTACAACAAAAAAGGAACGTTAACCTTCTGCGAGAAATGGAATTTACACTTCCCCAGTGCCTGAAGTTTAAAAGGTCCTTAAGTTAAATGAAATAGATTCAGGTCGATTGTTAAACGAAGACGTGTGCTAATAGACTAAATTTATATTCGTAACAGCTTAATCCTGTGGTAATTGAAAAATCTGCTTGCATTTCAATGTTTTTACCTAAGTAATACGCAAATAATTTTAACGTTGTGCCATAAAACTTGGACTTTGAAGAAGTTATAAATCAACAGTAGCTGCCATCACAGTTGCTCTTGAAATTAAAATAATCAGCCGTATACTGTGCGTTGCAATTAACGTGAATGACCAATTTTCTTAGCTTTTGGCGCCGTTTCTTCATGTTTTTATCTTTATGCTAATATACACTGACTGGCAAGATTATTATGACCACCCCATCAGTACGTCTTTGGGCCACCTTTTGCCTTCAATACTGCGGTGATTCTTCTTGGCATTGACTCCACGAGATGTTGAAAGGTGATGCGAGGAATCTGACACCATGCCTGATGAATAGCACTGTCCAGTTGTGTGAGATTTGATGGTTGTGGAATCAGCTGCCTGATGGTTCTTTCAACTTCGCGCAACAAATGCTCAATTGAGATCTGGTGATTGTGAGGGCCATCTAAGCAAGGTAAAATCTCCGTCATATTCTGAAAACCACTCACGCAAGACGCATTGTCTTGTTGGAAGATGCCATCTCCATTGAAATACGCCATCAACATGATGGCATGAACTTGATTAGCAACGAAACTTAAGTATGTTATGCTATTCAGACGTTGTTTCACAAGAATTAAAGGGCCCAAATCATGCCAGGAAAACATTCCCCAAACAATAACACTACCCCCACCAGCTTGAAAGACATCTTATTGCATCTCTAAGAACCATTCTTCTAATTGGATAATTATAAAAATATCAATAAAAAACAAATTTACAAAAATATGAGGTAAGCCCCATTTGGTAGTATAGAAAATGCAAGTACACACTTAGAAAAAAATGTTGCAAACACTCTCCATACCTTGAACTATTATTCTATATAACTCCCAACATTTTGAAAGCACTTATCATAGCAGGGCACGAGTTTTTGTATCCCTCTGCGTTGAAAGTTGCCGCCTGTAATGTCATCATCGTTGTTACTCGTTTCTCCTTTCTATTTAGTCTCAGATCATCTATATTGATCTATATGGGAACTTGAGATTATAAAAACAAAAGAAACCTATTTTAATAATTATGTAAAAAAAAAACTGATCTGAATGCTACAAAAACCCAACTTCGTTAAATTCTTCTTTGACTTTCCAAACTTGAAAGATCAACGGAATGCTGGCACATGCAATTCAGTTTGTTCATTAAAGCAAACTCTCCTGGAAGTTTAGAGAGCAAGTAACACAGTAAGTGACTCGCTTGAAAGATGACAAACACTTATTCTGTCTTTGGCATAAAATGAAAACTGAATCTTAAAAGATTGTGGTTTCTTTATTGGCAAAGTCAAAGAAACGCGACATTCTTGAAAACTCGTTCTTCGGTTATTTGTTCTTCGCTGAAAAGAGCTTTGGATGAACGAACACGTTCAGCAATTGCCAAGAAAAAAGCCTACAAAAGACAATGGAGAGGGAACCTAGAAAACGAAAAGAAGAATATCAAGTGCAGTGTCTGAAGTCCGGAGTAGAATTACATTATAAAGCTGCTATGTCAATGTCAGTGTTGAAAATGAATACTGTATTTTCACCCTTTGCCTTGTGGGTGGCTTCCTGAGATAATCGGATTCGTGGGCTGTACAGTGAAGCGATGAAGAGAAACTTTCTGAAATTATGGAAAAGAAAAAGAAAATGAAAACAAATAATCCCCATACTTTTTTAGTTTGAAAGCGTAGCTTCAGTTATTTATAGTATAGGATATAGCAACCTTATTTTACACCTCCCAAATGAGTAATTAATTTTAATAGTTTATCTCCGAGTAAATTATATAATTTTTAAATATAAATAATTTGCATTAACTCAAAACCAAAATTCATAGTATATTCTTCGGTCTTTTGGAAAATATGATTTCATTTAAGTGACTATAAATAAATTTTAGAGAGTATATTGGTACCAAACATCTCATTCTGAAACGTTTGAATTCCCTTTTACAGGATTTAAAATTTCCATCTCTTGCTGAATCCAAACAGCTGGAGGAAACATTATCATTCAAGAGTTGTTTTCTTCTGGTCTGCAGATTAGAAATTGATGAACTTTACAGCAATAGAAGAGTCTATGGCACTGTTCACATTGACTAAAATCTACACTGACCGATTTGTGGTCTTAATCAAGTACTTCTTCAGAACGAAGCAATTTGATTTTACTAAGCACTATTTGTTAAAAATAGACAATGTTTCTATAGGGTGAACTAAATCAATAGGGATAAACTTCAGGAGGTGATTCCTGGACAGAAAATGAATAACAAATCTCATGAGAAGATATGTCCGGAAATGGACAGTTTGTCTGTAATAGTGAAATTAGATAGAACATGACTGACATTACCGTAGCAATAATTGTCAACATTACAAAAGATGTTCGAAGTAGCTTCCTTCCCACCACATATAAGATTCCCGACACAGTCCTTTGGCTGACACCATGCTGGTGGGCCACTTGCCTGGAGCTTTATATCTTGTAGCAGGTTTGCTCTACGAACACACCGCGGCTGCCCACTGTGTTCGCTTTTCTTATCAAAGAACTCCTTCTCACACAAACGCCGAAAGATAGTCGCAAAAGTTTTGTGATTCGGAGGGGTGCTGTCTTTCGGGGTACTTTTCTTTGTACATTCGTGTATCCTCTCGATCATTCCCATGTGCTTCTCCGTATGTGAAGACCATCTCGGCTAGTTCCTGATGTGTATACCATACCATTGTACTTCCGCTGCACGACGATAACTCAAAAGAACTCTGCAACAGAAAAAAAAACAGTCAGTATTGTTATGGGGGCATGATGCTGTACATACAATTATTGTCATTTCCATGGAAACTATGGAAATATGTTGATATGAACTTTCTTTATTACATTTCTTCTGAGGAATTGCCCCCTGAATTTATCCCTATTATTTTGGTTCGCCCTGTATATTAACACGACTGTTACGATTGTAAAAACGACGTTATTCATATTCATAAGTTTGTATTATTAGAACAGTTTACCCTATTTTTCATACAATGCAAATTTAAACCTACTGCATAAATTGGTTATTATAAAAGTCTAATTACTGAAACTGCTGAGTATGGCAAAATTATTTATTGATTTCACTTAGTCAATTATTGATAAAAATTCATTTTAACCGTTATACACAGAGTGGCCGGTTTATTAGGAACAACCCCCCTAATAGTGTGTTGCGCCACTCTTAGCAGCAATAACAGCACTTATTCGCCTTGGCATGGATCAATTAGCCGCTGGAAGCATTGTTCCGTGATGTTTGTCCATGCGGATGCAACAGCTGCTCCCAGTTGATGCTTATTGGATGATGGTGGATAACCCGTTCCAGCTCATCCCAAAGTAGTTCCATTGGGTTCGAATCCGGGGACTGTGGTGACCAGAGGAGTAAGTTGAATTCATTATCGTGCTCTTGGAACCATTCCATGACGATACAAGCCTTATGACACGGAGCATTGTCTTGCTGGAAGTATTCTTCCGATGGGGGAAACACAGTAGCCATGGAGAGATGAACGTGGACGACAACAATGTTCAGGTAGCCCTGACCATTAAGGTGTTGTTCAGAACGTGTTCTACAGATATCATCGGACCAAGAGTATGCCAGAAAAACATTCCCCAGACCATTACAAAGCCTCTACCAGCCTGAACAGTGGAAATCAGACAGCACGTTGTCTCCAAATTGTGCATCGGCCATCTGTAAGGTGCAATAGGAAACGGGATTCATCTGACCAGCAGACCTATTTCCAGTCGTCGATGGTCCAGTGTTGGTGATCACGGGCAAATAGGAGACGTTTTTTTTCGGTTTTGGGTGAAGATGAAAGGTACCCGGACTGGCCGTTGACTAGCCCATCCTTGCCAATGTACGGCGTGTAGTGCGTTTAGAGATGTTATTCTGCGGTTCAGTGTTGTACTCCACGATTAGTTGACGAGTCGTGAAGTTTCTATTCCCACGAACAAGCATTCTCATCCTACGCTCATCACGTGGATCGATGAGTCGTTTTCCACCACGGGCTTGTCTCTGGATGGTTGTTTTTTGGTTGTTTAACCAGTCCTGGTAAACCCTTGAAATGGTTGTTCGGGAAAAGCCTAGAAGACGTGGGATTTCGGAAATATTCAGTCCACCTCGCCGGCCACCAACTATCATCCCGGGCTCGAAGTCGCTCAAATCCTTTGTTTTCCCCATGGTGACGGTCAAACCAATTGCAGTTAGCAGGTGTGTTCTCGCTTTATATTGGTACCGACTGTCATGTGACCAAGTGATACGTAGTAATTTGCATAGTCATGAGTGTTCTCAATAAACTGGCCACTCAGTGTTGTCCATCCAGCCTTAGTTTGCTTGAAATTTGATGGGCACGTCAACTGTTATGTATTGTTTAATTTTCGTCTAAAAATATCGAACAATTGAAACAGCCATCACATCCCACGCAAAATACGGCTGGACGGACTATAGTAATTCACTTGTGTGCAGATCTTCGAGAATCGACAAAGAGTAGATCATTGACAAACGACAAAGAATAATAGACAATCCCATTATTCGCATTAATTTCCCCATGTAAATACATAAATTAGAAAATTTAAAGTTATATTGGTAAAGTAGGACTAGAATACTGTATATTAAATCCTTTGTGGAAAAGGGGTTTGTTCATGTGTCTCCTATTGAAAAGTCTTTCCATCCACAGTCTTAAGATATTTATTCTGTTTAATAGAATGCTGTGTTTTCGCCTACCCCCTCTTCTAAATTGAATCTCTTTATGTTATTATTGTTGTTATTGATCCCATTTCTAGAACGATTTTTGTTTTTCTAAAACTATCCTTGGAAATTGGCATCGAGTAAACGAAGGAAGCAAAAGAGAATGAGTAAGATGATTTCTTTCCGCCCGTTTGCTTTTCGAAACCAAAGGGTTTGAATCGCTCATCCGCTGAGAAATCATGATTAGATTGCGCACGGAGATTGAATGCAAGGACAAAGATTCGCTCTAAAAATTGGAAAAGTTTTTTTCCCCTTTCATAATTTCGGCCTATTTACATTTTGTCTTTGGTTGGAAACAGATAGAATTAGAATCGAAAGTAATTTCGTCCTCTAAACAGGGAAGAGAAGATGGAGACGAGGAAACCCTGGAGACTCCGTAATTCATGATTTTTAATATCCACATTAGTATGTTGATAATATTCTAGTTTTACGCACATGAACGAATTTTGCAATTTAATTGTTGCGTCATTTTTATTTTTGAATCCCCTCTTCTTGTTGGGAGTGAAAAAAAAGACGAGCGGAAATCAGAGAAGGAAAAACAAAATTTTCGCTACACTTAACTTCTCTTCTCTCATTCTTCATTATGACATGTTTGCTTCAAGTCGCCTGGATCAGTGTGCAAGATGCTTCCTCTTCATCACGTTTTCCCTCTTTTTTTTTCATATACGTACATATACTTATCTCCCCTTTTCTATATCCTTAGATTCCTTTTTCGTCTATAATCTTCCCAACAACCCCTTCACACCGTTGGTTCACTTTTTTTTTTCCCCTTCTTTACCTAACACTCTCCACACCTATCCAGTGCTGACATCCGACCTTTCCTCAGTGGTTCGTCTTCACTTCTTTCCGGAAATCTTCTTTATAAGCTGGGGAACTTTACTTAGATAGCCTTCGAAAGCTCTCCGTCCGCTCCGGAAGTCGCGTGCAATTTGCATGAACCCGACGACGGAATGGATGATCAAATTGCCGCTGGTTCCCCCGGCGTCCCCAAGCGCGTCTCTCGCTCTTCGAGAAATTGCCGAGGACGAACTCGTCATCAGATCCCGTCTACTCATCCCTCCCTTCTTCTACTTTTTTTTTCCTTCCCTATTTTCACAATCGGTAACTTCATTCGCTTCTCCTACCCCCTGCTATGTCTCACTCTCATAGGTCTTCTACTCTTCCAAAAAGTCGCCCCCGTATCATTTTCTCCCTATACGCATTGCCATTTCTTCTCCCTCCATCCTCCCAACCATCTAACTTGCTCTCCGCCCTCTTTTCTTTAAGTAATGGTACGGTGTTTCTCATTTTATACGGTAGATGTTCTTATCAATTTCGTCAGACATACCTATCCCCCCAAAGCGTAAAAATTCCTCCCTAATGCAAGAGAGAGAGATTTCTATTTGCATTTCAAGTGGCCACTCTGTGAAATTGAAATAAACCACTATTAATATAAAACCAATTTAAAAATTAACGTTTTTCTTTCAATTTCCACACTGTGTACTTTATACGTAATACAGCAATAGAGAGAAATTGATATTTAGAACGAAGGTTCGCTTAGAAAATTTTTATTAGTGCACATTTTATTTCTATGGGATCTTATTACTTTCAAATGGAATCTCAGAAATTGCACAAAACCATAGTTGCCATAAAAGCGGATAGTGGCAGCACAAATGTGCGTTGAAACCCCGCACTGAAGCAGAGATCGGATTGCATTGAATTTTTGAATTGGAGGCCTGTTTTTCAGCTTTAATTTTGAATGGTATCAGCTTTCAGAACCGGAAATATTGAGGTTCAATAGGTACAGTTTGAATGAAAACAGTGTTCTCCCCGGAATTTTTAACAGTCGGGGGGAGGGAGGCATAAAAAAAGTAGTCGGGTTGGGGTAAAAGAGTTTATGCAACATTCTGAGGATAAAGTAAGTGTAAGTGGATTTTATGTGGTTATTTTTCCACAATTCCAAGCGCGATCCATTGCAAAGGCAGCATGTGGTTTAATTTTAATCAAACTGTATTGGGCAAAAATTTAGATATGCATCTCCTACAGACCAATGAGAGGGAAAAAATTATTTGCTACTTCAGTAAAAATAAAAATAAGAATAAACAGTTAAATTTGAAATAACGTAAGTGACACATCGAAAGTTTTTAAATTAAAAAATTCAATTCTATAAATAGAGCCAATATATGCATAGGCCGAAGAGCTAAACAAGAAATACAGGGTGTTTCATAATTGGTGTCCCGTCTTTAGGACCAAATAACGACTCAAGGGGAACAGATTGGGGGAAAATGAATATTGATTATTTGGTTTTAATGTCCCCTAATTCAGAATAAAAACATTTCGCGTCCCTGGGGGTGAAGGGGTAAATTTTGAAAATTTTAATTTTGTAGGGGTAGGGGTTGACACCATGTGTTATTTAGAAAGTTGTAGAGCATCATGTAAAATGTGGGTTTAGAAAAAAACCCGGTGAAAAAATCTCATCCCCTGCCCTTTATCGAGTGGGTAAAGTGAAAAGTATGGCTAGCTAATATAGACAAAAACAGAAAAACTCATTAGAAATCTTTCACTTTACCCACTCGATAAAGGGCAGGGGATGAGATTTTTTCACCGGGTTTTTTGCTAAACCCACATTTTACATGATGCTCTACAACTTTCTACATAATACATGGGGTCTAACCCCTACCCCTACAAGGTTTAAATTTTCAAAATTTACCCCTTAACACCCAGGGACGTGAAATGTTTTTATTCTGAATTAGGGCCCATTAAAACCAAATAATCAATATTCAGTTTCCCCCAATCTGTTCCCCTTGAGTCGTTATTTGGACCTAAAAACGGGACACCAATTATGAAACACCCTGTATACATCGTTTCACTAAATATAGTAGCCGAGTGGTCGAGGAAAACAGCCTGATGGGTGTGCCCATGTAAAAGTGCTTGGGGAGAACCCTGGAAAAAGTTCCAAACCGCATTGCTTTCTAAGCTCAGTTTATTTTACATGCACATTATGACATAACATTACGATTTAAATAATAAAACAAAACAACTTTTTATTTTTATAAAATATAAAATCGTTTCATTCAGTTTTTGTTATGAAAATTATTAACAATGTTTGGAGAAGTAAACGCAATATCCACATAAAAGGGGGAAAAAAAAGAAAATAGAGTGTAGTAGACGATCTAGAGTCGTCTCTTTATACGAGGGTATATCAAAGTTCTTGCAATCATCATGCAGACCGATTGCAGCGGTGATCCTTTTCCAATAGCATCTACAGGAATTAAAATAACAAATTAACTCCTTCCCTCGAGGAGAGTATATGAAAGTAGCGGAAGTCCTGAGTTCATGGGCTTTTTATCCCTTTTTATCCGCACTTTTCAACCCCCAATTTTGTGTATCAAAAAATTGATTTTCTCGAAGGTAATATTTAGAAATGTAAAAGAGCTCTCATCATTTTCGATCGAATGGCATATCAGAAATTGTCATTTAAAAAATGTAATAGTTCTAAAGACCACGTAACCGCTACCCCCACAACTCCGATCCCACTGGGACAATTTGGCCCACACTTCATAGAAGGGAGATCTTCCAAAGAGGAATTGGGCCCACACTGCATACCAAATTTCACTTCTCTACATTCCTGTATACCATATAGATCAAATGGTCCCCTTTAATTCCCACCCCCGTAAATCCAAACCCAGTGGGCCAGTCAAAACTAAATTAAATGGTAAAGTATGCCCATAATAAGCTGCATTACAAATTTCAACCTTCTATGTCAAAAATATAGCAAATATGAATGGAACAGACGGATGAAGAGACAGCCATTGTAAGACCAATAAGTAACTCCATTCTTCCGCTAAAGTCGAAAGGCTCACCCTTACGCATTCACATAATCATTTTATTTCACATGCAGACTCTGTCACTGACAGAATTCTTTGTGCTGTTAAAAATACACACATCTAAATATGCCTCTAAAAAACATGCACCAAGCTTCAATCATTACTCGGAAAGGAACTCCACGGTAAAATTCTTCTGACCTCAACCAGCTACATGTCAATGGAAAACCGTCAAATTTTTGTTGAGTGAAGGGAGTTTTTTGGAGAAATGTAAGGGACCATACAAGGAGAGGTCGTTTACACTAAAATCTACAGAGAACAGATTTTCAAGAATTCAAGAACGATGGGGCTTGTAAGAATTTCCACATAACAGACGAAATCATCCAACAGATCATAACAAGTTGCAAAATGTTCTCGCAAACCAGATAGCTAACATCTAGCTAAGGTTGACAAGCTTAGTGACGTAAATACTCCACAATACAAATATAGTCCAGTAATTATCTTAGAAAGCAATTGTCACTGCCACTGGGCTTATTCCACACTCTCTGCACAGAAGCCGGATAACATTGAATATAAAACCCGTGTTTATACATAATTACACCGAAAGCCACAATCTTTTACACAGAGTAAGGAAATTCCTTTACCCAGGCATTAATACTGCCCTTCCCTGCGTTTGAGCCCCTTGGGCTTTGGTCCGCCTCTGAGACTTGTCTTCTTGACTTGATGAAGGTTTGGTGTTTCCAAGTCAACAATATTAATGAGGGAACCACAGGGGGAAACAAAAGCACCAAGCTGTTTTTCATAACAACATGAAATAGGTTTCTTGCGTGTAAATGCTAGAGACAGCATTGGCTTTTTTATTTCTAAGATTTGTTGTAAAATTGCTCTTTATTAGATAATTTAAAACCCAAATACGATTTTAATTTTTTTCGAGATAAAATTTTCGAAAACGAGCCTGGCAAAGTTTTGAAAATAGCAGAGGCTTTAAAAAAAAAGCCCACCTCAACAGAACTTGATTACTTTTATGAAACAATAAGGGATTAATTAATTTTAATAATTTAGAGGTGTGCTTAATTACAAGCCGGCCGCTTTCCCTGAAAATTTAAAACGGAATTTCTCCACGAGATAATGATGTTGGTGATGATGACGTTGATGATGGCTGAGCGGTTCTCATTTAAGAGACCATTCCGCTCTTATTACAAAAGTTTCTCTCGCCATCTTCTGTTTTGTCACCTTTAAAATAATTAAGCCATTAAACTTGCTTGCTTTGAAGCCGAATTTGAAGTTAGGTTTTTAATTAAAAGTAGGTTTGTATTTAAGTTTTGTACTCGGATGAAATCAATATCTCTTGTTGCTCGAGCGACGAAAATCGAGTGAAGGGGGGCGAAAAAAAAAACTGCTTACTCCCCGTTAATGGACCCAACCAATATTGGATTAAGCGTTTGCACTTTAAAAATCACGTGATTTCCTCCGTTTTTTAAGCGAAAACGTTTTTTGGGAGGGAAAAAAAGGCAAAGAAAATTGTCTCCCCCTCTGCTTCTACTCAACGCATGCGCTCTCAAAGTCGATTCAAAGCCTTCGTTAAGATATTCGATGGAAAACTCATCAGGATGTTTTGGGGAAGCTTAGGAACTAGATAAAAGTATTGTTTAATAATTATTTCGTGTAATGCTAAAATTTAATATAGCCAAAAATAGACATCCTATTAGATCATACAGTTTTAATTAGACTTTCTTGATGAAATCTGAGCAGTCACTGGGGTTATCTATCTGTACATTACTGATTAGTATATTAAAAGAATGAATATTATGTAATGTGAATTTTTTATATTTATGTGATGCGAGTTCTTTAGATCATGTTTTCTTTTAACTTTCAAAGCATTCCAAATATACTATATTGCGAATTTATTTTGAAAACGTTCTTGGAAGAGTATTTTGGCTATTCATAATCCACGCTATTCTATCACACAATGGTTAGTGACTATAAATAAAGTTAGATCTTCTCGTCTTCTCGTTTTTCTTATGAAGGAATTTTAATGCATTAAGGTTTCCTCATGTTACTATAAAAGCCAAGAGTTTTGGAAAACAACTATAACTATAAATAAATAATACAGCCGAATTTTCAAGAATTATGAGTTTCCCAGTGAGAAAACAAAAGAACCTTAGAGAATTTTTTATTTTGCGAGTAGGATTTTATATTTTAACTAACCTAACGTAACCTAACCTGACCTCGATGGCCGAGAGATCACAGCCTCGAATCCTACAGTGTTTGTTCTCTCTATCACCTACTTACAAAATCCAATCCGCATTTGGCCACGGTGGAGACGTAGTGTCCACTTTCTCTTCAAATTAATCATGCTTTATGCAAGGAAAAATTTGGAGAGGACCTCATCCTGCCTGGGAGTAATCAAAAATTGATCAAAAAATCTAACATTAAGTCGCATTTGCATTGGTTATCTTATAAAATTGTTCGTAGCATGTATTATTAATCGTAGGCTATTTCTGTTTTACATTCTCGATGAGATGGAGAAACTGATATTTTTACGATCAAATAAGGGATGCCATATTCACACCCCTCATTTGTTCAGTAGATTGCTACATTGGAATCCATTTTGTACAGTATATACGTTGAATGGATCTAGCAGAATACGATAAGTATTTTGTAAGTGACTGATCTAATATCTGTAATGTATTGACAGTGAGTAGTATTTGCTAGATAAAATCAGCCTATATCATTATCTTTGATCGGTGTTGGTGCCTCAGTGGTTGCGTGATCGTCTCTGATGCCCGAGGACGCGGGTTCGACCCCGGCCGAGGACGACGAGGATTTTTCCAGGGGGAAAATCCTGAGATCACGCACTTCCTTCGGAAGGGAAGTAAAGCCGTTGGTCCCGTGTAGTAGTTTGCCGGCTGCACGTTAAAGAACCCTTGCGAGGCAAAATTTGTGGCTTCTATAATGCCGTCCTGAAATGACCATAGCAGTTAATACAAATAACCAGCTGAAAAGGATGTTAATACCAAACAAACCAAACCAATTATCTTTCGACTTCATTATCAACAGTTTATTTGCATTAGTTCATTTTCGGTTAGGTCAAGGCTATACTGCTTTTGGGTAAAACGTCAATCATAATTTGATCTGTTTGACCATTCAGCTTAAGATGAGCATCAAATATAAAGAATAGAAATTATGCTGTTGTTATCAAAATTGACAAAAAGAACACCACCTCATATAATGCCAGAGACCTTTTACAAACGTCTCTGTCCTATGCCGATCCGTTTACTTTTCCAAGGTTTGCAATTTCATCTCCCCCTCTTGGCCATTGCTGATTTTTTTTACGATAATGATGGATTTAAACATATTTTCATTAGCTCTCAGGCCGTGTAGGTTATGCAAATGCTCCATCTATTTAAGAGAGTAGTCTGTTTTCAATTTAAAACAAATTGATCCCATCAAAAACAGTGAGAAAGAAATTTTAATTTTACTAGTTTCATTAATTATTTTTCCGTTTTCCTTTAATTTTTTGTCTGAAATTTTTAAAGATAGACTGTAAGTTTTATTTTTCAATTCCCATCCATTTTAATTTTAATTAATTTTTCCTAATAGGTTTCTGGCAAGAAAATGCTTGACGATTTCGAGGAAAAGGAATCGTTTTAACACAGTTTAATTAATATCTGATGAAATTAATTATAACATTATGTTTAATTGTTTAAGTTTTAAGGTATCTAAAGATTAATTATTCCTATGACTTAGTAGTAAATAGAGATTAATTATTTGGTACTACTACACTAACCTTTATATAGAATTTGGGACGAAAGTATAATTTAAACATAGCATACTTTTATATGAGCGTTTCTCTTTCTCACTTGTTTCATATAGTCTGCCTTAACAAGGAGAAAAAAAAAGATGAACTAAGCCATGACATAGCCTAAAAGCGTGGCCTGTGCGATTATAAAAATTGAACCTAACAGAGGAATTGGAATGATGAAAATGGTTTTGACAGCGGCAGCGGCAGCCTCAACAACAACAAGAACATAGGAATGAGAAAAACTTAATAATAAAAGAAGAAACGAAAAAGGAAAATGAGAAAATGCCCGAGATGGAATTTTTCCATTTTTCCAATCTTCGGGATTAGCAGCAGCGAAGTAATTGCGTATGAGAGCCGGGGCACTTCTTTTTTTATATTCTTTTTTTTATTTTCGTTCCTCTCTTTCTCTTACGTTAGAGAGAAACGTAAGACTTATCTAAGTTATATGACAGGGTTCTTAAAGGAACTGGAATCTTATTCCCCAGGTAATTTAATCACCTCCTAATGTCATGAAAATATTATTTTTTTTTTAAATCTTTTTTTTTTTTTTTCTGGACTTGGGTTTGGAAACAATCCTCCTTTCTTCC
>JAHWFO010015474.1:4619700-4630117 GCA_023313115.1 Rhysida immarginata
TTTTTTTTTTTCTGGACTTGGGTTTGGAAACAATCCTCCTTTCTTCCTTACTTGGAATACAAAACTATCTACGAAAAAGACAGGAACCTAAAACGAATTAATGTGAATGTTAGGAATGCAAGTTAAAGAATGCCATGTGGAATTGTTTTATTTATGGCTTAGCGCTTTATTCATGTCGTTGTCAAAATGTGCTTTAATAGATTCATACACAGAAGGGTCACATAAACGATTTTGTTCTGAGTGTGAACAAAGTATGAGCTTCCTGAATGTCTTCTCTTCTTCATTAAAATTTTGATCGGACACTTTTCGTTTGTTTTTATTTTTTTCCACTTTAAATTACATCTCCCCTTATCCCGCGTTTCGGTAATTATCAGCAGTATGTCTTTACTGATTAAGCCAATATCAGTCTTTCCACCCCTTTCCAGTTTTTCTCTTGTGTCCAAACAAAATCGTTATTAAATCAAGATTTCTTGGATCCACTAAAAATTTTAAAAACCGTGAAATTAAAATGCACCTAAGCTGTGCATTAAGAGTGGAGCAACTTCAGAAATGGCTTAAACTACTGAAATTAGTCCTGTTGAGAACTCGTTTCTGTTTTTTTTTTTCCGGTACCATCATTATGTTAATTTAGATTGATTAGATTATATAAAGGGCAGTGTATTATTTAATTCACGTATTTACTATTATTAAAATTCAAATTTAATGAGATGAAGTCGTTTTATATTTAGGCTGAGTGAATATTTTTTTCCACATTTTGGTAATGAACTCACCAGCAAGTTTATCTGTTTATCTATTTGGTACAAATCTTGCAATCAGTATTTAAATTTACAAATACTCACTGTCGATGACAAATGCTTCGTGTTCTAATGGTATTAATTCATTAATACCATGAAATTTAATGGTCTTCCAAATCTATGGATAAAGAGCTTTAGGCCTGCCGGCGATCAAAGGCGCCGATTTAAAGTCGTGGGAACGTTATTTTGGAGGTACGGGCTCAAATCCCATCTTCGATAAATTATTTTTCTTTTATTCCAGAATTCCTTTTAACAAGTGTAAATTTAACTTTGCAAGGCCGATATGCAGTCTTGCAATTCGTTACGCAGCAGCATTTATTTGAAATTTCTCGTGCTTGTTACTTCTGCATCCCATAGACTAAGCCAAAATTAAGGATAAACAATGGGGATTAAGCATTGGAAGCCGCCAACAATGGGGACTGACGCGAACAGTAGCGCAACTAGCGGCTATGCTCAGTTTTCCTTAAAACGAAACATTGGAGTTGGATGACCATTATATTTCTTTAGCCATGTTAATACGATTTGCCTAATTGTTACAACAAGCAATTCGTTTTGACGAGGAATGAATGAAGATGTCGTTATTGTTGCACATTTAAGCATTGTTGCCGCTGGCTTGAAGCACGCGTGCGCAGCGGACAAAACAGACGGGCCGCGGCATTTAAAAGTCACCTGACCTTTGAAGTCTGAGCAACAATTTTTTTTTAATTTTTACTGCAAGAGATATTATAAAACATATTTAAAGTGTGGTTTGAAAAAAAATACTTTTTTTTCCTAAATAAAGGGTGTCCCAAAATGAACATCTTCAATTTGCCGCCATTCCAGAGTAGAGAATTTAATATGCTGTCATTATTAAGTAGCGGAAGAATGGAGCTACTTATTGTTTTCACAATGTCCGTCTGTCTGTCCGTCCATCCCCTTCATAATTTCCGCATTTTTTGAGGTAGAAGGTTGAAATTCGTTTGTAACTTACTATGGGCATGGGCACCTTCACTATTTAGTTTGGTTTTGATTGGCTCGCTGGGGTCGGGAGTTTCGGGGGCGGAAATTAGAGAGTACCAAAAGGTCTACGCGTATTTATGCATATAAAGGCGTGAAATTCGGTATGTAGATTCTTCTAAGCAAGATCAACATTACTGTAAAGTTTGGGCCAAATTGTCCCAACAGGGTCGGAGTTGTGGGGGTAGCAGTCACTTGGTGTTTAGAACTATGGCAACATATGGCATGTAAGATATCATTCGAACGGAAATCATGAGATATCATTCGAACGGAAATGATGATAATGATGGGACACTCTTTATTATTCAAAAAACAATAACACGGAAGTTCTTTGTAAACAACACCTTACAGAAAGAAAATTGAAAGTCGGAACGTTTTAAAAACCGTGTTACTGTTGCGATTTTATTGATTGCGATTGAAAGCCAGGGAAAAATTTCGATAACTAGAAACTAGAAATGGGTAGAAGCATATTCAACATACTTTACATTTTATTTTCACTTTGTGCTACTGCTCATGCTATGAGTTATTTTCCCGTACAAATATTTTCCTGTAATGAAATATCATAGAATTCTTTAGTGTTGAAAATATATTGATAATGTTAAACCAATTATAAAAAAGTCGCAGATAATCTGATGTTTAATTTTAAATGAATCCACTTATTTTTTAAGAAAAAAGAATTTCGAAATGCTTATTTCAACATCATTATAAAGTAAATATACCAGTAACGCGTTCCAATGCAAAAATGAGGTTTTAAGTATATTGTTACAACAGGATGGAAGAATTTCAAGTAGGATATATGAAATCACTTTATCCTCTTTCCATTATTTAACTGTATTTTTGCATTGCTTATCCTCTTTTCGTCCAATCAAGAACAATAAAGAATTTTCGTTTTACTACCTTTTTATCTTCAGCTAGTTTCCTTAAAACGCATTTGGATTATCATCATATTCTCTTAAAAAGCATTAGTGGTGAAGTATTTACACGCTGGATAATATAGTTTGACCATTGATTCTGTACATACAGCTATTTGGCACTCATTAGACTAGATTAAGTATTTTGAAAGCATTTCCCCCCAGAATTAATGTCACTAATCTAATGATCTAGTAAATTTGGTTAATAGCATTATAAACTAATGCCGGAAGTATTATATACATATAAGATAATATGTTTAATTCGAATTATTATTGAATATATTTATACAGTAGCACGTATATTCATGGTTTCTTTAAAAAAATCGAAGTTTTATCTTAAGTTTTGTGTTTATAATACAATGCCATTTTCAGGAAACTTGACAAACTACAGTTTTGAATCCAGGTTCATTGAATTCTGCATCTAATTTCATTTAGAATCTTATGCTGAGAAGATACTAGCATCATAAATTGTGAAAATTTCCTTTAAAAATTTGGACTACCAGCTTTATTTGTTGGTGAAATCAGCTCAAAAGTATGTACGCTTGCTACTCAGTTTAAATCACAATTTCTGGTCTGTCTGTTGTTTCGAGCCCCCCAATAAAGAGCCAAGTAGGCGTTTGATGTTGATGTTGACCTTACAGAAGGTTTCCAAGCACCTCCCAACTTCGTCTGCGAGTAAAATTTGACAGATATAGGTGGAGGTTAGAAGTAAAGGGTTATAGCGAGACCTTTTCCTTCCATTCTTTATTTATTTATTTAACATGCGATTTTTCTAAAACAAACGAATGAATATTTTATGTCGAACTATTTTCAGAAGTCTCTCTCTCCTTGTAGGTGAGAAGAGATCACTTATCAGAATCAATGACTCTTTTTCTCTCCCTCACTCCCTCCCTCTCCCTAAACGTATTTATTGTTTGGAAAAGAAGTTGAAATATTTAAAAGCCGACTCGTTGGCGGTCAACGTTTTCGCGGCTCCGACGGTTTTCTCCGGTTTCTTGGTGGCTCCGACGCTTGCCTTTGTTATTCCAATTGGAAATGGTTTGACGTCAGAGCGCGGCGACGGGGACCTCGCTCCCATTAGTGTCACCGGCAACATGAAATATGCGGCCGGCTTTATTGCTGAAAACATTCCCCTACGCCAGGCCAAAGTCAGGTGTATTTTCTCCCGACTTATCAGAATTCTATTAAGAAAATGCGCGCCACCATAACAAGACAAATTGTTTTCTTCATTCCGTCCCACCTTTCTTTCTTCCTTTTTCCCCATCTCTTTCTCTCTCTCTCGCCTTTCCTTTTTTTTTGATTTGTTCTTTTTTTACAAGGGTCAAAAATAATGACTCTATTTTAACAGATGGAAAAATATTCCCCGAAAATAAAAATTACTTTCCGAATCTAGCGGAGCTTCTTATCTAATGGAGCTTTAAACGAGATAAGATGGAGATGTAAAAAAAAGAATATGCAAAAAATAAAATTTGTTGCATATATATAATCTTAAAAATGAGAAATAATTCACGAGCGAAGCAGGGTCTTGAGTTTTTTAACATTTAAATTCTAATTTGTCCCGGAGCGCCAGAGAGAGTTCTTTTAATATCCTTATTTGCTTGTTTTTAAAATGAGCAAAGTCATGCAAAGCTCCTTTCTTCTTTTATTTATTTTAAGAAATTTAAAAATTTTAAATTTTATCAATTGTGTTATGTTGTATTATTTGAGTGAACCATCCGCAGTCTTCAAGTGCTTCTTTTACCTTTCTAGTCTGACATTGCCAGGTGCTGGGTTCGAGTCCCGTCATGAGTGCGGGCGGTGTTTTTGCCTTTTCTTTGCAAAATGTGACTCTAATAAAAGTATATGAGCTCCCTTTCTACGTATGACTCCATTTCGCAATTCTTCTCCCTCGCCTTTGCCCTCGGTAGAGGTAAACGGCTTTAATAACGAACCAACGGACGAACTTAAAGAGAAACGGGATATTCTCAGTGGAGCTTTATTAAAAATGTTTCTAAAGGCATGAAAAATATTTATGTACATTACAACCCGCTTATAACTATTGCGACGGGCAGAATATTAAAATGTTATTAATATCAAAAGTGAAGTTTGTATGAAATCAATAGTGGCGTGGTTTGCGCCTTCTCCTTTAGTTCTTTCAGATTTATTTTTAAGCCTTCCGTTGAAAACCTACGTAGCGGTGTAGCGTTCTAAATTATGTATTTAATAATTGATTGCGAATTAGTTTTAAAAATTTTGACTAGGGCTTTGTAAGAGTTTATACGCAGTCTATGTATAACTTAAGTAATCACTATCAGTACTTGAATAAGCTCATTAAATTATATCGAGTTTGCTGCTGCCGTTTTTTGGGGTTTACAGTTTTAGTAATCCCTGTTGTTAATGGAAAAACTATCTCAGTTATCACTTAGTAATAAAATATTTAATTTCGATAATTAATAAGCTCACTATAATTCTTAAAATCCTCCACTTGGTTAGGTGAATAGGGAGCGCTAATGATTACATTGTTCTACATGTAAATAGTTGCGGGCATGAAAACAGCTGAATTACACAATTATGGGGTGCTAAAAACGAAAATTACATTTAAAAATGCTGAATGGCTCTAGTTTCTATGATCGAACCAATCACCTAATGAAGTAAAGCATATAAAAATTATGATGCAATACCTTAGGTAAAAGAGAAACACCAAGAGAAGTCGAAGCGACACTAAATTGAAGATAAAACTAGTGAGAAATTTAAACGTTTTAAACTTAGTTTACTAATTTAGTTTTACTTGATAAACATATACAAAGTATATTCCATGTATACAGCATTGCCACTATCGTTTAGCTTTATATTTGCGGAAAGACATGGGTCTAGATACAAAAATTAGCCCCCCTTTTATTTTCGTAACCTAAGCAGATATGTCAATTTTGATGAATCTAATGACTAGGAAGTTGTGGGTGACCTATCCCATGGTGCACTTTTCATCACCCCAAATATGCAAATTAGGACACATTCAAATCCTATCTTAAAACCGTAATAAATACACGATAAATTCCAATTAAAGACTTGTTCAGCATGGAATTCTGAACAAAACAAAAATTGTTTTCCAAAATCCGATGAACGGATCACCAACAATCATAATTATTTGTAATTTACACACAGTCACAGTGCATAAATAATTTTACTCCAAAGTTTATCATTAATGTGCTTAATGTGACTACCATTGACACAATAACACAATTGGACATGGAACTTAACTGGACACAACTTAACATTTGGTAAATTTCTTGACTGCATGTTGAACATTCAAATGTCTTTGTGAAATGCGTAGGGAGGAACTAATAAATTTAACATGTGATTGTCGGTGATCCGTTCATCGAATTTTTGAATTTTTTTTGTTTTGTTGCTGAACAAGTCTTTAATTGGAATTTTTCGTATATCTGTTACGGTTTTAAGATAGGATTTGAATGTGTTCTAAGTTGCATATTTAGGATGATGAAAGTGCACTATGGGACAGGTCACCCACAACTTCCTATTCATTGGATTCATCAAAATTGACATATCTGCTCGGTTACGATAATAAGAGGGGGGGGGGGCTCATTTTTGTATCCACCCTGTATAAGTATTGGCACATTATGTACTTATTACCCATAGTTGAAAAACGTAAACTTACCGTTTGCACGAACACTAGAGCCAATTGACAAAGTTAATCGTTATATTTAAATTTAACATGTGGAATTCATTAGGAATTGGCACATTTCATTTCCGAAACTGAAAAAAAGTTGAAAATTTGTAGAACAGTGTTCTACAATTCTTAAAATTGTATACGAGTTCTACGTATGCGCAGTCTATTAGAATTTCTGTTAAAAAGTACTAGAAATTATAAATTTGAATTTTGTTCATAGAACTTTGACTATATGCCGTACACTGTTGGGAAAAGAATGTTCTACAATATGTTTCAAATTTATTCGGACACTTTAAAAATAGCACACTGCCAATGGTTTTGAACTTTATTTAATTTCTACACAATGATAATGCTTCAAATGAACTATAGGCCCTCTAAATATAACAAAAAACATAAACAACTCATTATTAAAAAAAACACTTGAAAACTTAGAAAAAAATTGAAATTAAGTGTTTCACATTTATTTTTAACGTCCACAGTGACCTCCCCCTTTGTTGATGACATCAAAAACTCTGTTTGGCATTGATTGAATGAGTTCTTGAAGAGTTCCAGGATCCAGAGAGTACCAGGCATCTTCAGTTGCAGACTTCAATTCAGAAACTGATGAAAATTGCCGCGCTTTTTTGTACACCTGCCTGGCCATAATGCCCCACAAGTTCTCGATTGGATTGATATCCGGGTTTCTGGATGGTCACGACAAAACTCGAACGTCATGTGATTCCAACCACTTTTTGGTGTCCTTTGAATTGTGTATTGGTGCATTATCTTGTTGAAAACGCCAGTTTTCTCCACCTTCCATCTGCTCCACCAGGCAAAAGATTTTCTTCAAAGATCTCCTGGTACCTCTTTGAATTTAATCTTTATGAAATAAACGCCAATGTTGACGTTCCATTGAAGCCAAATGCTCTTCACACCATCACTGATCCGCCACCTATTTGACGTTTTCAAAACGTCTTTTGTTCTTTTCTCAAATCATCCTGTCCGGTCTATCCAAAAATTTCCAAGCATTCGTCGGTCCAGGACAAGTGTGTTCTAGCCCGTGTCAATCTGTCACGTTTGTGGTGGTTTGTTAATGGTGGAATGGAACGCAAACGTCCATGTCTCGGCACTGATGAATTTTTGATGGCTCTGTACACTGTCGTACTACTGCATGGAAGGTCCAATTCAGCTCGAATTCGCATTACAGATGTGCATTCATTGGATGCTGCGTTGACAATGCACCGCACATCACGAGGTTTTAAGATTGCTTTCGGCCGTGTTTTATTTTTTATGGTTTCTGAACAGGTGGTGATTTCAAGTAATCAGCAACTGTCGATTTTAGTCTGTTGACAAAAGCAGCAATCTAACGTACGGACTTTTTTCATAATCGGTGACATTTTTGTTTCATCCCATTGTAGCTGGGTGTTTCAATTCGAAGCCCAGTGCAAAAAAATGAGCCATGCAATGTTTAAAAGTACATTAATTTGCATAAATACCAATGACCAATAGTAAATGGGTTGTCTCATTGAGTATTGAGGGGCCTGTCCGAATAAATGTGAAACACTCGGTTTCAGTTTTTTTCTAAGTTTTCAAGTGTTTTTTTTATAATAACGAGTTGTTTATGTTTTTTGTCATATTTAGAGGGCCTATAGTTCATTTGAAGCATTATCATTGTTGTAGAAATTAAATAAAAGTCAAAACCATTTTTAAAGTCAAACCCCATACCGTAATATTTAGCTTATTATTTATTCAGTTTTTTTATATTGAACTGCCGGAGCCTCCTAAATCTGCGTTCCACGTTAAAAATTAGCATATGGGGTAGACATCTTGCTGTTCTTAAATTTCTGAGCACGTATGAAATCGACATTAAAAACATTTATTCTAAAATCAAATTGAAAATATATTTCTAATTTTTCACGATTTCTAATATCTCACCTGGCATTCCATCAAGTTTCGTTAGATATAATTTCACTCAATTTCCAAATCATTCGCTTGATTAATGGGAAAACGGCAATTCAGCAATGACTGCAAAAGAACATTAGACGCGCATGAACATATCCTCTGTCCTAGTCTGACTGATCTTGACAGGACACGTACAAATCAAATGATAATATTTGTGATTGGTCATGTTCTAGTCAATTATATTTTTTTTTGAAAAATTCTGAAATTCATCGACATCAGGTCTAATTAATGAACCGTTGATGCAGTGATTCGTTCGTTACTGATCGAGTTGAATAAGTGGTGTACATAGATGGGAAGCTAAATTGCCGCTGGTCGTGATAAGGCGTTTTTAGATCTAAGTTAACTGTTATAAATACCCGAACCCGATAATAGGGCATACATCCGGCTCGCAGGTCGGAAATTCCTCCTTTCTAAACGACCAGAAAGTTGATGAAAACCAATAAGAAAGTAATAAGAATGTACCTCATGTTAATGAGCCAACATGAAATAAATGCGTTAATATGAAAACGAAAAGGGGTCAGATCTGGTGACCAAGATACCCAAAGTTACCTGAGCCACGACCAATCGCTCTACTGGGGAAACGTGATTAGGTAGTCCATAGTTTCATCAGTCACCAATTATCCCACTAAAAATTTTGCCAAAATTTTGAGGTATGAGTATTTCTCCTGTGAAAAAAAAACCTGGGACCAAAAAAAAAAAAAAAATATTACGGAGCACTAAATTCGAGCGGCACACACGTCCATTGGTCATGTAATCCCTTGATTCGCTATCAAATTAATCCCATCTCTCGGTGCTCAAAGAAAATTTACGTTAAATTCTTGGATAACCATAAATAAGATAGAGCGCGCTAACCCCTCACTACCTCCTTAGCCCCTCCTCTCAATAACAGTTCCTCTTATGGAGAATTATATTCCTTAAAATACTAAATGACACGGTCTTTGCATTGTAAACAGCGCCACTTTGCTCTCATCCGTCCCTAAATTTCAGTAGGCTATTTCGCCGTGATGTTGGCATGCGAATGCGCTCTCTATCTTATTTTTCCTCTATGGTGGTTTCGGGACTTTCGCAATCATTATTGTTAGTATGTGTTCCCAGTAATTGTTTATTCTACTGGATGAAGTTTCCGTAAACTCTTGTCTTCCTAGCATTCTTTCATTCCGTTATAAAGGATTAACCGATTGGATCAAATTTTATAGACCAGTCTTAGAATCGTCTTTTCTGTTCTTTGTAGAACAGCTTGTTTATAGGATCAATCTGGATGTGATCAAATTATCCATACCGAGTCTCTATAAAGTCTATAAATATTAATTGCAAACATGTTTTATGCAGAATAAACGATTGTAGAAGAGATAAAATAACCAATAGAACTATGGATACTCACTAATCAGAAGAAGAAAAGAGACGACACAGGTACGTGGTGGACAGGCAGTGTGTCGTCTCCTTCCCTTCTTCTGGTTAAACGATCGTAGGATATATATATATGAAGCAAATATAAAAGAAAATGAATTTTTAAGCAGTTTGAGGTCATTGATCAGACAATGGAATAGGTTAAATTTCAAAATCTATTCATTAACAAAACTAAAATTTTGTTTTTCATTAAAATTGCTACGGCTATAATAGTTTCGTATGATAGGAAATTGTTATTTCGTGTTAATGTACTCTATAACTTGGAATAGATAATTAATTCAAAAAGGTCTAATTTGTTAACAAAAAGAAATATATTCTTAAAAGTCACCATGAAATTTTTTTTTTCACTCTACAAGGTCTTCATTTTAAAATGGATTTTTTTCTCGTTTTATTTATACGCGCTTTTGTAATGCTTTATTGCTTTGTTGGTCATTCTCCTCCTCCTGACAAATTACTAGACGATTACTACGAATCCCAAAATAACATATAAATATGTTTCCTCCGCTTTTACGGTCTTTTTCATCTCTGGTTTCGTTTTCTCGTAACAAATTGCTCCTTTGGAACTTAAAAATTTGGCAAGAGAACGAACTGAATGAAATCGGGGGAAGGAGTTCCTTTTCATCTGTGTGACGCATACTCACACACACACACACACATACACACACACACACACACACACACACACACACACACACACACACACA
>JAHWFO010015474.1:4630127-4689843 GCA_023313115.1 Rhysida immarginata
ACACACACACACACACACACACACACACACACACACACACACACACAAGAGACGGCTGCCTCTTTTCCCCATTTATTTATACAAGGATTTATCCGCAGGACAGATGTCACACGATGACAGTCATCCTGACGATTCGTGGACTTTTGCCTTCGCCTTCTTTCTTTTTTTCTTTCTTTGGCTTTTCAAGTCATCGCCATTTTGATGGGGCTGGAGATCCTCCAAATATTTACCCGTCATTAGAAGCAAACACCGCCCCCTGTCGAGTCGTTCTTGAACCTTCTTACCATTTACGACAGCTGCGGCGCCATTTTACTTTGAAATGAACTTTTCTACGTTTTGTCGTGGTCGTGCATGGAAGCTGAACGGACCCAGCGCGCATGCGCACTCGAAATGACGCCTTTGATTTTATTGCGTTTCGGCTGATAAATCCTCCAAACATTTATTTGTTGTTGTTTTATTGCACTTTATTTTTATTGTAATGCGTTCTTGGTCTTTTCTTTTTAACTTTGCGGTCGTAAATTTAATAATGCATTACAATGGAGAACGGCTCCAAGTGTAACTTTGAGATTCGTTTCTTTCCGTTCGAAAATTGCTTTTTATTTTATTGGTTTTGGATTGTCCTGCAGCTATTGTAGACAAATTTAGAATTTCGAGGTATTTTATAAAATATTTGTATGTAGTGATGCCAAGCCAAAAGTTGAAGCAGATGATTGTTACGGAAGCTGAGGTCAATCCCTCGCAAGACGGATCACCTGCTAGGCTCGTGAGAAAACGTTAAAATAACGTTCGAGATATGAAAAAACGTTTACTGTTTAATGATAATGTTGGTGCGAAGTTTAAGGATTGTAAGATTAAATGGTTTTTACGGATATTAGAGGAAACAGAAATTATTGAAAAACAAATTGTTATTGTAATTTATAAGATAATTGTCTAAACCATAAATAGCCTACAAAATAGATTCAAACTATAAGTTAATTATTGGACATACGAGATTAATAGAAGATTTATAGTTGGAATTTATCTTAGTAAAAATGTAATGCTAAAAATTTAAATATAAAGTTTAATGCTAATTTGAGGATCTCTTATGAGATAACTTACTTTCATTATAAACCCTATCAATCTACCAGCCTAACGGATAGTACCTTTGCGTTTTGACAAGATTGGTCTATCAAGAGCGACGCACCAAAGCAACGCAACTAAGAGAGGGCCTCCAGCAATCAGCTAGAGCTCCAGGTTTTAGGTTACAAAAGGCTGTAGCCCATGAGCCAAAGATTGGCTTTGTCAAAGAGAAACATCTTCTTGCCTGGTGCAAGGAAGGGTTTTTTTTTATCATTGTAATGCTAGATGAGAAAACGTGGATCAACCAGTCACACCATATTCTTTTCCAGTCTGATAGTTAAACTTGGATATGGCATAAGGGGGGGAGGGGTTCTAGAAATTAAGGAGTCGACTACTTAGGTCATTTTGCGCCTTTTACACAAGTAATATCTGTACGCAGCCCGGAACAAACAAACATCCATGCCCACGGCGGGATTCGAACCCACGGCCACGCGGACTCGAGAACTAGAAAGCCTACGCCCTAGCCCTCTCGGCCACGGATATGGCATAAGGTAGACGAACGACATTTTCTGGAGATTTTGCCCCAACAATAAAGTTTGGCAGTGTTAGTGTAAGGTCTAGTCTTGTTTCTCATGGTTTGGGCTTGGACCAATGGTTGTGGTGGATGGAGTCCTCAATGCTGCCTGAATATTCTGGGCAATATACACTTTCTACAGTAAAGAGTAGTTTGGCTTTCACCTTACCATAGAGCTCGAGCTGTTACCGTTTATTGACCTAACCAGTTTATAGACCGAAATTCAATCCAATAGAACTTCTCTGGAATAAATTGGAACGCCGAGTGCGAACATTCCGAAACTCGTTATCAACTGGAAGATGGTTGATGTGGGGTGGGCGAACATACAGGCACTTTGCTATTAGAGATTGATAAGTTGTATACCATGAGGACTTATTGTGAATAAATATGTATAACTGTTTTTCTTATATAGATAGCATCCCCAAACTTTCGTAATTTTTTTTTTTTTTTGCTAGAAAATTGACTAAAAACTTTGAAAGCAACTAGATTACCCAATGTTCCATTGAACTTAAGTATTTTAGATAATTTGCAGTCTTGGCCTTTCCCAAGAGAGTTAAACTCTCTACTGCATACTCCAGATACCCTCATTAACTCAGATTCGAAAGTCAGATAATTTTTGACGCTTTCATTCTTCATGTGTAGGTAATCGATTTGTTGAAGCCTTCAAACCAAATGTGAAAATTGTTTTCTGCATGTTTTGGTGCTACAGTTTTACTCTATTCATCGTCATTTGTGTAAATGGAATATCGTCATTTATGACCATTTGGAATTAACTAGTAATCAACTCTAAATTCGAATTAGTTTTGCGGGAATGTAATTGATTTCAATCGGCATGTATCATTCGACATGAAAGGTTTTTCCTCCGACTTGTTTGAGCAAAATAAATTTTTGATGCGCCAATCATTACATTTAGTTAGCAGTGAAATTGCAATCATGTTGCAGCAATTTGTCTTTTTAAGAGATCAAACGGGGGTTGATAATGAGTTGTTTAATCAGATTTTGTGTTTATTACTGCAAAATTAACCCGCATGTGTTATTAATGGCGTTTTTATTACTCCTTCTCGTAAAACATTTAAAAATATTTCGTATCTTTCTTGTTGATGAAATCTTGTCTGCTTTTTAAACATTCAAGGTTGGTGTTTTTGAAATAAGAATTCCGAATTAAAATAACGCTTTGAAGCTCACATTTGTTTTAAATTGAAATAAATTTTATGGGGAAAAAAGAAAATTTTTTTTCCTAATGTGTACCGCGCGGATTCAACTCTTTCTCCATTATCCTGTGGGTCAGCTGTGAATTGGTTCTCGCGTTCGATCCCATTAAATTTATATCGCTTTGAAGATTTTCGCCAATTTATTACGCTTCCTTTGCTCGGAGTGATTCTGCTCATTTGGGATTCGGCTAAAGACATTAGTTGCTCGACACCAAAACTCCTTCTCCCTTCGGTGTTCGAGCGACATCTTCGCTTTATTATCCATAATAGGATGTTGACGTCGGAACCAACCGAGTATCCATCCAGCTACCAGACAATTGGTCACGCTGCTCCTTCCCTATTAATATACGAGTCTCCCAGGATCCCGGAGAGCAACACTTGTTCATTAAGGGACTACGTAAAAGTTACCCCTCCCCCTCCCCTCCCCTAGTCGGAGATTGACTTTTCCTTTACGCTTCATCTATTAAGGCAAACTTTATGTCGGCTTCGAAAGCAACTGTTTCATTCTCAGCCATGTTGGTAAGTTGCGAGCAATAAAAATTCCATTTGGGGAATATGTTACCCCACTCTAAAAGATTACTTAGAAAAATATTGCGACAGTCTTTAAAACATTTTATCCATCTAAGCCTTTTTATTTTTTTATATCTTTCTTTTGATAATCCGTTTAGCAGAAGCATATTTATTTTGGGGGAAAGTTTTTGATGCACGTCGTTTTAAAGCGAGCTCTTCAAGATGAAAAATGACAAACAGAAGTGCAGTTTGAGAACCATGTTTTGCTATATTTGTCTGTTTCTTATTAGTTTTGCACTGTTATGAATTTTACAAAACACAAATAAAAGGTTCAAATTATATAAAATTTATATTTACTAAGTTAAGCACAATTAAAATTGTATAGTTTCTAAAAAATATTTAATAAATTGAATTTTATGATTCAAAGACTGAAATCTAGTTTCTTGTGCTTTTAACTTTTTCTTCAGCTTCATCGATATCTAATAATCGTAATTCTTAAAGCAGACTTTATTTGATTCCTCTGAAGTTATTATAATATATTTGATTCACTACGTATTAAAGTGCTATAGAAAGCTCTGCGCAACGGCATAGGAACCTAAACAGTACAGTGTAATCAAATTAAAATTGAATGTTTTTGAGAAAGTGCAAACAAACAGAAAATTGAAGAGAGAAAAATTTTAATTTGAAGTGCTGAAATTCGCAAAATACAATAGTTTTGGTGTAAAGACACTTCTAGGCGTGTTTGCCATTATAATCTGAGCAACGGCGTCTAGCTTTTTGATTACCCGCGTACGTATTGATTACAACCCCTGGTAAAAAGTTTGGAATCACTACCTACTGAAACCGTTGCATTGGAGGTATAAAACAAATTTCAAAACGTTGTGTACATTTATGAAAAAAAAATAAGTGCAAAGTTTATTCTACAAATAACAAATGATATTTACACACAAACACTTATTGTGTATGTAAAATATTTATACAAATATTACAACTTAAAGTTGAAGACTGTTGGAAAAAAATTTGGAATCATAAAAGTTCAGGAAAAAAATTTGGTATCATACCGGGTGATTTAGTCAATTTCTGATCATTTCACTCGAATGACGTAGATTAAGGATAAACAATTGAAAGAATATGAGCGCCATATCGAATTTCTAAATAGTTGGAGTTTGCATTGTTGCAACGGCGCTGCATGAAAATCGTATTGTTGAAAAATGGCTCCCGCTTTATCAACAGAGCAGAAATGCAAGGTTGTCGAATGGTATTTCGAGACAAAATTACCTGTAAGGAAAGTGCAAGGAAAGTTCCGGAAGGAGTATAAGTGTTGAGACGCACCAGGCAGGCAAGCAATCATGGATTTTGTCAAGCAATTTCGTGCAACTGGAGTGTGTTAAAGGCAAGAAAAAAGGCGGGAGCGAAGCTCGTGTTCGAACGGCCGAAGTTGTCGAAAATGTTCGCACAAGATTGGTCGATTCCCCTACCAAAAAATCTGTTCGCCGCCTATCCATTGAAGAAGGGCTGTCGTATACCAGGACGTGGCGAATTTTGAGAAAGGATTTACACCTGTTCCCGTATAAGATCCATGTTTATCAGGAGTTAACAGACACTGGAAGACAGAAGCGACAACAATTTGCGATGGAGTTTGGAGCAGAAATGGAAGCCAATCAGGACATTGTGGGCAATCTGTGGATGTCAGATGAGGCCTTCTTCCATCTGTCAGGTGACGTTAATAAACACAACGTTCGTTTTTGGGGTTCCCAGCACCCTCTTGAGATCCATAAGTCACCTCGTCATCCACGAAAAGTTATTTCCAAAAGAGGTGCGCGATTTCCAAAAGAGGCATCATTCTTTTTTGAGGGCACGGTAACGTCACGGGTTACCTTAACATGTTGGAATCCTTCTTCATCCCCGAGCTGCAAAGGAGGCGTATACCGCTTCGACATAAATGGTTTCAACAGGATGGGGCTAGGCCTCACACTGCTATTGAAAGTGGTAGACTTTCTCAATCAGAAATTCGGAAATCGTGTCATTTCAAACAGTTTCCAGATCGATTCGGGGGTGGCTTTCTTTGGCCCCCTACGAGTCCTGACCTAAACCCATGTGATTTTTATCTCTGAGGGTTCCTTAAAGACAGTGTGTTCACTACAGCACCAAGAACCCTAGACCAGCTGCGACAAAGCATTGTCGACTGCTGCACCCTTGTGGATGCAGAAATCCTGGATAGAGTTATGAACAACTTCACCATTCGGCTGCGAGCAGTTCAAAACGTTCGTGGTGGCCACATTGAGCATATCATCAAGACTTTTCCACGGGAATAAAAACTCCGAACTGCCTAAAATATCATACTGAAATGCTAAGTTTGTAAACATTAATGGGTTAATAAATCATAGTACTGAAATGGTCAGAAATTGACTGAATCACCCTGTATTATTTAAAACAAAATTAATATTTTGTGGCTCATCCTCGAACCTTTATAACACTTTTCACACGATCAGGCATTGATTCAATTAGCGAGTGGCACGTTAAAATATTAAATTCTGACCAGCTTTCACGAATTGCTGTTTTAAGCTCCTCTTGATCACTTGGATGTTTCCTGGCGATTTGTTTCTTCAGAATTCTCCACATATTTTCAATTGGGTTAAGGTCCGGACTATTGGGTGACCAAGGCAGTGTAGATATGTTGCATTCTTCCAAGTATTCCTTGACTTTTTTGGATCTGTGACACGATGCGTTGTCGTCTTGGAAGACGAAATTATCATTTTCGAATGCATCTTCAGCTGATGTATAAGAAAATTTTCTAAAATAACATGTGCATTAACAGCGGTCTTTAACATACACAAATGCCCAGGACCATGGGAAGAAAGACATTCCCAAATACATATACTTCGAGGAAACTTCATTTTAGATCTTCGGCAATCTTTGGCAAACTTTTCTGATGAAAGACGCCACACAAACCGTCCATCATCATCACTAAACATCACACGTTTCCAGTCTTCTAAGGTCCAGTGTGAATGTTCTTTAGCCCATTGTAGTCGTAATTTTATGTGACGAGCAGTAAGTTTTGGTTTCACCTTTACCTATCTAAATCGGTAGCCCATCTTGTTTAATCGTTTCCGGATAGTTTTGTCGCACTCCTTTCACTGAGGTATGATCTCAAAATGTTCATCATAGTTGACAGCAGTTCGAATTTATTCAATTCCTGCAACAAAATATCTCTCGGAACTGTATCAAAAGCCTTTGATACGTCGGTGTGGGCAATGTTTTATTGCTTTATCACAGTCCAGTTGATCTAAACAATAGCTATATATGTCCGATAATGCCATATTACAGCCTTCTAAACCAATAACACCACATTGATGCACATATTATTTTGGCATCGTTACAAGGTTTCTCAAAATGTACATTAAAATCACCAATCACTAAATGACAACATTCAACAGTCAATACACTCGCAATAGTAGTTAACAGTTTATCAATGCTAACATAAGTAGGACGATAAAGAGCACAAATCATCATTACAGTCTCTTGCAGTTTCACTCGAGCGGTGCATATTTGCAATCCATCAATCTTGACACTCTTTACAACATTCGAATTTAAATCGTTTTTAGTTATAATTGCCACACTTCCACCATGTGACGCGCGGTCTGATCGGTGCAGCCCAAACATGAGGATGGCACTAATGGATGTAACCAAGTCTCTGTAAAAATCAAAGCATCACTAGAGGATTCCTCTTGTATCCCATGGGTCTCATCTAATTTATTCATCATCAAGCGTATATTAGCATACGTAAATTTCATTAGTCAGTTATTATTATGCAGCGTTTGCTCTTCACTACAATTTTTTTAGTCTAACAGATTAGGTGTAAGTCCATGAAATAAACGTATTCCCATGTCTTGTGGCCAATTATTCTGGTTTTGCCAGTCAAACTTTTCACTTTTTTTTTGAATTTCTAAATATACCAGTTCAGACGTCTTCTCCATTTTTGTCTTCCACCGACTTTTTTTTACAACAATTGCACCACGTTCACACAGAAATGTTTTTAATAACTCAAGCGATTCATTCATTTCAAGACCCCTAACACATAAACGAATATTATTATATTAACTTTTGCCGCATTTTTTATTGTGAAGTTCCTAAACCATAAATTACCTTTGGTAAAATATGGTACGAGTAAGGCACTTGCTACTAAACCAATTCCTTAATTATCATTCCAATATCATTAATTTCTCGTTATATTTAGTCATGACACGTTTTACGAGTTGTTTGATATATTACATGCTAATATATGGTAAGTCTTATTCAATTTGCGAAGTCGGTCGTTCTGTTGCCATTTTTTTTTTTTTCAAATTTTTTTGATTTTGACTTCAGAATCGGATAGAGCATCAAAAAAGTAAGTAAAAGTTATAATAAGCACGCGTGTCCTATCTATTCGGGAACATGCTTAAAATGGCGGTCAAAGTTTGGTTGTCTATTCTTATTTAAGTACAACCCTCCCAATTTGAGGCATTTTAAGACATTCTTCTGGTACAGCTATCTCCATTTCCAATAAAAACGCAAAAGTTTTTGAAAAGGGCCAATTCGTGAAAGAGACATATTTCCGTGATCGCGAGCGAAGAGACAATTCTAACGTTATTATTAAGCATCTGTCTCTGAATTTTATTAATTGTTATCGCATATCGCTCGTACCTAACTTTATCGAAAGTTATTTAAATTTTCTATTGCTTCTTCACAATAAAGGTTTCTTAAACCGCTTTAAAAGTACTGTCAGCTAATAATTGGCAAAATTTTTTAAAATGTAATAAAATCATGGTTAAAAATAATTAACAACAAGCTCAATAATTAACGAGCATGTATTTTATTAGACAACTTTCCATTCTGTTATTATCGGCCTCGGTGGCTCAGTGGTTGTGTGATCACCTCTGACGCCCAAGTACGCGGGTTCGACTCCGGCCAAGGACGACGAGGATTTTTTCAGGGGGAAAATCCTGAGATCACGCACTTCCTTCGGAAGGGAAGTAAACCCGTTGGTCCCGTGTAGTCGTTTGCCGGCTGCACGTTAAAGAACCCTTGCGAGGCAAAATTTGCGGCCCCTATAACGCCGTCCTGAAATGACCATGGCAGTTGAAAAGGACGTTAATACCAAACAAACCAAACCAAACCAAACCATTCTGTTATTAAATTAGAACAATTGTTAGGTTCACAAACAGACAGAGGTGATCCATAAAAAATTCCATTTGACATTCTAGCTATTCGATTAATTATTTCGTATTTGATTAAACCAAAACAAATTTGAACTCCATGATTAAATTGGAATGCGTTTTCAAATATTTAATTATGCGTGCACTTAAAGATATTCGTTTTCTTTGTCCTGTCAATGATAAACAAGATTTAATGCCAAATCAATCAGTACATATATTAAATCATTAACTCGCTTGAAATGTTTATAAAGCGCAAATAAATGTCAATCAATATAGAGAGGAAATGTTATCCAAGCAATGTTCATTTATAGACAGCAACGTAACTATGCAATATGAATATTGGCAACGTGCATCTATTGATAACCGTCGATAATTCATAGAAGAAGAGTGTAGGGTAGAGTTTCTGCTCATGGGTATGATTATAAATAAACAAATTCATGAAAATGTATCTCGACTTCGTTCGCTGTCGACTACGCTCAGGTAGATTTCGCTTCCCACAATGAACAAAATGTAAATAATTTAGAATTACGTATACGTTGGATATTTGTTGGAATATTCTGGTGGCAATTGAATCTTTATTTATTTAAATAGCTCTGGCGGGTTTTTTTCCTAGGCAACAAATATAACTGGCGATCGATAAAATGTTTATATTTTATAACGCACAGCAATGTGAAATTTATATATTTTACTTTTTAAAGGGGTCAACTCGTGAGAAAGGCATTATAAATAAAAAGTTCACATCCCAAATGCATGACTGCTTTTTTTTTAATTCTTCTTTAGAGCGCAAATCAGTTTGCAGTAACTCAGTTGTAAAGCCTATGTCGTAAACTATACGAAAGTCAATGAAGCGTTATGCTTGTGCTTGATAAACGAACTATTCTGGAAGTTGTCAGTGGTTTAAATCGTGCAAACGTAGTAATCTGAAATCATTCATTGTTAATCACTGTACCGAATAGTTTCAATGCACGAATGCATCACGAAAATGGCTTGTATAGTTCATTTGGCAGATATTGCAGCATTCAAATAAATGCTTGATTAAACTCCTCTGTGTTCATCAAGATTAACTTGAGCCATTTGGTAAGTTGGGAAATTTTGTGCAGTAAAAGCGGTACATGTGACTTTTCATTTTAATATTTTAGCATACGTGTTTATTTACGAGTTGTTTTATTAGACCTGACAAGTGTTTCATTCAAGTTAAAAGCGAATGTAAAGATTATGCCAGAGGACAAGATCAAAAGTATATTGAATTTTGATCCACAGTTGTTTAACTTATTTAGACTCTTACTTTAATACGATGTTAATCTTCCTCTCGCCATCCGCACTCCACGAGACATGAATTTACGAGATCTTAATAGGTGTCCAGTGATACCGGAGCAAGATTTCACCAGAAGATCCCTCAGCGCCTGCAAAGAGGTGATGCCTCGCGAACCGTTTCTTCAATTCAAACCACAAATTCTCTATTTGATTCATGTCAGGGGAGTTTGGAAGCCATATAATGGGTGAAAGGCTTCCTCATGTTCTCTGAACCGTTCCCTGGTAGTTCTAACGCCTGGCATTGAAGGCTGATACTGTAGAAGCCTCTCCGTCAGGGAACACATTCGCCATAAGGAGTTGCGCTTTGTAACTGCATATTCGTTGAGTGTTCCGACACATTACTCGGCCTGATAGGTACTCATGTTTTAATAATATGCGTCCGTCCGTCTGTTTGTTTTCACAGATGGGACCAACGTTTTTCTCTATACAATTCCATGCCTCTGCATTGATCATTGCCTTTCTCTTTTCGCCATTGGATATCTAAGGCAGAGAGAAGGCTTGGAATTAAGTGAAGATGGTCTTACTTGATGGTCAAAATCAGTCAAAATTGTTTCAATGGTACGTGTTGTTATGGTACCATTAGAAACTGTCAGTACCAATAGCTAATTTTTGCTAGGCATACTGTCATCAATAGCTAGTAGCTAATCATTCGTTTCAACAGTACATGCTTAAGTAGAAACGCTTTAGCAATAGATTATGAAAAAATAATAGACCCTTACACAGAATGCTTCAACAATTTAAGCTCTTATTATTAAGTAGGAATGGGTACAAATTAAAAGACTCTTATATGATTCAATATATTCAGAATTACTACACCCTCCGTTTAGACTTTCGGGAGGTTTTTATTCATTTTGAAGTATACATTTTCGTTAGAACTTCGCCTTGCCTTAGCAACTCATCTTTAGCAACCTCATCTAAACCTAACAACCAAAGCCGTCTTTAGAAAACAAATGCTTTCCTTTTTGTCCTCGAATTCCTTAAAATCCTATCGGTCCTGGGCAGTTAGGTTGCCTGATTTGTTAAAACTTATGAGTGATTTATGCCCAGTATCTTTGCTGTTGCTTCTTACAGGATCATACAGCCTATACTGAAATCTTATGTCAATGATGAAGTGTCGGCAACGTGCTGGCCAAGCTAATATATTAATATGATTTTCATGAAACCATGCTTTCATCATGTTTGAGGTGTGGCAGGAGCATTATTTTGTTTGAAAGTCCAATTTATTTCTCTAATATTCTCAGCATAAGATCTAAGCTGTTGTTCTAGAAGCCCTTTATATCCCAAGGAATTCATCCGACCATCAACCATTACCATATCACTTTTATCCATAGCGGAAAACGAGCCCCTAACCATAACCGAACAACCATTCATTTGACGCCTCATTTGTATTTTATTTTCTTTTCGTAGATCATGCCAGTAGGCATCCCATTCAACAGGGCCGTCTAGGTTAATCTCTGTTCATCCAAAAATATCATTCCATACCATTCGTGAGTCTAGGACATCTTTTCTTGAGCAAGGTTCTAACTTGCTGTTTTACGAACTTGTTTTAGAGGCGGTTTCCTTCTCATCTTTACATGATACATGAGTGGACATCTCTGTATTACTCGAGGAACTGTACGTCGAGAACAGTCCAAGGCATGAATAGCAATAATATTTCTCTCAAACGGCAGCAGAAATATTTCTCTCAATTGCAAGAAGGTAAACATGAGATTCAGCTTTGGGGTTGAGGGTTTTCTTCCTATCTAATCGTTTTTTCACTTCGCCACCAAATTCTCTTGCTAGCACATCTCTGACAGCATATTGAGATCTGTTTATATGAGCAGCAATTTTTCTCTGGGACATCCACATTTTGTGAATTTCTTTTTTTTTTCCTCCAATTTTTGAAAAGATTTATGAATACAAGAATATGACAAGTTTTAGGGGTCATTTGATAGCTCAATACGTTTGCCTATCGAGTTTGTAGAGTAATTTATTTTTTTCATTAAGTTTTGTGCAAAATGCGTGTGAGTTTATAATTTTGTCCAGGGGTGTACATGGTGTCCAAGTATCAATTTTTTTTCATTATTATCCAGTTATTTTTCATTAAACTTTTTTTAAGTTGTCCTTTTCAAAATATTTACTGCATAGTAGCTAAATTATCGTATTATCCCTCAATGAAGTCAAATATTAGCATTTGCCTTCTGTGAATAATGATTTCCCCAATTTCTTTACTTATTATATCAGCCAAAGTAATTGGATTCGTTTTAATTATACACAGTAGGGATAAAAACTATGAAATTCACAATTTTTTTTTTTTTACAAAAATCTACATTCTAATCGATGATCATCTTATTATATTGATTATAAAAGGATAAGTCTTGTTTTCTTCGAAGACCCCTCGTGTATGATGCTGTATGAAGCAGATGTTAAGGAAGAAAGAGTCAGCTGCGCATTGTAACGTGGGTGAAAGGAATCTACGTAAATATTACATGTAAGAATAATATAGAAAAAAAATAAAAGCATAAAAGGGATCGGAATGTTGCCAATGACGTTGTCTTATGAACGGCCGTTTCGTATTGATTGGCGGTATCTTGGAATGAAAAGGTCTTGGGCGACGGTCGCCATGTCGCCGCATTGATTAAGAGTTAGAGCGTCATTCTTGCTCTGTGCGCGCCAATTACCGTAGAATTACGGTCACTTCTCACTGATACGCTTCTGCCTTGGCGAAAAACCCTCTCGCCTTCTTTCCACTTCTGCTCTTTGTAGGCGAAGGGGGAAGAGTAAAAAGAAAAAGGCAAAAAGGAATAGAGAGAGAGAGAGAGAGGAAAAAAAGGAAGGCAAAGAGAGCAAGAAGAATCTCTTTAAGCCGCCTTTTCATTTTGCGTTGAACGCATAAAGAAGGCTGCAAATAAATTAAAACGTTTTTAACACTAACGTTCACCTTTCGAGATAACCCAGCGTTTAAGCTTCGAGATTGTTCCTTTGCCGTTGTCAGCGCCAACAAGATTAATCCTTCCAAGAGGCAAAGAGGGAATGGAAAATGAATTTTGGCTACAGAAAGTTGATCGTTTTCATCGAAAAACGTTTTTTTTTATGGGGTTGAGTTTTTTTTTTCTTGTTGTGAAAACATTACTTGTATCGGTTGTGATAAGTGCTTAAAGTAAGTGGAGGTGTAATTTACCCAAATTATTCTTATGAGATCATACATCTTCTTTAATTCTAAATTTAGAGTAAGCTGGACTCATATTCGTTCTATAAGCTTTTGTTTATTTTAAAAATCTCGAAAATAAAACAACATAACATGTAAACTCCAACATGGAGGTGAAGTAAATGTGTATTTGAGTATAAATATAGTAAATCTACTTGGTCGTAAGACCGACGTACCACAGTGATTTACCAAAAGAAAGTGGTACTTGAAAAGTGAAGCTTTGCTATAAGATTAAGATGAAAAACGAAAGAAAAGCTTCCGCGACCTGGAATCGAACCAAGGACCACGAGTATCTACTTCTTGCCTCTACCAACGGGACCACCGCGGACTTGGTACAGCAAGATTGTTTCTAAATGTCCTAAAGTTTATTAAGCAACTGAAATTCCAGCCCTGTCAGTGGTCTTTGATTATTACCTTGATCATTTATGTAGGCTTAATGGATTATAAAGATTTCCTTTTAAAGTTTAATTAAATATAAATACTAAAAGAAGGCCTAAATTTAAGCAATACTTTATTATAGTCCTGCCAGCGAATCACGAGAACTGTCAATGACTCGTTACTACGAAAACAGCTGGGGTAAAATATAGCCTTGCACTAAGGCCGCTGTTAAATGAATCACTGTTAAATTGGTGGCCATTAAAAGGGCCTTTTTGCAATCAATCAATCAATTAATGCGAAATTGATTACAGAAGAAGAATCGTCGACATGTCGGTTGAGCACGTGGTTAACAAAGCGCACTTAATGTTTGAAGGATCTGTACAATGAGGCTACGACAGCCGTTGTTTGGCTGATGAGCTTAGCCAGCATCATGGCCACGTGCTCTATTGCAAAAGGAGAGATTCTTATGGCTTGTCTGTTGGACTATAATGTCGTGCCTAATGCGTTTCGATGGATTAGCAGTGTAAAGAAAATAGCCCAAACTTGAAAACACGTGCACTTATAAAGACGCTATTTGGCAAGCTGACGGTTAAAGAGATGCAGAAGAGTAATAGAAGCACCTATCGCCGCAACATAATAGCGATAATGGTTGCAGTATATTATTCAAATTTTCGGAAATATTGGGCAACATGGCATACGATTATATGATAATATTTTAAAGTGTCAGAACTTCCAAAATACATTCTGATAAAAAAAAAAATGAAGACCTGCACCAAGAAAGAAATATGCAATCGATATACGTTCGTTGGTAAGTGGAATTTACATGTATAAAAGAAGTGGATTAGTCTTTCAGAATTAGTGGATGATTTAATGTAAAAATGAACAAGTCGGTATGTTCACCTCCGGCTTAGATATAATCTGTTTTCCGTCGTGGCCTGGTTTTACTACTAGCTTCAAAAAGTTAATTTTTCCATCGTGGTCCGGAATTAATTTTTATTCCTGCACACAGAAAAAATACAAACATTTAAACAACATTTCCTTCAAAATACTGTTCTTGGGTAGTAACACACTTCTGCCAACATCTGTATAATGCTTGGAAACACTTTGCGAAGCCAGTTTGCGGAACGGTGCGAAGTGCGGATATCGCAGCAGCTTTTGTCTCTACATTTTGGCGTCTGTCTTCTCGCACGATGTTGTTCACGAGATTAATTGTGGATGGATTGATTGAAGTTGATGGACGGCCACTCCGATGGTCATCTTTAATATTCGAACATTGATCCATAACTGACATTTTACGTAGCGAAATCAAAATGCGATGCTTATTCTACACTACCAGTTGACAGACTGCCCGTGCACCGCAGCATTCCGTTTAAATCACGTCAAAACACGTTCGAGCGTGATCTGCGAATAGTAAACAATGCGGGGAAGCCTCGCTCGCTCACACACACACAACCTCAATTTCACAGCATATCACGATTCCGGGAACTTTTTGAAGCTACTAGTATGAAGTTGCCAGATGATGTTCTGAGAGGGATAACTTGGCAAAGACCACCAATTGACGGGCTAATTCGTCGACAATCTATATGAACGCATGCGACGCCATTCAGGTGACATGTCTTTCTGTTTTTGGAACCGTTTGTCTGATTCGATGCTTTCTGTGGAGGATTATCAGTACCCAAGACCTGGTCCAAGCTAAACCCAAGAACCTGGTATTTTGTCAATTCCTTGTTTGTAACACGTTTTCCTACCTGAAGCACTACTAAAAAGTGTGGTAGTTCATTTTTTCTGGGGTGTGTCGATTTTTTTTCTAATGTAGATAATTATCTACAAAATAAGTAGATTTAAGATATTCATTTTTTAACATACAATCCCAAAACTATGAACGTTAAGAGGCTTTTGACCTTTGGAGTTGATTTGACCTTGCCGGTTGTATTTAGGTCGAGGGATATCCATATATCATGTTTTCTTCTAACGAAATTAAAATAAAAAAAGGAAAACTCAGTTTATACAAGAAGTTTACAGTAGATAATATCAATCTTAAGAAAATAACGTTATAGACATTGAATGGAGCCTATTTAATAAATTTAATGGATTTCATACTTTGCATATGTACTTACGAGTTTTATTTGTTGATTCTAAATTTCCATGAAAACACTACGAGCATGAGAAAGCTCTAAAAATATTCTGATCCGAACGGATTCGCCAGAAATCTTTGCAATTGCATTTTCATTATTCCTCGTTATTACATAAAATCACGTTTTCAATTTCGAAATAATATCTCTCGAGAGAGGATCGTACGTTTATTGTCCATATAATTATAGATGGCGAATTTTGCGTAACAGAGGTTACGAATATAACCACGAGCGGTCTAGCATTTTTTTTTCTTAAAAATATTCAAGAAAATACGTTATAAAAGGAGGAAGTTAAAAAAAAATCATATTTCATTTCTCCTCTTCTTTTTTTTATGATTCGTTTTTATTAACCATAAAAAAATATACAGCTGAATCGAATGCTAGCACCAACGAATGTTTGAAGTTTCGGGGTGGGAGATAAAGGAGGAAGAATGTTAAAAAAATCTTTTTCTTTTATAGAATTTTAGATAAAACATCTATCTATACCAATGAACATAAAATCCGTCTGAGCTCTGAAATTGTTCGTTTTTTTAAACTTCTTTCAAACTCCCCCTCATCGTTATTAGTCTCTCCGCTTTGCTTCTCTAATTTATGGTGCGACGATCAAGCCATTCTTTTCGTGGTTTTTTTTCTCTTTTCTTTTTGGAGAGAGAGTGAGAGAGAGAGAGAGAGAGAAGTGGAAAGCCATTTCCCAATTAGGTTTCCTCCACTTGAAAGATATTCAGAAAGTTTCACGCGTTCAGTCTCAAGTAGGAACGTGTTCAGCATATTTGAGAAAAGAAGCGAACACCAACTGTCGAAGACTAATGAAGACGGATTATCCCTCTCGTGTCATTGACTAGGTCATAGACTACTTTGTAAAATATACATGACTCTCCACCACGTAAATGGAAGTTTCTACTCTTCCGCCTACTCACTCTCTAAAAAGCCTTCTTTCTTTTCGGAATATAATTTCTTTTCTTGCCTTCAACCTTTTTTACCCACTCATTCTCATCTCCTATAAATTTTCCCATTTTTAAGAAATGCCTTTAAAATTCTCGCTCAATTTGTTTTGCATTTATTTATCGCTTTCTCTTTTCCCTCCATGCCCAACCGTCTTTCTTTGGTATCTTTCGGTCGTGTAACTGTTGGCGTCTCATTCGCTCTCCCTTAAAGCCATCCCGAGTGATTCGTTAGAATGAAGTTATTCACTATTAGCAAAGGCTGTAGAACTCGAGTGCAAAGCCCAGATTAAGAAATGGAAATGAAAAGTGCGTTTGAAAGAAAAGAGGCGGAGGAAAAAGATAGAAAAACATTCCCCGTCCGTCTCTTGTTTGAATACAAATATCTGCATACGTAGGGATTTCAAGACAATCATTTTCTCTTTTTGTAATGTCAGAATTTTGCCCTTAGTCACTGATAAATATAAATTTAAAGAAATCAATAAACTTGCTCTTTAGTCCTTGTTGGGCTTAATCTTTGTTAGTCGCAAATAAACCATTGGTACATAAAATAATTGTCAAATATCGTACATATAACGGCTGTCTGAGACTTCCTCATAATATTGTCTCTCTCGATAATGTAGTTCCAGAAAACGAAAAATTCGGAAACTTGATACTGATGGTCACAACGTTTTTAATAACAGCTGTGAAAGGTGTTCAAACTGCTGACCGTGAGCAGCAATGCATGCCTCACAGCGTTTTGTCATTGAATTTTTGACATGGCCGAAAATCCCTGCAGTGTCTTTTACATGGTCACTTGCAGACACCATTCGCACTACCAGCTCCTGTTCCGAATCCGCAGAATTATCGCACACCACATTCATCAGATGTCTGCAAAAGGAGAAATCTAAAGGGTTTAGTCCGGCGATCGAGATGGCCAAGCAACTGGAATCCTCGACCAATCCGTCGATCATGGAACGTATTGTCTAAGTGATGTCGTACAAGTGTACTAAAATGGGACGGTGCTCCTTCGTGTTGGAATTACATGAATCTTTGGACAGCCAAGAAATCTCTTCAAGCAATTCCGTTGCATTTCAAATCTCTTCAAGAAATGTTTGACAATTTCTTTCTATATCAAACCGCGGGGTGCTACATCAACGTCTTCGCCTGAAATGATCCCACTTCCCGCTCTCTAATACGCCTCTAGCGGTGGCTGGTCACGTTTTCGGACACAACTTCCTATGTAAAACTTGTTCGTCATGGTCTGACAGACCAGCACGTTAAGTTTGTAAACGACCTTTTGGGACACCCTGTACATCCCTAAAAGTTTGTACACAGAGTTCGTAACCACCGTGTATATTGCAGGCAAAAATTGATATATACAGCGTGTTAAAAACTGTGGGAACAAAGTTATGGAGAGTGTCTGTCGACACAGATGTCTTACAGATACTGCTTCAAAACCTGCATGTTAAAAACCGGCTCAGCATATACCATATTTTTCACGTCTTCTCAGAAGTGAAAGCCGAGAAGATTTAAACGCGTGATCGTCCAGGCTAGCTTTCAATTCTTCGTCTGATCGGTCTTCCAGGGAACGTGCGGTCCTGATAACGGCATGTACAATATGTGCCTAAATAAGAATGGTGAATAGACTGATATTTAAATAGCAACGTGGGCTAGGAACGCGATAAGAGAGACATGTCGAGAAGCACCCTTAGCGTCGAACACAGTAAACTGAAGCAGACTTGCCTACTATGGCCAGTAGAACGTCATAGGGCAATGAAGCAACACGTGAACATCAAGTCTTGTTACAAATTAGAGAAAACAGCGACGAAGACTCATGAAATGTTGGTGCAAATGTATGAAACAGAAGCCGTGAACAGAAATTGTGTTTACAGCTGATTCAAGCGCTTTCACCACGGAAGTTTTTGCTGCTAGGAAACTGTTAATGATGCGTCACGTTCGAGTGGCCGTCACAAGCAGAACCTCAGACGATATTGAGCAAGTACAGACTTGTTTTTGTTTCCCCATCTCTGAAAGCCATACATTTTACAGATGTGCAGGCCAACGCTTTGAATGATTCCAATAGAATACTTCGCTGACAATTTTCAGCAGCTTTACAAACGTTGTGGAAAGTGTATTGCGGCCAACGGTGATTACTTTAAAGACCAATAAAGGATGTTTGTTTGTATCTTCTCTTTATTTTCTGAAACCATTCACCGAACTTTTTACACTCATCTCGTATTAAAAGACGGATGATGCCATCAATATCTCTTTTCCTTTGGAAGATTCCGAATGGTAGGCAGTGATTTTGCCCGAACTTCTGCATACAGAATATGTCTTATACCAGTCACAGTTTATATAATTTAAATCTTAAGTTAGTATTGTCAGTAATTTATTAGTTTATAAAAATCATTTTAATAATTTTTGTATTATATATATGGGCCATTTAAAATGTATCAAGCAAATGCGCCCGTTTTATCCGCCATGGTGGTAAAATTATTCTTGTTTACATTTTTTTATTCGAATATCTTGACGTATACTTAAGTTATTATTGTGGTAGAAATTCCTGAAATTGCTCTTGCAAAAAATTAAGCCTATGTATCTCATTTAATTAATAAATTTCGAATTTATTTCTCACAACACATATACTTCAATCTTTATTTTTCTTTGTTTAAATCTTAAATTACGATGTTATTTGACAGTAAGTGATGAAATATATTTCATTGAAAGCGTCACTGTCACCGTGTCAGGGCTGCTGTAACAAAATCACCGTTTGATTTGTCGTGTAAACACGCATACGCGCGCGCGCACTTTCTCTCCTCCTCCCTTCTCTTCTCACTTTTTTTTTTCTTCTTCTTTCTTTTCTTTTATGAGGAGGGAGGAGAAATGCTTTTCGTGTTGTTTTTTCCCCGTCTCCCCCCTTCCGTTCCACCTTCATTCGTAGGGGCGTCGCTAGGGTTCCATCAAAACTGTCACGTCCCGAAGAAGGATTGCCGCTTCCTACAATGATCCGAATTTCATTGATCGCTTTTTCTGCCTTCGGAATAATGAATTTCCTCGAACACGTTGGTTTGGAACGAAATCCACGCACGACATTCGACCCGATTTACTTTCACACCAACCCACCTCTTTTTTTTTTTTTCTTTTTTTTTTTCCTTCTTTTTCTTTCTTTCGCTCACTCTCTCTCTTCTCGCTCCCTCCTCCTCTTCTTATTTCTCTCGTCTATTTCTTTTTAATATTATTTATATTTTTTTGTTTCGTATCTTTTCTTTTTGTTTCACTTGCAACGATGATCGTGAATAATAAATTCTGAAAACGTTACTAGAATCGAAATTGTAGAAGGTTGTTTTGAAATTTTGATTTTTCTTTTCTTTTTTATCGCTTGTTACGTATAGACGGATTTTTTTTATTGTTTCCTCTTTCCTATCTTCCTTTAAATTTATTTTTTTTTTTTTTACGTTAAAACTTTTTTTCTTCTTCTTATTTCTTCTCCTCCTCCCTTTGAAGCTTCTGCATCTTGCTTATTAGTGCGTTTATAGAAAAACATACTGCGCGCGCATTTACAAATGGAATTGTTTGCTTGAAAGCAAATTTGCAGAAAAGAGACAGAAGAAAAATTGTTTTCCTGTGGTCTGCTCCTTTTCTCTTCCCGTTTCTTTTCTTTTTGTTCCCTCCTCCGGAAGGCTATTTACCATTCCTGCTTGGCTTCCAATTGCCCTAATGCACGTTCTCTTTGATGAGAAAGTCACGTAACGTTAAATAAAAACGATCAACTGATGAAACCCTCTGAAGCAGAGGAAAAGATTCGTGATGGCGTGCCTTGCGTGAAATGGATGATGTCACAGCCTTTCATTATTAAATGAAAGTTAAAGAGAGACGTAGGGGGGAAGAAAAATTTGAGATTTCTGTTAGTGAGAAAGAGAGAGAGAGAGAAAAAAGAAGTAACAGTAATGAAGATCTTGCGTCTCTAAGTGTGAAAACAAATGCGATTGGTTGATGTCAACGGAAGTTGTTAATGAACAGTCTCGATTGGAAGGACACGGAAATAAAGACGACGTTTGGAATGGGGTGGTGGGTATAAAGGTCTTTTTCGTTTCGGAGCCAATTGCCACTCATCGGTGGCGGTCACGAGCAATGAAAGAAATGTTTACGACACATTTTATCGCAGTTGCTTCGGAAATTGATTCGGTAATCAAGAACGAGGAGGCCGCGTTTCCCAGTGTACCCGACGAGCAAACAAATGACTTGGGCGACTTTTTTTTTTCCTCCGGAAAAGCCTTCCGGATGGTGAATTATTGAATTCATCGTGATTTAAAGAATGGAAGCGCCCGAGAGAAGATGCTGTTGAAAAGCAGGGGAGTATGCGTTTAACCTCTCTCACCCGTCACCCCTGTGTGAAAATTTATACGATTCCGCAATAAACGGCTGAAAACCAATCGGCAAGTGGTTCGATTCGCAGCGGGATTAAAGAATACATTTATTAGCGTGTACTTTTCAGAGCGGCACTGATTACGCTCTAACATGGAATTGAACCGCCATAAAATCATCTTGAGAGGGGTTTGCAGATTTAATGACAGGAAAATCTATTGGAAATAATCTCTTAAACCATCAAATCACAAGTAGATAGCTTGTTCGTGATTGTTCTCTTATCACGATAGAGCCATTAAAAGCGCTACGTTTATGAATGAATTAATAAGTTGGTGTTTAAATGGGGGCTCTCTCGCTGATTATATAGGCTCTGGAGTGGATATAGAATTGTAGCCACTCGGAAAAGCAATAAAAATCCACTAGACTGTATAGCTTCGGGCAGAATAAAAAAAACCAAGACAGTTAATGTTAGGATTTGATTACATAAATTGTATTTTAATTTCACAGATTATTGAACAATTTGGGTTTATGGGCTATAACGTGTTTCTCACTCCATTCCCTCCTTCGCTAAAATTATGGTTGAAAATTTTATAATCTCATAAAATACACTTCCATCTTTCTCTGATATTTATGAGCAATTTTCATTGCAAATAGAGAAAACGCCTTATCATATATCGTAATGTCTCCTTCATAATACATTAACTTTCTTTTCTATCGAAGTTTCGTCCAAACGAAAGAAATCATAAAATAGTTGAGGAGGTGCTTTAACATTAATTAATACAGCACATCCCATAAAATGTATTTTTACAGAATACTTACTAATATAAATTAAGATACAACCAAGAATTACCACTCAAGGTAAGGTCAGATGTGTAATTATTTTGAGCAATTGCATGCTTTAAAAGTGATAGCCGTTCTGTCCCAGACGTTTTGTTGACAACCGCAGTACATCAGTTCATAAACATTTGGAATTTGAGTGCTTGCTTTTTCTGTGGTTACTTTTAATTCATTGATTTTTACCGGTTTTGTGCGATATATTAACATACATTATGTGTTTGGTCTAATGATACATTCATGACACATCATTCCAAGATTTTTGATATATTACATGCCATAGCCTAGCATTGAAAGTTCCAATAGACCAAGGCTGTCCAAGATTTCTGTCCGCGGGTAGCGCCCGTGCACGCGAGTAATGTTCCTTACCCCCCTATTGCACATTACGTTGATCAGTTCCTTAGTCTAGTTGCTAATTATCAATTCGACATTGTAAAAAAAACAAACAAACGAGGCAGTTTACCATTTTATTTCCTTCGTTTTAATGTGACAATTTTCTCGATGTCAGGTAGAATTGTATTTTTTTCCCCGATAGGACACGATTGCATATTAAGCATTTCAAATCCGATCTGTGAACAATAAAAAGAAAACAACATATTCTCGCACTCCGGTTTAAATACTGGTTCAGTGATTTCATGCTTTTTCGGAATGTTATGCGAGACGAAAAACAAGCAAGTATCAGTAACAAAAGAAATAATGCCCCATTTAATGCAATCGCCCCTAAAGCCTGGCAACACTGCATAGGAAAAACTATACCCACTCCCCTCCTGAATTTTGGACTATCTCCCCGGCTTTGCCCGTGAGCTTTGTCCACGAGCATTTTATGTTGCACGCGGGCGACGTGCACGATTTGGACGGCCCTGCAATAGACCATAATGCAATTGGACCCAATTGAGCCCCACACTTTTTAACAGAAGTTGCCAAGTTCAATTTGTGTTAAAATCTCACAATTTTGAAATAAAATATGCTAATTTGAAAAAATTTACATAAACTCTATGTATATGCCATAAAAACAAAATGTACACTAGAAGGCCCATTAGAGTTCTCACACCGTAAGGTGAAATGGATTCGGCAATGCTTGCTCCCGAAACACGTCATTTTGGCCACATATGTGCCCGAAATACGTCAATTCAGCCACATATGTGCCAGAAACTCGTCATTCCAGCCACGTACGTGCCCGAAATACAAAAATCCATCCATTTGGAGTTCACTTTATCGCGCTCAAGAGGTAAGGATAGGTAGGGAAAATTTTTTTAAATGCTCTAATTTTCTTAAATCCTGGAACTTCAACAATAGGCTGCAATGAGCGGTTGCGAGAAGGCTTGAGTGGGGGAAAAAAACCCAAAACAAAACGGCTCACAGATCGCGCATGAGGGCATAAAATATACTATCTCTATGACGTCCCCACCTATGACTCTTCCATTTCACTTTACAGTGTGAGAACTCTACCTTCTAAATTTCAGGCCTTTCAACGCTCAGTGACTACGTCATCAATATTAGGCCCACACAACAGCGCTCCTAGCGGAAGGTAATGTTATCAATGCAGGAATCGTTTTTTACCCCTTAATATTATTATTTAAAAAAATATTAGTTGCAATTTTTTTAATATTGTGCAAAATATTCTTAGAGCTATGTTGTTCTTGAGTGCATGAAAAATCAGGAAGGAAGAAATCATTTATTTTATTACCTCCTTCTGCTATTATTAACTCTGTTTTTAGGGTTTCACGATTTATTCTCACGCACCCACTTACATGCCCCCTTAATCTTATTCACTATTCACAAAAGATTCGCAGAAATCTACTTAAAATATCTCATGTTCATACAAAAATCTAATTCACTCACACATTGAACTTTAACCATTCAAATTTCGACATTTAAATTGCTGATAAGCTTTTTAAGTTCGTTTTTGAAATGACAGTTTGCATTTTCTCGTCTGGTTTTATATAAAGTGAATTGCATATTGAAAGTGGACAAGTCTCTAATCTGACAATAAACTTAATTACGTCTAATCTGAGAATAAAAATATTTGAAGGATTAATTTATATTTAGCGGATTAGCAAATTTTAAAAGTCATTTATATCTGGTTTTAAAACTATTAACATTAAAATGTCAAAATTTGTTTCTGAAACAAGCTCATATCAACAAAAGGGCATTGTAAGAGAACTTCAACGTAAAATAGGTATATATTGTTACAGGATATTCGCAACTATTTGCTAGGTTTCTCTTGCAGCTGTATCAAGCTTTGATGTCGCTCACCCAATGATAGTCATCAAATTGGAAATATTAATTTGATTGGAAAAATAAACAAAAAAAAAACAACAAAAAAAAACAAACAAACCGGTAATTGAACGATATCGATCCGGGTGAAAGGCCACCCTGTAAGACTCTGCTACTTAGAAGCCAGGTTTAACCATCATATTAGAAATTTCGGCGCCAAGGACCACAAAACAGGCATAATCAAGTTTTGGTACTACCTTAGTCTTCAATATAATCATCAGGTCTCTTTTAGTTAGCATTGTCCGAAGTTTCAACATCTTCTAGTATAGATGGGTTTCCATCTTCATCGAACAAGCATCAATTGATCGAGTTTCAAGCTTAAGTCTAGCATTCAGCGACTCATGCTTTTTTGTATAAAATCTAAAAATGTACGTTTTCTACGAAACACACTGCCTAAAATTTAGACTTGACAAATATTAGAACTTTTCCTACGACATTGGATAAAGTTAGTCGTATTTAAAGTGAATGTGAAAACGGAGAGGGAGCGACAGAGGTAGAGAGAGGGAAGAAAATTACGTATTAAAGTTTTACATGTGGAATTTTTAGTGGGTTTTTACGAACTCTAAAATTTACGTAATTTAGCATGGAAAATTGAACTTTAATTGCTTCTTTTACGGAAAGGAAATCGATCTTGCCAGTAATAAAATGGCAGGGAAAAATGATTTCTTAAAAAAGTTATTAATACTTTATTAGGATAAGTTTGAAAAATTGCTCTTTACTTACATGAAACCATTTTAAAGTGCGCGTAATTTTCTTAATAATACGAAAATAAACATTTTGATCTATCAGCATTTCCAAAATAGTTTCTTTTTTGTTTGATAGTTGATAAGAAACTAATTACTTCTGGCAGGTTCCTTTTTAACTAATGAAATCGACAAAACAGTGTTTCGGATTTCTGGCGTACGCTATAAAATTCAACGACAATTTTCTAAATGTTTCGTTCTCTAATTTATTGTAATGAGTTTGTCATGTCGAAGTGAACATGTCATATTTCATGTAATTGAATTATATTTTGCAAATAAGAAATAATCTTGGAAATTATGTGGCTGTGGTGCCTGAAGTGAACTTTTTTAATAGAATTATTTATTGATCGGACGAAATTTAATTGACGTTGTTAAAGCTTTCGAAAATTTCCTAATTCCGTCTTGTCTTACGTTCGTTCCTTTTTATGATTAACAGTAAAAATTTTATGATTATGGAATTGCGGGGGAGAAAAGGATTAAATGAAGTCAGAAGTTTCGTTTCTTTTTTTTTTTTTTTTTTCCTCTTTATGCCTTTTGCTTGTTTTCCTTGCTTCATAATTATAGTTTAAAATGTAATTAATTTAGTAGTAATAAAAAATTTCTTAGTTGATTTTTGAATAAATCATACTTGGTTGTTTATTTCAACGGGAAAGGATATTGCCGCTTTAAATTGAATTAACTGGAATTTAAAACATTTATAGAGAAGTTGCAAATTTGCAATAGGGAAATTTTCTTATTTGAATATGAACTACTCGCTTTGGTATAACAGAGGCTGTGAAACACTGTAAGTTGGCTCATCTCTGATGTATTGATTCAATTGTTGACCTGCCATTTTTAAAATAAAACGAAAGTCTTCCTCTATCCTAAATACTCTTTTTAATATTTAAATTTAATTTAAGTTTAAATTTTAATTATAATTTTTAACTTAATTTTAAATAAAATATACAAAAGATGAATTTCCAGTGAGCGCAAAGCACTCGTATATCAGGAAAACATGAAAGAAAAATTCATATATAAAAAATAAAATAAGATAAAAAAAAAGTATAATTAACATTAAACTTAACCATTTTTAATATTCATTATCCAATTGATAAGTTTATATCTAAAATCATATTTATCAATACAACTTTATATCGTTAGGTAGATCATTTTATAGCTGTCGTGAAGAAAAAAGCTATCGTATCAAGTGACTTCATACGCTCGAGTAGCATGTTAAGGTGCGTTGCAAACATATAAGAACACCACTGATTTGCTAGATAACATTTATTCTAAACATAATTTTTGTTTGGAAAAATGATAACTGCTATGTCTTTTTTTAACATAAGAAAAATAAATAAACAAATGCATCGACGTCGTATTGCAAGTACATAAACTGCTTGATGAACACTTCTTGCCATTTAGGGAACGCATTGGAGGACCTTTTTGGACCTTTCAACAAGACAATGTTTCCATACACGTGGGGAATGGTTTTTAGACAACGGTGTACATATGATGGAATGGCCTGCATGTTCTCCAGACATTAATTCTATGGAAAACATGTGGGGTATTCTCTGTAGGCGTGTATACGAAAATGGAAGACAGTTTAGCAATATTGCAGACCTGAAGACGTTCATGCGTTGCTGCATGGGAGGAAATCAATGAGACTGTGCTGCATAAACTAGTAGATAGCTTGCCTACACGGCTATTCAAGTTAGCACTCCACAGAGGAGACTTTATCGGGGCCTGAGAGGGGTGTTCTTATAATTTTGCAACTTGAATAACCGTAGTCTTTTAAAAGTTATTTATTTATGTACATGCAAAACGAAATCGATGCATTTGTTTATTTATTTTTCTTATGTTAGACATGTGACATAGCAGTTATCATTTTTCCAAACAAAAATTATGCTTTGAATAAATGATATCTAGCAAATCAGTGGTATTCTTATATTTTTGCAACGCACACTTTATAAATGTCGCTTATGAATACAAGACGAAGTATTAGCTATTGGAATTATTACGTTCTACAATAATACTACACATATTGGTTTTGTAATACAATAATAACAACCATTTATCATTATACACTACAAAGACATTTTTTTTGTCGTTATTGTAAAGATATTATTCACGAAATGCTAATATGAAAATATTATATTATATTTAGAGCGATCACATGGTTACGTTTAATTAAAATTATTTTGGAACTTAAGTTTTGTTTTCAATCTCGTTAAAAAGAATAATATTGAAATATTCATAAAATAACAGAATTTAAGCTTCTACGGAGAATGGTTCATATTTATGGTGACGAAATACTAGGTCTAGTGGAATCCATTTCTCCACCCATTTCTCTTTGTGATGGCCCTTTCTTCTATTATTCTGGAATAAGGATAACCAGAATGAGGGCATTTTGGCAGCAAACTTGAAAATGAAGAACGGAATGACAAGTCCGATGGTTATCGAACTCGCGTGTAAATTTCACGAGCCTCGTACATGTCACCATAAGCATGAAATAACCCTCTGTAATTTTCATAATGACTGTATAAAATGCTATCAAGAACATATTTTCTTTTTTGTTCTGCTATTAAAATAAAATTCCGATTCGTATATTAAAAAAAAAAGACTAAACGTAATGTTCTATAAAGCTCATTAATTGAAATAAATTTTTCATCATCCGTATTAAACTATCTCTTTCCCTGTATTCCCCTGTTTATCTTGTAAACATTTCGCTCGAAATTCCTTTAGGATTATAAGGGGAAAAGGGGCGAGGAAAAAAAACAAAACAGAATTCCAGTCGTTATTATCAAATCTTCATTTCACGTAGGAAATTCATTGGGAAACATTTCATTGTGCAGATAAAAATTTTCTCCCGCCTTATTATCTTGCCTTACGCTTTATTAGATAAAGATTATTATTGAAATTACAGGCGATGGAAAAGGGAGAGAGAAAAGAGGCAATTCGCCCCGTCTCTTTAATTGATTAATCCGGGGGCCGTTGCGTTTGTATTGCCTCAACCACAAAGTGCAGACGAGAGATAAATAATGGCCGCCATAATGGAAGCAAACTTTTGAAATTGCAAGAAGGGGGAAAAAATATTAAAAAAAAAAATAGAGCGGGGGAGAGGATGAAGAAAGAGAGAGAAATAAATGTTTCGAATTAACACTGAATTTTAATGAGGGCCCGATGATGATTGCGAGGCAATTTGGCAAACGTTGAATTTTTTTTAGAAGCGTGTAATAATAATAAAAGAAAAAATAAACTGGAAGAACTTGTAGAAGAGAAGACGGTGAGTAAACGGAAAACGAAAATCCTCGCTGCAAAACGACTAATTTTCTTCCTGAATCAAATTTATTAATGAACGATTTTATTTTAAGCTCCCTTTGTTTTTAACGGAAATTTTTTCTCTCTCTCCTTTCTAAAAATCCTGTTCAAAGAAAACAAGCCGAGGCGAAAACTTGTCAAAGGAAATTACTTACATGGAGGAAAACGCGCTCTTAAAAATCAAAGAAAGCAACAAACGACAACTCATTTATCTAATCAACGACAAAATTACATGTAATGAAAAAAAATTAATAAATTGAAGCATTTGATTTGGAAGCTACGTAAAAGTAATCAGAAGCGACGCGAAAAATGTTTTGTAATTGGAAGGAGATGGCTCCGTTTGAAACGAAAGGATTCATTAAGACAAATGGAAAAATAATTAAAAAATTAAAGAAAATCTCCGTATTTGTCTCTTTCATTTAGATTCTGCTTTGGTATGCAGAATTTAAATTTTAATTTTCGTTCAAATTTTTATGTATTTAAAGGAAAAAAAATTCTTAAAATATCAAGTTACAAACGAAGGAATGCGTACATAGAATTTAAAGCATTTTAATTTTAATAATGTTCATATAGTTTTACAATCAATATTTTTAATAACCTAAATAAATCTTAATGCGTTTTAGCTTGCTAAAAAAACTTTGAGAAAATTTAGGAACTATAAACGATTTTTGTAGAACAAGTCAAAATTGCGACTATATTCAGAATCGAAGTGTGTCTCTGCGGTCATCAAGCATTTTTAAAAGATTCTCGCAGCTGTATTTCGACATTAGAATAAAAAAAATTGAATAAAAACGTAGAAACAATAGAGTTTCCTCTTTCTAACTGTGAAACTTATATAAGAGAAAAATTCGAATGTATAGGTGGCAACATTGTCGTCACTATTCGGAACAATTAATTTCTTTTCAGTGAAAACGCAGCATCAAAACGCAAGTCATGCATTATACATATATACTCTAAGAAAGAATTTCATTATTTTTTAATGAAAAATTATCATTCGTCAGATTCAAAATCGGTCTTTATCTGAATTTTCAGTAGAATTTATCGCTACTATGACTGTATAGAATCTACTAATTTAGCAAATGATTAGCATGCATATTCTCTTAACCATGGGGAGCGTGTTAATTTGGAATAATCGAACATTTTAAATTAAAACAACTGTATTCATACTTGGAATCTAGACTATTGCAAATAGAAATCGATAAATGGTAACAGCAAAAATGGCTGAAGAGCTCTCTGGTGAGGATTGGAAAGAACTATTAATTTTTATTAATACCAGAAAATCTATGGCCCCACAAATAGATTGTGTCTTTCGTATCATTGTTTGTATATAGTTTAAAATCTCCTTCGACACATTATATCATCTATTGTGGATGATAAAGGAGTAGTATACAATCTGTATATTAATCAATGGAGTAGTATAATATTATTGGTAATAGATTTGAATGATTTTATACTCCTTATAAATAGTTAAATTAAATTAACTAAATATAAATTCAACAATGTTAATCGTTTGATTAATTGAATAGTTAATGTTGAATAATGTTTACAGTCTTGGAGAATATGTTGAAAGTAGAGGGATACCATCAGATTTTTTTACTACTAGAACCATCAACAACATCAACAACCATGTAAATGAATGGAGGTATCTGGGGAGCATATTCGATATGTTTTATTGTATCTCATTCAAAAAAATAAAAATAATAAGAAGGAAAGAAATACGCCTTATTTTATGTTTTATTATAATATCTCTTCAGGCCGGCGTCAACAATTTTTGATAATTAATTTTGCAACAATAAACAACGGATACATTTAACCCTCGTCATAACGAATTGTTTGTTATGGCAATTGGACAATTCGTTGTAATGAATTAGTACCATTAGAACACGAACCAGTGAACGGATTTGAAAAAATGTTTTTTTAACATGCATTGTCATCGGTCCTGCACATGCGTATCAAATTTCAACTCTCTACCTTTTCGGGAAGTAAGTTAAATTCGACTTCCAAGATTTGTTTACATAGTTACATACAAGTGAAGCTAATAAAAGCGTATTAAAAACGGAAATTATACAGCTGGAGAGATTCAGTGTGTGTATGGCGATAGTGTAATAAGTGAATCGAAGTTTCGTCGATGGTTTTCAAAGTTAAAAACTGGCAGTTGTCAGTTTTGACCTGAAGGATGAATAGCGCTCCGACCAGATGATTTGAATCATGAGATTATATGTTCCGGCATCTTCCGACTTTCATTTGTTCCGAAGTTTTCAGGAGGAGGAAGTGGGGAACGGGGAATAGTGTCATTCTTCAATTCAAAGCTGAAAACGTTTTTCAAAGATGGAATTCCGAAGTTGCCTGAAAGGTGGAGAGATATCATAAGTAATGATGGAAATTATATCGATGATTAATTTGCAGTAAATATACAATGTCTGCTAACTGTAATGTCTTGTGTCAAAATCGTGCACTACTTAAAAGGGATGTAAAACTTTTGCTGTACCTTTTGCCGAAACTAACGTCATAGACAGAAAGAGCAGATCAAGAAAGGAAAGAAAACTACTTTCCTGGCGGCAGAGAGTAATCAGAACGGCAGAAAAAAATTCATATTGTTGTAATGCTAAATGCATGGAAAATGAATAGCACCATTAAATCAATGCTACTTCCATATACAAAAGCTCCATATTATTCCATAAACAATTTTATTTAATGAAAGTGAGTTATTTACTCCATATGAATTTCCATATTCTATCCATTAACCAACAATATCAGATGTAGATACACATCTTATACTACTGCTTACGTATTCGGCCTTGTATATATTACATTTATGTATTATTACTTATGGAGTAAATAACTCACTTTCATTAAATAAAATTGTTTTTGGAATAATCTGGAGCTTTTGGATATGGAAGTGGCAGTGATTTAATGGTCCTTTTCATTTTCCATGCAATTAGCATTACAACAATCTGAATTTTTTTCTGCCGTTCTGATCACTCTCTGTCTCCAGGAAAGTAGTTTTCTTTCCTTTCCTGACCTGTTCTTTCTATCTATGACGTTAGTTTCGGCAAAGGGTATATCAACAGTTTTATATTCATTGTTAGTTACGAGTGCTAGAATGGTTCATTTGTACGTGTAGATACCTTGTGTTGATAAATCATTTCTCGGTGGTGAACATCCAATATCCATGACCTTCTGTCGGTCTTTGCATTTTATTAGATGTGGAAGAAGGTGGTGCTTTCCAAACCATGCTTACCTTTTTGTTTTCTAGGTCGAATGTTGTTGCAGCAGCTTAGTAACCAATTAAAACTAAATGAAGAAAACGTTCGCAAGAAAGCGATTCGTATAAGAGATTATCATAAAATATTACATATTGTCATATAAAAGTGTGGCGAGTTGGAAAGCCACTGTCCGAACCTTTAGCACCCTGCGTATAGATTTACAGTCTGTATGCGAAAAGAGTGGAAAAATTTTGTGACAACAATAGTTATCATGTCCTGTACTGCGCGTTGCATGAGCAGGCTAATTCGAATGCAAAGAGTTATTCAATCTTTTAATACGTATTATTACCAATGAGTTTTTAATTGTTTTTGGGCATTATAATATTCCATGCTTCTTTCAAACATAGTTTGAATAGTAATACCTTAAAGAGAAACTTTTCAATTTGATCGCGCTCGATTTTAAGGAAGCATTCAATATTTAATATATTTTTTTAAGTGCAACTTATATCTTAAACCTTTAGAATTTTTAAGTAGATTATTTATACTGAGAGATTGCTCGTAGAGACTTTACTGCTATCAATATTGCCTAGGACCTTAGACTCGCAAAATTTCGTTCAAACAATTACAGCATAAAAAAGGGAAAAGGGAAACTGATTTTATCGTGTTCATTCCAGTTTCGTTTATGACAAACGTTACTTTTCTTCGTAAATATGACCTGGCAAAATGAAGTGTGTATATAAAAGATGATTCGGAGCGGTTTTCGGGAAGCAATTGGAAATTTGGGGTGGGGAGGAAGGATTGTTTGCGATTTCTAAATTCGTGGTCGTAATAGATAGGAGGAGGCGGCGAAGGACGTATGTTTGCCGCTAACTAAGTGCAAATTGTGTTGTTGTGTCCCCGATCGCTTCAGTTGCCGTTCGGTCGGAGTGGAATGCGCAAATGAAACTATCTATCGTCGCCGATCTGCTCGCTGATTAGCAGCGAATCCATTTGAATCGCTCGACCATTGAGGTTGAAACGAGGGAGCTTATTGATGACGGATTTTATTTCGGTCTTTGGCCTGAGACCGAATCGAGAAAAATTCATTGAATTCGTTATTGCGTGTTTAATCGATGAGACCAACAGTTTAGAACTGCATGATGTAGACCAACGGCTCCATTCGTTGCTCTCCATTAATCTATTTGCTTAATTAAGGCGCTATCGAGCAAAAAAATAAAAAAACTAGAAAGTCCGGTTGGCATGTTATAATCCTCTTGTATCTTTTAATTCTTTCAATTACGGACGTAAAAATTAGGAAAATAAGCGCAGCTATCGGTTTCTTAGTGCATAAACCTACAATATCAGTGGTTATATATTGTATCAAATGTTGAAATTTGCTGTATTCCAGTTTACAAATGAAGAGAATCAATCCTTCATCTCATTTGATATCATGATCATTTTTCAGATATATACTACTGAATGCTGAAATTGCTTTGATTAGGATTAGCATTAAATGAATCACATGGGCGAAGATAGTGAGATATGCAAATCGCTCAATTTACACGTCCATGTTTAGATATTCGGGAAAGATAAACTATAGCGGAGAGTTAGTTATAAAGGTATCAAATAGACGACGACTTCTTGTAGACTTAAACGTTGGAGAATTTTTCTGAAGGAATTCTGCACATATTACTTCAGCTGTATTATTCTTATTTTTGAAAACGAAAATGAAATTCAATTGCTGCTCTTGAATGAGTTCAAACTTGGTCATAATGCAGTGTTTCAATGGGATTTTGAAACAAAAATCATGAGAAAACCTCGATATTGATTTTCGAGCCTTCGTAAGTTATAGCCACGAATTTTCTAGTCTTTTAGCACAATCTGTGAAGGGCTTTATGTATAAAATAAACCATTAAGGAATGACATAACCAAGTACCGAAAGGTGAAACTAACCCATTCGCGGAACCATATTTTAAACCACCCTATGTTAATATTGTAAGTTTCTAATGCAGCATAAAGATAACATTAAACCACGTACCTTTGAACCAATTGCGACCATCATTAATTTAACGTTATATTCATTCATGACACATCATTCCAGGTCGTTTGATATATTACATGCCATTGTTTACCATTGAAAGTTCCAATGAACCATTATGGTTCCACTAAACCAGGTGTCTTTGAACCAATTTCGCCTATCAATAATTTTACGTTATATTCATTCATGATACACCATCCCAATTTGTTTGATATATTACATGCCATTCTTATCATTGAAAATTTTTGAGGGTGTCATAAGGGTACCATTAGAGCACGTGCCATTGTTTTCATTACAACCATTTTCAAAATGGTTCATTCCCGGAACCATATTTATCAATTGGCGAAAATATTAATTTATTTCCGCTTCTATCTCGTCATTACGATTTGTTTGATATATTACTTAATATATCTCTCCATTGAAAATTGCTAGGTGGGGTCGTGAAGGTACCGTCTGTGCACGTGCTATTGAACCGATTTAGATAATATTTGTGATTGGTTCGTGCCATGTACCATATTCATCGACTGACGAAAATAGTAATGAATAACCGCTTCTATCTCGTCAATACGATTTGTTTGATATATTACTTAATATATCTTCCCATTGAAAATTGCTTGGCGGGAAAATAGAGGTACCATTTGTGCACGTGCCAATGAACCGATTTAGATAATAATTGTGATTGGTTCGTGCCATGAACTATGTCCCTCGACTGACGAAAACAGATTTTGAAAATCTTTCATAGCCTCGGAGGAGTTAGAGTTACGAACGGACAGACAGACACGTTTCCCCACACTGATAGCATAAAGCACCTTGCGGTAGTTAATAAAGCTGAGCAGAAGGTATCAAGCAATAATCTATCACTCTTAACCCAAACCAACGCGAGAGCTCATATGTTACGATTAATCTATGTCAGAAATTAAAGAATTCGTATATGAAATGTCCATCAAAACTGCAGAGCCTTCTCAGCAATCCACGTACATCACAAGCAAGATAAACGAATTATATGTGTCACTTTCTGAGGCTAAATATCTTTCCATTTTGAGAAATCTAAACAAAAAAAAAAGTTCTTTGTGCCATGTAATAGAATTCAAGTTGAAGACGAGAAGTCGTAAATTTAAAACAGATAAAATATTGACTTAAAGTTCAAGAAGGATTCTAAACTTAAGTTTCCAATACTGGTGCCAATAAATATGGTCGATACCATTACTTCAATGCACTGCAGCTTCTAATTTGTTTTCCAGAAGAAGCAGGAAACTTTTCTTGTATTGAATCAGTATCGGTTTGGGATAATAATTAAATTTGTTTGTCATAAAGTCGATGAATGGAAACGGTCAAACGATAAATGGATTTGAATTAAACATCGTTTTTGTTTTATTTCTCTTGATATTTCGTCAATAGAAGCAGAAGATGTCTAGTTTAAAATACCTTTCCAAACTCTAAATTTGCTTACATAATTACTTCACATCTGATATTTGATCCATGTAAACTTCATATTTGTATGACATCAAACGATGTTAACTAGAGTTTACTATTCTGTCAGCCGGACCACGGAATAAAATGCTGGAGGTGCGTGAAATTCTGCTTTAAATTGTTGATTGTACAACATACGTTTTAATAACATAGCTTTACGCCGGAAATTACAGATCCTTATGCCTTATGGCGAAAATTGCATGTAAATATTTATATTCGCTTACGAATTAATTCGACTTGTTCATTCGTCTGTAACTCTTCTAACAGTCTCGTGTCAAATGCACCGCGGACAAAAATCATCCCAAACACGTGTAAATTAGAAAATAAAATGGACGGGTATATAAATGTTTTAACCAAAAGGGCGTCTGATCTTCCTATTGCTAGGAAAGTTCGCCGTGGTTGGAATTGGTGCATTTATAATCATATCATGGATCCACCTAATCAAAGGAGAAACGCTGAAATAAATACTAACGTTCTTAGTGATAGAACGACATATATAATTTGGATTCTAATGATCTCGTTTGTACTTTATAGAGGTTTCATCGGATTGGGATACTGAACAGCACTTCCGTGAAGTCTGCATTTGTTAGAATTATACGAGGGTTATAATTTTAATAGTAGCAATTATTTATTTACAATAGATACACGTTTCAAAGTTTTACTGTCTTTCGATGTAATCAAGAGTGCATTGTACAAATCATTGGCAGCGCAGTTCAAATAGAGCATGTTATTGCGTGTAGAATCTATGGAACAGTTCTGAAGTGAATGCTACGAAGGAATCAAGTCGAATTGTGAGAAGTATAGTGAATGGCAGTGTACTTACTAGCACGGAGCAAAAATTTTCGCAGATTGTGTTGCAGTAGAGTCCTAATTATCCGACTTTCCCTTGATCGACGTTTTATCCAGCACGGTATATCAAGAATATTAAAACGTTTTGACGATCGCAAAAACATACTATATGCCGCGTTGCGTTGTTCCATCTGACATTTAGATAGTAGCTACACTCAAAAACTCCGTGCTAGTCGTGTTACGCGTGTCGTGTTCAGCTAAAGCACGATCTATGCTAAAGGTAATTTTTGAATGAACGCGTGTTGTTTTAGAGCACGATTGGCAGACCGCGTGTACCGTCACAGCGAGCAGGTAGCTTAGCAATCGAACATAAACGCATCTGAATCAACGATTCTATGCCTATTCGAAAAAAGATACTACATAGTGAAGCAGCTTTTCCACGTCTACGAATACAATGTTCATATCACAATTCATGATCGTGATCATTTTACACACAAGCAAGGTGAATCAAGCTTTATTGACAAATCATGTTTTCACACAGCAAAATCCTATTTACGATCAGAGTTACATTTTTTACCGCCAGATGGAGGTAGTCGCGCTTTTACCGATAGACAAACTTCTCTGATTATCAAACATAACTTTGTTTCTTTCTTGTTTCAGTTCATAACCGATGTTCTTGAACAAATAGAATTCCTTCCACAATAATTATTCATGGCATGAAAAATCCAATTAATTCACTATAACTCTAAAATATTTAGCGAAGCGAAGTTTTTCCGCCATTACGGCTTTTTATGAGAGGGTAGTAATGGCACAATGAGCATGCGCGCCAATACGAGAACTAACACGAACACGGACGGAAAAAACCCGTGCTCCGTGTTAGGCGTTTTGCGATACTGGACACGGTTCCTGCAGGAAGTGATGTCAGATTTTAGCAACACAAGAGGCTTCCTGTATTCAAAATTTTCTCCAAACAACCCTAGGTAATTAGAGTCGAACCCTGTTATTACGAAATTCGGGGCCCAAAAAATATACGTATTATGCGGTTTCGCAAATTGTTCTGCTTTTTCCTTTAAAACTAGTCCATTGATAGAGATACTGTGGTGATGGAACTATAGCAGAGTTAATAAATATTTAGATTTCAATTAAAAAACAACAACAATAAAATGAAAACCATGTTGTTAAGGCTTCTTCCATATCCTCGTGTGAGCTAACAACAGTGAAATAAAAACGCAGTGAAACAACAGCGAATATTTCAAAACAAAACGAGTGGTCAGGAAGTACACAGAAGTAGAAAAGAAATCAGATGAAGCCTAAAAGTCATCCAGGGGATAAAAAGAAGTCTTCTTCTATCAAGATGGAAAAGTAGATTGTAGAATGACGAAGGACAGGGAGGAGCTAGGAGATCCAATAGTCTGGAAAGATGGCCTTTTGAATGTCGTCAAAGTTGACATCCAGAATGTCTTGAGTCCTGCAATACCTGCGGAAAGTTCTAACAATGACGGGAACCATGTTTGTGTCAGATGATCGGGACTCAACTGTAGCACCGTGCATTAATAACGTTATTATTCGGTATGTAAATAACGTATGGTATAAATGGATTATACGTAAATGCATAACTACTTCTACTGACATTAGCAATTATTTTTAATGTATATTTCAATTTTAAAGATTATTTTTAAATATGAAATTCTGTTTTCAGTATTAATATTTAATAGAATCCATTTTGTCTATGAGCCTTAAACACATTTTTAATTTATTCAGTCTCATGCTGCAGTTAATATTTTTACAAAATAAAGTTTGTGTATTTTTATTTTTATGATTCGCGGTTGAGGTTATTTAATCTTCAAAATGCTTTCATCTTGGCTCCCTCGCTCTTAATGTCCAAGAAACGAGTGACAAATCGATGATAGTGCAGAATGTGGTCTTTCTAAGAAGCAGTCGTCTTGAGAGTGCTGAAATGAAAATAACTTTTGCCAGCTGTCTAAGACCATTATAACTTGACCTTTTATATTTATGAGAATTAAATTCATTTTTCCGAATGAGCAAGTGCATTTTTAAATAATTCATTCCTCAAATAGGAAAGTTGCAATGGAGTTATCCGAGCTTATTTCAAGCAACTCATGAGCTTCTTGATTGTGTTTAAGAGAAGATTTTTAAAGTAAATATCGTTGACAGTTACGAGCTGCTTTAATATTTGAAATCTTTATTTAATCCCAGAACACTCCCATCGCTTCCTTTATGAAGTTGTTTCACGTGTACACTCTCTTTAATGACAAACAACTGTTTCTCATAAATGAGAAAGCAGTTTTACGGTAAAGTTCGCTGATATTTACCCCGTCTGACAGCAATATCGAACGCATTCGGTGTTAAGACGAACTTCCTGGAGCTTTCAAAGTGTCAGATTAGATTTCCGACGGAGAACTTCAAATTTATTCTAAGGTGAAATTTTTTTCTTATGATGACTTCCTTTGGAAAGGAAATGAAGGGATGTCTTTCCTGTTTACTTAGAATTTCTTAGTTTCTTAAGAAGCCATCGAATTGATCGCAATTTCCTGATGAGTTTAAGTAATTTATTCTCTTTCTTTGCAATTTAATTATGTGCAATGTGTAGTAATAGATGAAAGCCATGAAAATAGAATTTATGTGAACGATTTACCTAATTGTTTTTCTACTTCACAATTGGAAATGAAATGTATATTCTAATGCATGCACAATAGTAAATGAAAAAAGTAAGGAAATTAAAGGGGATAATCTGCTCACTTACCAGTTTCAATGAGAATACTCTACTAGTAACGTATACCTCTTTCTTTAGTATCCAAGACATTTCAGCATTCTGTAAACATTTTGGTGAAAATCGATTTCAAACAGTTTTCTCCAGTTTGTTATAGATTTGAGATTTGGTGATTGCGGAGGCCGCTATGGCAACATGAATTCGGTCATGATTCATGAATCACTCGATGAATTTGCGGGCTTTGCAGTGTGGTGCATTTTCATATTGTTCGATGTCATCTCCAAAGTGAAATAAGTAATGGATGGTCAGCAACAATGATGAGATCTGCTGTGCTACTAAGGGTTCCTCCTTTGAACATGAGAGAATCTAACTCGTATCTTGTGAATACTCCCCGCACCATAAGAATTCGTTGCTCTATCAAATAGAAAGATGGTTAGACACCGTTACTTCGACACCATAATAATAATGTCATCTACAAATGGAAAGATGGTTTTCTGACAGCTTATGTGGTCTAACCATTCATACCATCAAGAGCTTTAATGAAAATATTTTTTCTGTTTTTTCTCGAGATCTTCTGTGATCTCTCTCATTAATCAGCCTTTTTTCGCCCAATGTATGGTAAAAATCTGAATGTTTTCACTGTTTTATACAATCCCACAGTGGGATGAAATTGGCATCAAGTGGTCAGAAATTTTTAAAAAAACTGGTTTTTTTTTCCAATTGGGCAATTCGTAAAAAACTTACTTGAAAATCTTGTAAACAATGAAACGCTGACATCTCTAATTTACTAGAAGGCGGATGTAGAAGAACAGAAGGACAAGACACAAAAATGCTAGAATTAATGAAACCAAAATTGGACACAGAGTGGTTTCACCTTAAAAACAGCTGACTTTTCGGATATAGACTGTCCTTTACCGTATAGTCTTTGACAAAGGATAGTCTCTACCAGAAATGTCAGCTGTTTACAGGGTTTTATCATTCTTAGGTATATTTTTAACATAGCAGGTATAAGATTGAACAAGCTAATATGTGATACACTGAAAATGGGATTTTATAATAACAATTTCATGCAAAATAACAAGTTCAAGGCAGAAATCTGAAAGGCATTTAGAACGTGTGTAGTCAGTTTATACAGGGTGGATACAAAATGAGCCACTATCGTTTAGCTTTATATTTGTGGAAAGATATGGGTCTATATACAAAAATGAGCCCCCCCTTTTATTTTCGTAAACGAAGCAGATATGTCAATTTTGATGAATCCAATGAGTAGGAAGTGAGTTCATCGGATTTTGGAAAAAAATTTTTTGTTCAAAATTCCATGCTGAACAAGTCTTCAATTGGAATTTTTCGTGTATCTGTTACGGTTTTTAAGATAGGATTTGAATGTGTCCTAATTTGCATATTTGTGATGATGAAAAGTTCACCATGCGATAGGTCACCCACAACTTCTTATTCATTGGATTCATCAAAATTGACATATCTGCTTCGGTTACAAAAATAAAAGGCGGGGGCTCATAATGCCAATAGCCGTCCTGAGGAGGAATAACTGATTGACACAGGTACAATAGTTCCCGATGTAGCCTGTGGGTTTTTGCATCTTGGCATTTTCATTGTGATTAGTAACCGATTGACATGTGACCATGCGTAAATTCCAGGCATGTAAGTTCGAAAACAAATCTGACAAACGTACGGTCCGGAAAAGAAGCGATAGCTGTTTCTCATGGAAGAACACTTGTGTTTGTTATGTGGACACGTATTGTCCTATTAATATATGACATCGGAACGCTTAAGTATGCCTTCACTGCATATAAGGCGAGAATATGAATTGAATGCTATGATACCCGAAGTCTTCGAACAAGGATGTGACCATCATGATGCAAACAAGATTAAACAGAGTATAAAAAACCGACTTTGATGAAATTTTCACTATCGCCTAGCTATATCAGTCCATATCTTGAAAACTATTGAACCGATTTTGATGAAACTTGGACTGTTCCCTAAGGTGAAAGATACCTAATCCAATAAAAAAAGAATTATTGCAATTCGATTTTTAGTTTCTGAGAAATACGTGGACAAACATACATACATACATACATAGTATACACACTTATGAAATTTGGCACACGTGTTTAGAAGCTCACATACGAATATTGTGCAATTCCAACAATATTACATACACACGCGTCGAATTGATAACCTCCTTTTTTTTTGAAGTCCGTTAAAAAGAATTTAATAAGCTAATGACGATATTCTACGTATCGTTGCAAACAATGAAGCTTATGGGCAGGGGCGAACACTTTTCTCTAGAGCATATATGACAGGTTTGTAAAGCAAATGATCCGTTCGCTCCGTTTTTGCTACATGGTATAGGTTTCTCTCTCTCCATGAAAGCCAAGTAGCACGCTACTGAGCGTATAATGTGATGAGGCAAGTTGAGTCCCCCGGAATACCTATTTGTTGGAGTTTAGGCTATTTACAGGGAGTCGTCGCACTTACGAAATAATTGGTTCCCGGACGTGTGTTCTTAAGTCGAAACATTTTCTAAGGAAAAAACGTCGTAAGTAGAAATGTCGTAAGTGCGAGGACTTCCCGACTAATGTAAACTTCTCTTTTGTGCTCTCTTTGTTTATAAGGCAACGTTCAGAATGAGCTGCTCTCATGCGGCATTTCATGTTCTACCCTGATACATCCATTCTATTATTTAAAAGTTAATCCAATTTATTCTTCATGTAAGCCTATTGTAATGTTTATAACGCGAGATTATATTCGTCTGTCCCTTGTAGTCTAGCTGTTACATTGGGTGTCGTTGCACTGTGTTAATTCATGAATGCCTGGTCACCTTTGTTTTAGCCTGCGGGCCTAATTTGATAAATTGTTTACTAACCTGATATAATATTGGAGTAATTTCGATATCAATAGATTTCCGAATGCATACTTGTATATTAAGTCAACTTGGTAGCACTAAAGTAAACTTAAATTGAGATTAATTTGTTAATTTGTACCGTAGGCAGCCAATGCCTCTTTAATGCATACTTTGCGATGAAAATAGCACCATTACTTTCTAAGGAATAATTCATGTTTTCTTTCATAATAACACGCCGCGTTTTGAAGCCAATTATGTCAGTATTTATGGTTAGTGTCTCCTTAGAGACCTTTATGTATAGAGTAAATTAAGAAAGCAATCTTTCTCGAAAATGACCGACGTTTACCCCATTTATCGTAGTCTTCTGTTCGTAACATACATAAGCTGCTCTCTTTAATCTCCGGCTGCTTAATATGTACATTCTTTGAAAATTTACACAAAAATGAATTTTTGATGAACCTTAAAATGCATTCTCATAAGGGAATAAGAAAGACTGTGGTGTATAGGAAGACTGGGATAAGGTAGGGAAGCATGAAGAGGAACATTCCATGGGGAAACTGATGAAATGAAAAAAAAATGAAATTTCGGCTTTTATGTTTAAGAAGAAAGAAAATAGAAACAATGAAGCGTTGTTTTCCGTTCGTGTGCAGCAGTGGGTAAAAGAGCGGTAGAGACATGTGAGGACGCCGTTAACCTTTCTCTCTCTGTTTGGGAAAGTGTGCGTGAGGAGGGGGTTACTCAGCTCCCCATGAACTCATCTTTACCCTTCTATCCGGCGACCAAGGACTGGCTGGCTTCACGCGTCACATGGGTTTCTCGAGGCTTTGCTATTATTCACCGACTCAGCTCCCCCTCCGTCGCTCCCTACCACCGTCTATTATACAGCGGATATTTATCTTGGAAGCGCAATGTTTTTTTGTGACAGTGATAGATCAACTCTCTCCGTTTCAGCCTCGATTCCTGAATGCTAACACGCGCACAGGGTGCAGAGGAAAAGTGCCAACTCACGGCTTCAGGCGCTGCCACTCTGCGTTGGTCGCACTGGGCTCAGGGAAAATAAGCCTCCTTTAGACGGCTCCACCGGCTCCTTTGGCTAACGCTTAAAAGATTAAAGCATGAAATCCTCTCTTCTATCTCGCCTTTTCTCTTCTCTTTCTTTTATGTAACGTGCCTAATTATTAAATTTTTTTTAAAAAAAAGATTTAAGAAAAAAATACGCAGAAAAGAGGGTCGTTGCGCGGTTGGAAAATTAACGGCGTTTTAATTTTTAAGATATCCCTGCAAGGTAAAGAATTTTAAGCTGAAATTTAGGAAAAGAAAGACGCTAAAAAGGCGACACGTGATCCTTTCTCGTTTCAAGTGAAAATCCTCGTAATTGCGAGTTTGTTCTATTTCGATTGTTTGAAATTTTAAGACGGTTTTTGATTTGGCTCTTTGACAGCTCTTAGGCTCATTTACTTTAAGGATTTGGAAATTGCAGGAGCTCTTAAGCCATGTTCTTTTGAAATTGCACTTTAGTTAAAACTTTTAAAAAAACTACCCTGAAAGTTTTAAGAGAAAAAATCCACGAGAACCATTACTTAGTAACTTCGTAATAAACTCTTTTTTTCCCATCTCCTTTTCCATAATGGTCCCACGATTATTGTTATTGTTATTGTTCATTCTTCATCGCTTAAGAGATCTAAGAGTAGGTTCCGGTTATTTTGTGGTAAAAGCTAATCTCCTCATCTCTCATACTTACGTGATACTGGCTTCAAATCCGATTAATTGCATTGTATTTCTTTGGAAAACACTTTTGTGTTTGCGATACAGAAATTTTGTGCTTTGATAAATCATGGAATGTTCAAAAATTTGGTCTGAACTTTCTTATTTCACACAAATCTTAAAAGTAACAAGAGTAAAGTAATCACACAGTCACTTTTTTACGTCTTTCCCTCTTTCATAATGCACTTGTTCCAACGTTCTTGAAGCTTTCTTATTCCAGTTTTGAAGAATGACATCGACATCATATCAGATTGCGTTTTTCACCTCATCATTGGATATGGCACCCATCAGACGCTGACTATGGAATCCCATATATGGAGTATTCTTTTATCACTGTCTACACTAATTTGAAGTGTTGACGCTAATTCATGCACAATAACTCTTCTGTTGCTCCGTATAAGCTCACCAATCTTCGTGATATTAACGTTATTGACTGCATTTGCTGGTCTGCTTTGTGCGATTCATTCTTCACACGTTCACGACTTTCCTTGAAAGGTTCGCACCAATTGAACACTGAAGTTCGTGACAGGCAAGACTCACCATTATGTGCTTTGCAGCCTACGATGAATTTCAGGCCATTCGACATGTTTTTTCACAGATATTTTATGATAATGGGTTGTTCCACTGAAGCAGAACTACATTCAGACGCCGTATTGTTTTATACAAACACGAGTTACTGTGCCGCCAAGCGATACTTTTTTCCTCCTATTCACATGATACGCATAATATAATGGCTTGTTCTACGTCATATGCAGGGTGATTCAGAAAGGTAGGCCAAGAATGAAATACCATGTACAGTTTGTAGCGGGGAACCAAATTTTTCCCATAAACATGGGTCCGGAAATGCATCCTTACAGAGAATGCAACTTGTACGAGGTAGGAATGACATTACAGTAGGTTTTCAAAATGCCGACTCTGAGCCTCGATGCAGGTGTTTAGTCTGCGGACGAGATTCTCGCGAACTCTGGTGAAGATGTCCCATGTGGGTGATCACGGTGAAAAAGCTGTTGGTAAATCCTTTCCGCTTCAGTAGCATTACCCTGTGCCTCGCCGTAGACGAGATGCAAGTCCGCCAGCTCCGCATTAGTCAAGCGATCCATTGTACGACAATGGAGTTACATGTTTCGTTTCCTCTCTTTTAAAGGAGAGAACACGAACAATTTACATGTTTAGACCCTAATTTACATGGACCTTACCATTGTCGTCCGGGTAACGCATATCCATTCCTACCTCGTACAAGTTGCATTATCTCTGTAAGGATGCATTTCCGGACCCATGTTTATAGAAAAAATATTGTTCCCTGCTACAAACTGTACATGGTATTTCATTCTTGACCTACCTTTCTGAATCACCCTGTATAAACGTCCCACGATTTATTTATGTATTTATTTATTTATTTATTTATTTATTTACAAAAAAGACCAGGAAAATAAAAAATAAAAATTGAACATAGGGTGTAAGACCCTGAAAAAGTATATCATGTCATCACTTTTAGGGTAATTGTCTGTTATCCTCTTTACTTTGATAAAGGAATGTATTTTTTTTTTCTAGGTCTTACCACCCTGAATTCAATTTTTATTTTTTTTTATTTTTATTCCAGGGTTCTTGTGTTTCGTCTTTCTTTTTTCCTACATCCATCAATGCATAGGTAAAGAAGAAGGGTTTAGAGCTTATCTTGAAAATTGGAATGGACGGTGAGATACGAATGGTATCAGGTTGATAGGGCCACCAAGAGATAATGATTCCGTTGTAAGAGATACTACGACGCTGATAATTACTTTTAACAAGAGGAAGTCTTATAGATTTGGCGGCACGGTAGGGTAAGAATGGAATTCATTTTGTCGTTATATTAGTAAAGGAGAAGGCACGATTATATGGTAGTTAACAAATAGAATTCGTTGTAATACATAGATTTGATACATAGATCTGACGCGATACCAAGACGTTCGAAATATTGAGAGACTGGAGAAGGCTTACTTAGCTTTAACAGCACTCTCATTTTTGGATTCTGTAGAGACGGAGAAGGTTAAAATTTGTAGTCGAGCCCCAAAATATAATACCGTAACAAACTGACAAATATATTAAAGAATTATACAGGGCGATTCTGAAAAAGTGTGTATAACTACTAGCAATGACAGAGGTGACCAGAATGGACATTTTCTTTTAATACAGTGTGGGTCCGAATTTGAACGCTAACTGAGATATGAAAAGAAATAAAAATGCCGTCACCAAGATCAACAAGTTAATAACTCAGGTTCTGCAAGGCTTAGAATAATGAATTTTTGAGCAATAATAGGGTACATAAAGCTGTATTTATACCGTTAAAATTTGATCGTATTCCAACTCGTAACAGTGCTCACATGCGAGTACTAACCAGCACGTGTCCCTGGGGAATTTTGGGTCGCGTAGTCCTACAGTGGACGGATCTGGATGAATTTCGATTGAGACCCCCCCCCCCCCCCCCCCCCCCTCGGGGGGGGGGGCGTTTAGACAGAACCTTCATTAATAATATTAAGGAAGATTATATTATCTGTAACTTGGAGGGCTACTAAAATTTACCTAATATGTTAGTAAACGCTTTATTAAGTCAGCAACCAACAATTAGAAGCTTAGTTTTTCGGCTTAGATCTAAGATTTAACACCCCAGTCAACATTCAAGAAAGTCCAAATTAGAGTCCAATCTTATTTAAAAGTCATATGGCCAGAATGTTTGTCTTTAGCCTGTTTTCCAATTAGCGATTTTGACGCGCTTTCAGGCAACTTTTCAAGACCTGGCGAGGTTTGATTTCCAAACGACTTTTAGGCGGTTTTTTCAGATCTAGCCAATTGGGTGCAATCTATTGCGTTATGCATTCTGAGCAGGGGCTTTAGCCAATTCAAATGGAGAATCGTGGCTGCCGTTAGATGGTGTTCGCCAACACGAGTTTTCGTCACTTTTCTCTTGTGAATTTATTAATAAATAGGTTTTAAAATTTAGTAAATCATTTATTTGCTTACAAGGGAAGTACACGAACATGTACCTCACAGATTCCCACCACTTGAAATATGTTACTCATCTGAAGCTACTATTGATGCTTAGAAAATAAGAAAATGCGAAATAAAACGCAAAACGAAAAAAATTTGAGCACATACAGCCATACAAAGATTCCATAGTTAAAGCCATAGATAAAGCGGTATGTATCTATTAATGCGCTTGAACGAACTTCTTTCTTCCACTAATCAGCAATAAGCACAAATCTACTTCATATGAAAGCAATGAAAGTAGCAGCAGACGACAATTGAATGAAATCTCAAGTTTCTAAATAAACTTAGTTTTTAAAAATAGATTTTTAAAATAAAATAAATAGCTTTTTGCCTTCCAGTAAAAATAGTAATTAATAACTATTTCCTTAATTTATTATTTCATTTTATTAATAATTCGGTAACGAAGATTCGTAAATTTTCCTGGCGTCATGTGAAACGAGGGCAAGGGTGTCGAATGATACGTTACGTTGGTGAGAGGGTATGTATCGCGGTGCTTTATAATTTTAAATAAAAATAGTATTCATGGATGCTTTCTCATTTCATAAAATATTTCGAGACTAATAATTGTACAGCAAAATTAAGGTTTTGTGCTTAATAACACTGCTATAACTAATTCTTTGGCGACTGCTGTTAACGATTTTGCTTCTCCCCTTAACGCCATGTTCTTAACATCCGTTTTGAACGCTATCGCTTCCAATGTTTGCTTGTGCACGAAAAAAGAGTGCGTCGCCACCTTCGTGTACTTTCTTTGTTAGTAGAAATGATACAGTAATAAATCAAAGCGGAGTGGTCTATATTCATTGCCTTTAGAGAGCGATAATTGTTTCAAGATAAACTTCTTCGAATACCATGTTTTTGAAAGTGACTCGACCAATCATATCAGACCAGAGATGGTATAATAGGCGCATTCGGCGAGCACTTTTTTACTTCCGCCTGAGAAGAAAACGTGTTCGGCACGCAACGAATCTGTCAGATTCTGAGCTCAGACGCTCAGCAAACTTTTCTTTTTCTGACTGGTCAGAATGAACATGGCGGCGCCCACTTCGATGCGAAGCTATGAAAGAAGCTACGAGAGCCACATTTCATGGCGATGCTCAGTGTACTCTTTCCTCCCTGGAAAGCTCTTATCGCGATCAAATATAATGCATGCTCGGTTGTTCATTTGATGTTAATTTTTATTTCATGTATACTAAAATTAGTAAATCCACCGTTTCTTCTCAATATTTGTAAAGCCCGGTAAAGCCATTTCTTTCTGAGATAAAAGAGCGTTCGGCAACAGTCACTCAGACGCTCAGAAAGCGGTCAGATACCACGTGACAGTTCTCTCAGATGTTAGCCAGATCTGAGTGCCGCCGAATGCGCCTATTACCTGAAAATCGCTCATGCTATATTACGTAACCACGGTTAAGTCTTGATCACGTACAGAAATCAAAGGGTTAAAACCTTTTTTTGGCAGTCGATAGCAAAGTCACAGGTTAAAAAAGGCACCACAGTAAGATAAAACTGTTAAGATTACGCTCCTGCTTCGGTTACCTAACCGCGTTTACAGCTCGGTTAAGAGTCAGTTAAACTAACCAGGTTTCAGAAACCTGGTTAGTGACGTCATATCCCGGTTAGCACCAACAAACAGGAAAATAAACAAGGCGGTTAAGCGAAAGCCAAACCAAAGATCTTGTATACATTTGGGGAGAACAATTTTTAGACTTGAGAAAGGTAACCTTAACTGCCACGTTTACGAGCATGTATCTAAGGTTCTGCTCCATTCATCGTAATTTCGGTAACGGCATAATTAGATGCCCGCGGAAACCAGGTGCTACCCTCACTGCCGTTTATTGACGCAATTGTGAGAAAAGATTCATAGAAAATACCATTTCGCTTGGTAACCGTCATTTCCCTTTAATGCAGTGCGAACGGAAAGTGCTTGATTACGTAGCTGATCACGGTTTAGTAATGAGAACATAGCATAAATGGTAAACGACGTTTTATATTTTCTTATCCGTGATCGTTTTAACCGACTTCTACTTTATTTTTATTTTTTTGCAGAAATTGCTCAAAGAACATAAAAAGGTGTATGCCATAGAGAATGAAAAACCAGGTCTTCAAAAAGGTTTTCTTCCAGGCATTAATGGGCCCTTAATATATCTCTTCTGAACAGTGATTCTTTTCGACATACCGTTCTTTGGTAGACCCGACCTCAATAGAGGCCACCTTTTGTTCCGTCAATGCCAGTGCCTTTTATGAGTAACTTCTGCAATAAGCAAATAAATTAGATAAAATTTTTGGAGCATGTTTGTAACGTATTGCAAACGATACGCGATTATGTTATTACGTTGAAAAGTTATTAAATATTGTTATGGTAGAAATCTTTTATGGACACCCTGTATGGTGCTGCGGATCTTCGAATGAAAGGGGGTTCGTTACAGTGAGGGTTTAACCGAATTACTTTTCAGTTTGAGGATTGTAGATAAAATATGCCATTAAAGAGGCAGAATGAACGAATATTGTATCTCGTCGTGGTAACGATCTTTTATTTTGACGATGCATCCTGGAGAGCGCGAGACAGAACTCATCCGCTCGGGCTTAACGCTCTTATTGTTTAAAGTTATCAGATAGAAATGGCGTTGATCGTGAATAGAGCGTTTGTGAAGCGTTGGGGCTCGTATTTTTATTTTTGTTTTTGCCTCTCGGAGCGTGTGTGTATTTGGGAATCTAATTTCCTTTCATTTCCTCCGATCGTCTTCCTAGTGGAGGATTGGGCCATAATTCTTGCAGCGCGAGAGGTGTTGTGGCCGTCTATTTTTCCTTCCCGTTTCACTCGCTTTGCCTTTTTTTCAAATTTTGAGTAAAATGCTTTTGCCACTTGGGCCACACGAGAGATCGCTTTTTGTTAAGCTTTTGAGGAGAGAGAGATGGAAAGGAGAGGGGAAAAAAGCCCACCTTAAACGAATAGTAGATAGGTGTGTCTAAGTGAGGGCGATTGTTCTGGCGGCTGCTACGCGATGTGACCAGGTGTGAACGTCCCTAAGATTGATGACCGTCGGATGCTGCTCAACTCGTGCTGCAAAGCCTATCCCTTTTTAGTTCATCCCTCTTCTCCTCCCGCGCACTCATTCCCCTTTAGCCTTTCCTTTTTCCGCCGTTTTCATCTCTTTCTGCCTCTCTATTTCTTGCGCCATGTCCGTTCATTTCTTTCGTCTTCTTCTTTTCCTGTTTCTTCGCGCGGCTCCTCCTCCTCCTCCCTCATATGCCTTCTTCTTTATTCTTCCGTTCGCTTTTGCTGCTTCCTCACGTATTGCAAATGTGAGCAATTGTCAAGCGGCCCATGATTGATTCGAGCAGTTTTCTCTTTCCCATAACGGTAGAAACACCCTCGCACACCCACACAGCGAGACAAGGAAAAAACGACGCGATAAAAAAAAGAGGGGGTGGGATGGGAATAGAAAAGAAGAAGAAGAAGTGGAAACTTCTCATTGCCAAAGACTTTCCATTCGCTCGGGGGTGATAGATGCTCGGTTCTCTCGGGCGCACGTCGTTTTCTCACCGATCATTATGCGGGGGTGGGTTGGAGACGGCAGAACGCTCGGCCTTCTCCTCGTGAAAAGAAAAAAGAACCAGAGAAAGACACACACAAACGCGCACACTCGGAAAAAAAAGCGGGGAAAACAATGCATTGTTTCTGTTTAAGCGAAAAGCCGTGAGTTTGGTGGATTGTGCTGACGCAGCATTGGCTGTTGCTGCAGTATAACAAACGACGAAAAGTTTTCGGTTTGTGGCGCTCCTGGAAGCGGTCAGTTCTCTCGTTCGCAACATCAACGTTGTTCGAATGCGCCGGCGCATTGTTTCTTAACAACGGCTCGCTGCATTGACCAGCGAAATTACGTGTGTATCAGAGAAGCGCTGATAAGAGACACGAGAGGGGGAGAGGGGGGTCAATCACCACTCGAAAGAATTCAACGCGCATGCGTAGTGCCATCTCTCCTCCAGAAGGTTATCTCTCTCTCACTCTCTCATAACACTGTCTCTCTCTCTCTTGTACAATGGTCTTCTATTTTTGCCATTCAAACCTGATGCGCCTATCTTCCGATGCTGGGGAAGGCGAATGAATACCTTTTGCTAGCGAACGGAACTGCGCTTCAGTTTCTAAAACGAGCTTTTCGAACGCCTTATTCCACTACCCCCCCCCCCCCCCCCCCCCAAACCTCCCCGCTCCTTTTATCAGACGTTGATTCATAAAAGCGTTTCTGATTGGCCTGAAGGCATCACCAAGGCGCTCGGCGAAGTGAAGGTACTGTTGTGTAGAAAGGGTTTTGGAAAGCGAGAAATGCAAGCGTTGTAGAACATCGGCGCTTTCCAGTCGAATGGACGACACGCGGAAAGAGCCGATGCCGCATGACCACTCGAGTTTTAACCGATTGAAATTGATTTTCTCGGCGAAAATTAATCAAAACGTTCCGTTTTGTTTCGCACTTGATTAATTAATGGTTTGCCTTGAAATTTCGCCAACATTCCCCTTTTGGAAAGAATGTTAATCTGCCTCGAATTTACTTTCATATTAAACATAGACTATTTCGAAGGGTCTTGTAATCGATAAGGCGGACTTTGCTATTCATTAAAATTGCTAGGCCTCCCCATCTATTTCGTTTAATCTCTAATTACAAAATCAAAGCAAATAAAATATTCAAATGCGTTTTCTGTCCCGCAACTTTTCACATTTACGCAGCGTTCTTCCATACTCTAAGGAGAGGAAACGCTTTTTTTGTGTGTGTGTGCGGCGGGCACTATCACAAAGGACCAGGCAATCTAATATATCTAATATTTCCATTTCCCTTTCCATTAAGAGGTAGTACCGCGAGACCAATTATCCAAAGCGCTCTTTTATCAACCCCCCCCCCCCTGCTTTTTAAAAAAACTTTTTTCAAAATGTTTACACATCACGATAAATTGGCTGCTTTATTTTAGGGTTTTGCAGCTGCCTTTGATTGAAACGTCTGCACAATTCAGCACTAATAAAAAAGGTTAAATAAAAAAAAGAAGTTTAATACTAAAATCGATTCAGAGTTGTGCGAAGTTTTTTGCCGGTCTATAGAAAACGGCTTAAAAACGTTCACACGTGCAGGATGCGAATAGAAGCACACTACTGTAATTAAGACGAGAAATCGCAGGGTTATTCGGAAAATAAGGTACGTTTTGTAATAAAAACAAAACTACTATACAGAGCGGATACAAAAGTAAGCCCCTCCCCTTTTTTAACATGATAATGTTTTAAGGCTGGACATCTACAAAAAACGTGATTCGAAAACAGACACCAAAAAGTGTTACGGAAACAGGTTTCCATTGTTGATGCACGTTTAACCACTGTTGGCGCCGGCTTTAAGCACACGCCGGAACTGAAAAGACACGTGACCATTGTTGTCTGAGCAATAGTTTTTATTAGCACACTGGCAGAGGTACCCGGCGTACTGAGCATATCGGTTACAACAGTACATATGGTACAATATGGTACCATTAGGGCGCGTGCTTTAAACGTTAATGAGATGGTGCGTGGAGGATGCGCGTGAACGACGATTATTGAAAGGGCAGAACGGTCTCTAAATCAAAAGAATTTTATTATTCGTACGGAGCTTATTATTTATTACGATAACTTGAAAACGAATTAACTTTTTTACACTGGTTTCACCAATCCATTACTATGGGACAGAGCACGAACAACTACGAACGTGAGATAGCCTTAACAGATACGTGCTCTAATGGTACCATAATGATACCCCCTTAACAATTTCCTATAACCAGATATGGCATGTAATATATCATACAAATCGTCACGATGTCTCATGAACGAATATATAAAAAAATAGTGATAGCAGATATTGGTCTAGTGACACGTGCACGTGTATTTCTCATGAATGAATATAACGCATAAATAACGATAGTGTGAATTGTTTAGTAGTACGTGTTTTAATGGTATCAAATGGTACTGTTGAAACTTTCAATGCTAAGATATGGCAAATAATATATCAAACAACTCGTAACAACGTATCACGAGGGAATATAACGAGTAAATAATGATAGTAGGAATTGGTTTAGTAGCACGTGCCCTAATGGTACCATATTGTACCATATGTACTGTTGGAACTTTCAATGCTAAGATATGGCATGTAATATATCAAACAACTCGTAACAACGTGTCATGAGTGAATATAACCAGTAAATAATGATAGTGGAAATTGGTTAAGTAGCACGTGCCCTAACGGTACCATATGGTACTGCTTGAACATTTAATGCTAAGATATGGCATGTAATATATCAAACAATCGTAACAACATATCATGACTGAATATAACGAGTAAATAATGATAATGGGAATTGGTTAATAGCACGTGTCCTAATGGTACCATATGGTACTGCTGGAACTTTCAATGCTAAGATATAGCATTTAATATATCAAACAACTCGTAACAACGTGTCATATGTGAATATAACGAGCAAATTATGATAGTGGGACTTGGTTTAGTAGTACGTGCCCTAATGGTACCATATGGTACAATATGTACTGTTGGAACTTTCAATGCTAAAATATGTCATATAATATATCAAAGAACTCGTAACTACTTGTTATGAGTGACTATAACGCGTAAATAATGTTAGTGGGAATTGGTTTATTAGCACGTGCCCTAATGGTACCATTAGTTACTGTTTGAACTTTTAATGCTAAGATATGGCATGTCGTATATCAAACAACTCGTAAAACGTGTTATGAGTGAATATAACGCGTAAATAATGATAGTCGGAATTGTTTAGTAGTACATGTTTAAATCGTGTTATATGTCACCTTTGGAAACTGTCAGTGCTAAGATATGGCGTGTAATATATCAGCGTTTTCAGCTGTTATCAGTGCTTTGTTTTCAGCGTTTTGAATGAAGACTAATGAATCCTAGTGTATTGGAATAAACTCATTTCCATTACAATAAATATATTTTGTATTTCACAATTTAATTCATAATTTATTATTTTGAAACATTTAGAACTTTTGATGGTTTTTGAAGTCTTCAACTTATCTATAATTTACGCCCTGGTTACATAATTTCTATGTACTTTGAAGTGCTTAATTTATTTCTACAAATTCCTTCCTCTCTATAGTTAAGAGTAACTTTCCGGTTAAAAAAGCGTTACGGGTGAATAATTTTAATTTTTCGTCTTACAAAATACACTTTTTTAAGATTTTAGATACTGCAAAAAGCTTACACGTGCCATGTTTGTTGTCCCCCATTCGATTGTGACCACAGACGCGAGTAAGGAGAGGAACTTTCAGTATAGACACAATGTTTACTCGACATTTCGAGAGACTCGATACTCGTGCTTATATTTCATACTTCAGTTATTCTAAGCCCTTATTCAGTATTACCGATGTACATGATTCTGTAGACTCGTCCATTGATAAATAAATAAAAGGTTTATGTACTATATAAAATATTTATTTATTTGTTGCATCTAAAAACATTATCATGATTCAATGTTTCGGGTTGGAGATTCGAAACTAAGTCATCTTTTTTTCGTAACCGAAACAGACATGTCAATTCAATGAATAGGATACTGTAGGTGACCTATCCCATAGTGCACTTTTCATCATCCCAAATACGCAAATTAGGATACATTCAAATCCTATCTTAAAAACCGTTACAGATACACGAAAAATTCCAATTGAAGACTTGTTCAGCATGGAATTCCGAACAAGACAAAAATTTTTTTCCAAAATCCGCTGAACGGATCACCAACAATCACATGTTGAATTTATTAGTTACCTCCCTATGTACTTCACAAAGACATTTGAATGTTCAACATGCAAATCAAGAAATTACAAAAAATTACCATAATAACATTCACTTTCATGAGGAAAAGCAAATAAAAGGTATGTGTCAGCATACAGAAGACAGAACAATTCCAGGACGGCAAACTTACACTGTTCCTGAAATGGTCAACATGATCTTCTGCTTTGGGTTGTGGCGATCCGTTCTCGGACTTTGGAATTTTTTGTTTTGTTTTGTTCGGAATTCCATGTTGATAAAGGTTTAGACTTAAATCATAGTTGAGCACGTAAATAGCACATCCCAAGCGTATACCTATTACCCTATGTTCATTCAGAAGGGAGAGCTCCAGCCTAATCTGCCTTGGCCGGCCAGGTGGCCGAGAGGGCTAGGACGTAGGCTTTCTAGTTCTCGAGTCCGCCTGGCTGCGGGTTCGAATCCCGCCGTGGGCATGGACGTTTGTGTTTGTCCCGGGCTGCGTACTGTTATAACTTGTGTAAAAGGCGCAAAATGACCTTTGTAGTCGACGCCAAAATTCCTAGACCCCCCCCCCCTAATCTGCCTTGACTCTCAGTAAAAGTACCTGATTTTGCAACCGTTCAACATCCGGTAAGCTCAGTTCCTACAGAGCAAGTAAAAACCTTTTTGCACTCGACTGTACCTTTAACTATTTTTCCACATAGTTTCCAAGTTTAAGCATTTGTCATAGTGCTCGATGTATTTCTGCATGATCAGATCATAGAAGCTACCGCCGGTGAAGAAAGTCACGCAGTTTTCACTTGTTCATCGTCGCTGAAATGCAGGCTGCCGATGAACTCCTTTAGATCCCGGAACAGGTGGTAGTCATTGGACGCGAGGTCCGGACTGTAAGGCGGGTGTTCAAGTTGTTCCCATCTATTCAGATCTTTTGTTTGGGAACAATCAAATATTCTCAGATGGGTTGCTGTATGAAAAAAAAATATCAATTCATGGTAGAATAGTGCTCATTTCTATACTAATAGAAAGATCCAAAATTAGTAGACAAAGCTTAATGTTTCAAAGGCAAATATTCTGGCTGCAAGCCTGCCGGATTAAGGCTTTGAAAAAAGCAAAGTCTGGGAGAACTAAGTTTTAATTTAGCATTTGTATCACGTGGCTACTGTTGAATATTTGTTTCTGGTCTGGATTATTTAATAGGTGTCTATTAGCTTGTGTTTTAGTTCAGTGTGCTTTCCTTGGTTGATTTTTGAAAAAGATAATGTCCGAAAATCAAGGTGTCTTTTTTGCTCATGGGTTTTGTCTCTTTTTTTGCTCATTGTTAAGTCTATATAGAAATCAGCGCAGAAAATGCTTTTTCTCAGTAATAATAATTATCTATTTATATCTATTTATTGATGACTAACATAACTACGAAAGAGCCCGGGGCTGAAAATAGTTGCATATGGCACTTTTTCAATATTAAACTTTTACGGCAAATTTATTTCAAAATCTATTATGCAAATTTTCAATTTCTTCTATGGATGAATGCTGACGTTTTCTTCATTTTGGTGACCTATCTAAAAGCTTACTGCCATATATTAACCATTTTATTTTGGTTTATCTTAAATTTATTTTAATCCTTGACATTGAGACATAATTCTACAACGTCAAGTTTTTACCCTTTTATTTCATTTTTTAACCCCCCCTTCCAAATTTTTTAAATCAAAAAATTAGCTTATTAAAACATCGATTATCCTCTGTCCAACGCAAAAAAAACTGATTAAACATTAGGTTAGATAGTAGTGCAAATTAAAATTAATCAACGTCTAACAATTGGACATACCCAGTTTTTCTGTTCTTGGGGAGAGTATGGGCTGAGGAGATTACGTAAAATATCCAAAAGAGTTGAATTGAAGATATATACCATTGTTGGCTCGCCCATCAACAATATTTTAACAATTCGTTTCGGCAATCGTATTACGCAGCAGTCCGTCGACCGATACTATGTGTTCATGCATATTGTCTATAATCTGTATGTGCAACGACTTTCTACCACATGACACAAACGAAATTGTGTGCAACTTATATAACAAAAATAATAAAATGGACATTATATAGGAATACTGTTTTAATAATATGCACTCTGCCGTTCTTTTATTCACATATTTAATTTTTACTTAAATTAATATTAGTAATATTTACTATTTCCATTAAACTATTTCAAATAAAACTTATATAAATACATATAGTAGCAATAGTTCTTTATTTTTATTTCATCATCATTTTCCTCTAATGATGTATTTTTTTTTCCTCTCTGTTTTCTTTTTCTTTTAGGTAAGTTGAAAAATTATGTTTTTCAAACGAAATACCGTAACGGTAAATTTTGCAAGAGGGGTTGCCATGCCAACTTAGGTAGGATCATAACATTTACAGATTTAATTTTGCACATGAATTCACGAAGGAAATGCGAAACGGCACCGAACTTCAAATCCTCTTAACGTTCCACGGCATTTACCCTCCCGTTCCACAGAACATATTTAAAAAGTCTTTCTTTCCTATCCTTCTTCCTTTTTCCCTGTAGTTTTATTTAGACGAAAGTCGTTATTTTAAATTTTACTCCCATCCATCTTTACCATTGAATTTCCGTATTATAAACTTAGCGCTGGCATTGATACTTCATTAGCCGTCAACTCTGTGCCTTGTATTTTACCAATCTGTATTTCTTAAATAATTGAGTTGTATTTTCCTGATTGAAGTGTTAAAAATATTTAATAGAACAGTTATTAAGTATATTTGGTAAATCGTATCCGCTTAGAGATTAATCATTATAGTATACTGGTATTTATTTGCGAGGCATATTCATAATTAGCTATTTTATTATTAACTACTTCTCACTTAATCCTCACCATTATTAAGGGTGCTTTTCATAATTGGGAATCAGTGGTGATAAAATCCACGTGTTCTTTGATATCGCCATCTTCAAGAAATTTTTTTCATATACAAGAACAGGTGAAATTCAGTTGGCGCTAGTCTGAACTGTAGGGGGAACGATCAATTTGTTTTCAGCCAAATGTTTTGATGTCTTGGCGGCAGTTCTTAACCATCTCCTTACCTTTGAATCATTCATGGCGTTTGATTCAAATTGATTTTGAATATTGGCGGAATTCATATTCCTCGCACTCAATTAATGAATGTATAACAGACCACATGATAAACACACAAAAACGATGCGTCAAGTCGCTGTCTCAAAATGTCTCTAAAGGTATTAGCACGCATGCGCACAGCCACGACATCAGCGCTGCAAGGCCAGTATTTTCTAACGAAATTTTCTGTATGAATGCGCCTCGTAAAATAGTTAAAAAAATGTTTACAGTAATTTCGAATATTCTGTATATTTTAATCTGTATGCCCGAAAGTGTTGTACACCTTTCCCTTATAAAAGTAGGTAATGTTGAAATGTTATACCATATTTTCGGACAGGCGGGAATATTATTTTGCGAGTGGGAATTTTTGTATTCAGTTATTTTTATCATTTAAATATTTTGATGCTAATCAAAAGCAGGAAAAAGGTAGCTAATCGCTACAAAATTAATACCAAAATTTATTTATTATCAAAGAGAATGATATAAAGATTGCAGTTATATCTTTATAGCCATCAAAAACCTCGGATTGTACGTGATGCTTTTACATCATCAGAAAGAGTAATTCTTTCTGCTTAACTTAGGTTAGACTATGAAGCAGAAACAAAGAGAAATCATCGTGTTCTTGAGCAAAGAAGTATGTAATGCTGCTGTCATCTACAGAAATTCTGAAAGGTGAGGCGATAACTGAAGACAAAGCACCGATGGCAAGTCATCTGGCGTTCGATAGATTTGTTCCAAAAGTGTTTTACAAGTGATTTCAAAGGTGGCGCTTAAGTATCATCATTGTTAGCAATTATTTTGAATAACACAATGTTGTAAGTAAGGAGCTAATCGACATATATGGTTAATAAAGGAATTATCCTGCAGCCAATACAATCCTTTTATGAAAGAGATTTCTACAAAGTAGATCGAACCAGAATTCTTAAGATAAGCTATCAATAATAGGCTATATGAACTTTTATATATACAATTTCAGTTTTGAATGAACCTCAGTTTATAATCCGTAATTAATTTATAGCAGAACTCGGAAGATAGAAAAATCTTTACTCTAGTGAATTTTTTAGCCCCCCCTTCCCTCTTCAGTTAAAACTTCTCAATTAGCGCCTTTATCGGTTAACAGTTAAATTACCATTACGCAGTTTTATTAACATTTCACATACTTCACTCTTCTTCGCAATCTTTTATGTCAGCGTGATAAAGAGTGCATTAACAACTGTAAGGCTTGTCTTAGTTGGTGAACTGTTTTATTTATGTTTTTTCATATATTGGTTTATCTTCGATAAAGAGGAACTGTGTGTGCAGAGGGTTGAGTACGTTACAACTAAACGATTTGCAAGCGTCATAAGTCTATGAGAAACCCCGCCGTCATATTCGGTGATGCCCACGGTGTTGAACTATGGCTCTGCATCGCAGTATCCATTCAATAAGACTTCGCCGCAGAGAATTTACATCGATCTGTGCCCACCCCTCTTCACAGGCTTTCCATAGACCGTCCAATTTACGGGGTCGCCTACTTCCAAGGGCGCGCTTTAGCAGTCCAAAGCCGCAATAATCCACGGGGGGTGCGTCTAGAGATTTCACAAGTATTCTTCAAACGGAATTGAATGTATGCCCGTCTCCTGTTCCAGTATTCGCAAATGGGCAACCGTTGACGCGGACGTACGACTCGTAGCTTTATCCTGATGCATCCATACCAGGTTTCGGACGCTTAACCAGTCGGAGATTTTTGTGGATTATGTTGCGTACCGTTGACTGCGAAACCCCTACCTTATTTGCGACAGCCCTTTGAGTTTTGGGATTTTCTGCAGAGATGAGACGCTTGACTTTGGCTACAACTTCCGGTGTTCTTCTTGGAGTGGGTAGTTGTCTTGAGGGTCCAGATTCGTCCAACGTTGCTGGTATTGCGGTTTTTCTGTTTTTATTTAGTATGTTACAGAGTCCTGCCTTCGAAATGGTGAGACCCCTGTATTTGCATTGTTTTATAATCATGGAATAGGACCACTTCGCATCGGAAAGTGCATTTATATATCCTTCTCAATATCTATCGATTTTTGGCGGCATTCTCGCAGCTAGCGTTTGTACGATTAAGAAAGATGAAGCGATGTCCTTTTTATAACTCCTCACGACCGCATAGCCCTGTCAACCACATGGTTGGAGAATTTGCATATGCAAATCGTTTAGTTGTAACTTACTCAACCTTCTGTAGAGACGCCTTTAGAAATTAAAGGGAAATCAGTTTATTGGGAATATTTTATGTCTTGACTTGTGGTTTAAACTATGGTTTAAACTCTGCCTTGGATATTCTTTGTCGTTGTGTAAAAGGAAACAATTTATCTTCACTTTATACATAACCTGCTTTTAAATTTGGGATTTCGAAACACAGCAATGCCACAAATGCGTCATTTTAGATCCATGCTGTAAAACTGTTACTCGCATTTTTATAAAAATTGTAATAGTCTTATGAGCTTACAGAGAATTTGCATTAAAATTGTAGCGTGATATTTATATAAATATAAAATCGCATTTTAAATAGAAGATGCCAAGCTTTAATCAATAATGAAAAAGGCTAGAACCAAAAGTTACGAACCTGAAGCTGAAAATCGGTTCTAATAAATTAACTTATAAAGAAAAATTGAAGTTACGAATCTAATAAAACAATTTTTCATTTTTATGTGAACCTCTTTACATATCTTTAATGGCTAAAAGTTACCCCTTTCTCAAAACTTTATCAAAGTTATGAAAATTAAATTGAGCAACAAATTAAAAGAGAAAGTTAACAATTTTCATAATGCTTTTCACTTTTACAAGTTTAATGGCATTTTAATAATGACTTCTCGTTATGATACAGCTTGTCATGTGTACATTCCAATTTATATCTGTGCCGTAGTCCCCAGATTCATTGATTTACGAACTAGAGGAATTTATTTCAAATTCATTCCCATTAACGAAA
>JAHWFO010015474.1:4689853-4757926 GCA_023313115.1 Rhysida immarginata
TGAACTCTTTCATACGTACACTGAGTGGCCAGTTTATTAGGAACACCCCCTAATACTGTATTGCGCCACCCCTAGCTGCTATAACAGCACGTATTCGTCGTGGCATGGATTCATTTAGCCGCTGGAAGCATTGTTCCGCGATGTTTGTCCATGCGGATGCAATAGCTGATGCTTTTTGGATGATGGTGGATCCATGCCTCGAATAACCCGTTTCAGCTCATCCCAAAGATGTTTGATTGGGTTCATATCCGGGGACTGTGCTTACCAGAAGAATAAGTTGAATTCATTATCGTGCCCCTGGAACTATTCCATGGCGATACCAGCCTTGTGACACTCAGCATTGCCTTACTGGAAGTATCCTTCCGATGGAGGAAACACAGTAGCCATGAAGGGATGAACGTGGTCGGCAATAATGTTCAGGTAGCCCTGGCCATTAAGGTGTTGTTCTACTGATATCAGCGGACCAAGAGTATGCCAGGAAAGCATCCCCCAGACCATTACAGAGCCTTCACCAGCCTGAACAGTGGAAACCAGACAGGAGGGGTCCATCGCTTCCTGCTGTTGTCTCCAAATTGTGCGTCGGCCATCTGTAAGGTGCAATAGGAAACGGGATTCATCTGACCAGCAGACCTATTTCCAGTCGTCGATGGTCCAGTGTTGGTAATCACGGGCAAATAGGAGACTTTTTTTTGGTTTTGGGCGAAGATGAAAGGTACCCGGACTGGCCGTCGATTAGCCCATCCTTGCCAATGTACACGTGTAGTGCGTTCAGAGATGTTATTCTGCGGTTCAGTGTTGTACTCCACGGTTAGTTGACGAGTCGTGACATTTATATTCGCACGAACAAGCATTCCCATCCTATGCTCACCCCTTGGATCGCTAGTTGTTTGCGATCAAAGGGTTGTCCTCTGGCTGATTGTTTTTTGGTTGTCTAACCAGTCCTGGTAAACCCTTGAAATGGTTGTTTGGGAACAGCCTAGAAGACGTGCGGTTTGATAATGCTCAGTCGACTTCGGCAGGCGCCAACTATCATCCCGCGCTCGAAGTCGCTCAGATCCTTTGTTTTCCCCGTGGTGACGGTCAAACCATTTGCAGTTGTCAGGTGTGTGCTCACTTTATTTTGGTACAGACTGTCACGTTACCAGCTGATACGTAGCTATTGCTATGTCACCGGATTTGCATACTCCTGGGTGTTCCTAATAAACCGGCCACTAAGTATATATACTCCTTAATCCTGCTCAAATGCATAACAATGCATGTATGATGTAACAATGCATACACCTTTGGCCCGCAGGCCTTCACTTGAGTAGGTGTTGGCACGACACGGTGGCATGAACTGCCTCTTAACACGCAGAATTCTGACCTGCCAACCTGCTGTATGGCCCTTTTGAACACTGGGTAAAAGTGTCAACGACGTCTAAACGACACCTGATACTGTGACGTTTCGGCGAAGTCACTTTAATCATATTTGTGTTGCGCCTTTGGAACTGAATGGAATTTTTAAATTAATTTTACATTAAAAATTTATAATTTATTTCTTTTTTCTAATTGTCTTAAATTTTTTTTGATTTTAACGATAGTTTTGGTAGATTGTTAGGTCATGGATGTTTTATTTTTTCCAAGATGAAGTCTTGTCTTTCTCGTTAGCCTCGTGTGCAGGCCATTGACGTATATTAAAGTCCTGATATCGTTGCAAGGATAATAAAATAACAAGGATTGCTTATGCGAGTGAATTGACGTGATTGGCTGCTGCACATGACGTCACTCATAGACCTTGCTTCAAAGGAAAAGTATAGGAACATAGCAACAATTAGCATATTCTTTTTATTTATTTGAAATTTTTGATAAATTTTTTTATATATTATTGCATAACATGACATATAATTATATATATGTTTGATCTGTTATATTAATATGTTATTTAGATTTTTATTCAAACCCTTTTTATTAACTCAAAATTAGCTTAATTCATAAACTGGAAATGTTGTAATGCGAAAACTTAATGGAAATGAAAAAAACACTTTATTTTTATAAGTAGGCTTCGCATTTGCATATAATGCATATTTTTTCCCCGAACTAGTAATTCACTCAAATGATGTTTTTAAGCACTTTTATCCCCCACTGGGCCTTCTAGCTTAAGTTTTATTGTACATGTAAATGCATATTTCTGACTTTAGCGCATATTTTTAAAATGATGTTGCTTACAGCTACAGTTCATTTTTATCCAAATATTTGTTGCTGAACAAGTAAATATTTACTGCAGGTTTTACTGCATATTTGGGGGGGGGGGGTTGTTTAGCGCATATATCGTATTTGCGCATAGTGTTTTGCACTTTTTAGTCCATATAAATCCGAACCCTAATTCCAAGTAAAATGCAATAACCTGCTACTAAGTTTATCTGTGGTTAGTTGATTTTTCCTAATAGATTGGCCATTTGTTTTCCAGTAATGTCTTAAATTTAAAAGAATCACTGGAGAAAAAGTATCATCATAACATTACATTTTATAAATTTAGGTTTTTGGATCAACATTTTATTAAATACCGGAAGAATGGAGCTACTTATTGTTTTCACAATGTCCGTCTGTCTGCCCGTCCGTCCCCTTCATAATTTCCGCATTTTTTTGAGATAGAAGGTTGAAATTCGGAACGTAGCTTACTATGGGTATGTACACCTTTACTATTTAGTTTGGTTTTGATTGACCTACTGGGGTCGGAGTTTCGGGGGCGGAAATTAGAGAGGACCAAAAGGTCGCCGCGTATTTATATATATAAAGGAGTGAAATTCGGTATGCTGATTCCTCTTAGTAAGATCAACATTACTGTAAAGTTTGGGCCAAATTGTCCTAATAGGGTAGGAGTTGTGGGGGTGGCAGTCACTTGGTCTTTAGATGTATGGCAACATATGGCATGTGACATATCATTCGATTGGAAATGATGAGAAACGAAAGAAGATAGAGCTCTTTTTCATTTTCTAAATACTATGTTCGAGAAAATCAATTTTTCGATTAAAAAAATGGAGGAGTTTAAAAAGTGTAGATAAAACGGTAAAAGTAGATGACCTCAGCGCTTCCGCTACTTTCCTATACCTTCCTCAGGAGGATTAATTTCTTGTTAAGAGTCTTGTCAGTATTTTTTCATTTTTAAGCCTATTTATGTAGATCCAGCTCTTTTTTTTTTTCTTTCCAGTATTGACATTTTCAAGTATTCAATTCAATTACTTAATGCAGACGAATGTTCTCATTTTCCGAAACATCGAGAGGGGTTGGATTCTCACTCAAAAATACGTTTACTTGACTTCTGGGGGGGGGGGGAGTACTTTGCGGGCTTGGCTACGTCGATGCTAGTGTCTGATATTAAATATTTAAGTATCGGTATTATTTAATTTTAAAGCACTCTTCTTTAAAATTTTTCGAGGTGGTAGTCTACCACTGGTAGACCTAACAACTCGTATTGAAGATCTCGCTGGAAGATCTTGCTCCAATGTATTCAGTATAATCTTAGCATGATTTCAAATTGAATTTTTTAATTCGTTTAAATGTGTTCATCCGAAGTTTTCAACGTTTATCTTTTGGAAATGTTAAATATTTTATGCGTTGCGTGTTTTGGTTTTTCTTAGTAGTTATTAAGCTATAATACGAGTGACGTGACATGCATTTCTCCTGCGCTGCCCGCTCATCGGGTCTAGGAGTGACGTCACAGTTACTTTGTTTGTAAATTTCCTCGCTAGATGGTAGCATCGCATAAGCAATCCTTGTTAAGTAGCGGAAGAATGGAGCAACTTATTGTTTTCGGAAGAAATTCGGAATGTATCTTACTACCTTCACTATTTATTTTGGTTTTGATTGGCCCACTGGGTTCGGAGTTTCGGGGGCGGAAATTAGTGGGGACCAAAAGGTCTACGCGTATTTATGCATATAAAGGAATGAAAATCGGTATGCAGGTTCCTCTAAGAAAGGTCAACATTACTGTAAAGTTTGGGTCAAATTGTCCCATGCCAGATTGAAGATTATTATCAACATCTGAAGTCATCAAGTGACTGTATCTGACTATTTTCTAACATAACAGGAGTATATCAACCTAAACAGTACATTCCATCCTTGGTCTTTAATACATCAAATCATCCTGGGCCCCTTTGGATGGTAAGATATTGGATGGATGAATTTGGAAAGTTAGGGCTGCAAAATTTTGAGCCAATGGGCGGGTCCATGGGCGCAAAAATGGAAACTAGATTCTGATATCAACCATTTAAGTATCGACGGCAACATTGGACCATATTATGATTTGTTCAACATCACTTAACACGTTACCATGCCAGATTGAAAACTGTTATCAACATCTGAAGTCAACAAGTGACTATATCTATTTTCTAACATAAGGCTGAGTATATCAACCAAACAATGCTAATTAATACATCGAATCAGCGTTACTTTGGAAGTTCTCTAAAAAAATATCTTCACTGAATTGCCCAGCCAGCATCAAACCAACCATTTAAGTTATCGACGGCATCAATGGATCATATTATGATTTTGTTCAATCTCACATCACACATAAAAACCTTACAAATATCACGATTAGATATAACTCTATTTTCCATTCTATAACTTAACCAAAATGTAAAGATTTATTCCACGACAAGGGTTTAATGATTTTCCTAATTAGAATGAACTAATGCGGATCAATCAATTGATCTCCTAGACGACGACTATTATTTAATAACCGCTAATCTAATGTAAGAGTTAGTTTTCTGGAATGCACCTTTACATTATATTTCTTTTTTATTTTGCTTTGGTCTTGCTGTTCTTTTCCTGTCTTATCCGGAGTTACCATCTCGTTCATTGCTGGGCGTTTCGTTTTAGATTCTTGGAGACCAGTTCAGACGAGATTGATGGGAAAACACGTGATGATGTCTAAGTTGTTCGGAGAAAACGAGCGAAAATCTCGGCGGATGAGCCTCGACTCGCCCCATCCATCCCTCCTTTTCCTCCTCCCATCTCGGTTGATTGATTCCCCTACCCCCCACCCCCGCGCATCCTGATGCCCCCATGTCCACTGATGAATCTGATCATTAAATTCGACCACAACTCACCATCCGGTTTGGAAAAGTAATTTAGCGGACGTTCCGCCATTCGGAGGAGGAGGTCATTGCAAGAATGGCCCTCGTTGAGGAATTACAAGGAGAGGTAGGAGTAGGGGGTGGAAAGTGAGAGAGAGATCTGTGTGTGTATGTATGTGTGTGTGTGTGTGTGTGTGTGTGTGTGTGTGTGTGTGTGTTAGAAAGCCTTAGCGAAAATTATCGATGTTTAGAGTGAGAGTCTCCTATGCGCTCCGTATCGCCATTACGATCGCTAAAAGGAGAGCGCATCAATCATAATTTTCCCACAGGGTGACGTAATTGGGAAGACGAAAAAATAGCAGAAAATATATTCGCCATCGTCTCGAGAGGCGCCGCTTGTTTTTCTTCAGCCTTGGCTTGTTGTTAATGGCCGGAGGCGACATTACCTCTTTTCCTTTCCTTCCTTTTCTATCCTTTTTTCTCCTTCTCCTCCCTCTTTTATTCCTATCGCACTCCTCCTCCTCTTTCGCATCGATTCTTTAGGAAGGAAAAAAAGGCGTTTTAGATCTTGACCGAGAGAAATAACATTCATACAAATTGTAAGATTAACCGGAAGGCATAGAGAGACAAGGGGAGTTAGAAGCAACTCGAAAGCTATATACTCGTGTGAAGCTGAAATGGAAATAGATCGATATTTATCATCTTTTAACATTCAAACAATCGCTTGTTATCTTAAATAGTAGATAATAAATATAAAAGTTATAAAAATGATTTAAAACATTAAACGCTATTTTTGTTAAATTTTCACATTTTGAAAATGACACTGACACTGATATTATTTCGTTTGTTTTCATCTGTAGGGACTTCAAAGGTAGCCTACACTCAATGGTCAGATAAAACTTTAACCTAAATAAAAAGAATATTAATAACGATTTAGCATATATAAAAAGCTTCAAATCAAAGTTTGAAATTAACTAAAATTTTCTTTCCCGACGATGGGGATTGGTGTCCAGGAATAAATAAGTCATTCCTGCGAAGTCACTGGTGCCAAAGATTCGAAGGAGGTTAGTTGTACAACTGATGCTGAACGGAGGGAAGTTGTAAATATATACATAAGGGACCATTGAGCGTAAGTTGAGATCACCGAAGATATTTACAGAAGCAGAGTCAATCAGTGACATCCATTGGATCTCTATCCAGATTAAGCAGTGCATTGGTTGGTTTATGGGCGATCTCTAAACATTCAAGTGGATTATGTAATCTAGAATGATTCATCGTATGTAAAATTTTGTAGGAATTTTTATCGCAATTATGTGGTTGGCGAAGCTAGAAGTGTTGGTATTTGCATTTCTTATATAGGAAAAATGTTCGTGGATCCTCGTACTCATTAATCTCAAAGTCTCTCCGACATAGCGTTTAGGTGATTTCGTCTACGCTGTGTTTTTGGAAAGCAATAAAGATGGAATTAAAAAAGTGCGAAATGTATCCACAGTTTCTTGGTTTCAACTGTTGCAGTATTTATTGCCCATGATGTCATAACATACTTGCCAACTTGAGAATGTAGAGGAAGGAGATTTTGCCTCTGAAATACACACTGAATGAGCATATTATTATGACCTGTCAATATCTCGTTGGGCCACCTTTTGCCTTTAATACTGCGGTGATTCTTCGTGGCATTGATTCCACGAGATGTTGGAAGGTGGTGGGAAGAATCTGACACCATGCCTGATGGATATCACTGTCTAGTTATGCTAGATTGGACGGTGGTGGATCCAGCCGTCTGATGGTTCGTTCGACTTCGTCCCACAAATGCTCAATTGGAGTGAGATCTGGGGATTGTGGGGGCCACCGAAGTAAGGTAAAGTCCCCCTCATGTTCCTGGAACCACTCCTGCAAAATACGAGCTCTGTAGCATGGCGCATTGTCTTGCTGGAAATAGCCATCTCCATTGGGGTACGCCATCAACATGACAGGGTGGACTTGATCGGCGACGATACGGAGGTATGCTGTGCCATCCAGACGTTGTGCAACACGTATTAACGGACCCAACGCAGACCATAACACTGCCCGCAGCGGCCTGAAGGTTTGTACTCATGCATGCGGGGTCCATGCTTTCGTGCTGTTTCCGCCAGATTCTCACGCGGTCATCTGCATGATGTAACTGGAATCGTGACTCGTCAGACCACAAGATTTGTTTCCACTTGCTCGATAGTCCAGTCCTCGTGCTCCTGAGCGAATTGGAGTCGTTTCCGCTTGTCTTCGGCTTCCGTATCTCATGCGATGCAGTGTGCGGCGGACAGTGCATTCAGAGACCGTTTTGGAGGACCCCTGATTAAGATCAGCAGTGATTTGAAGCACAGTTGCCCTTCTGTTATCCTTTACCAGTCGTGACAGTCTCCGTTCTGTCCGATCATCAACCATCCGCGGTCGGCCACAACGCGAACGTTCAGACCCCGTCCAGTCTTTAAATGCTTTATCGATGGCTGCTCTTGAGCACCCTCCATAACTCCGACCACCTACAATCATCCCGCGTTCGAAGGCTGTTAACTCGCATCGTTTACCCATAGTTGAAGAATGGAACACGTCTACTGTTGTCGACGACACTCATTTTCCCTTTTTATATTGGTCCAACCCGCTAGCAACATTGTGGCGACGTCCGTGCGCGCATTTGCATAAATATGTCGGGTGGTCATAATAATATGCTCACTCAGTGTACACAGGAGTCATTTGTAATAAAATTATTTTCTGTGGATTTGTGTTTTCTTCACTAACAGTCTATATCCTAACTATACTGTTCACAGTTTCTTGGTTTCAACTAATTACTGTACGAAGGAGATTTGGAATCGTGGATTTCAGCACTTGTTAATTATAAATGCATTGGCTATTATCATAAATTCATCTTATTCTAAATTGCTGAGAGAATACCATGAGCATGTCGACAGCCCAAGAAAATTTAAGCCTCCGATATCCTCGATAATGTCAAGCGAACGGTACTTTATTGATGAAAATAAGAAAGAAATTCGACAACCTGGATTCGATCAGGAACCTTCAACTCATCGCGCTGACGCCCTAAGCAATTGAGCCAATATGGACATGGAAGCATTACGCTATCTACATGTTCTTTGGGCTGGATAGCGCAGTTACCTTGTTCGCAGGTTGGGACTATCTTTCCTAATGGTGTAATATTCATTAAATATCTGAGGTGTGGCATAGGTTGACCATTCTTGAGTTATTCTTTAATGAACGGTACTTGCCCGACCTCAGCGTTATGCCACAAGTAAAGTTTGGTTATGAAACTGTAAGGGTTGGGTCTATTTCTTATGGTTCAGGTTCGGCCTCCTGAGAAAGGAAATATAAACAGGGAAGCTTATCTTCATGTTTAACATAGTTCCTTTTTTTGTCCACATTGTGGCAACAGTTTGATGAAGGTCTATTGTTGTTTTGTCCATAAAGCGCAGGCTGGGCAAAGCTGGTTTGCTAACATGAATTAGCCTGCTGAAAGTTCAGACCTTTATCGTTTTGAACATTTTATGGAATAAATTGGAACGTCTAATGCGAATTAGCTCAGTGACAGAACTGGCAATTCCTTTGGAATAATGGTTGCCGCACATCATATTAATTTCTTATTTCTTTGCAGGAGAAAAAGTGTAATGGTATCAGGATACTTTGATCATATAGGTTTGGCTGATTTCCAAAATATCTACCAATCTTGCCTGGACATCTCCAGATCTAGATGTAGATATCTCCAGGATGTTTTGTAGACGAAAAACGTGAAGTAAATTATGAATGAGAGAGCAATAGTGACACGTGCACATTATGACAGCAGCGCTCAAGGAACGTTTTGGGGAACCGAATCAAGGATAACCTATCGAATGCAGAATTCCTTTAAAGAAGTAATCTCCAAAAATTCCATCAACATGATTTTCAACTTTAAGTCGTATACGTACTTTATCATACATAAGACTACAAAATTAATTAAATCGCTTTGAATATAAGTCTTTTTTTTAAAAGAAAGTTTTTTAATTCCTTCCAAAGTCTCTATTAATTTTTAAAAATTCTCTTCGCATTTTCCGCTGTCTGTCATATTGGAAGGGAGAGAGAGAAAACTAAAAACCTATTAGCTCCGTGAACTTTGATCCCGGTTTCGTGGTTTTCTTGGTACTCTGCAATGGTTTTTATATTGGTCGAGCGCAACAACCGTTTTGCATGGGGGAGGAGTAGTAAACGGATTCAAATTGAAAATTAAATGGCACCAAATTTTCCCGAGCAAATTTGAAAAAAATAAAAAAAAGATAAATAAAACCACCTTGCTGTTTTCCTTGCTTGGCCCCCGTTTGCAGTGGCGTTGAGCGACGCCGCCCGGCCATACATATTTAAACGTGTATAAACGCAACGGCACTTGCTAATTAAACATGACGACTGTTTGCTGGCGAGCCGAGCCGCTTTTTCCTGCCATTTGTTCGAGTCGCTTCATCATTCTGACGCTGTCTAATTAAAAAGCGGAAAACACCTCCCTCCCATTTTCCCATCTCCATTCGAACCAACCACTGGGTTTGAACCCCCCATTCCACCTTACTCAATACGAACTGAGAGATGCGTTAATGAATACGAGAGCGCTGGTTTAGATTCGAGTCTCCTTTTATATATATATTTTTTTTTCTTAATTTTTATGTCTATGTATTCCTCTTCCCTTCGTCGAGCCTTTTTTTTCTTCTTCTTCTTGGCTTATTAATTCGCGTGTTAATCAGGCTGGAGCTCTCTGGGATGTGAATAGTTTAAATAAAGAAAGAGATAAGTTCAAGATTGAGATTTTAAAAGATTCAGCGAATTCTTGATGAAGGAAAAGTTTTCATTTAAGAAATGAAATTTTAAAGTAGGAAGACTGAAATGAGCAGAAGGCGAATTCGGTAGTTGACTTTCCGCTATTTTTAATATCAAACTGGTCTTTTGATTGTTTCTGGATTAATAAAACAACTCTGTACTGGGGGTAATGCGGACTAGTTTCGCCTTTTATGGAAGTATTTGGCAATGTTATACTGAAAAATGATTGAATGAAAACATTAGTCGTATGAACAGGCTTTGGATGTCAATGCAGACAGATGAAAACTATTAAAACCAATCAAGGATGGGATCAAATACGGTTTACATGGATAAATGGGCTTTGTATATTTTCATACTCACTTTGAGAGCTGATAACGGTTTTATTAATGAACAGGTTATAATGATATTTCAACAAGTTCATATTGGCATGATGCGAAAATGTTTCCAATTATAAAATATGGAAATTAGTTTAAATAATTTTTCTTTTACGGGATCAGGTTATTCCTTCCATTAGGCAACGAGGCATATTGAGAAACGAAACATTCCAACATGATGGCGCGCCGCCACACATATCCATCCCTGTAAAACATTTCTTGCTTTCTGTTTTCACTGAAGACAGATTGATTGGACAAAATGTTCCAATAGCCTGACCTCCTCGGTCCCCAGGCCTTAATCCCTGTGACTATTGGATATGTAGATTTCTAAAAGGCAGGGATTATTTTGCTAGATCAACAACTTTCTATGACCTGAAAGATTCCATCAGAAGAGAGATAGCTCAAATCTCACAGCCAATGTTGCGGTTTTTAATATCGATAACCGCTTAAATTTGGTGACAGAAGAGAATAATAGAGTTATTCAATAGGTTATCCAATGAAAAATGTGAATCTCTTATTTGCCTATTTTAAGATTGGAAACACTTCTGCATTATATCAATATGAACATGTTAAAATATCATTATCGTCTGTTTAAAAATATGATCGTCATCAGCTCTCAAAGTGAGTAAGTTATTTTTGGGCCATCGTGTACGTATGACGATTCTCTTCTGAACATTCATGGACTATTTTATTACGATTTGATTCTATAATGATGGACTGCAATATGTGTGGCTGCTGATACATCTTAATGACAATAACCGGATTCAAGCAGTATTTGTTATCTTATTTAAAGAAGTACACAAAATCTCTTCCGCCCATTAGCTCTTTCGTGAGATACTTGCACATATGATTTAAATAACCTTTTTCTTGAGGTGTTTCGACAATATAAACTGAAATTATGGAAGTTTCTCTCTATTTTAAAAGCACTTATAAGACATCCTAAGGATTCCATCGCACCACATGCAGGAATTATCTATTTTACTCTACACTAGGTCGGGCATACCCTTGAAACATTATCAGAAGGTGGAAAGAACATTTCCCTCATACAAAATGTGGTAGGTCGGAAATAAAGAGTGTCGCCAAACCTAATCTAATACTACCGGTTTTGATAATTTTAAGTTACATATGTCTGGCACTGAAACAAAAAATCAATTGAACAGCTTTGAGGGCACTGAAATCCATAAAAGGGATTTGTATAAGTTATTAAATGCTGAAAAGGGGCCAATATCAGTCCGTTTTATTTGATTTACTGAATCTTACAAGGAGACTCCACGTACTCTGACTCACCGATTTTGATAAAAAAATATTCTACGAGTAGCTTTCACCTAATTAAAGACCATTCGACGCACTTCTCAAAATTTCCGAGAAAAAAATTCATAAAGTTTGTTATAATTGCCTACATTTTATAAATGCTCGAATTGCAGCATACCTTTTTATCGTGTTCAGGTGCACTAGTGATAAAACGCTTGAGTTCTATTTTGTAGATACGGGTTCAAATCCCGTTTTCGATATATTTTTTCTCTTCATAAATTTTTTTACATGTATGGGAACGTGTAATTCATTTACTAAATATATTTCCGATTTTCCAATTTGCTACTATCACTTTATTTGTAAGATGCATATACGAATTCTTCTAATTAATGATCCGCAGTGATAAATGAGCATTAAAAAGAAAAAGTTTACTTATTTAATTATTTTTATAAATTTTGCAACTTTTGACATTTAACTCACACAAAGATTAAATAATTGCACCATGTACTTACTAAATATAATGCATCATTTTGGTATCTATAATTTATAAATCATTTTTCATTAACGTTTTTAAATTGCATATAAGTTATCAAACTACAATTTCTTATTTCTAGGAGCAGAAGTTAACTATTATATTAACCTCTCTGTCTTTTAACTACACGTGAATTGTAACTTCTTTTGTGTTTTTTTTAAAAAGGTAATAAATATAACTTGTAACATCCTTTCAATTTATGCAAAAATAACCTTAGCAAATCGAAAATAATAGATTATGTTTAATTATAATAATTCTTATATGCATTTTATAAAAAATGATGGTAGCAAATTGAATAGTCGGAAAAATATTTAGTAAATGAATTACACATTCCCATACAAGTTAAAAAAATTTACGAAGAGGAAAGAAATTATCGAAGACGGGATTTGAACCCATACCTGCAAAATAGAACTCAAGCATTTTACCACTAGACCACCTGTACACGCTAAAAGTCTATGCTATAATTCGAACATTTTTAAAGTGTAGGTAATTATAACAAACTTTATAAATTTTTGTCTCGGAAAATTTTGAGAAGTGCGTCGAATGGCTTTGCATGGTTCTTTAATTAGGTGAAAGCTACTCGTAGAATATTTTTTTATCAAAATCGGTGAGTCGGAGTATGTGAAGTCTCCTTGTTAGATATTTCAGTTTTCCTGTTGCTCTACCCATCTATTATTAATCTTTACTTTGTAGCTGTTGGTCATTAGAGAATTATATGACATTCGTTTGATCATTTCATTAGCTATCCATGATTAATTTCATTACAAACGGACGCTTCCTTCATGTTCCTCCGAACTTTAGTGGAAAAAGAATCTAATATGAATGTGGAATTCAAGTTAAAGCCACCTTCCAATTTCGGAAATGTAAACATAAATAAACATTGTAAAAACATGTTTTAAATACTGGAGTTCTGGTTTAAAACATTGAGATACTGTATTAGTATCTCTGTTGAATTCAAATGTTTTGATCAACAGAAAGGATGAAAGAATGTATTTTTTAACATTTTTACTTCGTCACATTAAAATATTAACGCTGAAGACAGTGTTACATTTGCTTTGGTAAATTATTAATACAGAATTATTAATGCAGTTAGGAGACAGTGTTGTTGCAGGGAACAAACTTAAAAAAAAAAACAAAACAACAATTATTCAAACGCATTCCAGCGCAGCATTTGCCACAACAAAATAGAGAATAATGGGATGGTAACGAAATTTCATTATTTAAAGAGAAAAGATATTGCGTTGCGAACTCTGAAATTGCCTTCATTATTCTACTCTTTGTAATCTAGAATTACAGATCAGTTCTCAAGGATCAAAAACGTTAAATTTATCAGAGTCTGCAAAAATGGCAGTGGTATGCATGTTGCGACCAACGTTAACGTATGGAAGTGAAACCTGTGCATTGCACAAGAAGCACAAGAATATGCGATATTCTTGTTGCGAATGATGATAGTATAAGGGAGAAATATAGTGATTACACTGTATGGTTTGATATCGTTTGGTCATAGGGAAACAAAGAGCGTTGAACGACTGACTGTATGAATGAACGCTTGTATTCTGGCCATATAGATGGAAAACATGAGGAAGACCAAGGAACATGTGACAAGTTCAATTAAAAGAACGCTTGAGGTTCAGATAAAGGAGATAGGTTCGGGAATTTTCAAAGAAGAGGTCGACTTCATATTTTAAGACTTCACAAGAACTGAATACACTTAGTGACCAGTTTATTAGGAACACCCCCCCCCTACTATTGTGTTCCGCCACCCCTAGCAGCTATAACAGCACGAATTCGCCGTGGCATGGATTCAATTAGTTGGAAGCATTGTCCATGCGGATGCAAAAGCTGCCCCCAGTTGATGCTTATTGGATGGGGATGGATCCAAGCCTCGAATAACCTATTTCAGCTTATCCCAAAGACGTTCGATTGGGTTCAAATCCGGGGACTGTGGAGGCCAAAGAAGTAAGTTGAATATATTATCGTGCTCCTGCAACCATTCCATGACGACACGAGCTTTGTGACACGAAACATTGTCCTGCTGGAAGTATCCTTTCGATGGAGGAAACACAGTACCATGAAGGGATTAATGTGGTCGGCAACAACGCCTGACCATTAAGTCGTTGTTCTACCGTATCATCGGACCAAGAGTATGCCAGGAAAACATTCCCCAGACCATAACGGATATCTAATGGTAACTTTTTCTGCTAAGGTCCTGTTGGAAGATCTGGACAAGCCTATTTACAACATGTCAATGTTGTTAATTTGTAAGATATGTTGTGAAAAATTCATACTAAATAATAAGTTAAAATTTCTTTTCACACAACATTTGAAAAATTTCATGATGCTGAGAAATTTTGACATTCTTTTTTGCATGTTATTAGACTTCTTAAATAAAACTAAATGAACTGGAATATTTTTGTAACCTGAAATAGATTGCAGTTGCAATCGAAAAGGTTAATGTATCGTAAAATCTTCCACCCATTTGCGTGACTTTCGGTGAAAATCATGAAAGTTTAGCAAAAAGTGTGCACGAAACTGTAAATCCACCCATTTGGGTGACTTTCGGTGAAAATCATGAAAGTTTGGCAAAAAGTGTGCACGAAAGTATACATGCTGGGTATTCAAATACACGCCGGTCTCAAATAAAAGCCGGGTCTTTTTCGGTTCAGCGATATAAATTCCGGCGTTTTCCCTCATTTTCAGATTATTAAACGAAAAATTGGCCAGGGAAAATTACATGATCAACCGGGAAAAGTTAGGGAATTTTACGCATTCCTTTAGAGACACCCTGTTATTGGGAATAGCCCTTAACGCCGGGTCTCAAATAAACACCGGGTCTTGATTATTCGCCGGGGGGAGGGGTCCGGACCATTGAAACAAATAGACGCCCGGGCGTGTATTCAAGATTTTACGGTGTCTACAATTGATTGATTTATTTCATGGAATAACAAAGAAAAAAAATCAACGTTGAGAGATGAATAACCGAAAATTCAGGTGATAAAACAGAATTTTATTTATCAAATATTGTGTGAAAAGGTACTTTTAATTATTATTAAATATCAGTGTTGTTTTATTAGAAATTCATTCAGTGACTTCGGAATACAGTATTCTACAAGAACATCTTCAATTTCCTTTTGATCTTCATTTCTTCAAGAACATTAAACGTAGAACTTTCTTTCTTCAGGTATTCCTTCAAAGTTCTACGTTTCTTCAACTTCTTCAGCATCTTCAATTTCCTTCTGCAAGATATTTCCTTCTGCAAAAGAAATCATCTTGTTTAGTAATTGAACCATCTCATACAATGTGAATTTTAATTTATCTTATTTTTATCTAGTTTTCTGTTATAATTTATAAAAGAGAATTTCCACTTAAATTATTTAGTTATTTGTATCTAAGCAATTTGTGTTCAATTGTGTTTTATAATGAATCAGTGTTTAAAATCATTATTTTAGATAAACTTGTAAACTCTAACTTTCCAAGATCTTGTAAAAATTTAAGTATATAATACATTGATTTTTACCCAGAAAAAAGCACCTGGTTCATTTACCTCCATTGCTTTCAGAGTTTAGAGCTTAATAGAGTGGGTGTAGCCGAAGAAGAAAATTTAATTCAGTTTCATAAAACTGCACTTGCCTAAAACTTTTAGTGTTTACCTCGTTAAAGGCATAAAAACAACTTCATGCTGACACTCTTAAATTTTTCTCCCCTCCCTCGTATTGTGTAATATTTTGTAGCTATCAATTTAATGACTGTAATTTCTAACCTTGGAGATTTATCACGTGTTTCCCCATCCAGGTTTCGCCGTTTTAGATTGAAATCAAAAATGAAATTAATGAATGCGCGTAGCTTGATATTTTAAACTCGTTTCACAAGCGCGTCAATGATTACGCACTTGGAACGCTCCTTTCCTCTCCCCTTAACCGCAAATGAAAAAAAAATATTAAAAAAAAAAGAAAAAAAGAAAGAGGCCATAAAACTTTTTTCCCCACTTCTTCTCCACCCCTTCACCGTATTTTCGTTACTCTGTGGTCTTTTTTTTCCCGTCTGTGAGTATGTCGAGCTTCCCCTCTGTCTTTTCTCCGGTTCTCGGTTTCCTTCGGAGTTTTTCCTCCTCCCTTCCCCCGATGATTTGTTGCTCGCCATTGTTTGGAGGAGAGAACCTTCGAGATTTTAAAGCCACACCGGAGACACAGCGTGGAGTCGCCAGCTCTAATCGCCTTCAACATTTGCAGGGAATATATTTCGCCAAAGTCCCGGCATCCTTATGTTGACAAACGCACTCTTGACACAGTCCTCGCGACATTCGCCGGTGTCGTGAGAAAATATAGGAAGGAAAAAAAAAAAAAAAGAAAAAAAAAACTACCCAGTCACCACAAGAGATGGCAGTGTGGGAGATTTAGAACGATAGATAAGAAAACAATAGAGAAGGAATGAAGCAGGAAAAGAAAGAAAGAGAAGGAAGAAGGGAGGAGAATAAAAATAAAATGCTCCTCCTCCCAAAAATGCTGGGCGCCTTATCAGGGAAGAAATATGAACGCAGATAAGAAAATAAAATCAAAAATTAAAATATTAGTAATTAAAACGAACATTGTTTTTTGAAAAATACAAACAAAACAAAGTTCAATGAGACCCTTACGATTTTAAGGAGAATGAATTATCACGAAAAATTTTTAAAAAACAATAGCATCAGACATTCGTGATGTAAAGTTCATACGCTCATACGCAAACTTCCCTATAACAGTCATTGCTTTAGTTACTTTATTATGTGTTAAGTTGAAATGTTGCTAAATTAAGGAATTTCATTTGCATCTAAACGTTACTAGCCCATAAACATGGAAAGCGGAGCCTTTTTTAATTAAACGAGTTAATTTCTAAAGAAGAAGTAGACAAACTTTATAAACTTTTACTCGACTCAGCATAAACACGCAATTTAAGAGGGCGATATCTTAGTGTGATTTAATGTAGCCTATAAATTGTAATTTTTGAATATCAAATATCAAGGATTATTCATCAATAACACTAGTCGACAGCCACAAAATGATCCAGAAGCTACATAGAGCTAATTTTTACTAATTTGAGAGCGCTAAATACGAATCTTACAATAAGCTGCCAAGTAGTTCTAGTTTTAAAGATTCACCTTGAGAAACACCTGAAGATTCTTACAAGAAATGCCACATTATGAATTATGTGCGCTTTTTTGACGCTTCCTTTCTTAATGTGTGCAATACAGGATCCAGCGATGGATCTTACCGTGGTTTTAATGTAATACTTACAGTGTCTATCTTGCAAGAGGCCTATATAATACACTGAATTGTGTATTACTTATGGATATAATACACTGAATTGTGTATTACTTATGGCATTCCAACTTTGCCTATGATTATTGACAATGCAAGGTATAAAGAACTTTATCATGCTCTTATTAGTGTTGAGCATCCGCTCCATTTTGTTAGATCCTGGCTTGTTGATTCACCAAAGAATCGACAAACTCAGATATATAAGTTGGTGCCCACTTTCATTGTGTCCAAATTTCTTGAACAATACTTTCCGTATAATATGATCTCTGCCTGGAATGCGGTAATATGATTGCACTTTAAGGTCTTGTACCAATCATAAGTAATATGTATAAGGAGCATTCAAAAAGAAAGGAGCCGTAGTCTGGAATGTGCAAACCGATGACAGAAAGGTGATATCATTGCGTGTGTAATAAAGAGTGGTTCCGACAAGAGCGCGGAAGTTCACAGCCCGCCGCTAGAGGATGACGGTGGAAGTCACGTGACTATACAAAGGAAGCAGAAGCAAGCATCAATCATCCAACGCTATTCCAGGGAAGGGAATGAGTACCTGGCACGAGTGGTGGCTGAGTCTTGGTGTCATAACTTCGAACCCGAATCGAAACGACAAAGTCTCCAGTGGAAGCATCCAGGGTCACCACCACCAAAAAAATCCAAGCAATCCACACAAATGCAGGAAAGGTTATGCTGACGTTCTCCTTTTGATAGAGTTCCTGCAGCACGGGACAACAGAGAATGCCCAGCGTTACTCGCAAACCTTGACCACCCTTTGCATATTTTTAATAAACTTTTTCAACTGACGGATTTCTACATAATACAGTTGTTAAAATGAATTGTTAAAGAATTTTTGAGGTGCATGACAATAGTATTTTAGCTCTCGGATACTTAATTGAGGGACTCACAAGTCAGTGGAAAAGGGGCATATGCCACAAAATAGTGGCCGGTTTCACGCTTTGAAACGTTTCGAGAAAACGGTTTAAAAATAAACCGTTTAAGTGGGTCAAACAAAAAGTTGTAACAACACCAGCAATTTAAACGGTTTTCTAAAAAACTAAAGAGGGAGTTAGTTGTTTAAACATGGCCACGGCCGCCTCCTTGAATTAGAACGCAGCTAATGAGTTTGTTTGTAATTTAAGTATTATCCAGTGTTTAACTATACGGAGTCTCCACAATACATTTGCAATCGCGACTTCTTCCGCTGTTTCCCCCCACTCTATTTTGACGATTTGTATTGCGGATTCGCCGCCGCTTCGGCACGCGGTGGTCCTCCATTTTGTTTTGACTCAGAAAAACGGAGTGCGCAAATAAACGAACAAATAAACGACAGCTTGTGTCGTTTTCGTTTATTTCATTTTTCTGCCTTCGTTTAAAACGAATTTTGTTTACTCGACCAACATAAACTGTTTTTAAACCGTTTATTTTGAATCGTGAAACCAGCCAATATTTTTGGAAAGCGGTTTTAAAGATAGATGTTAGATAGATACGAGGGTTAAATCCCGTTTTAAAAACGGGGAAGTTTTTTTTTTCAAGTGAATGCATTTTAAAACGAAACTTTATTGAATGGGTTTTTATCTGAAATATTTCTGATTTAATTATTCTTGAGCACGGGTTTTTACTTCTCTCTCTTTGTTGTCCAAAAATCCAATTGTTGAAACAAATTTTGACAGTCGTTTTTTGTGCAACAATTTCTTATCATATTAGCAAAAGAAACTCTGACGTCACAAACTGCACAACGCAAACAAAACTCCATAGAGATGCAGGAAAAATGAATTTATTTAAAAACATTTTTTGGAGAAAAATACCTGAAATTGGAATGAAAACCACCCTATCGCCCCCTACACGGCCAAAAGTATCCATAAAAAAAGGTGGTTCCGGGGACGAGTCTATAAAGGGACAGACAGACAGACCTTGGATTTTAGTAATAGTAGATGATAGGTATGATAGCTGTTCAGAATGCTTATATTGGGAAATAGACACATGCCACTGTGCTAGAAATTCATTAGAGACCCTACATGGCTGGAGTTGTCTTTCTATAACAAAAAGTCAATATTCATTAATATGTGGACTGTGCCTCTTTTCTACTGAGCCCCTCAATTAGGCTATGTACACACCATAGCCGACGAAAAAGACAGGCCGACGCGGAAAAATCACCTAACCATAGTAGTCCGGCCAACAATCTAACCTTCATTGTTTTCAACAAACAAAAAAAATACTGAATGTTAAAATCCAAGATGGAAGCAGTAAAGATTACATTGTTACTTGGACTACGATGGTCAGGTGACTTTTCCGCGTCAGGGTCTGTCTTTCTCGTTGGCCACTTATAGGGAATGTCTTTTTTATCGTTATCTTTTTATTTTTCTGGTAAATGTTTTATTAATTGTAACACTCGAAACATCGATTGTCTGAGAAGACTCTTAAAATAATCCAAAGAATTTCATTTCACAAAGAACACAGTTTACCATTGGCACGGGTATCTTCAACAATTGTATTGCCTAACATTCCGTCAGTTGTCACTAACTTTATAATTATAATATAATTTATTTATAATTTTTGGACAGTCACGATAACAAAACAAGCGATAGGATAATTAGCTCTAAATTTAAATCTTTTAATTATGCCGCTAATTACGTGCTTTTAGCTCGATGTTCACTGACTTTACCGTTTAACTCGTAAATATTAAAGAGGTCAGATAGAGCTGTTTAATAGATGTGCGGAATAAGTTTTCGGAGTGCTATTACAGGGTACACTTCTGTTAATAATTTAGAATCCCTGTACTGTAATTGCTTGTTTGATTTTACATACTTTCTGCCAAACTCCAGCCACCTGTTCTATTTATAACTGTAAGATTTTTGCACTAAACAGTTACAGCGATGTCTTTTTAAAAAAATAACTAGATACACCCAAATTAAATTTCCCGCATTTTAATTTACAAAAGAAAAAGGATGATAACGGTAAATTCTTTTGAAATTTTCCTTCTGGGGACGGAGGAAGCGCGTTTTTTGAATATACTGCAGGACTCAGAATGTCAAAAGGTAAATTAAAAAAGATAGAAATGCCCCCACGTGTGTAGAGAGCGTTTTTCTAGTGGCAGCTCGGAATACTTAATTTAATTTAAATACCCTTAATTTAAAAAATTAATTTTAAATGTAACAAAATAATGTTTATGAGAAGAGGAGAAGAAGGAGATTAAAAAAAAATGTTTTTTTTGTAGCAAAAGGCGTTGAGGTGGATAGCCAAGGCCATTCGTTCCTCCTTCTCCTCCTTTTTTTATATTTTCTTAGATTTTAAAATTGAAATTCGTCGATGTGAGCACGACACAAGGGGGGTCTGCAAATTTTTCTGCACCGAGGAGAGAGGGTTCCTAGCGACAGGGAGGAGGAGAAGGAGGAGGACACCCGCGTGCGGCGCAATGTTTTATGCAAGCGACAGAGGTGCCTACGAGGGACTAAAATGGGAGGCAACAGAGCGTGGGAGGGAAGAAAACCGAAAAAGATGAAAATGACAGTTGACTACCTCCTAACACATCGTCCCCTTCCCTCGTCTCCAGCGTAGGAAGAAGGAAAGGAGGGAAGAGCCCTTACGACATTGGAATAGATAACAAATAAATTGAGTTACTCAAGAAAGCAAAGAGTTATGGGAATTCCAAGTTTAAGCTCCTTTTCTTGTGTTTTCATTTGGCTACACGCGAAAAAAAAATTACATGCGAATTTTTGTTGTCGTTGTTATGTTTTCGTAGGAAGCAAGGTGGTTGGTTACTTCTAAAACTTTAATGATAAAAAAAAAGAAAAATTGAAAAAAAAAATTTCTTTTTCTCGCCTTTCGACTTTAAGCAGAGACGTGGAATTACGATTGCAGTGCATTATAGAAAAGAAAGTTAAAAAGAAAAATAGCTCTGAAACTCGTTTATTGCCGATTATGGGTTTATTGATTTACAGCACTAAAGAAGAATGAATTTTTTTTATGGCCAGTCTTATGAAGAAAGGAAATGGTCTCCTTTATTCGTTACACTTTTACGATCACCGATTAAATTCTGGTGGATATATGGCTACTAATGTGTCAGGTTGTTAGAGAGCTAATTCACTTGGTTATCAGTATGGTAGACTACTGTTAAGATGTCTTGTAAGGAAATCGCAATAACCAAGCAGGTTCTTTCTTCAGTTTTACTCAAATGCCTTCAAGTATATATTAAATAAGATGATGATTTGATTATTTTAATTGGATTTTGAAGAATAGCTTCTAAGCGTTTCTTAAATTCTTAAAACGTATATGGCACCAATTAACCCAAAAAACTCATCATCTTCTTTAAGATGAGTTCATCTTTAAAATTATTTTTCTGTTGATCCAGGTTGCTTAAGTGACATATCGTGATTACTTGTAAAACTACTTTTGCGTTTTGAAAATTGGATATTCCGCGTTTTGAGTGCTGCTGCAAGCTGGTTCCCTTATCTAAAACTAGATTTTGGTTTAGGGCAAGCTGGCATTTTTTATGCCCTATTCACTTTCACAAAGACGACTGTCATTCCCCATGCGTTTATTCATGAAGAAATAAGGATCTCCATCGTTCCGATATTGCAATGTCGGAAGTTTAAATTAATTTTGAATCTTTTTTTTTTATGAATTTCTGTGGAATCTTTTAAGATAAAATTTTATTAATATAAAATGTTTTCTATTTCTGCTTTTTATTTTCTCGTATATTGCTAGACTTTTAATTCGGAGTCTAGCGAACAAATTTGGTTTTGATAAGTTTAAATCTGTGTAAAATTTAAAAATCCTCTTAGGAAAGTATCTGTGCGAGTAAAAACAAGAAACCGTATTCTCAATACATCAGTTACACATTAGTGATATTATCATCAATTTTATATGAACACCCTGTAAACCATCCTACTTTTGCAAACAATACAGCTTAATTGACTCCACAGGGAAATTGGACTTCACGCTAAAATATAACAATGATGTTAACTTCTGTCGATTCAATGGTGGTAAGGCATGTTTGCTAGTAGCCCTCTCTTGCTCTTCTCATATCTATAGGAATGAGATATGGTGGTGATTAGGCAGGTCACTATAGCAACGTGAACTCAATTGTCACGTTCCGTATATTTTACAGAGAATTGTTAGAGATCAGTGGTAACAATTAGCATATTTAAATGTGGTGTGTGCGTTCATTTCACGCGAGCTATCACGTGGAGTATTGTTAGGGGAGATATTAAAATAATTAGTATTTGTGCAGCGAGCTAAAAGCATTGAATTATGCCTTCGAAAATTGACAGGTATTGGGAGGGCAACATAACAGCCCTTTCCGACGTCAAATTCAGCTATTACGAAATTATGAGAGCATGCAAGAAGCGAGGAATATCAAGTGCACTAAATACCTGAAGCGACGCCATTCCAAGTTAAAAAGCAGGACAATCCGAGCCCATCCACTAGCCATACTCTTGACGTTGTCCGGAAAGTTCAGGCTCTCGTAACCGGATGTAACCCACCAACACAACGGGCATTACACAGAAGATAGTGGCATGTGTGTACAAGGTAAACACAATTATCAACCGTGATTTACTACTGGAGAAGCGACACAGGAGCCACGTTCATAAGTTGTTGCCGCGCCATGTTCAAAAGCGACGGACCAACTACCATAAACTGTATGAAAGATATCTGGCGGATGAAAATTGGAAATGCGTGGTCACACTAGATGATGCGTTTGCTTATTTAAGTGATGATGCGTATGCCATTTTTTTACCACTCAAGGAGATCTAAGAAATTCAGAAAGTGGTAACGTGGATGCAAAGAAACATTTTCAAAAGGTTTCATGATCGTGGCGGGATACAGCTAGAATGGAAAGTTAATTTTATACAGAGTTGAGTCAAAGACCAAAGTCAATATTATACCAATATTCCCTGTTTGTATGTTACAGAGGTAAACAGGTATGGCTGCACCAAGATAAGGCATCGAGTCACACACCCCGCGTCAACTCGCCTGTTCCTGGAACGCATGCAAGAAGATACCGAATCCGCTTCATTCCATTCAGCGACATACACGTCAAAGCGCCTATGGATAAACGGACCCTCGGAAAGAGACGACCGCGAACAGTAGAGGGCTTTGGAAAACATGTCAACAGGAATGCTTACGAATTAATCTTGGTGTTCTGTGTTCCAGCCTTCAGTAGTGCATGGCTACCAGATTGAACACAGTCGAAGGTGTCGAAAAGGGTTTTCCACCTTTTCTGGCTTTCTGTAACTTGTTATAATAGATCCCTAACCTTCTGTAGAATGATTGTGGCTCTTGTGATATATTGTATTGTATTGTTGATAGATGTTATCTTCCGAAAGATAAAATTTAAGCCTGAGCAACAACAGCACTGATCAATGTAGTGATTTGGCCAGGTTTAAGAAATTCGTGGTGGATCAATCATAACAACCGAACTGTTACCATAACATTCTTAGGATGGAGGCCATGTTAGGCCTTTTTGTTTGGAAGAACATTGCTGTCCCATTTTACAGGTATGAAGAAAACTAACCGTACCACGAGAACGTTCCCAACAATTATACGGCCACCACCAGCCAAATTGGGCCCGTTTCTGGTTTCGATAAATCTTCATGGTGCAACAGGAATTTTGATTCATTTGAGCATACAACATGTCCACAGTCAGGGTTATGACGGCGTTAATCGGGCATTCCTTTCCTGTATTGGAAAGCAGTAATCCTCGAGATAGCCAACCGGTACATAAATGATTAGAATAAGGTATCGCCATGCCGTTTGTTTATGATGTTCGTCTTCACTGTAGTCTTTTTACGATTCTGGTAAGCCTTCTGTGACCTTTACCACAAACTGAACTATTTCTCCCATTGAAACAGGATGTTTTCCATGTTTTAAATGATTCTCTTACCGGCCTTTCGCTGTACATATTAAAGCTTAGGACGATTGCGTACATATACTGTAGAGGCATAATTTATTTGCTATCGGCGCGATACTTACATTAGAATAGAAGGTTTCACTGCTGTGAGATGAGATGTGTATATTAAACATGAATATAATAAATAATTGTATTACCGTATTTATATCCAAAACAGTGACACACAGTAGTCACATCTAGTAACGAGACAGCGCCATGTTTAAATTAATTGGTTTTCATCTCCTGAAAGTTCCATTTCATTTCGTTTAAATAATTGATATTCAAAAAAATGAATCAAGATCTTTCTGACAGTTTGTCAACATTGTTCTCCGAAAGAACGAGGAAGGTTAGGCGCAGAATTTCTCGACGTGCTTTTAATTACAAATCGATTTCGTTGCCTTTTTAATAACGTTGCCCGTTTTCCATCCTGTAACCAAGAAGACGTCCGCGTAAAAATCTCTTCGGCGCAAACTTATTCCGTATTAAATAAGAGAAATTACGCGTAGAGAATGTTTAAAGCCAAAAATTTCATTAGAGGAACCACGTTTGAAACTTGATGTTGTGTTGTGCGAGCACATTAACCGCCACTATGGAACTGACACTACTGTAGACGGTGGAAAACTTATCTCCGCTTGTTTGACTTCTTTTAAAATCGTGTTGTGGTTTTGTCACGTTAGATAACGCTGGTGTTGCAACATAGTGTTAAGTTGTTGGCGTCGAAAGCGGCCGCCTCCTTTGACAGCGATACATGCAACGATTTTTCTTCGTCAAATATTTGGATTGCACAAAAATTCCTCGAATGCCTCACTCCGAGTACCTTCGACCTGGCAAAGCGTCTTCGACGGCAAAGAAAAGCAGTGGCTCTAAAGCAACAAAAAATACCGGTGAGAGCACGACTTTGAGTTCCTTGCTTAAATTTCTGTTTTATGAAATAAACGTAAAAAAATGATAGCTAGAAATAAAATAAAATGATTGGGCTGTAAAGCAGAGGGTTTATCTTTTCCACTGATAATACGGGGGGTGACGAAGTAGCTTTATGAGATTGTGAAACATTTAAAATTTAAAGTTTGTTAAAGATGATTAGATAGAGAAGTTATGCAGAATTTGTTGGCATGCTTGGAAATAAGTAAAATTCGATTAAAATAATTGTCTATAAAATAGAGGTGCTTTTGCTGAACAAATTTAATATACATTCTAAATTAACGAGGAACCCTAATGAATTTGCTGTATTAGCCGGTTCTACGTATTTGCATTAGCGACAATTCTAATGAAAATTCAAATATAAATCGATTTTAAAACCTGCTTAATGATCTTTTTAATTAAAACCAGTTGAGACTGCGTGATGCTGCATTACCGTAACGATATTAATTAAAAGCATCATTGCTGTATTCGCGAAGTCGGTCGTTCTGGTGCCATTTTGTTTTCTAATTTTTTGATTTTGACTTCAGAATCTGATAGAGCATCAAAATGTAAATAAAATTTATAATAGACACGGATATCCTATCTAATCGGGAACATGGCCAAAATGATGGTTAAAATTAAACATTTTGTTTCCGTGACCAGAGCAAACCCAGTAACGATGTTTTTAACTCTTTCTTGAGAACTACTACAATGCCTGATTTCCTGCGTTTTGACGCTACGTTATCGTTGAAGAGAAAATAAAATGCTTCCCATCGAGGTATTCGCCATAAACAGTGCTGCAAAGGTAAAAATATTCAGACATCACTTATAAATTTGAATTTTAATCGAATGGCATGAACTTTACACCTTGAGAAACAGGAAGGGCTAATGTTGCTACAGTTTCATTCAATTCTCTGAGATCTGTCGAAAATGCTTGCGAGAACTTTTTCAAATCGTCTTCTCATGTTATGATTATTATTATTGTACTTTTGCACCCCTCGGGGGTAATATAAAGATAAGGAACGTAAGAAAGTCGCAAATACAGGAAACTATTAGACCAATTCGCGTAAAATATGTAAGCATGTCGTTTGTGATCAGGACCAGGGCTGTGGAACGAATTGATTTACGTTATGTTATAACGTTACGTTACGCATTTTGTTATTAGGTTTCGTTACGTTATGCTTTTTGTTACTTGATTTCGTTATGCTAGGTGTTACGTTACTGAATATCGTTATCTTAGAAAATAACGTTATCATAACGTTTTAAAGCAAGGCTAGGGAACGAATTGATTTACGTAATGTTATAACGTTACGTTACACATTTTTTTATTACGTTTCGTTACGTTATGCTTTTTGTTACTTGATATCACTATCTTAGAAAATAACGTTATCATAATGTTTTAATAATAATATTTTATTTTTTTGTATGAGAAGGACTTCATGCTTGAATGACAAGATATTTTAATGTCAGTCACCTCCCTATTATCAATGGGCTCCTCCAGAACCCCAACACTCCTGATTATATGCATTGTATATTTCCTACGCTTGTTTCCCGCAGCCTAGATTTTGTTATGTTTCCGTTATTATCTCGCTTTAAGAAATTTCGTTACGTTATACATGATACCGCTATTAATATCGTTATTTCGTTACGTTTTAGTTACGTTCCACAACCCTGATATCGTTATTTTGTTATGTTTCCGTTACACTCCGCAGCCCAGTTTTGTTATGTTTCCGTTATTATCTCGCTTTAAGAAATTTCGTTACGTTAAGCATTATAATACCGCTAATAATATCGTTATTTCGTTACGTTTCAGTTACGTTCCACAGCCCTGATCAGGACATCGCTTTAGCGTACAGTTGATGATTTGATTTCTGTTGTTGATTTCGTAGATGAGTGAGTTACAGAGATTATTAGTATTATAAGGAAAAAAATAGGATTCTAAGAATTTAGAGATTCATTTGTTTGGAATATTAAAATTGAATACTGAATTTGCCTCTCCAAGTATGCCACAGCTACTCTAAATAATTTCTTAGTCACGTAATCTTACTTTAGATGTACACTTGATGTTGTTGCAATTCCCACTCTGCTCTCGATGTCTTGAAGCAAAACTTGGCCATTCATCACTTTGTGTAGTCTGGTTCACCTGTAGTCTAGCGGTCGCCGACTCTTCTATTGACATGCTGACCATTTGCACAATACAGGACGGAACTAAAGAACTGCTTCCTCTGTCGTCTTTCCACCCTTTCTCAATAGTTTGCTAACTCTCCATTATCTCCGGTTACTGATCATTTTTAAAACTGAATCTTATCTATATTGTTACAAATTGAATCTTATCTATATTGCACAAACTTTGCCTTGCATTGTTGGTCATGAGATATATATTGTTGATCCCTGCATAGTGTTTGTGAATTGCGTGTTGATACCATTGTTGATAATCGGGCTCAGTGGTTGCGTGATCGCCGCTGATGCTCGAGGACGCGGGTTCGACCCCGACCAAGGACGACGAGGATTTTTTCAGGGGGAAAATCCTGAGATCACGCACTTCCTTCGGAAGGGAAGTAAAGCCGTTGTCCCGTGTAGTCGTTTGCTGGATGCACGTTAAAGAACCCTTGCGAGGCAAAATTTGCAGCCCCTATAACGCCGTCCTGAAATGACCATGGCAAAAAAAACAAACCAAACCAACCATTGCTGATAACTATTGTTGCAAAAATTTGCCTTGCATTGTTGGTCATCAGGTACTTCTTATTAATATCCACTGCCATCATCATGAATATCGATTTATTATTGATAGTTATTATTTTTTCGAAATGCTTTGAAGGTCAAGTATGCAAAATTTCATCAAGATCGGAATAAAACTGTAGATTTATATAAGAAACATACGAACAAACATCCTTCTTTATATATATATACTAGGTGATATGCCCGGCGTTGCTCGGTCTGTTTGTTTGATGAAATATTGATGGTGTTTCTCTGGCGCCATCTCTTGAGGAAACAAACAAACATAAACCAAGAAATATTATATTTACCCCCACCCCCTACCTTTGGGACATGTAAACCTTACTCTGAACCTAACGAACTTATGGTGCGAATATGAGCTCAATCGGATAACTGGTTCAAAAGTTTTTAGAACATTTACAGACGCACTCTGAACCTGAATTTTTATATATAAAGATATACAGGGTGTAAATTATCTCCTTCAAAAAAACTACACTACGAAGTAGACGGAATTCAGGCGATTAAAGTGATATAAGATACTTGGGATCGCAAATCGCAAGCAACGCCGTAAATTGAACCTCAAACAAAAACTAAGTTGAATGGCGTGGCACTGCGTAGCACGAGCCAAATTTGGGCGACTGTGCTCATAAAATGGCGGTACGGACTGGAAGGCGGACCTCTTCGGGATGAGGTAGTGAGGAGCGGGGGAACCAGCCAGCCAGACCGCGCCGGGACGCGCCGCGCGAACACAGTCGCCCAAATTTGGCTCGTGCTACGCAGCGCCACGCCGTTCAGCTTAGTTTGAGGTTCAATTTACGGCGTTGCTCGCGATTTGCGACCCCCAAGTGTCTTATATCATTTTAATCGCCTGAATTTCGTCTACATCGTAGTGCAGTTTTTTTGAAGGAGATAATTTACATCCTGTATAGACTAGCAGAGTCACCCGGCGTTGGCCAGGATAATTATACTTGTAGGTAAGCAGAACAATCTCAAGAAGTTAAAATTATAACTCCAAATTGGTTAAATAATAACCCAATCAATACAACACAGAGCGAAGGGGCTATCCATGCTAAGAGAAATTCGAAAGACAGGAATTCTAGGCGATATACCGGGACTTTATTTACCTCTTGTTGACTTGCCTCAGATTAAAATGGTACCCATCTTCACCACCGGGGAACATCACTGAATACTTTAGACCCAAGTTTTTCTTGCCCTTGACGTAGAAGCTCTTATACCCTCTTGCTCTATTCGAAACTCCCGTTGTTCAGATGTTTCCAGTGCCCGTATAGATTTTTATGCTTTAGCTGCAGAGTTTCTCTGACTAATACTCGTTCTTTCTCTTTCCTCTCCAGGCACATAAATTTTTTTCAGTCGTCTGGATGTTTTATAGGGATCTCAAGGGAGACATGTGTGACTCCTTTTCCTCCTCAATAGAGGCTGCCTTATTTATGTCCTGTCACTGATCGTCATTTTATTATCATTATTGATAATTTTTGGAAACGAACGTTCAATCACCGCATTGTCAACATTTCAGTTTCCTAAATATTCACATTCACACAGAATATAGTCAAAATGTATTTTTATGAAATGTTTGGATCTGCTGTGCTACCAAATAAGCTAGGTGATAACCCCGGCGTGGCTCTTTGTTTTTTGACTAAAATTTTGAAATATCTTAAAAATAAACATATGAAAACGCTTAGAATTAATACAGTAAAAATTCTTAATGAAAATTCGAAAAAAAAATTTTAAAGGCTCACATTGGATGAATCTCTGCAAGTATGCCACTGCTACTCTAAATAATTTCCTAGTCACGTAATCTTACTTTTGATGTACACTTGATAGTGTTGCAATTCCCACTCTTCTCTCGGTGTCTTGAAGCAAAACTTGGCCATTCATCACATTGTGTAGTCTAGCAGTCGTCCATTCTTCTTACCATTTGCTCAATACAGCACGGAGCTAAGGAGTGCTTCCTCTGTCGTCTTTCCACTCTTTTATTATTATCTGCTAGAGTCTGCTAACTCTCCATTATCTCCAGTTACTGATCATTTTTAAAGATTTTCAAGAAATTGTTAGGTACTAAGAACTCTCAATTCTAAGAAAAGTCTGAAAACAGGCATTTTATGCATTGTTACAAATTGAAACTTATTTGTATTGCACAAACTTTGCCTTGCGTTGATGGTCATGAGATATATATTGTTGGTCCGTGCAGAGTGTTTGTGAATTGCGTGTTGATACCATTGTTGATAACTATGGTTGCGCAAACTTTGCCTTGCATTGTTAGTCATGAGATATTTCTCATTAATATGCCTTGCCATAACCATGATTATCGTTTTTTTTTATCAACAATTATTATTTTTTAAAAATCTGACGTAAACCGTGACCTTCCTCATGCTTTGAAGGCCAAGTATGCAAAATTTCATCAAAATCGGAATAAAACTGTAGATTTGTATAAAAAAAAAACAAACAACCCACAAATCCACAATCCCACAAACCCACAAACAAACATCCTTTATATACTAATTATAAAGGAAGTATATAGATAGATAGATAGATAAGCTTTAACTACTAATTATAAATTCATTATAAAAGAAGTTTAAAATTTTAAATAAATAATTAGTTATTGTCTTAGATAAGCATATCGGTATTATTATTATCTGGAGACAGACTTTAAGATTATTATTTTTAACAGCTTTATTCTCTATGAGATTGTATTACAGCTTCGTAATCTCAAGAAGGGATCTTAGATAAGGATTTGACTAATCGCTATTTTAACGACCTCGGCTTGTTGTCAACTGTATAAATTGCAGGGAGTGGCTTAAATTCTTATATGTGTGTGTGCTGAAAACATTTCCAAGCAACATATAGCATTTCCCGTGTTAGCCAGTTAAAAAATGCTATTTGTTATCTCGATATCAGATTAATTTTGAACTTATGCTCGTAATATATTTTCGAGCCTTAGTTCTGAAAGTTATGCCGAAACCTTCGACGCCTCTAGCTATTTTTCGGCATTCGACTTTCATGATTTTTTCCCCCCATGTGAATTTCTTTATAAATAATAAGGTGAATAATTTATTTATTAATTAACTCAAAGCTGTACGTGACGATATCGTCCAGGAAAATTATGGAACTATACTCCGAACTTTTATCGTAATATTAAAGTTTAATCAGCTTAATATAATGTTTCAGAGCATCCGTATCAGCCTTTTTTTTTTAAAGATATTGATTATAGGTGTTTGATAAACGAATTTTATGGATAAAATCTATAATAAAGAATTCATTTATAATAGTCTGATTCTTCAGAAAAACAGAAAGAAAGGGGGGGGGGTGGACTGGAGTCGACTTTGAAAATTCAAATGGGAACATAGGTCATGTAAGGTATTTTTAGATAGTACTTTTAAAACATAAACCATTATTGAATGATATCATCAAGTACCGAAAGGCTAAATGAATACTGCTACATAAACCACTGAAGAACTGCGTTGTTTATATATTCCACCGTAAACTTCTAATTTATAATTTGTGTATATTTGACCATCTCCCACTATCATTATTTACTCGTTATTTTGACGCATGACAAGTTGTTACGAGTTATATAATATATTACATGCCATATCTTAGCATTGAAAGTTCCAACGGTACCATAGCCTATTATATCATATAGTATCATTAGGGCACGTGCTACTTAACCAATTCCAATTATCATTATTTTCTCGTTATATTTGCTCATGACACGTTGTTACGAGTTGTTTGATATATTATATATAATATTTTAGCATTGAAAATTCTAACAGTACCATATGGTACCTTACCTTACCATTAGAGCACATGCTACTTAACGATTTCCAACTATCATTATTTACTTGTTATATTCACTCATGACACTTTGTTATGATTGTTTGATATATTGCATGCTATATTTTAGCATTGAAAGTTTCAACAATACCATATGGTACCTTACGTTACCATTAGGGCACGTGCTAATTAACCATTTCCCACTACATTATTTACTCGTTATATTCACTCATGCCACTTTCTTACGAGTTGTTTGATATATTGCATGCCATATTTTAGCATTGAAAGTTCTAATGCTACCATATGGTTTATATAGTACCATTGGGGCACGTGCTACTTAACCATTTCCCACTACATTTTTTACTCGTTATATTCACTCATGCCACTTTCTTACGAGTTGTTTGATATATTACATGCCATATTTTAGCATTGAAAGTTCCAACAGTATCATATGGTACCTTACGTTACCATTAGGGCATGTGCTATTTAACCAATTCCCGCTATCATTACTTACTCCTTATATTCGCTGAAGAAACGTCTTTACGACTTGTTTGATATATTACATGCCATATTTTAGCATTGAAAATTCCAACGGTAACATGTGGTATCATATAGTACCATTAGGGCACGTGCTACGTTACAATTTCCCACTATCATTATTTAGTCGTTATATTCACTCATGGCTCTTCGTTACGAGTGGTTTGGTATGTTGCTTACTATATCTTAACATTGAAAACTTCTAGAGCGCGTGCCAGTGTACTAATTTCGACCATCTTCGAACTCGTCCGTGCCATTTCCCATATCTATCGATTGGTGAAAACAGATTTTTAAAATCTTTCATACTTTCCGAGTTACGGATAGACGGACGGACGGTCGGACAAGGCCAAAGCATAAAGCACCTTTCGGTACTTAATAAACAAGTTGTACTAAAAAATTGTTTAATCTTCATCGTTTATTCACAATTAAAGAAAAATGAAAAATAAATTGGTAAATATTAGGACTTGGACAAAGTAATATGAACACCTGTGAAATGATAAAGTATTTATTAATAGGGCGATAACCCTCCTTTTGCATTAATTACATCTTTATACAATCTTCCACAACAGTCACAGGGACACGTAGCCACTCCGCCTGCAAAAAGGTTCGCTAATTCAGAAAGTGTATCGGGCTCGGTGGCTCAATGGTTGTGTTGTCGCCTCTGATGGCCGAGGATAACGAGGATTTTTTCAGGGGGAAAATCCGGAGATCACGCAACGCACTTCTTTCGGAAGGGAAGTAAAGTCGTTGGTCCCGTGTAGTCGTTTGCCGGTGCACGTTAAAGAACCCTTGCGAGGCAAAATTTGCGGCCCCTGTAAAGCCGTCCTGAAATGACCATAGCAGTTGAAAAGGACGTTAATACCAAACAAAACCAAACCAAAAAAGCAGAAAGTGTCCTTGGAGATGGAAACCTACTGCTCAGCTTGGCCTTCAAAATCTCCCACAAAGATTCAATGATATCAAGATCAGGGGACTGATAGGCCCGTCGAGGTGCTGTGGTTCATCATCGATTTCATTAAAGCAGTCTCGGACAATTCGAGCAGTGCGAATGGGAGCATTATCGTCTTGGAACACGGGTCATTCATCAGGGAACACATTGGATGAAGATGGTCGGCCAGAATACTGACGTAATTCTGTGCTGTAACTCCCCATGCAGGACGACCATGGTAAGACGACCCCCCCCCCCCCCACACACCCTGGATTGTTGGTGCCGCTCATGCTTAACAGTAAGAAGAAGGCAGTCAACATCAGAGCCTGGTCTGACCAAATGACATTTTCCCATTGTTGTTGCGTCCAATTTCTAAGTGACACCATTTTCGTTTACCAGTAGCTTTTAGAATAGCCGCTCTCCCGTGTGTGTTCGCTGCATGCAGTTCATGCCGGATAGTTTTTCTTGATACAGCTTCCTGTAGATGTGCGTTCATCTCAGATGTTATCTGGGATGCTGTTGTCGTCCACAATCCGCTTCAAAACCCTTCTGTCTCTATCATTGAGCTTCGACTTTCGGTCAGTATTGTGCTTGGCAGAAGATGTCTTTCCCCGTTTCTTATAGGCTGTCATAACAATCGACACAGTATTTCTCCCGACCCCATTAAGGGTGGCCGTTTTCGTTACTGAGGCTCCGGCAAGACGGATCCCAACAATCATGCCTCTTTCGAAATCTGAGAGGTCAGCAGAAGTGTGTACATTCTCGCCCGCTAGGTGACACGTTTCAAAACTAGAGAGGTTTTCTACAGCTTTTTATTTACATAGGTGTTCATATTATTTTGTTTAACCTCTGTACTTGATAAAGTAAAACTGTGTAAAATCACATAAATAAGAGAAAACTGTATGGATATTAACTCTAATGACTTCTGTTCGTGGGGGGCGAATTAAAGACATCGTCTACCAAGAGCGTCCAACAAGACCTGAAAGAAAGAACTAGAGTATCTCTGAGTCTCTTAGCAATGCTCAAGTCCTCACAGCAATCCAGGATTGTGCACTTTTTGAGCACTTATGATGAGTGTATGGCAGAGTGTAACATTAGAAAACCCCAATATCACGAATATCTACTTAATTTATTTGTTTAATTCATTAATTTAATTTATTGATTTATTTTTCATTTTTCTTTAATTGTGAATAAACGATGAGGATTAGAATAAAAAAGTTTTTTAGTAAAAGTTGTTTATTTTATAAAATGCTATCCAAAGATACTTTACATCACTTACTCTCATTTGAATTTTCAAAGTTGACTCCAGTTCCCCCTACTTCATATTTGTTCTGGAAAATGAGTTTTATATCTTTTTTCTTAAATTCTTTTTTCAAACATCTAGAGTCAATATCTTAAAAAAAATCTCGATATGGGTGCCCTGAAACACTCTGTATATTTTAAATTTTTTACCTACTTTAAATTACATTTAAAAATCTTTTTCCGAACAATGATTGTTATGCGCGATATTTAAATGTTTGAAATTAACTTTAATATCGTGATGATTTCAAACGAACTGAACGTAAAGATGGAGCGGAGAGGCCATTATTTACTGTAAAACTTCTCTTCTACGAGATTCCTTGTTGAAGGGGCAAAGGTTGCCATTCCCACTGAGCATGTAGACAAAGTCTAGCAACTTGGGAGCAAGAGAAGAAAATTATAACATCATCTTGTAATTTCATAAAATTTGAATAATGCTTAATTTACATTACCGAGAATTAGATTTTACTGGTTTGCTTAATTCTGTGTTTTCCCGATGTGAAATGTTTACGAAATGAATTCCCGGAGAGAATTTTCTCCTCTTCGCCACTCTCCTCGAGACTTCAATTCCCGCTCCGCGGCGGACTTATTTACATTCGGCTGAGAGAGAGAGAGAGAGAGTTCGTGGATCGAATCTTTGTTATTGGGGAACAATGGGGAGAAGGCCGAGGCCATGAAAAATTCACGTAAAGGCCTCTCCCGTATACTCTCGAAGCAAAAGCGCCCTTGCCTTCCGAGTCAGAAGTTGGGCGGTGCTTGGTGGGAAGTTTTTCCAGACGCTCATACATTGCGAGAAGATAAAAATCATAAAGCGCATCCGCCTATGTGAAAAGAAGGGATGATGCAGAACGGGTTGGAGGAGAAAAAGAAGAGGAGAGCGGGGTGAGGGGGGGGGATACACGCACACTCACAAAAAAAGCCGGGGTCTGACGGAACCAAAAAGGGAAACGGTTTAAGAACCTCGGTCGGAAAGCGTGTGCCGTTTATATATCGTCTTGTACGAAAAGCGTGTTTGTTGGCAAGGAGGGCGGAGCCGCTTGTCTTGCTTTTATTCTTTTTTTGGAAGTGGGGAAAGTCCATCGTTAGATGATAACAAAAGAACTCTTCCCGCCTTTTTTTTCTAACGTCCCCGAAGAGTCATAAAATACAGACGGCCCACGTGAAGAAAGCGTTACAGTTAACTGCTCGATGATAAAGCGGACCACGGTTGTTGTAACAAGCGCACAAATACATCCGTTCGCCTCTCCTGTCCGACAGCGATTTGTTATGACGTATGACACGGCGAATGGAGTAGCCGAGACGAATGGAAGACGAGAGGAAGGGCTGAGATGCCCATCGTAGGAAACAACTCCAAAATAACATGGAGAAAACCACTAGACACAAGCAATTTGCATTCTGACATAGCATAAGCTTGAGTTTCGGATTGCACCCATTAAAGTAAGGGCAAGAGTAAAGAAGGGAGATTCCATTCAACATATAAATGTGAACTCGTTCTGTATTACTGCGATTGCGAAAAGAGCTCTTCTAAGACCTCCATTCGGTTATCCTCTTTAAAAACGACAGAAATATCCGCAACCCCCGCTATTGATATTCTCGTCGTGGCTGTTGAAAACGCATTCCCGGAGAATCAGTCGAAATGTCGTTGAAAATTTGAGCACAGAATGGATTATGAATGGAGTGTTTGGCTAGAGAACCTTTTGTGGTAAATTTTATTGATTCGCCTCTTATACCCGAATGGGCCAATTTCACTTGTTGAACACAGACTATCCATTTCCATTACGACTGTTGCAATTACGCCAACTGACCCGTGACCTCATCTCGCAATTTAAGTGTTGGGCACTTTAGAGAATTAACATCCATCAAGGCAGAAAGCCATTGTTTCTCCTCGCTGTTTGCTTTGCTGAGGGATCGGTTTTGAGTTATTGCTCGAAAATCCTACTGTTGAAGTAACCCTTGAAGTCTATTATTCATTCCCCATTTGGTATTTGGTTATTATTACCTTAGTGAAATTAATGTATTGAGTTCATGAGAATAATAAATTAGCTTTTGATATTAAATTAAAAATTGAATAGATGCGATACAGAAAATAACGAACATTTATATTAATTGCCTTTCACCTAATTGGTAAACTGAACTTTCAACTTGAATCTTCTCGAAAATTTCATTTGTTTGATCGTAAAAGCATAGCTAATTGGATATTTCAATTTGTTGTAGCATGCATACATTATTTCGGAGTCAAAGGCTTTTATTTATTTATGAGTGAATAAACTGTAAAGCTCCTCTTGTAACCCCGAAATGCAATGGATTTGAGATATCACTTGGTTTGAGAAATTAACAGAAACCGAATTCCAAAGACTTAAGAAGGTTCACAGCTGTTTACATTAACTCTTTTTCTTATTATTCAGTGTTTTTAAAATACACCGATCGGCCAAACATTATGATCACCCCGTACCTGTATAGCCTGAACCTGCAGACAGACAGGTACGTGCCAAAATCAGGCAAACGTTCACGTACTCTCGTTTATGGCGACTTCGTTCCTATCAGCTAGCAATATTACTAGGATTTCATCGTGAGAACCATAAGGAGGGCACAATAGCACAATGGAGCATTTGTGGTTTCAGTTAGAGAACTCACTTTTTTGCGAAGGGGCTGAAGGATGTTCTGATAACATCTTTTCAGAGCTATCATGGAATACCTTTAATCGGTTTATACTCTTTGTATATTTGTCTGCTAGAAACGACCCTCTGGCCTGTTGCTTGATTGATTAAATAAATAAATAAAGATTTCATAAATGATACATTTTCGTTTGGTCAACAGAAAGATAATTGTTTCCAAATTTACAAAAATAAGTTTTTCTGTATAAAATGTTGTCTGAAGCTTTGAAGTTTAATGAGTGTAAGTAAGTGCTTTGTAACTTATGGGATTACCGGAACATTCAGAATTATTTGCTCATTCGAGTCAAAGTTTCTTATAATAGGAATATTAGAAACTGTTCTATTTGGACTTCAGGACTTCAATATTAGAATTTTATAAGAAGCATAAACTTTTATTATTGATGAAAATAGGAAAGAAAATATAAACTCTTATTATGCATTGGTTACTATACTCCTTGTCTCTATGTCGATAGAGAAACTCACGCGGCTGAAGTGACCCCTTTAGAAAGTGTAGTCCCTTTCTATGTCATATGACTCGAACTTTTTTTTTTTTGCCTTCATGCTTTTTTTCCTTTTTGCTTCCAAAACGTCATATAAAGTGATTTTATTATCTTTTATTTCTGAAATGGAATTTGAAAAGCTTTAGCCATTTTTATCCCACCGAAGGCGAAAGTTGATTTTCATAAGTGAGTTGTGTGCAGGTGTGGAGCACTTTTTTTTAGTCGCGTTTATTTGCGTTTGCAAAAAAGATCACTTTAGTCACGTGAATTTCTCTACCCACATAGAGAGAGAGAGAGAGAGACGGGGTGTAGTATTATTAGCTGAACCCATTTTTTGATTTTAGAAACTATTTTATACCTGATTCTTCTTCTTATCGTACCATACAATAAATTGGAATTATGATGAAAAATAAGAAAGAAAATTCTACACCCTGGATTCGAACCAGGAAGCTTTGGCTGAGGTATGACGTACGATAAAACCCTCACTGAATATCTTATGAATTATTCTTTATTTGGAATTAGTTAGCATATTTCTACTTTGTTGAGGCAAAATTTTCCATTCAGTTCGCTGAGATATTGGAATCAATTACGTTTTGAAATTAATTTATGTTCTCGCCACCATCATGTGTAAATGCGTATTTTCTTGTAATCATTTTAGATTAAGTTTAAAAAGTTATTTTAAGAACCACCAAGAAATTTTTTAAACTTTTATGATGTGATTTGTTTCTATTGTTTGGTTATTGATTTAATTTTTTGTATCTTATCCAGTCTGGTTGCAAACAAATAAATAGCGTACTTTCGCATCAATATTCTGCGGGGTATACAGTTTTTTTACATCCCGAAGAGGGGTGGGGTGCGGGTTTTAATTTTTTTTTTTTTACAATGACGGCGGATTCTGAAGTTTCCCGACCGCTCTAGCCGCTATGATAGACTACTAATGCAACCTTGGGGCCAGATCATATCGCCAGTGTTTATATAGTATTTATATTACCAATCAAGACTAACCAATCAGGACAGAATGCAACTTCGTTAGATTAAAAAGGTTTTGATGGTCTCATTTCGTATTAGTTTTTGGCGACAGGTAATTCAAATAAAAAGTTAATTAATAAACTGTATAATGTACAGTACATTGTATATACTGATATATATAAGCTAATTTCGTTTGAAGCTCAACAGGAGAGAATGCAACTTCGTCAGATCGAAGCAGTTTTGAAGTAGCCATCTTTTTGAGAAGTTATTTTCGTATTAATTTTTGGTGACGGGAAATGAAATCCCGTTATTTCAGTATGTTCACATGAGTTTAGTTCACGGGGAATACAAGGGTGCGGGGCTTATAAATTTTTTCTTTTTACATAAAAATGAAATTTTCATGGGTTATTGAGAATGCGGGTTTTTTCGTTCGTGGGTTATTGATGCGAAAATACAGTCAATAAATAAATAAATAAATCCATGCCTCGCCGATGACGGTTTTGAAAGCGAGATCATATTAAGTGGTCAGTGCATACTAGTGGTATTCTCTAGGCTTTATATTGTTACCAATCTGGAGAATGGCAGCCAACGAATTCTTATTCGGAGGAAACGCAGTACATAAACTAAAACAGGCTTTGTGCAAAAACACTTATATACAAGGTGTCTCTGAATTATCTGTATAAAAACTATGAAAGGTGCACGTCCCAAAGTTTATACAGAAAATTTACTGACACCTTGCATAAAGTATAGGCTAATATACTGAACAAACAAATACGACCCCAAGAGAACTGAGTCCCAAAAGTACAGAGACGATAGATATTCTTAGACCAGCTGCAACTGCTGGAGATTCCTATATTTTTATGGATGATAATCTCGGCCTAATTAAGTGGTGAACAACACGCTTCAAAACAAAAGAATAGAGTGGCCAACATTCTTCGCTTGCTGAAGTCCATGAATTAATCGATGCCAAAGAATTGCAGCTAACCGGCCGTTCCATTTACCCTTCATGAATTGCAAAATACATTTATTAAAAAGTGTCAAAGATACTCTTAAGAATTAATCGATAATCATATGCATTCCATAACACACTTCTTATATAAAGATCAGTTATACCTCATAAGGCCAGCAAACTCGCATCATTTGCTGTAAATGATCGGTCTAATGTTATGTAAAATTTTTGCTAATGGCCTTTTCTTATTTTATATTATTGAAAGGTCTACCGTATCTTACATAAGAATAATATTTTCATATTATTGAACAGCTTCAGATAATTTTCCGTAAAATATCTCTTGCACGTACTTAATTATTTTGAGCAGTGTAGTAAGTCGTGAGACCGGAAGGTAAATTAAGACTAATCCAATAAAGCAAATTTACAATGGACTAACGTTGAAACTACAAAGCAGTTGCGACTGTCAATTTTTATATTTGCCTGTGCCTTTGTAGTTCGTTGACTGATGCAAAATTACTGAAAAAAAAACCCAACACAAATAAGAGACAGTAAGTGTGGTGTAAATAGTAACACCAATTAACACTCATTAATTAAGCAAAATAAAAGTGGTTTCCTCGAAAGAGGAGGAGGATGGTGTTTCCTTTGCAAGCTTGAACTCATTTGAGTCACGTGGCGGTCGTTTTGAGAGTGGCGGCTCCTTTCGCCCATCGAAAGCCTCCAGGAGGCTTTTTCGGACATTTCGGCATTCGTAAACACTCAGGCTGATTGAAAGCAAATATCTCGGAGGGCAGTGAATTTACTCGCTAGGAATACATTTCTACATCGTTCCTTACCATGATTAAGGATCTTTTGGAGAAGTGACATCTGCAATGGTGCCTCCCTTAGGGGAATTTATCCTCTAATTGCGTTGACTCAGTGAAAATATATTAGTGACCCCCACTTGAATAACAGAGGAAGGAGAATGGTTACTAGCAAAGGTTCAAAGAGGATGGGTTCGTTCGTTTTGCTTCCTCTCTCCCCCGTCGTCTATTCCTTCTTCTCTCTTTCTATATGCTTTTTTCCGGGGGTCTATTTCCTTCCTTTTTCGTTAAATTCCTTCTCTTACTGAAGACTCGTTGACGTTGTAACTCAATTAGATGGGAGGCACAGAGAAGATTCGAGAATCCCACTTGAGGGAATCGTTGTAATCCATCAAATAGGAAGGGATCTGTTAAACGAATGCTAATGACGCCATTAGAAAAGGAAGTCTAGAAGATGAAGGGGAGAATTAGGAGAGAGGAAAAATTATATTGAAAATCCAAACAACGCACTTAAGCAATGCGAATTTAAAAATGGAAGATGGAGTTTTCAAATTATAATGAACTTTTAAAAAAAAGTGTACCAGATATAAATCAAAGATTTTCTTATTAATGTGCATAAATTTTCGAATATACTAAATTCTAAAAAATAAGTAATTTTAGTAATTTTATTTACTTTTTTGTATTTATTTACTTTGTAAAGCCCTGTGATTGTGCTACCATTTATTCGACTTAGCTTGGAAAGACGGCTGTATTTCGTTTGTATGATTCATTCACTGATGAAGGAGGCTTAGCTCTCGAAATGTGCAACTGGGTCATTGATTGACTAATAAATTAATCACCTAAAAGTAATATTTAATAAATCCGAAAATAGCTCTGCCACAATCCAACAAAAGTTTACAAATTTCTTGCCAAATATCATCATGTCTTAAGTCTAGCCGCCGATGTCAGAGTATGTAAAATGACAAGGGTTTCGCTCAAAAGATTGGGTTTTGTGATGAGCCAACCTTCCACATTCTAACCGTCACAATGCTAGAATACTTTATTCAGCAAGTATACAATATACAGGCTGTATCAAAAATACGTTTTCAAACTTTGAGGGCGGGTTCCTCACACCAAAACATGAAACTTAGTCCATATAAATATATTTCCGAAAATCTTTAGATTTTGAGGTATTAATGAAAGTTTACGTTCAACGCGATTTGATGTATATCCATTAACGGAGGATTTGGAATTGCAAGTGACTGTCTGGTAGGTCCATATGTTATCCCCGCACATCTTACAGGGACTTTCTTCAGAATACTCTTCCGTGATGCGCCCCTGCAGATAAGGAGCATTTTGTTTTTGCATGATGGGGCTCTAGTACATTTTAGTCTCATTGTTCGAGATGCACCGACTGATATCTACCATAATAGATGGATAGGTAGGGGATAGTAGGGGAGTACCAGTTCTATGTCCTGTACGTCCCCCCCCCTCCCGCCCCCGACCTTAATCCTTTGGATTTTTATCTGTTAGGTCCACCTAAAACAATTGGTTTATGCAGCCGACATCCCCAGGTACATTTCGATTGAACATGAACATAAACTTTAATTAATATTCTCAAAATCTAAGGATTTTCGGACATATGTTTATATGGACTATGTTTCTTCTTTCAGTGCAAGGAGCAGTTTGTAAGCGTATTTTTGATACATCCTGTATATCATATACGAGACTCGACAAATGTGAATATATTTTCTCTCCTAATTAGTATATGGACCTTCTTTAATGTAATTGGTCTGGATATGTTTAATAACTTGGAAATACATAGGTGCCTAGAATACTTTGGCTATGGCAATATATAGGCGGCAGTTGAACGTTTGTTAAAGAAATTTTACGCTTTGTAATATTGATTTAAATAGGATAATTTAAGTAGGTTTAATATAAACAATCTTTGATATAAAAATCGACGTACCAAGAAGGAAGTAAACTGTTGGTACATGAAATGTGCATGTACAGAAGAAGAAATAGTTAGATTTTCATAACGATGGAATAATTTATTGGACGAAGAGTATTATACGAAGTGAGGGCAAATTGAGAAAGTCTGCATGGCCCACTTCTGGCCTGGACAAAAGCTGTTATCTGACGCGTCATAAAATTGCCAGATAGTGTTCTGAAGAATATTTCTCTCATATCTCAAATCTGTTCAACAAGAGAAATATCTGGCTACATAACATACTGTGTGTCTTCAGCACGGAAACGTTTCCTGGAGAGGCGTACCGTGCGGCCGGACGTTATTTTGTTAAAAAGTAAGCTCCAGGTGCTGTGAAAGGAACTGCAGCACAAACTGTCGACAAAGAATTATCAAAGGAGTCCGGCTGCCAAACGAAATTGCGTAATTGTCGATAGGGCGACATAAACTTAGCCATTAGTAAAAACTTTGTCTGGGATGTAAAAGATGTAAAAATTTATGCGTACACTTCAATAGTACGGAAATCAGGAAAATTTTTACGAAAGTGTAGACGATCTAAAAATCAACACGTTTGGGTGGTTTTCGATGGAAAAAGGAAAATTTGGCTAAACGTGTGCACGACACTGGAAATCCATATATTTGGTTGGTTTTCGTTGGAAAACAGGAAAATTTGGTGAACACTATGGAGTAGCCCCTACACTTTAGAAGGATGACAATAATCGCTCTAAGTTGGGATATTACTGGGATAATAACAGCTCTATTGAGGTATTAGTGGAGAAAGAAAGCTGTTTTATTACGGAATTGTTTAATAGGGTTGGTTTTTGATAAAATAGTTGTCCAGAATAGAATAATTTAGAATAATCCTGCAAATATAAGACTCATAGGTTTTCTTATATTACATACCGTCATACCTAAGGACAGAATTTTTCAAAACATTTGTGCCATGGACACAGATTCAAGCTTGACTTGACTATGGTTGTAAAATTAAACTTAACGTCTGCAAAAAGTTTAGATAACTTTTACTTCTAAATAAGAAAAAGCCATATTATTCGTTTTATGGTATCCCAGTAACGAATAGCTTAGAATGCAGCCTCCAGCTCACAGGATATTCAACGCGTTGCCACTGAAGCAAACATAAAAATCTATTTTATACCACACAGCCAGCCAAGTGAAATTTGAGTTTGAAAGAATTATTCACCTAGGTGATTAATGAGGAAGTCATTTTGTGCATGGAAAGAAAAGTTTTAAGTTTAATCTCTAAAGTTCTCATGGCAACGTGTTTTTAAATAATCTCTCAAAATTCTCTTTGATCCCTTGTCGATTTAAAAGCGGTGAAAGGGAAGCTTACCAACATTTACCTTTCCACCTACTAGAGCGACGCTTCAGAAAAAGAGGTAAAAACCTCAGAAAAGCCCAGAGAAAACAGAAGAAAAAGCCTTTCTCAGTCAGATTGTATAGGGGATTTAGATTATCTATTTGATAATTGAAAATTAATAATTTACTCTTCAATCCCTACACTTCGAACTAAATTATTTATTAAATTTTATCGTTTGCCTTTTTTTTTCAATGTTGATTCAGGGAAAAATTTCAAGCGCTTTGAATAATTTATGACGACTTATCATCTGTGCTTTCAATTTCAGAATTTCATTTCAGTTTTCTCTGACTTTTACGTGACGTAATAAAATTTTCATAATATCTTTTGGACAGTAATATTAAAAGTCTCATTATTATTAGATAAAGCTATGCTAACTTTTAAGACATTACCAAACAAAGAAAGTAACTTCAATTCATACTTATCAATTTAGGGATAACTTTTTAAGCCTTAGACTTGCGGTAATGATTAAATGCATGTTATTGCATCAGTTGCCTGGGCGAGTGGGTCTGGGCATTTAATATTTTTCTAACTTTTATTGAGGGGAATTTTCTGACAGTTTTCTATCACTTTAAATTATTTGCAGCTACCATCTACAGAAAAGAAAGAGTCTCGTCCCGCTACCAAGGGATTCACTTATCTGGGTCTTGTCATGTAGAAAAGTGAAGGTCTTATCGCTCGTTGGTTACGGTATCTCGACGGTCACTCAAACAGACGGATTTTGTTCAGAACTATGAAAATTTCTTCTTCTTTATATATGGCATGCAAATTTAATCTTTCAGAGATATGGTTTCTTTTCCCTCAGCATTATCTCCTTTTTTTTAAGTGCAGTTGTTAAAAATCGCTACTCCTGGAAAATTTATTCTATCAAGTTTACACGGCGATTTAGACCATTATGGAAATTTTAACGGCATATAGGAATCCCTACTTTCCCTATAATCCTCCCAAATTTTACGTTTTCCAGCCTTATTAGTTCTCGGGTAATCAACGTCTTGATAATTGAAAGAGTTGGTAATTTCAAACGACAGCAAAATTTGAGTTATAAAATTTGAAAATCCTGCGTGTTATAAACAAAAAACTTACAAAAACATTTCGACCTTTTTAAAGAAACCTTTATATCTCCATGAATATACGTGCTATTCTCATACAAATGAACACAGAAAAGTAAAACAAGCCTCTTAAGCATATGCTACAGCTACAATGCATTTCAAGCATTATTTTTTACAGCGTGATTCCAAACATTATTTTTTTGGTTCACTTCTTTGCTGGTCCCCTATTTGCCTTCGGGAGAAATCCTTCGCTGAAATATATGAGGTGTAACATCCTTTTTACACCCCTGAAATTTCAGGATAATTTGTCAAGTATTTTTCTAGATATTCGACAAAACGTCTAAAATCGAAAGTGTCCTATTACTTTCTTCCAATCAGTGTATTATTCATATAAAAAAATCATGTTTCAAAAAAAAAATATTTTTTCAAAAAAACATAAACGTAGAAATAGCAAATAAAAAAAGATCAAAACGAGAGAAAACCGAAAATGAGATCGACATTAAGAATGTTTTGTTAATATGGATTTCATTGGAATCTGCAGAATGGTGAAACTGCTGCAAAAGCTTCAAAGTTTTTAAAAACTTGTCTTTATTATGTTTGTCATCTGTAGAGCAGTACGTAATAAATATTTTCAAGGTAATTTATATTATAAAATTCTTAGTGTCCTATGTATTATTATATTATACACTGATGGATGTAGAAAAAGAGGAAGACGAGACGCAAGAGTCCTGGAATAAAACAATAACAAAAATAGAACAAAGAGTGGTAAGACCCTAAAAAAACTGACGTTTCGAATAGAGGCCATCCTATTTACTTTGACAAAGGATAACCTCTATCCGAAACGTCAGTTTTTCAGAGTCTTACCACTTTATTTATTATGTTCCATTTATGTTATTTATTATACAGTGTGTAAATTATCTCCTTCAAAAAATTACACTACAATGTAGACGAAATTCAGGCGATTAAAGTGATATAAGACACTTGGAGTCGCAAATCGCAAGCAACGCCGTAAATTAAACCTCAAACTAAGCTGAATGGCGTGGCGCTGCGTGGCACGAGCCACATTTGGGCGACTGTGTTCTCGCGGCGCGGCCCGCTAAAAACTAATTGAACTACTAGTATTTGTTCATTTCCTCGATACTTTTTGATGAAAAACATGATAAATGCTATCGGTATTAAACAAGATTGGTACAGCTCGTGCTACTGACTCCGGCGCGAGAGCAGAGTACGTCACGTTGGAGTGGTAGACGGACCTCTTCGGGATGAGGTAGTGGGGAGCGGGGGAACCAGCCAGGCCGCGCCGCGCGAACACAGTCGCCCAAATTTGGCTTGTGCTACGCAGCGCCACGCCATTCAGCTTAGTTTGAGGTTTAATTTACGGCGTTGCTTGCGATTTGCGAACCCAAGTGTCTTATATTACTTTAATCGCCTGAATTTCGTCTACATCGTAGTGTAGTTTTTTGAAGGAGATAATTTACACCCTGTATTATACACTATTATCCATAAATTAAAGAGATTTTCAGAAATAAACTGTTCTGGTTGTCCAATCAGGACCAATGTAAAGGGGTGGTAGACGGTCTGAATAATATTAGGAATATTATAATAATAATTGAAAATGGGTTTTTGGAGAATTTTTTCACGCCATACATCCAATATTAATAATTAAATAGAAAAAAAAAACAGTAACGAAAATTTCACGCCCTGGAATCAAAGTAGGCAGCTTCGGGTGGCTTAGTGGTTATAGCATCGGGACGGACGGTAACCCGAAGGTTCCTATTTCGATTTCAAGGCGTGAAATTTTTGTTACTATTTTTCTTTATTTAATTATTAATATCGGAGGTATGGTGTGGAAAAAATCCTCCAAAGACCCATTTTCCAATTATAATCATAATATTATTCACCATGTAATAGTAAAGATAGTCTCGAATGGCCAACAAGGTGTCGCTCTTTAACCTATGCTCATAGGACGTTTGATAACTACAGCTTCCATGTCCACAATTGTTTAGTAGTAGCGTATCGAGATGGTAACCCGAAGGTCCTTGGTTCGATTCCAGGTAGTGGAATTTTCTTTATTGTTTTTCTCTATTTAATTATATGATTATAAACTCTACCTTAACCTCTTGTTCTCATTACGGTCGCCTTGTCAATAAATTATTTTAAATTACATTATAACGAAACAATCCCAGGAGGATTGAGATAATGTTTTATGTACTTTCGTCCCGAATAAATTGCAGTTGTATATAAATTACATCACCTAATTCACTAAATAAATAAATAAATAAATAAATTTACGTGATCATCCTTAAACGTAGTTTAATTTTCTTCAGGGCTAAATTAGAAAGTATGGTATTGTCAACATAACTGGGTATAAATGATGACTTACTGTACCCGTAATTAAAAATCCTGTTCTTAAGAAATTCTTTTTCACCTTTAAAACCAAAATAATAAAGTAAAATATAGATTTAGGGAGAAACTTTTGAGTTCCTGCAATCACCAGTTATCTTTTTTTTTCCTCATTAAATCTTGTGTGGTTTTGGTCAGCATTTAAATATTCAATTTAGCTCTGTGATTAGTCATCGAATTTTATGCTTTCGTAAGCATGTACTCATTTTCGTTTCTTTATCAAGATCAAGCAATGACGATAGGTAACTAAAATGAAGCAGTTCTTTATTTTATTTTTAAGTAAACGTTTATCGCCCGTGCGATGGCAGCGATTTACGGAGACCATTTAAAAGAGAGAGAGCAACGGAGACTTCTCAGAATTCACTCAGCGCGATGATAATGGAATTAGAGCGCAACAACTGCAGATTTTTCGATCGCCACCACAAGGCTCTTTATTATTATTATCATCATCTTGAGCGGTGGAGAAAGGTAGTTTGGAAGAAGAATTTTTCATCTTTTTTTCCTGCCTCCTTTTCCTCGTTGGTTCTAAATCACGATCGTATCACCTTTTCCGGTCGGCTAATGACGGTCGGTTCCGCAGTGTTGTGTCTCGGAGCGTTTGAGACTCCAAAAGTCGCTTTTCGATCATTTTATTTAATTTTCAAGTGAAGTCATCACTTGATAAGGAGGACCGTTAAACGAGGGTTGCATCTGAAGAGTGGAGAGCAATTAAAAATCAGTCGATTGCAAACGTTTGAAGCATAAAATTAGCGGCGACCGGTGACGTTTTGACGCGTAATTTGCTTCGCGCATGCGCCGTAATTGTTTCGACGACGCTTTTAGCCTCTTAGGCCGGCTCATCATCGCCCACTGCCAACCATTAGCATCCATCGGAGGCTAGAACTCCTTGAGATTTAATTTACTGGATTTGGAACTCGACCAAATTTTCCTTGTGTTGTAAGATTTTTGGCGAAGAGTTTTTATTTTTTTTTAATCTTTCTCCTTAAGAAATAAAAAAATGGATTTTTTTAAAAAAAACATTTTTTTTTTACCCCTTACGCATTAAAAAAAGTTTATAAAGAGCTAGAAGAAAAGTAATAAAATTAATTGCTTAAATTTTTGAGGCTTCGGACGGAGGTCATATTTTTCCATAAATATTCGCCCAAATGCGATCGTTACGACCTGTCGACGCCCATTATCTTCCCTTGAGCGCGGCTTGTTTCCTTCGGTCGAGATAAGTGCGCCGAAATAGGCAAAGACTAACTTTTTTCGCTCTCTTTTTGTACTTTCCCCTCGTAAAACTTTTTTTTCTTAAGGAAGAGTTTTGAAGTTCTGATAGTGTTTATTTAACGTAGAAGAAGAGGAAGAAAATAAAATAATAATAATAAAAAAGGAACTACTTTTGCGTCCCATTAAACTAGAAAAGCGATTGCAATATTGGAAAATTGAACATTGGGGCTTAAAAGAATTGACAGACCGGCGGGGGGGGGGGGAGGCAGAGGTCTAAGGAACTCCGAAGAACACTGGAAGATAAAAAAGACAAAAGCAAATACACAGTGCTTCTTCCCATTCGTTCTATATTCCGCCCATTCAAACCCTCTTTTTTTTTATTTTCACGTCGGTCTTATTTTTCTGTCGAACGTTCTCAGCTAGTAATGTGAAGGATGGCTGCTACATATGTGATGTGAAAACGGTAAAAAAAAAAGTATTTCTTTTGTTTGATTTGAAGAAAGTCCGAAATTCTCCTCTTTACCCTTCCCCCTCTTTCAATTTTTTGGACCTTTGATGATTCAGAAAACTTTTTTTTTTCTTTTATTATTTCTCCGCTCTGCCCCTCTAGATTCGTCTTTTTTTTGCGATTTTGCTAGCACTCAGCCATAAACATTGGCTCTATCCCATTCCTTAGACATCTTGCATTCACTTCAGTCCATCCTTGTGTGAAATGAAAAAATGACAGCTTTTCTATTAGCGGTCAGTTGAAGACATTCTGAATTGCGTTGGAAAGAACCAATAAAGGTTACATGGATATAAAATTTTTTCACAGAGAACTAGTGAACAGACTAAATAAACAAGAGGCTTAAAATGGTTTCCAAAAGTATCTAAAAATGCAATATTATTTTCAATTTTTTTTTTTAATTTAAGGAAATGCTATTGCAAATATTTTTTTTGAAATATTTTGGTTTTATGATATTTATTCTTGAATTTCGATCTTGTTCCAACAGCTTAAATGAAGAGGAATACTAATTTTTGTTTGAAATCACTGTGACACTGGATTTCAAAAGTATGCTAGGTTTTCGAAAAATGGATATATCATGGTTTTTAGTAATTTTGTGGTCCGCGTTATGATGCTTGGATTGGGTCGACAACAAGCCGAGGCATAATTTCTGTTTGATCTGCAAAGCTACTGCCAGAAATGGGAACGCAGACGGTCGTTGTGTTCGACTTATCTTGGTCACTCGAGTTCATCATAAAGACCTAAAAATTAAGATCAGAATTCTGAGCAGGCTACTCTAACAATTCCACCTCATTTTCAAAAATGCAGTCCTACACAATAGTAAAAAGTTCGTCTGAGGAGACAAGGAACATTTCTATAGCACTGCAACTTGTTGATAAGGTATACTCCAGAGTAAGTTTTCTGTCCAAGACACATCTTAAAAGAACAACTTATACCATCATGTACTGACACTCTCAGAAACTTTTCAGTTGGAAGAACACAATTTGAGAAAAATCCTTTGCCGTGCTGTGGCCAAATCCAAGCACATCCATCACATTGGAAAGGTGAAAAGCGTGACTCATCACTCCAAAGAAATGCATTCCAGTCGTCTTCAGTTCAGGAATGATGGGAGACACAAATTCAAACGGTACATCGCATTCACGTATGCATTTGGTATTCCGTGAGTAAGCAGATTAAGTAACCATAATTATAGTACTATCAAGGAAACTATTCGAACCTGTATCTCACGGTTCCACACCAAATAGAAATATTTACTTGCCTAAAGCTACTATTGATGCTTGCATTAATAAGAAATCGCAACATTTTGTTTATTTCAAAATAAACAGCGAAAACGAAAAAAACTTGAAAAAATACAATACATACATACGCCAAAATTCGGCAATCTTTGTAAATTTTCCGGGGCCGGCATAATGTATTCGCGAGTGAAACGAGGGCAAAATGGTCTAATGTAATCTTGAGTGATCTAATGGGGCCAGCAGCCGAGTGTCGTTGCGTTGATGATGGGGTATGTATTGCGGTATTTTATAATTTTAAATGAAATAAATATTTTTGGATGCTTATAAATTATTTCGTAAAGCAAAATTAAGGTTTTGGCGCAAAGCAAAATTAAGGTTTTGGTGTAACTGCAGTTCTTTGGCGACCGCCGTTAACGATCTTGCTTCCACCTTGCCACCATGTTTTTTTATACTTCCTCTACCGCCACCACCACCGCGTAACGCCATCGCATCCAAGTATTCTTGCGCGCAAAGAAAGAGTTTCCCTTACGGGCTTGGATGGTTCCCTTGAAGTTAGCCTCCACTTACCTTTCTTGGAAAGGAAACGCCAAAGGAATAACGGATTTTTTTTAATATTTCTAGCATTTCTTTTCAATCACTTTCCACAGTTTGATGTGGTTTTTCTGAACTTCCTTTGTCGCAGTTGTGCAATCTTGTCTCAATCTCTTTATGATATCACTTACATCCGATTTCGGTGACTAGTTTATCTTCAGCAGTCGACTGCGCTTCACAAATTTAAGTGGATTATGATACTCTGTATAGTTCGAATTATCGAGATTATAACTATATACACATAATTCATTAGATAAAAAGTAGCCCGTTTAAATGATGTGAGTTCTTAAAAATGGTCACTGCCATCAGGGAACATGTTTTGGATCACCAGATATAGAAAGTAGAAAATAAAAATACTAGTTTTGCATCTGTTTTTTATTTATTAGTTTCTTTAATAAAGTAATTATTATGGTTAAAGCATCCTTCTGAAGCCATTTAGTATCAAATTATAAGCCTTTATAAGTAACTAATAAATATCCCTCAATCCCAATCGACATAATGCCCAACGCTAGAATTACGGCATATACGAAACTATATAATTAAAGGCAAATATGAAACCGCAGTATCATTAAACAGACGATAATCACCAACAATATAAATTAGATATGCATTTACTTTACTTATAAATCAGCTAATGTCAATTAAAGGCGATATACTATAATCTGGAAAACAAAAATGACTGGAGTTGGAGACTAAAGAATATTTTTATGCGAAAAAGGGGGTTTCTTATTGAATTAAATATATATGTGCCAGTTTGTTAATTCTAAAGTTTAGGAAAAATATTTCCATAATTTAATAAATTGAACCATGCTAATGCATGGCTAAATAAGATTTAAGTAATTACCAGCAGTTTTTGATATTTGCCAATTTTTATGAATAAGGAATATTCGCTGAAATATTGCAATGTGTGTTTAGCATTCTTATACTAAACTGTTTATTTAATGGTTTTTTAAATATGCATAGAAAAACTCAATAGCATATTTACAATCAAGACTGTCCACTTTGAAACAATTAATTATAAGATTTTAAACAATTACAATTCTCCAAGTCCATTAAAACCACAGGGAAAAAAGCAGAAAAGTGAATGAAGGTGACCATTGCTATTGCCTCCCGTTGAGGCTTTTTGATCCCAAAGAATTTCAAATGGGCGAGGGTATATTTTATTTATTTATTTATTTTTACTTTAATTCTAACACTATAAAATGATGATTTACTTCTGATCTATCTAACAACAACAATGCGACATAGCAGAGCGTTGGATATAAAAGAATAATAGAACAAAATTATAATCTTCTCCAACGACATATAATCTGGCAATGCCCGATTAAATTTCTTTTGCAATGGTACATGATGTTGTTTTTTTTTTAATTTTTATTGCAAGGACTCGTCCATATTTTCTTTTATTAAACACTTTAATAATAGGCGACCTACCAGAGCCATAGCTCAGCCAAAATAAAAACAAAAAAAAAAAAACAAACAAACATGCATATGCATAATATTAATTTAATCACATTTCACAAGATGAATACAGATTACTTTTGATGTCTACAATTGCAAAAAGTTGCTCAAAGTGGTTGCTATTAGCTCCCCAATACGGTGAAATATTGCTTGGACCAAAGTATGTAGTGGGTTTGTTGCGCGTGCCTAAAAGTAATCAGGAGAACATGGAGGGGAACTGAATTGCACTTTTTTGTTCTTATCCTTTGTCCTTGCAATTCTCATCCAGGTAAATTCTCACGTCTTGGTGGTAGCGTGCTTGTTCGCCGTCTTGTTGAAAGAAAACCTCATACTACACACTTGGGACGTAATTCGATCCATTTCAAAAATATCCAAAGATAGTATACATTTTTGACGGACCCTTATAGGGTGTTTCTGAATGGTCTATACAAACTTTCAGGATATGTTCCAGGGACCAAAACAAACTGAACATGTCATTGGAACATGGGGTCGAAAACGCTTCTTTCTAGAGTTATAATGGTTTGAAGGTGTCCTGAAGCAGAAAAAATTAACATTGAAGCGCTTAGGAGTTGCAAACTGTATGATTTATTTCTATGGTATAATAAGACAATAGACTTAACAAAGGCAAATGCTATTACAAAGGTATAACAAGGGCAAATTCTGTGGCAAAGGCTCAAAATGGCCTCCAGGATACTCTTCTTCTGCTACAGGATACCTTCAGACCGTCACAACTCTAGAAAGAAGCGTTTTCGAATCCATGTTCATATGACATTATGGACCCTGGAACATATCCTAAAAGTTTGTAGACCATTCAGAAACACTGTACATACTTGTATTTTGCAAATTTGCCAGTTTTTGTGGATGAAATATATTAAAAAACATTTTAGTAAGAAAAAAGATGAATTTTCTAAGAAATGTAATGTCATTGAATTGATATGAAGTAATTTTTTTTTAGGTATCACCAAAATTTAACACCTTTCTGGAAGCAATATGATAATAAATAATTTGGTACCTACATGTTGCGAATTAAATTATTTTGTGTTTTTCGTGTCAAGTTGAGAAGTTTTTCTGCTCCATGACAAGAAGTACAGTGTGTCCACATGAAATCTCCCTGATTTCAAATGTTAATTATAAGGAAACTAATGGTCCTGGAGCTCTGCGGTTTGCTGTGTCATGAAGAGTAACTCAGAAAGTTCTGTACTGTCTATGTATGCACTTCTATGTTTAGTCGATATTTAGTCTCAATCCATGTTTTATGTAGCATGTCCGATGCGATGGGGTTGATGGCTTCCACAATTTTCTGGCGAAGATCATGAAGATCGCGTACAGGTATAGCGTAGACCATATCTTTGACATAGCCCCACAGGAAGAAATCCGGGTACTGAGCTCTCTCTTGTGCTGTTGTTATCTTTGCTAATTATTTATCGCCTGCAACAGAATATTCTTTTTTCAAAACGTTTTGAGTTGCTTTTCATGACACCTCAAATCGCAAATCTCTAGGCATAATAGTTTCTTTACAATTAATATTTGAAATCAGGGAGATTTAATGTGAACACCACATACACTGAGTGAGCATATTATTATGACCACCTGACATGTTTATGCAAATGCGCGCACGAACGTCGCCACAATGTTGCTAGCGTGCCGGACCAATATAAAAAGGGAAGCTGAGTGTCGTCGACAACAGTAGACGTGTTCCATTCTTTAACTATGGGTAAACGTCGCGATTTAACAGCCTTTGAACGCGGGATGATTGTAGGTACTCGGAGCTATGGAGCGAGTATCAGCGAAATAGCAGCATTCGTGGGGTGCTCGAGAGCAGCCGTCGTTAAAGTATTTAAAGACTAAACGGTTAGCCGGAAGACGGGGTCTGAAGTTCGCGTTGTGGCCGCCCGCGGATGGTTGATGATCGGACAGAACGGAGACTGTCACGACTGAAAAAGGATAACAGAAGGGCAATTGTGCATGAAATCACTGCTGACCTTAATCAGGGGTCCTCCAAAACGGTCTCTGAATGCACTGTCGCCGCACACTGCATCGCATGGGATACGGAAGCCGAAGACCTGTCCGCACACCTTTGCTGTCTGCAGCCAACAAGCGGAAATGACTCCAATTCGCTCAGGAGCACAAGGACTGGATTATCGAGCAGTGGAAACAAATCATGTGGTCTGACGAGTCACGATTCCAGTTAATCATGCAGACGGCCGTGTGAGAATCTGGCGGAAAGAATCTCACTCAGTGTATATAAGTTCGTTCATTTTGCCTAATGCTATGCCGAGAACTAAATTCTAATGTCAGGTTACCTTTCTTTATCCACTTTCATTTTACCTTCATTATTATCAACGAAATAATAAAAATTGATAAATATAAAACAAGATACAAAAATGTTTATTTAGCGTCATTCCGAATGCGGTGGATAGTTCACTATTAGATTCGTTTTGTATTCTAATTTGTTTCTTATTCCAATAGCCATTTCAGTTCTTAATTAGGTTGTAAATTTTTTTAATAAAATAAACTCTCTTATATACTTGTTCTCTAGGTTGCCATCTAAGTTGCGACGCACAGCTTAATGTTTAAGGCTTTTAATCTGAGTTAGTAATAAAATTCTATCACGCAGCCGTCTAAAGGTTGCTTTTTCCTTATCGTTACGTGGAAATAATCTCATTACATGCAACGATGCAGAAACTTCATTGTAAGCCTTGTTTTCCTTCATACTTAACCCGGTCGCTTGGCGTTTACACTCCACTCGATGGATGGCAATGTTATATCTCCCTCTCCCTCACTTCTTTTCTGCAGTTTATCGATTATCCATTGATCTCATTTACTTTTCAGCAGTTTCGATAGCGAAAGCAGGTGAAGTGAGGCTTCAAGTCCTCCGCCTCCGATTCATTCGTGTTCCCCCCCCCTCTCTCTCTCTCTGTCCTATAATTGAGGGAGCCAAAAAAATAACCAAGCAAAGCAAGCAATCCAAAAGCAAGCGAACTTTATCGACGTTTGCTTTGGTCGTCGTCGCAACTTTGTTGCATAACTGCGACATTAATTAACGATCGCACTTTGTCAGACGGGTAGGGTTTGGTTTTCCTTGCGTAGAGTCGACGTCGACTGGTTTGCTCATGCGCAGTTGCGTTAAAATTTATGGCCGGAATGAAAGGCGCGTTTAGCGAGTGTTATACTTCATCGCTTAACCGCTTAACGACTCGCTTTACTCTCCATTACGTCATAGGTATTAATTACCGGAACTTCCATGATTTCCGCTCTCTTTCTCTTCTCCCTCCCACCACCCATCATCTTCACTTTTTGTTAAAACAATCCCCTTTTGTTAGTTTTCTGTTGTTAGAAAGATAAAACACTGAAAAAAGAGAGAGAAAAGGGAGGAGAAGGAGGAGGAGATGATTAGTAGTTGTTGAAGACAGAGCCAGTAAACTGGGCAAAACTATCGATTGCAATAAATAATTTCATTAAAATTCATTCGTCTCTGCGGCCAGAAAATCGATACGTGTTCGCCCTTTCACGTTTTCCAAAATTTTCCCACCTTTTTCGACACCCTTTTCACTCTGTTCCTTTTCACGCATGCGCCGTGGCTTTTATTATAGTCTATGTTTATGAACTGGAAAATGAAAGGAAAAAATCGCGAATGAGAAGTTAGGCGAGAAGAAGTTTTGAGTTTGTTTTTTTTTTTCGTATGTCGGAGGTTTTTCTGTTAAATTTTTTTTTTTTTTTTTGGTTTCTGAAACCCAAAAAAATTTCAATTCAATTATATGTAAATTTGCAGTAGGTTATTTCAGGAATTTTTTTCCTACTTAACTTTAAAATATTCTTTCCGTTTTCTTGTTTCCTTCTCCCGTTCACAGACCACACGCAGACCTCGCAACGCAACCTAGATAATTTTTAACCTATGTGAACAATATCCAAATCGAAATGGAAGAAATAAAGAAAGAGATATAATCAGAGATATAGGGATTTGTTCCTTTCCGTCAAATAGTATTAAGTATGAATCAGGACGGCTTTTGTTCAGATATAAAAATAATATTTGTTTGTTTTTTTTTTAAATAAAGTAACAAATTTTCAAAAGATACCGAGCGATCCTGTTTAGAATTAATAGGTTATTATATATACACCGAGTTGTCAATATATTGAGTTGCGGAAAAGTCATGACGTATTTTTACATTCTAGCTGTATTCTAAAAAAATTGAGCGGTTCTGCTAAATTTTGGAGATTTTACAAGTTAAAGAGGGAAGACCAAACTGTGCATTTCGCCATATTATGCTGTTTGCTTCCGTAAAGGGATGAATGCGCGTCAAGCTTATGAAAAAATAGTATAAACTTTACGGTAACAATTGCGCTACAAGAACGTCATCGATGATTCGCCTCAAACGACAATGGTGAAGGTGTCGCGCTTTTCGAGCTCCTACCAAGGAACCAAACAATCAAATCGAATGTGTACTGTCGGAAATTGGACAGTTTGAAAGAATCCACCATCCAGCAGCTTTCAGAGCTCGTTAATCGTAAAGGAATTCATAAATAACGACAACGCGAGACCACACGCAATTTTGACCACCCGTCAAAATTATTGGAGCTTGGATGGGATGTGGTTTCATACCCACCCTACTCGCCCGACCTTGCGCCTAAGACTTCTATTTGTTTCAAACGGTTTAAAACTCCTCTGAGGCTGTGAATCAGCACCTTGATCGATTTTTCACCGATAAAGACAGGTCCATCTATGAAAGATGAATTATAAGCCTCACTTACGGAAAGATGGCAAAAGGATCGAACAAAACGGGGTTTGTTCCTTATATAAATGAATGACCATTGAAAAACATAGAAAAAATACGTCATAACTTTTCCGACAACCCAATATAATAACCATCTCCTCAGTACGTCATTGGGCCAAGTTCTGCCTTTAATACTACATCGATTTTTCTTGGCATGGACTCTAAGAGATGTTGTTACGTGGTTTGTGGAATCTGAGACCATACTTGAGGAAAGTAGCATCTTCCAGTTGCGTGAGATTTGCTGATTGTGGCTCCAGATCTCTGATGGCTTTTTCAATTTGGTCACCAACGATATTTAGATATGTTGTGCGATTCAGGCGTTGATCAACAAGAATTAAAGAGCCCAAAGCATACCCGGAAGACATTCTCCAAACCATATCTCAACTTCCGCCAGTTTGAAGGGTTGTAGTAATGCATTTGGGGCCCATGCTTTCGTGCTGTTTACGCCAAATTCTTACTGGGCTATCGTATTCATCGGACTACATAATTTGTTTTCAATTAACGACTCTCCAATCCTTGTGCTTCTGTGCGAAATGGAGACGTTTTCTCTTGTTATCTGATGACGGCAAAGATGTTCGAATAGGTTTTCGGCTTTTATTTCGCATACGATGCAGTGTACATCGAAAGGTGCGGTCAGACATTACCCTGGATTAAGATGTGCTGTAATTAAATAGACATTGCCTTACTTTGTCTTTTACAATTTAGTCGATGACAATCGCAAGTTGCATGTTCAGAGCCGATCTTTTGAATGATGGTCCAGTCTTTAACCACTTAAACAATAGTTGAACATTCACGGTTTCGCCGATTTTCGCTCTATGGCTCCGAGATCTTACTATTATCCCACGTTCAAAGTCTGTCAAATCGCGTTGTTTACGCATATCTTTCCAAACAAACCACTTCTACTAAAAGGCTGTTGATGCACTAAGCTTTCTTTTTTTACAATTGTATCGCCCTCTGGCGACAATGGACCGACGTCGTAGGTAATTTGCTTAGACTGTCAGGTGGTTATAATAAAATGATCATTCAGTGTATAAGACGTTTAGGAACTAGAATTATGCTGTTCAAAATTTGAGTCTGGTTTCTTACTTTTTAAACTCTTTATTGAGCTTTTCGATAGATGTTAATATTCTTATGATGTAATTGAATCGATGAGAATGAAAATAGAACTGGTTTCAAAAAAATCTCATTATGTGGTGTTTGCAGAAACCTTCGTGTCGTATAAGCAGCTTTAGACGACTGTTTACATCTGTAAAGGCAAAATTCGAAGTGTTTATGTATGCCAGAGGTGAAAAGTTTTAGAGAATCTTTTCAGCGCAGTTCCTACAAATATATGCTATATGAGAACCTGTTTATGCAACATAAACAGCTCTTCTTTCATCTAATGTAGCATTTGTCCTTATAAGCCATCGCTTTTACTTGTCGCCATTCAATTATTTCCGAAGCGATAAAACCTAAGTAGGTGGTAGCATACGAACCCCCCTTGAAAATGGAGATATTTAAGTTTTAAATATTCAAATTGTTAATGCTTGATCACTTTAAAATTCCTCATTCAACAGAATTTTCTAAACACGTCGAACGCTGAATTCAACTAGATGTTATAAATGATGAAGCTCTTTATTTAAATGAACCGGAGCCCGTTAATTGGCGACCTCTTTATATATGCAAAATCTCCAAATTTAAAAGTTAATTTTCTGAATGGATAGATGGAACAATTCCACCTTCGTGTTGAACATTTTGAAGCGGTGGAAACTTGTCACATGTCCGCACTACACAATAATTCTGAAGGGTTATCGGAATAAAATGGAAGGACGATTTTGTTTTAGTACTTCAAAACATCGCCAAGTACATTTGAAGCTTTCTAATGATGTGAAGTTGTTTTTATCAAAAGTATTCGTATATGTTGTGGGAAAAATGAATTTATAATGGCAATCAGTAACTGTTCGGTCCTCATTTTACTCATATGTTAGCGGTAGTGCATCGAGGCCTAATTCCAGCAGTAGTTCTCAATAGGAATCCCTCCTCCATAATTACTGCCATAGGTGTGACCGAAACCGATCGGACTGTTTGAGTTTGTATCAGCCGCTCCAAGTCATCTTAAGGCTCACACGGAAACTGCGCGCATAGATTTCATCCAACAAAAAATGCGCACGACGCATGCGACAAGGTTAGACACACTTGCACGGAATTCATCCGACTGAACGTGCTTATAACACAGAAAGCTGACTACTTTTCTGTGGTAAAAATGGATTCCAATGCTTTGAAGAGGCGAGAATTGCTTTTAAAGCAGCAGAGAATATTATTGTTAATAATATTTCTGCACTTCTATAATTAACTCTTCGTTAAAATTTCTTAGTTCATGTTCAGCTCTCGCTTCGACTGAATAGGCCTCCATTTTTTAATTTGTTGTTATCGGAACTCGAAAGCAAAAGATGATGTAGTGGCAGCGAGCAATGTGATTGGTTGTTCGTTTGCTTCGAGCGGTAGAAAGTCGGACGAGCTCAAAGTCACGCGTGTTGTTCGCATGAGTTGTCCGACTTGTTCGTAAAAGATAAGTTGTCGCTTGAGTCGCGCACGACAACTTGTCGCGTGAAATCTGTGTAGATGTGTTTGAGCCTTTAGATGTATTCGTTAGGATTAAGATCAAACCATGAACAAACCATGCCCTATCAGGAGGTTTGGTCGTGTTGTAAGAGACAGACAAAAATCCAAGTTGTTGATAGTGCAGAATTGTCCAGAACATCGCAATACAGTTGAGATTTCGTGTAATCAAAAAGTGTTGCAAGCATAGGCAAACGACGAACCATCTCCAACAGTGTATCGATCGCAACTCATTGTTGGCAGACATCAGCGGAAACTGTCGCGCATTGCTCAATGCGACCGCACGACCACTTTACGACAAATCATCCACAGCAATAATGATAGTGAACGAGCGTTAAGGTCCATTTTAAAAACGGAAAACAATTTATTTGTGCAAAATATTTTATTGTTTTTAGAGAGAAAATTTAATTTAATTATCTACACTCCAAATAAAATAAACTGAGAAATGGTGAAAAATGATAAAACAAAACTTTTTTTAAAAGGAAAACACGAAATTTATCAGAGAAAAATACTTCGCAAAACTATATTTAATAGCCTGTAGATGGACGGCATAGAGAATAAAAACTTCCAAAAAAAACTTGCTCTACAGATTATGATCGTAGCATTAAATGACATATATTGAAGATTCATGTCGTTGGTCCAGACCGTCTATAATTCATATTGTAGGTGCAGCCTTTCAGCTACATTTGCTGTCAGGCCTTTTCGCGAGAGGACAAAACCTAGAGGAAAAGAAAGAACCTAAAACAAAATTTAGGTACTCTCATATAGGCTATTATCAGGCTCTGTCTGCAATTAAGAATGCTGACGGAATTCTAAGCAGTTTTGATACGTACATATCCATTATTTTTCCTTAAGATAGAGATAATTTGGACATTTTTTACTAAAGATACACATGAACGGTTCAATCTCCATTTTTATCATTTTTTAATTAATCTGATTTTTTGTTTGTTCATCTGGGTTACGAACACAACATAATCCTACCAATATTTGAAAAACTCAAGACAGACTATTTCAATTATATTAGCAGCTGTTGGAGCTGAGGCTGATGGAATTGCCTCAGCGGACGCCTAAACTTGAGATCTTAGAATCTAGGCGTCCAGGCGCACATGCTGTAAGTGGCAGGCAGCCCATATGGGGCTGCGTGGCTTATACAAACGCCTCAAAAACGAGGCCCGTTCACATCTGACGAGGTATCAGAAGGCCATCGGGAATGTGAAAAGGAAAGTCTGGTCTCCTCCGATGACCTCGCATAAACACTTAAATGATGAGTAGCGTTTTTTAAACGTAAACGGACTTAGCCGTGGCCATTCAAGGAGCAGAAAGGATCGAAGCTGAGTGGCCACTTTCCTCCATACGATCGAGGTTGATAAAGGATGGCCCTGCGATCGACTCCAACGGGCCAGCCAGAATTCTTTGTTTATGAAAGCGATCGCAACGGCCAGGTCCGGTTTTAATACCTCGCCAGTAGAATCGTTTAAGAGGAAGCACACAGACTGATATGAAAAATGTACCAGCCCATAATGCTGCCTCAAACGATCCCAGATCAACATTAGCAGACTTACGGTAGATCTAAGATTACAGTATGAAATCTTTGAAATTTCATCTATTGCTTTAGCCCACGTCCTTTTGAGAAGACGCAGCACTCTACTTGGCCTGCTCTGAAATTAATTAACATTAAAAAGCAGCCAGCAAGGAGCACTATCTGTTGTTTATCAGAAAAGATTAAAAGAAACTTTTTTATGCAAATCATTAACAATTTATTAGAGGATACGAAAAATACTTATTTATAATTAGAAAATGAGCTTAAAACGATTAGAGCGGTGCTTATGTGAGGTAACGCTTCTTCTGCCATCTAGTGACTCGAATTTATAACTGCAGTCTGCTAATAATTTTTAGGATTTTTACCGAAGGAAAGGCTAACATTCATCCGTCTTCTCCAATGAAATATTGTGTTAAAGCGCTAGAGAGAGATATATCTCAATAGGTTTGTTTTTCCTTAACATAAATATTTCTTTCAGTTTATTGGTGCTGGAGTATCCGACTTTGTGCAGTCCGACCATACAATCCCGTTCAAATGGGTATGGATGGTGATATTCTTCGCGAGCACGACACAGTGGCATGAATTGCATCTCAACACGCAGAATTCTGACCTCCCAGCCTGTTATACATGTATATGGGCAGTTTTAAACACTAGGTCTAATTTATTAGAGGATACGAATAACCCTTGTTTGTAATAAGGAAAAGACCTTAAAACGATAAGAGCGAAAACTTTCACGGAGTGTTGGTACGAGACAGCGCTTCTTCTGCCGTTTAGTGACTCGAATTTATAACTACGGTCTGCTGTTAATTTTTAGAATTTTTACAGCAGGAAAGGCCAGAGACAACGAAGGGAAAGGTTAACATCCATTCGTGTTCTAATGGGAAGTATAGTGTTAAAGTGCTATAGGGGTCAATAGGTTTTTTTCTTAACATAAAAATTTCTATCAATTTAATTGTGTCAGAGTATCCGGCTTTGTGCACTCCGACCATACCACCCAGTTCAAATGGCTCTGGGTGGTGATCTTCTTCGCGAGCACGACACAGTAGCTTGAACAGCCTCTTAACACGTAGAATTCTGATCTTCCAGCCAGTAGTTGTATGGCCCTTTTGATGACTGGGTAAAGGATCCAAGCGACCTGTATATCACTTGATACCGTGACTTTTAGGCGAATTCACTTGAATCATTCGCGTTGCTCTTTTGGAAACTAGTGGAATTTTTAATAATTTTACATTAAAATTTTAAATTTACACTGGCGGAAAAAAAATCCCAACACTACGAAGGACTTGTGTTAGATGAATGAAATTTAGAGAGTATATTCAGCTATGGTATTTATTCAATTGATTTAAGTTTCAAGGTTACAACTTATAGGGGGCGCCACCAGTACCACCCTGTACATGCAAATGAGACATTCCAATGACAGATATAAAGGAGATCAGACGCGCGTCTGTGTCACTTCAGACACTTGTGGACGTGTGTGATAGAGTACGTAAAACCTCGACGTGAATATGGGCAGCTAACCCATTTCGAACGAGGACGTGTAGTGGGCCTTCGAGAGGGTGGACTTTCGTTCTGTGCTATTGCAGAACGCATGGATCGAGACGTTGCCACTGTGTACAACTGTTGCCAGCAATGGTCCAGGGAAGGCAAGATTACCAGGAGACCAGGATCTGGAGACAGGATTGACCGGCGCATCTGCAGGATGGCTGTGGCAAATCGGACAGCATCTGCAGCAGACATTCGGGCTGCTGTGGCATCCAACGTCACTCCACGCACAATTCGGAACCGTCTCCTGGCCAGGAACCTCCACTCCCGGCGCCCGTGTGGCATGTTTGCCTCATACCCCTCAACACCGTGCAGCACGTCTTCAGTGGTGTCAAGCCAGAGCGACTTGGAGGGCAGAATGGAGATCTGTGATCTTCACGGATGAAAGTCGTTTCTGTCTGGGTCAGAATGATGGTCGCACAAGGGTCAGGAGGAGGAGTAGGGAAGTCCTGTTACCGAGCTGTATCCGTCGTCGGCATACTGGCCCCACCCCTGGCGTTATTGTATGGGGAGGGATTTCCTACGACAGCAGGACCCCCTGGTGGTTATCCCAGTCACCATGACGGCAAATGTTTACATTCGGATGGTTGTTGAACCCATTGTGCTGCCATTCATGGCTGGTATGCCAGGGGGGCTGTTCCAACAGGATAACGCTCGACCGCACACTGCCGCTGCAAGCCAACGTGCCCTTCAGGGTGTCCACATCCTACCATGGCCAGCACGATCACCAGATCTGTCGCCCATCGAGAACGTCTGGGACATGGTCGGACGCTGTGTCAGGGCTCTGTAACAACTGTAACAACTGTCGCTGATCTGACCATCCAGGTACAACAGGCATGGAATGCCATACCACAAAATGACATTCGGCATCTCTACGACCGTATGCATGCACGAGTGCAGGCCTGCATAGACCAGCGCGGCGACTAGAGCGGGTACTAGGTTGGTTTGGTTTGTTTGGTATCAACGTCCTTTTCAACTGCTATGGCCATTTCAGGACGGTGTTATAGGGGCCGCAAATTTTGCCTCGCAAGGGTTCTTTAACGTGCAGCCGGCAAACGACTACACGGGACCAACGGCTTTACTTCCCTTCCGAAGGAAGTGCGTGATCTCAGGATTTTCCCCCTGAAAAAATCCTCGTCGTCCTCGGCCGGGGTCGAACCCGCGTCCTCGGGCATCAGAGGCGATCACGCAACCCCTGAGCCACCGAGGCCGATACAGCGGGTACTAAAGTTTGTGCTTTTCACCATGTACAGGGTGGCGCTGGTGGCGCCCCCTATAAGTTGTAACCTTGAAAATTGAATCAATTGAATAAATACCATAGCTGAATATACTGTCCAAATTTCATTCATTTAGCACAAGTCCTTCTTGGTGTTGGGATTTTTTTTTCCGCCAGTGTATTTCTAAGAAAGCATTTTTGAATTTTATTTAACAATTTAGTTTGTTCAACAATTTCTATAAGTTTTGAAGGTAAGTATAATTTGGCTTTCCAGTAGATTGGATTACTGGGAATTATTATATCCCATCAAGCAGAACAGCATTAAAGAGCTTACTCTTACTAGGGTGTTTCGCTATGAGGGTCATGGATGATTTTTTTTTTGCAAGATGAAGCCCTGTGCAGATCAATGATGTATATTAAAGCCCTTCTAATTATATCGTTGGTTGAATAGATTAAAAAACAACGCTATCACCACAGGATTCTTTTAAATGGCTAATAACAAAGTGCATTGTATGCATTAAGGCCTTTCTTATTCTTTCGAATTTTTCAAATGTCTACAGCCTCAACCAAAATTTCAGTGGCGTGGCGAAAAACATTGGGCCTGCATTCCGTAAACGTAAATTTTAAGGCAGCAGTTCGTTTGGCAAATCAAAAGAAGAACCCACTAAATAACATGATAACGGAGTATCTCTTACAAGAGATTCAATAAAACAGAACTTGAATTTTAGTAACAGTGGATAGGGCAGTGTTTTACCATTAAGCTAACAGTACACTTGCGATTGGGACTGGTAATCCGTTAGAGCCAATCAATCCCAAGACTAACTGCATTCAACGAGAACAGCGCATGTAATAGGTACAAAACCGTAAACGATTGCACAAAAATCTGCTAGTTCTATGAATCCAGATTCCCAGTGCATCATTTTGATGGTCTAGCCCGTATATGATGATACTTCGGACCATAGTAACTACAAGTATGGTTAGTTGTGCCCCGAAATTTAAAGGAATTGGAGGAGCTATTGGGCGATTAGCAGAAGTCTCGCAATGGCGCTGTTGTGCAGGCTAAAGGAGGTCTATCTTATTAAGTAGGTTATCATAGTGTAGGAACTCCTTTACTTGCAAAATAGCTGATATAATGTACAGGGTGTTGTTAATCAAATTTAGGGCTTATTATTGGTAGAAATGTGATTAACAATGGTCGAAATATGATGATGTATGAGCGGATGGGCTACCCGGCAGTACTGCCCTGTATTTATTTGCAGCACCCTGTATACGAGCTATGCTAATGCTAGATAGAACTTGTAATATTCTCTTTTTTTCACTTAATGTGCTACGGAAGAATTTCAGGATCCGCTGCAATGCGCCACACTTTTGCATGAACCAGTAAGTTGGACCAAATTCTTCTTTTAGAATGCTATTAACCGCATAACATGAGGTCGTATTTCTTCCAAAATAAAAATTCAATTTTATGTTGAGCAGCATGTTTATATAACATTTCACCGCCTTATACCTGATAGGGATAAATCACGAATCCACATATGAGCGTTAGTGGGAAAGAAGGTTGAAAAGAGGAAGGAAGCGAGAAGGTGACAATTCCATTGATGCCATTGAAGGTGACCTCTGATACCAGGTTAATGATATGTAATTCAATTTTAAAGTCATTAACTCCCCCGTAAGAAATCGAGGCAATTTCTTTCCGATGACAGAGAACGGATCGAACGCTGAGTCGAAGAGCGAAACGTGTTTGCCGCTGCTAATCTTGCGATTTCTCATTGTTCATTTTCGCAGATAATTTAAAGAGAGTTGGCTAAGTGCAACGAACGAATGAGTCAGATCTGTCAGAGTTCATTTCATAGGAAGAGACAAGAAATTCGCTTTGAAAGTCTTCTAACTTGTTCAACGCCTTTACTGAAAAGTCAGTGAAGTAAGAGTCTCTCGTATTTTAATGAGGTATGTGAGACAGTGTTTGAAATGTCAGACATAAGCTCGAAACGCTGATATTTATTTAATAAACGAAGAAGAAAGAGAAACTTAAATCTGATTTCATTCTAAAGGTATTTACAAGAAGCTCTCTCTGTTTTTACTGGGTTTCTAACGGCTGCTTTATTACACTGTTATGAAATTTTAATCGGATAAGAGATGTTATTGTAGTTCTCTTTAGAAAGTTCTAGGATTTGTATTTTTAAATTGGATTTATATTTATCAGTCTTCCATCGTTTGTTTACTTGGAAGTCAGTCTTTGATACGATAACGAATTTAAAGGTAAAGCGTTGACTTCAAAGCAAAGGCTTTTTTTTTCTTTAGAAAAGTTCCGACAGATTGCATTTTCTTCGCTCGTAGAGACAGATGAAAAAAAGACACACATAAAAGAAAAAAAAAGAAAATGATAAAAACGCGTTGTTTTGAATGGTAGTGAGTACATTAGAGCTGAAATTCGGGGGAGGGAGGAGGGATGAGGATGAGATTAGTCGGTTGAATGAAGGGTTTCGTTGCGAAGTTAATTACGGAGCTCTGCCGGTCATGGCAACATCGATCGAACAGAAATTTGATAATGTTCTAACAACTCATGTCATTTAATTAAAATTGTAAAATAATTTTTTTTTAATTTTTTTTTTAAAAAGGGTGAATGGCTTCTTCTATATAAAACAGAATAATTTTCATATTTAACGTTTTATTTTCTTATCACCTTATTTTTAATTTGTATCGACTGAAAAACATGTTAACAACGCAAGGAAAAACATTTGGAGACGGCCTATTTGATAGCGGCGACGAGCCATATACTTGTGGTCCCTTTTTCGAAGCCAGGTCGTGAAATTTTTCCTTTCGCTTAACATGTTTATCTTCTGTTGGAATATTATCTCCAGGATTTATTTATTACTTAGTGTTTGAACAGCTTTCTGGTGGTTTTAATAGAGAGGCAGTCTCAATCAATCTTTAGATTGGGTACCTGCCCTATCATGAGGCTACCTCTTTGTATCAGTGTTTGCCGTGGTCTAATTAGTAGAGGTGTATAAACTCGTGATTCTTTGTTCGAACTAATCGGAAATGTTCCTTTTCGTTTTTCTTTTATTTTTATTATTATTATTTATTTATTTATTTATTTATTTATTTATTTATTTATTTATTTATTGGGATCCAATATGTCCATGCCAGAGGACGACGAGTTGGGTCCCTGGATGGACCTGGATTGACGACTGCTGTATGATGGTCGCAGCAGCCGGGGGGTGAAGATTGTGGTATTAATGGTCGCCCATCCAGTGACTAGCCGTGCCTGATGTTGCTTAACTTCACTATTTATTAAGTACCGAAAGGTGCTTTATGCTATCAGTGTGGGGAAACGTGTCTGTCCGTCTGTCTGTCTGTCCGTCTGTCTGTCTGTCTGTCTGTAACTCAAACTCCTCCGAGGCTATGAAAGATTTTCAAAATCTGTTTTCGTCAGTCGATGAATATGGTTCATGGCACGAACAAGTTACAAATATTATCTAAATCGGTTCATTGGCACGTGCATGAATGGTACCTCTATTTTCCCGCCTAGCAATTTTCTATGGGAAGATATATTGACTAATATATCAAACAAATTGTAATGACGAGATAGATGCGGTTATTCATTACTATTTTCGTCAGTCGATGAATATGGTACATGGCATGAACAAATCACAAATATTATCTAAATCGGTTCAATAGCACGTGCACAAATGGTACCATCACGACCCCACCTAGCAATTTTCAATGAAGAGATATATTAGTTAATATGTCAAACAAATCGTAATGACGAGATACAAGCGAATATAAATTACTATTTCGGCCATTGATAATTATGGTTCAGGAAATGAACCATTTTGAAAATTGTTGCAATCGAAACATTGGCACGTGCACTAATGGTACTCTTATGACACCATCAAGAATTTTCAAAGATAGGATATATCAAACAAACAGGGATGATGTATCATAAATGAATATAACGTAAAATTAATGATAGTCCAAATTGGTTTCATGGAACCTGGTTTAGTGGAACCATGATGGTTCATTAGAACTTTCAACGCTAAAATATTGCATGTAATATACCAAACGACTTGGAATGACGTGTCATAAATGAATATAACGTAAATTAATGATAGTCCAAATTGGTTTCAAGGAAACTGGTTTAGTGGAACCATTCTGGTTTAGTGGAACCATCATGGTTCATTGGAACCTTCAATGCTAAAATATGGCATGTAATATATCAAACCATTTGGAATGAGGTGTCATGAATGAATATAACGTAAAATTAATGATAGTCCAAATTGGTTTCAAGGAACCTGGTTTAGTGGAACCATGATGGTTCATTGGAACTTTCAATGCTAAAATATGGCATGTAATATATCAAACGACTTGGAATGAGGTGTCATG
>JAHWFO010015474.1:4757936-4774514 GCA_023313115.1 Rhysida immarginata
TGTAATATATCAAACGACTTGGAATGAGGTGTCATGAATGAATATAATATAAAATCCATGATAGTTCAAATTGGTTTCAAGGAACCTTGTTTAGTGGAACCTTTATGGTATAGTGGAATCATTATGGGTCATTGGAAATGTCATTGCCAAAATATAGGATGTAATATATCAATCGACTTGGAATGAGGTGTCATGAATGAATACAACGTAAAATTAAAGATAGTCCAAATTGGTTTCAAGGAAGCTGGTTTAGTGGAACCTATATGGTATAGTGGAACTATTTTGGGTCATTGTAAATTTCATTGCCAAAATATGGCATGTAATATATCAAACGACTTGGAATGAGGTGTCATGAAAGGATATAACGTAAAATTAGCAATAGTCCAAATTGGTTTCGAGGAACGTGGTTCAGTGAAACCATTATGCGTCATTGGATATTTCAATGCTAAAATATAGCATGTAATATATCAAACGACTTGGAATGATGTGTCATGAATGAATATAACTTACAATTAATGATAGTCGAAATTGCTTCAAAGGTAGGTGGTGTAATGGTCCATTAGAAACTTACAATGTTAACATAGGGCAGTTTAAAATTGAGTTTCGCGAGTGGTTTAGTTTAACCTTTCGGTACTTGGTTATGTCATTTCTTAATGGTTTATTTATTTATTTTTTGATTATTCTTGGGTACATTAGGTAATAATATTATTAATATCTGTATAAGTACAGTTAAACTAACAATATAATATAACAGTATAATATTTATTAATTTAAGTAATTTACTATAAAAGTATAAAGTAATTTAATACAAATTTTTCCAAAATACAGACCAATGAGCCAAGAAATGAAAACTATCCAAGAGCCGAAGCTCATATTGGACAAGTTATAATAAAAGAGAAAAATAAGGAAAATAAAAAATAAAGTATTTAAACTATTTTTTGATTGGAAAAAGATGAAGGTGTTCATTGCGTTTTTTTTTATTTCAATACGCCAATTCTAAATCAAAGGTTCACATTTTATATATAGAGGAATGAGATTATATAGTATATTCTTTTAGAAAGAACATAATATTCATGAGAGGCAAAGGTATGGTTTATTTGAGGTATTTGTATCGGGTATGAAAACATACGAGGGTTGTTCATGAATTTTTGCCTCCTGGTCTGTAACTTTTTTATTTTTAACCGATTTTCAAAATTCTTATTGTATCTGATACTTACATTTGTCTTCTGTGTAATATACTGTTCACTTTTCGACATAGTCCCCATCTCTTTCCACGCATTGCGCCAACGCGTGACTAGTCGAGTGAACCCGTCGGAGAGGAATTCCGGGGTTATTGTCTCGACACAAAGATTGAATGGCAGCTTTGGACCCTCTTTTGCAACACGATAACGCCCATCCGCACACGATCGCCATACGCCAGAGACGTTGCAGCGCCTACAGTTCAAAGATGAAAAACTGCAGTTCAAAAATGAAAGACTTTGCACCTTGCGACTTTCACCACTTTCCAAAGAAGAAAGAGCATTTTAAGGGACATGAGTTGCGTTCTGACGACGAGGTGAAAGACGCCATTCAATCCTCGTGTAGACAACAACCCCGAAATTCCTCTCCGGCGGGTTCACCCGACTAGTCACGCGTTTGCGCAATGCGTGGTAAGGGACGAGGACTATGTCGAAATGAATAGTGCATTACATAGAGGACAAACGTAAGATCAGATACAAACAGAATTTTGAAAATCGGTTAACAAATAAAAAATTTACGGATCAGGAGGCAAAAATTCTTGAACAACCCTCGTGTATTTGGCCTTCTTAACAATTGTGTAAACAAAGCGAAGAATTATTCTGTAAAATTATATCATTTGCAATTTTTAATATAAATAATTTTCTCATTGTAAGGAAATGTAGTAGACAATCATTACTAAATAATATTCTCAAAATAGCATTATAATAACCCTCGAGTGTTTTAATGAGTTTTATATGAGCCTCCCCATATGAAAATTTCATACTGAATAACTGAATAGTTGAAAGAAAAATTTCGTAGAAATGGTGTGGGTGCACCCTATTCCAAAAGCGTCCTTGCAATAAATCAACTTCTTGCCTGAATTGATTAATTTCACTGGTTTAATGTTTTTCAAGGAGGCCAAACATTATTCACCTAAGTGAAAACGCTTTTGGAACAGGGTGTACATAATACTTCGATTGAAGTGAAGTCCATCCAATATATTTTAATGATTGGCAATGTAAATCCCAATTCATTCTAGCCTCTATAATGTCATCCAGATAATTAAAATTCTTTGTCTGCTGTAGATATCCACATCCATTTGAACAAATGTCCTGACACAAAAATCTATGAAAATTTGTTAATATTGGAGCATTATCTCCAGTATGACATCATCGGTCGTCAATTTTTAGCTGATACGGAACGAAATCAAAATGTTTTTATAACTTCTTAATTTTCTTTCAATATTAGCATATATTTTATTCTTTTTATAGAATATAAAATATTTAAACTCTGATTTGTGGTATATACAAAACCCGCCAAAAATGTACACACACTTTAAAAGATGCCAACTTTGCCCAAGCAGCAGTTCGTCTGAAAGCTAATGAGCACCTCTTGTAATTGTAGAGGTCAAATGTACTTGTTTTCTTCTCGTGATGCCTGAATAATTTTAGTATTAAAATATTTATACATGTTGTTCTTTTGCTGAAATGCGTATATATATTTTTTGTCAGACCGTTATCTTTCATTGAAGAGAAATAAATTACTTTCGGTGAGAGCGTCGAGTATCTCGTCATAGATGACAAGGCTAAAAGCTCTACAAAAAACGATAATAACTTTCAAAATTAAATTTAAATCTTACAGATATGTAAAATTTACTTGGAAAGAGGATCCCCATCCACATTGTTGCTGTGCTTTCAGTCAATAGCCAAAATTCGCGCTTGTGAGAGCCTTTTAAGGTTGTCTTCCCAATTATTGATTAAGCGCTGCACTTCTTCGACCTAAAATTCTGAACATGGTTTTCTAACATTATCGAGAATAGATTTGTTAGAGGTCACGTACTTTTAGTAAAAGAATTTCTTATATTAAGGTTAATAATCTATTAAAACATGTTCTTTCAAACAGAAATATTTGTATATTCCACCAGTTCATACGGCCAGTGTTCTTCTCACTGTAGAAGATTTCACTGAAAATGAATAAAAAATTTAGGAAAACCTGAAAAATCTTAAATTCACAACTGGCACATATTGTTGGAAAAGGTTAGAAGAGTTCCGAAGATAAAACCATTTCAAAAGAAAGTGACATTTTCTTACTATTTTGTTTCCAAACTTTTACATATAATTATTTAGAATGTAAGGATTTAATCTGATTGTCTTTGTTTGGAATTTGTTTCCCACAATCTTCATTTACTTTATTATTGTGGAATTGCATCGACCAGAGGCTCTTGTCATGCATATAACTGCAGTTTATAATAGCTTCTAATAACTTTCAAATTACTTTGGTAATTTTGACAAGTTTTGATCTTTTAGCGATTTTCTAAGTTAAATTAAAATGTTACAAGTTTGAAAAAATTTTACATGGAGAACGCGTGCTGTAGATTGTTATGTCTATAAGATGCTCTTCAAACGAAACTTTTCAGAAAGTTTTCCACTTTTACTGTTTTACACAGCTTGAAAGTATGGCATAAAACCTAAGGAAACATAGTGGTTATTTTGCAAGATCTCCATCTACAGGGGCATTCAGGTAGAATATTGAACATTCTGGATCCCAATTTTATCACCTACTTATGGCTGCTCGACTTGACGATCGCTCCTTTTTTATGTCCTTTCCCATAGTAAATAACACCTTCACAGTCACGTCCAAACAGGCCGAGAACTTGGTTAAATATTAACTAAAATGCCGTAACCTGAAATATCAGCTTTTTTTAAACCCTAGATTTTGCTGAATGGTTTAAATTCAGCGAAGACCGATCATTGGCACTAATTGGCTCCAGTCGTTAATGCAGCGGGAGCTACAAATGTATATTTATATCATTTTAGCAATCAGTATATTTTACCCTGCTTTCTATTGTTGTTTTTATTGGGGTATTTATATAGTGAAAAATTTTGTTTGATTGTTGTCCAAATTTGAACTTTCGCAAAAAAAAAAAAATAATAATAATAATAATAATAACCTACGGGGAAGAAGGAATTCCTCGACATTTTATTCATTACTTCCTTCAATTTTCTTTATCACCCAATCAAATTTCCTTCTGGAATTATGAGAAATTTTTAGTATGAGGATAGATCACATAATACCCCTAATATTTCAAATTTATATTTTCTTTACATAAACTATTTCTCTCAAGCAATTCAAAATGATTTATACGGCCTTACGCCAGCGCTAAAGAAGTGCATGAGTGACTTGCCCGTACTAGCTCTTGTTCTGCCCACGTCCTTACTGCATAAGCTACATCATCTTCAAAACCCTGTAACGTGCTGATGCTGTAAGATGATGCCCGGCGTCCATGCTGCTCCAATCGACTGCACAACTTTAATGCATAGTGCATACAGCATTTGTGAATGGCCATATTGGTTCTGTCTCAGGAATAACAAGTCATTTCATTTGTTACACGAAGTAACAATAGTTATTTGTAACGCGAGTCATTCAAAATTCTTTTTTTCTCTGTTTTTTTTATCGGCTGAGAAATTAAAAGAAATTGGGCAATGCTTTCTCTAATGTACCGGGTGGGCAAGAAGTAACGTGAGGTGTTTAGAGCTCGCTAGCGGGAATTCTATTAGGCCAAATGCAGTACATTTTGGTGTATATACTTAGTGGAACATGCAGTTTCGATTTCTGCAAAAAAAAAAAAAAAGTACTAAAAGTCGCCATAGGGGGCGCTTATTTCAAGAAAACAATGAATACCTAATTGTCAAATGAACAAATACCGTACAAACCAACTTTAGTAACAACAATAAACAATGTTTTATTTTTAATTACAAATGTGTTTCAATATGACCACCAGTGTGCTGTTCCAATAGCTGCATGCGGTACACGACATTTTCTACGGCAGCTCGCAGCATATCTGCATTAATTACCGTAGTCTGATATGTAACGTTATTTGATCCTTTAAGGTTGAGAGGTCAGGAACATGTGCTTGATACACAAGGCTTTTCAAATATCCCCATAACCAAAAATCACAAGGGTTGAGATCAGGCGACCTGGGTGGCCATACCATGGAAAATGCACGACTAATTATTCTGTTGTCTGAAAAACGTTCTCGCAAGATCTGCTGCAACTGACATCCGATGTGCGGTGGCGCACCATCCTGCATAAAAATGGTAGAATCCAGACAACCCTTTTCCTGCAATCGTGGTATCACAAAATTCTCAAGCATCTCGGCATACCTGGCAGAATTGACGGAACAAGTCACCGATCCACGGGGACGGATTTCTTCAAAAAAGTACGGGCCGATGATGAAAGAAGCAGTAAAGCCGCACCATACTGTTAGTTTCGGTGAATGCATAGGAGTTGGCAGACACACTTGTGGATTTGATGCAGCCCAAATACGGCAGTTGTGGGTATTGATATCACCATTCAAATAAAAATGTGCCTCATCACTCCATAAAATTTGCCATGGTCATGCATCATCCACTTCCATACGTGCTAAAAATCTCAACGAAAAGTCAGTTCGGGTACGTTCATCTCCAGGAAGCAATTGTTGAATAGGTGTGAGTTTATAGGGATAAAATGTCAATATCTTATGCAATATTTTCCTCACCGTCGAATATGGGATATCTGTTTGGCGTGCTGTTGCGTGTGCACTGCTGGTACCCTGCACAGTAGTCATCTCCTGTTCCACAACAGCAGTTGCAACTTCTTCAACGTGTTGCTGCCAGATTCGTTTGCGTCCCCGGCCTGGTTGCACTCCTAGAGTTCCGGTAGATTCAAATCGTTCAATCATTTTCCGTAAGTTAGTTATGCTCATCGGTCCTCTTCGTAACGTTTTCAATCGCCGGAATTCACGAAAGGCAGCACTTGCATTGTCGTTCTTCTGATAAAACAACTTGACTAATAACGCCCGGTCAGGCAGAGTAAGCGTCATCGTCAGGCCATTCGTTCGTGAATGATGGGAAATCCTCAGCCTTGCCTTTTATTGACATGATTGCTCAACACGAAACGCGCTTATGCAAATGTATTCATTGTTTTCTTGAAATAAGCGCCCCCTATGGCGACTTTTGGTACTATTTTTTTTTTGCAGAAATCGAAACTGCATGTTCCACTAAGTATATACACCAAAATGTACTGCATTTGGCCTAATAGAATTCCCGCTAGCGAGCTCTGAACACCTCACGTTATTTCTTGCCCACCCGGTACATGTGTTTTTTCAAGATTTGTGTAGGATACTTTTTTTTATATGAATTAGAGCGAGGAATATTAAATTCGATTTATAAGCACTGCATCGGAAGGAATTGATGGAAATATACGGAGTAACTACATTTATACAGGGTATTTAAAATTTCAAACAAATATTTGGAAGTATCCTATTTTTTAATTTGTCATATTTATTACCAGTTAAATGTAGGGCCGGGTTAAAAAAGAAAACAGGGATTGAAATATTTTTATTCTCGGCGTAAGATTATATCAAATAGGTTCTAGTATAACAGTCGCCCAAATGAAACTGAAATTGTTGTGAGTGCGCCGTCGCTTGAAGAGGCAGAATGCTGCATATGCGCCGAGAGAGGGCTCTGATGGAGAGCGTGGAAGGAAGGTCACCGGCAATAGTTCGGATTATGGATTCTTCCAAATGCAGTTAACATGGAATTTTTAACCTTACACAAACAAAAAACAGCAATCAAGAATCGTCGACATGGCATGTTGTCCAAAAGGATAGTGCTTGATAGTGCCCGCCCTCATTTGGCTACTGCGTGCAAAGATTTGTTGCAGTGATTTCGATGGCAAGTCCTCGAACATCCTCCATATAGCCCCGACCTCTCACCTTGCGACTACCTGTTTTTGGTCCACTCAAGAAAGCTCGGAAAAAACAGCAATTCGCAGACAGTGATGAGGTTCGGGTCGCCGTTGAAGAATGGTTCCAAGCCCAATCCCCAAGGTTCTTTACCCAGGGTATTCATCATCTCGTGTACCGCTGGGACGCCTGTATCAAGACAACAATGTATAGGCATTTTGCTCCGTATGTATTACTCTTTATTCCATATACTTACCACACTGATACTATTAAATCATTTGCCAAACCGATAGCGGTCCCACTTTTATTTGGGAAATTCAGCAGGGGGAATATGACATGATTTTTCAGCAACAGAATCGCTTAACATTTTGATTGGCAGGTAATTCTGTGTCATAAGTGTCGTTCATTTATGATATTAGTGTCACTCATTTATGAATGACGGGGAAATCAAAGAGTAAAAAAAGTCGCTTGATTAAGCTGAGATATACTGTAGGTATAGAAGATATTGATCATTCTCAGGGTTTTTCAAACCTTCTCAAGATAGAGGCCTCAACACCGTCTTTTTCTAATAAGATGGGCCAATTTAAATACGTGTCTCATTTGTTTAACTAATTCTTTCACAGAAGGGATAATTCGCTAGCATATCTGGACACGAACAAATATGCTTTACCAAATAAGAGGAATTGTATTCGAAAGCAATTCTGAAAATACAATATGTGTGCTATCGCCAGTCATTGCATTTGTCTCTTTTTGCATATGATATTTCTCATCTCATCAAATTCTTAGTTTACCAAGCTCAGCTGTTTAGTGACCGAAGCTTTGTCAGAAGAGCACCTTAGGATCTGTTTTTGCAGACATTGACATTATTTAATTATAAGGAGTGAATCCTGATTTTGCACTTTTTAAGCATGACTCCAAGCAATTTGCTTCTTTCCATATAGCGTGGTTCACAAGAGCCTTGCCTTAAGATGACATTTGCATCAAACGTCATGTTTTCTTTTTTTCTTGTTTTCTTAAACCTCCACGTGCATTTTTGCTCTTTTAAATATTTAACTTAAAAGTTTATGTTTGAAAACTTACCATTTCACATGTCTAAGGCAAAAGTAATTTACTAAACGATATTCTAAATTATTCCATCCTTTTATATGTCTTGATGTAATCATTATTTAAATTGAGCGGTGCATTTTTGAAATTACCATAATTTGTATTAAAGAATGCAGCAGTAACCTATTCATTGGATCGATGCTATTATACAGAAAGCTTAAAACCTCATAAGGAGAAAAGAAACGCTCTAAATAATTATGTTATTTATAATTTTGTGCTCTTTACGGTAACAAAAAAAAATCACCTATTATACCAACACTTCATATTCTTAACTAAAGTAAAGATAAAAGTTTTTAATTTAACGTATAAAATTCCCATTAAAATCTCGAGGTCTTGAATGTTTTTCCCCACCTCCCGTTCTTGGAAATCGTTTTTCTTAATGATTATCGCGCAGGAGACATTTTAACGTCGCCGCTGCGGTTTTCATTAACAAAACTTGTGTCACATTGTCATTTGAAATTCATGCAAGAAACCTTTCGCAGGTAAAATAAGAGAAAGGCAGTTCATAAGGATAAAGTGTATTCGTGTCTCGTAATCCTGAAAAATAATAAATAACACTAAGGCTATTATAATAGGAAAAAAAAAATAAAGGACGCTCGCGTTTATGTAAAGAGAAAAAAATCTTTTTAATCGTTTTAAGCGTTTCATCCAATTACCTAACGTCATCTAAAGATTAGCTCGCTATTCCCTTTTATGGCTGTCTAATGTACACATTATAATTTATATCTACTTATTAAAATGAGAAATATAGCTATGAACTTGGTTTTTAAGAACTAACACGGACTGTCACTGAGATTAATCGTGAGATTATAAAGCCATACATTACATTGAAATGAGTTTATATATCTTTTGGAGGGGGGAAGCCATGTTCGTTTACGACCTGAAAGCTGCAATTAAACGGAACGTAGATTCAATATCGCTTTGCCAACACTAAGAAGTGTTTGCAGTGGGACTTAGTAATGATTTGAATTATAATTTTTATACAACATCAACAGGATATTTAATTTATCCCCTTTTGCATTTCGTGTCCGTTTACATTGAATTCATCAAAGCCAAGTTAATCCTATTGATCGCTTTCAGGTGGAAAGAACAATGAAAATTAATAATTGCTGGAGTTTGTGTCCCCAACCTCTTTGTGTATTTCAAATAATATTCTCATACAAAATGAAATTTTAATTGATTTCTCTCCTCCTCCCGTTTCATTGAAAAACAAAGGAAAATATAAAAATAAATGACATGCAAAATGATCGAAAAGCCATCTAATTACTGATTGCTGAAGCTAATAAATGAATTTTATCGAATTTTCAATGGTTGTCAGTACCAAATTTATGAAAAATACATAAAAAAAAAATTACCATGATCTGCAAAGAACTGTAAAGCCTTCTATCTATAATTACACTGCGTGACACGATTTTTGTACCCGATGAACTGGTAGCTTTAATACATTAGTTTGCTAGCACTAATAGAGGAAACTGTCTTTAAAGGTCGAGTGCCGTACATGTACTATTATTGTGCTCCTTGTATAACCGAGCGCCGTTTACAGGGTGACAATTATTGAGATATATGAAATAAAAAATCAAATTTTCAAAAACTACTGAGTTCAAAAGTTTTATTCAAATGTTAAAAGTAACTACAGATAGTCGGATTTATTTTATGACATGTTCGATATGCTTGCCATCAGTGGCAATGATGTGGCGCAGACGAAGAGCAAAATTCTGCAAAACTCGCTGAAATGTCGAGATATCGATGCTTTCGATGTCCTCCTGAATGGCTGTTTTGAGCTCAGCGATGGTTTCGGGATTACTTGCGTAAACTTTGTCTTTAATATTGAGTCACAAGGGTTGAGATCAAGAGAATATGGCGGCCAAGCGATTCCCATTCCAGTGGCCTCTGGTAACCCCAAAGCCAGAATGTGCTCTCCAAAGTGCTCTTTCAGGACTTCAAACACTCTATTGGTCCGATGGGGTCGTGCTCCGTCCTGCATGAACCACATCTTTTCGAATTCTGGGTCATTTTGGATAATAGGGATATCATTTTCTAAAATTTTCGCTGTAGGCTTTCTAGTACTCGAGTCCGCCTTGTCGTGGGTTCGAATCCCGCCGTGGGCATGGATGTTTGTTTGTCCCGAGCTGCGTACAGAGGCGCAAAAGGCGCAAAATGACCTTAGTAGTCGACGCCAAAATTTCTAATATACCAACCAACCAATCTAAAATTTTCAACGAAAAATGAACAATAACAACAATACGAGTGCGCATGCTCAAAAAATCCCAACATGCCCTGCATTCAACCTTCAAGTTTTAACTGAATCTGGTCAATTGTTCAAAAGTTATCAAGTTTTTTTTTTTTCATATAGCTCAATAATTGTCACCCACATTCGCCGTAAATTATTAGTAACTCTGTGTAGTGCTCAGAAGTGTACGCATTGGCCATACTGTACAGTAGACAGTAAGTACAGGTCACATCAGTAATTGATAAAATTGGTTTTAATAGTGAATAAAAACATAATATAAGGGGGGTGCCGTGGGCTAGGCTTTCACAGAGCAAGCCAGCTCTGGAAGTTAAGCTTCGCCTAGCATGGCTAGTAACTGGATGGGTGACCCCATTCATTGAAGAGAGTTCTTACTCCTCCCCCCGTGCTTCGGAGGCCACGTTAAGCCGTCGGTCCCGGATGCTACGACCGCCACCCTGTAGCATTCGTCAAACGCTGGCTGAAGCTGAAAAATGCATCTCCTAACCCATCTGGTCAGCGTGGGAGATTAGACCAAATACCCCCTCCCCCCTATGGTGGGAGAGGCTTATGTCCTGCAGTGGATAAATACAGGCTGAGTATTTATCCTTTTTTACATAGTATAAATTTTATGTTTGTTCAAATCTAGCCACGCAGATTTGTGTGATTGTTGGGTTTGTAAGCCGCATGTCGACGTTTATTTCTTGGACATACGTACTATGTTGTATTTTTCAATAAACGGTTCGTTCTTTCCAAAATAGCTTATGGTAATCAGTTTGTGCTCATTCAACATATGGTCACACCATTTCAGTCAACTATGCTCGGTTTGCCGCTAATGGCTGTTGTGGTCGCGAATTGAAAATCCAAGGTTTGTTGTAGATATCATATCGAAATATCAGCTTGCACTAATTTGCTTTGAAGAAGGTGTGCATTTCTAAGAGGATCTTCAAGGGAACATTATTGAAGAGATTAAAAATATTTTATCCATTTATCACATGATACGAAATCATCCCCATAAATCAGATATTAGTGGGCAACTCCGATACAAAATAATAATGGGGGGAGGCCGTGGCCTGGTGGGCTTCCACTGAACACACAACTTCAGGGAAGTTAAAGCAACATCAGGCACGGCTAGCCACTGGTTGGGCGACCATCAGTGAGATACGATATCCCCCCCCCCCCCCGGCAGCGAAAAATAACTTACCGATAATATTCATACAGGTCCATCCAGGGACCCAACTCGTCGGCCTCTGGCCATACAGGCCCTGGATAGACGTATTGGATTACAATCAATAAATAAAAAAGAAAATGTTTGTCCAGAGAAATCTCATCCAGCCTTTTACGTCAAAGAGAGCTAAAATGTGAAAACTGTTTCTAAACCAACAGGCAATTCATGCATTCGTTACATTTTAATAATGTGCAGTGAGCATAAAAATGCTCTTTGATTTCAAGTGCCGTAGTTATAAAATCAGAACTTATTAGGAGAGCATCTGATAAAAAAAATCCAATTTATGTGTTCGGCCTTTTGCTTGATAAATTCTGATGGAGAAGATAATGGAATATTCCCCTAATTTTATCTTGCGAGATTTTTAGAAGTAGAAGTTGAACCTTAAAAAGAATTCATGGAAGTTGACGGTGAAGAGTCGTCGTCATTTCTCGAAAGAGACATCAGGGCCAAAGTTGAAGAAAGAAAAGGAAAAAAAAAACGGAATCGTATAAGTTGGTAGGAGGAGCGAGAACCATTCGAGTTCAACCCGTTAAGTACAAGGTTTGAGAGCGACGGTTGGTTGAGTCGGGGATCGTAACACGGGGCGCCTTTGATTGTAAACTACCGTGATTGATGAAAAGATGGCCAACAGAAAACGGGGGAATTTTTAAGAGGTTTTCTATCCCCCTCTTCCCCTAAAGGGAGTTGGAGAGGAGATAGAATGTTGGCTCCCTTCATTTCTTTTACGTGTTTCCTCTCATCTTTTTTTTTTTCTCTCCTTATTTTTTCGTTTTCTCTTTCAGTTAGTCGATAATCGGAAAAAATGATTTTAGAGCAGAGCTAGATTCTGTGTCCTCCATTAAAGCGTGTGGGAGGACGGAAGTTTCGAAGATGATTCGAGGAGCGGAAATGATAGCCACGAATGGAATGTTCAATTCACTTTGTGTGGATGGGGCATCTGTCGCCGCGAAATTGAATTTTAACTTTGATTGTGGGGAGTTAAATAAGGGGGAACTTTAAAAAACATTTTTTTTTTCATCCTGAGACCATTCCCCTTTCGGAACAAGTCATCAGTAACATTGGCTTTTTCTTTGCCCGCCCTCTGGTGAAAAATGGTCGAACCTACGATTAGAAGCGGGGCGTCTTTTTTGACGCACTGTGTAATTGAATAGGCTCCTTGCATAAAGCTTTTGCACTCCGGATGTGGAAGAGAAGCTGCCATTTAGCGAGACACGTGAGGGTTTGGGAAGGCGTACTCGTGCCCACGCGCCTTTTATTGAGACTCACTGCTTTGCCTCCATCTCCACCCCCCGACGTTAGTACTTGGAGCGGCTTTTGTACTTTTGGAAGGAAGTCGAAAGGAGAAAAACTCGAAGAACCTTGAAAAGCAAGTTGGATGGAAGGCACGCCTTTGAAGGAGAAAACTTTATAGACAGCCAAGTAAAAAGGAAACCTCTACATTCGTAGGGGGTAGAAAGTAAGCAAAAACGCTAGAAGAATGAAACGTTAATTGGTCTTTTCTTAAAAACGGTTTAAAATTGTTAGCTACTGCCATGTGATTAAGCTTGACTGAAATAAAGACTTCATTTAGTTTATCGATTTTACTTATCCGAATAATTGTTAAAAGTTTATGCGAAGTTTAAGTAAACGATAGCACATCAAGTAATTCAGTGTGAATAGGACACAAACTAAATTTAAGATTATCCTTTAAGGAACGTTTGCCTATTTTAATTAGGTTCATAGGATGAAAGAACTATAAATAGACTTTTTTAAAATTAAAACAAATTCATTGGACGCTATTTTAAACGCATCTATTGGTCCATTTAATAAAGAGGCCTACTTTCGCTTCATTTTAAATAAGTTCATCCTTAAACCCCTCTTTTTTGCCAAAATAAGATGGAGACAAAGCTTCATTCCGATTCTTCCATCAGAATAAAATTTCAGCAGCTATTGGACCGATACATTAAGGCCGCATTGGCAATCGCATTTGACTAACTCCGGAACGGTTCCAACCATGGAGTAATGAAAGGTTCTTACTCATTGGTTCCGGCTTCGAGCTCGATGGGACTTTTATTAGAAGCCTCATTGGTCACGTCTCTTTCGGGAATGAAGCAAACCACGAGATCCGCATGGCGGTTTGCCTATTTCCCTTGAAGGAATCCATTATATCGTTAAGATTCTACATCCTGGAAAAGTTAGCTCCTAGTATTTACAGTGCTATACTTTTACGTATTTCTCATTAAAAAATGTGAAATCTAAGAAGTTCGCTAGCCTAGCCCACATTTATAGATAGTCTATGCCCAGAAATATCGTAATTTAGTTCTTCTAATTTCTTTAGTTCTCCTTTTCTATTCGTAATGAACAAATCATTCAGCAATGAGTAACACAGTAATTTTTTTATAGTTTTGGATTATACTAAACTAACACGCTTCTTATAATTTAAAATTGTTATATTTGGTTAACTGGATGAGGAGCGCGACTGTTCGAATGAAAATCAGGTAGGGGAGAATGAGATACTGACGATAACCTAAAAACAAGTCACGATAAAATTAGAAGTACATACCCAAAGTACGCCATTTTTTGATATATAATAGCCCGAGGTGAGCACTTCGAATGTATTGAGGGAAATCTTTCTACTTGTTATGGTTTTGGTGTAAAAGGAGAAAATGTGATATGGTACATTGGCTGCTATTCCCCGCGTGATGGCATTGGCGGTCAGAGTTTCGGTTGCTAAAAACCATTGAAAAATGATTGTTTTCACAAAACATGTAAAGGATAAATTAATACTCAAATGAATATTTATTGTATAATTCAATTAACTTTATATGAACAAAGTTGGCTAGATAATAACTTTAATTGGATTACAATAACATCATTTTTTAAAAAAGTTAAACAGAAACAAAACGAAAAACTTCTATAGGAACCGAATGTGTAATGAAGAGCTCATTAGGAATTCATACTGTATCATACAACTCCATCTGCTGTATTCTATCTACAGCTTCTAGACCAGACAGGCTTTATGTGCTCACATGTCGCTAGAAAAGCAGTGGTACCACAGTTCACCATGTCGCCCAAAATCCACACAGATGCAGCATATATCAGCTCCCCCATCATCTTCATGCCTCACATCATCACCAGATTTAAGTATTGAATTTCTTCTGCATCAGACCGACTGATGCCACTACCACAAGAGCAAACAATATACATAGAGTTAAAAACAAAATAACTATGTATGCAACAAATATACATAATAAAATTTAGGGTAAAAAAAAGAACATCAAAAGCAAGTGAATTTGCAAACTGGTCGTTGTTTAAAGAAATTAATTCCTTAGAAGGAAAGAGAGTGGATATCACTTGACAGTACTGCAACCATACTTATAACGCCAAGTTGGCGATTCACTCGCCAAGAATTCCCTAAACGGATATGAAGAAGTAGCATATGTGTGTGGACTGTTTCTACTACAAACAAATGCGAGATCCCTACAAGCGGATTTTGAACTAATCAAATGAGAGGGTTTTTTTTTTAATAAAAATCTAATTTTTACCTCAGAAGGTCTACCATGCATGACCTTCGTTTTTGGTACTGCGTTTTAGTTGAAAAATAATAAAATGTTTCTGATGATGGAGTGTTGAACTTTTCACCATAAACGACAATTGTGCAAAGATATACACGAAACCTATATCAGGGATATTTAAGTTGCACCTTCGGAAAGAGGAATTCGATATCTGTCAAAATGCGCCTACGAGAATTTATTTTTAAAATCATCTTTCCATGCTAAGTATAGAAGAGGTCGCACTTTTGAGTAAATTTTTTAGTATGTTATTGCTAAGCCATACCAATCTAATATAAGATACACGCATGTGAATTTGAAAATCCTAAGGTGCAGCTTTATTTTCTACTTCATTCAGTGGCTGTAAACAAAGAAGGAATGCGCTGAGTTCATCGAGGAAGCTAGAAATGTCTACGGAGTTTGAACAACGAGCCGGCTGCTTAAGTAAATCGGCAAGTTACAGATGTTTACGGCAGCAAGCGAGTATTGCGGTGACAGTAAGCTCAGTCGCGGCAGTGTTGTCTTCGAATAACATTGCTCAAGACGTGATTACAGCTTCGACAGGGACTTCTCGTGCTTATCCACACAGTGCATTCCAGGCTTGCTTCCAGCAGTCGGAGAAGTGGTACGAGTGCGTTTTAGCCAAAGGGAGCGCAGCATTGAATGAAAAACGTGTAAATTGTAAGAATTTGTTAGCTTTTATAATGCTTTACCTTAAAATGATTTTTTTTTTTAGAATTTCACATGAAAAGAATATTTAGTCTATAATGAAGGACATTTTACTAAATACTAAATAAAAATCTTCTGGCTCTCACTCTAATTAATGAAATTTTTGTTAAGATGTATTATTATTGTTATCATTTAAAAAAATAAAAATATAATTTTGATATCAAAAAATATTTAATCCCGAGTCACAGAATAATACAAAAATTTCGTAATTTTCTTTACGTAAGCCTACTTGAGATTAAAAATATCTAAAATTAACTTCTAATAAGTAATATGTTTGCAGAGATCTATATTTTAATCGGCTAAGTGTCATCAGAAATATAACCATCAAAGTTTTAGATCGGCCGTATCAACTTTTCAGAATTTTTCGTGGACCCTTCAAGTCGAATTCACATGCTAAAACAGTGACTGTAAAGAATACCAAGATAATAGCATGTCATATGAAGGAATACATTGTTATATACTTTCTGTTCATCTTTTAAGCATTACTGAAATCGGCGTGCGCACGTGAAATCGCTTTGTCGACTCACGATTGCTCAAGTGCTCATAATCTATATTATTAAGTAGCGGAAGAATGGAGCTACTTATTGGTTTTGAGGTAGAAGGTTGAAATTCGGAATGTAGCTTCCTATGGGCATGTCCATCTGGTACACTGGAGTCGGAATTACGGGGGTGGGATTCAGAGAGGACAACATATCTATGTGCTATTTATTACGTAAAGGCGTGAAATTCATTATCCAGATTCCTCTAGGCAAGATCTACATTACTATGAAGTTTAGGCCCAGTTGTTTCATTGGGGTCGGATTTGGGGGGGGGGGGG
>JAHWFO010015474.1:4774614-4849073 GCA_023313115.1 Rhysida immarginata
TTATTTCTTTTTAATAAATGTATAAATGTATTTCTGCTTCACTGCTAAAGCTCCTCCTTGGAATGTTTACTAGATTTTATTATTATTTATATTATTACTAGCTGCGAGCGACATTTTAAAGAATTCTTTTCGTTTTTCCAAAGTGAATATTTACTTTATTAACTCTCTAAGGATTTTTCATTTGTTTTTATTCATGTTCAAATTCAGATATTGCAAAATTTCATCAAACAAACAGACCGAGCAACGCCGGGCATATCAGCTAGTCTAGTAATAATTACTTCAGTTAAAATATAATTCTCATTAAGTTTTAGCCTAGATGTTTCAGTTTTCATCAACTACGCTAATACAAACTTTAATATTTTACATTAGAATTATATCTATGGTAACTTTTAAGCCATAGAATTTTCAAACTTTTGGCGTCATCAAGCTCAACAAGCGACAACAGGAATTATCAACTTCATTTCCTTTTGCGTTGGTTTGGATTTTCGGGAATTTAAGTTCTTTTATTTCTAGAAAAGGGACATAATTAAAAGCTCTTTCAAAGTGAACGTCGTGAGTCGAAGAGAATTAGATTAAATTGTAAGCGTGTTGATGGGTTAAGTGCATTAAATGATTAAATGACTCCACTTGAAAAGGAAAATGGTTGCACTTTTCTACACGTTGCAGCGAGTCTTTATACAGGGCTATTCATATAAAACTAGCACATTTCCTTACTTATTTCATCAAGAATGATGCTAACCACAATTTGTATTGCCTTAAATGTAGAGTAAGTTTGGGATATATAGAGAAATTATGTACTTCTATAGTAAATTACGTGCCTCTATAGAAAATGTTGAAAATGCCCTCTCTCTTGCTCTAGGCACAACTGAACACATCGTTGCATGTTACTGGCCGCTCGTTGGAGGATAATAGCTTTGATCTCATGTATTATGTTCGTTCAGTCTCTGGAGGCATGTAGCGTATATTCTGTCCTATAGGAAGAAATCAGATGCTGATAAATCCTTAGAATCTTGATGGCCACCGGAACCTCGCAATCTTCAGAAAAAACTTTGAAAATATATTTGATATAGCTCTGTATCGTCCATTTGTTCCACAAACTTCCATGAAAATGCGTCTGCATTCTACAATGTTGCCAATCCGGTTTTTAAAAAAAATTGGTCCCATGGTTCTCTATGTGGAGATTGCACACCAGACTCCGACTTTCGATCGATTGCAAAATGCAACCACTTTGTGTGTCATTTTCTTTGGCCTACCATTTCATCGTTCACTGATGTTCCTCTTTGAGAATTTCACTTGACAATGAAGTCATTTACACTAGATCATTGGATAGAGGAAAATTCAAAGTTTAAATGCCCACTTAGAAATCCCATTTAATGCCGTCTAATGGTGCTGTTTCTTGTTTATAGAAAACTGACGACATCACAGAAAAGGTCTTTTTTGTGCTGCGAAGTGTGAATTCATTGCTCAAGTGCAACGTGAATTCTGCGTCGATTCAATAAACAGCCGCCTCGTCATAAGCAAGTTTAGGAGTGGCATAAGAAAATCGTAGATGATTCATACTTCGCAAACGGCAGAACACAAAACGATTCTACGATTTATGGGTGATGTTAAGGTCGCGCACTGTAGGGATCCACTGTCTGTGGATTAAGAGCATACCGCATCCTATAACAAGAAAGACCAAAAATCAGCTTTTGTTGCGTTTTTAAACGAAATGAACCACCATCTGGGAACAATTGAACAAAACACTTGAAATCATGAAACGATACAACTGTCCTAAAATAAAAAAAGAATAATACAAAACGTCGAAATTTATAAATACGACCCAAGCCCTGGTTACATCTTAAATGGTGTGTTTTGAAAAAAGTTACAGCGGCAAATATTTTCTCAAAAAATTCAATTATAAATGATGATTATAAAGAAAAGTTAAATACGTATTAGTTGGTGTGTTCAAACTGTTAGTCTTCAACCTATTAACTTAGACTCTATATTACCTTAAATCCATTGCATTTGTACGAAGGCAAGACAAAATTATTTACACTTTCGCCATAACACACCTTCAAGGTTGTCAAACTGCCTTCTACGTTTGTGTGCTTAGAGCTGGTACGATTGTGGTCACGTATGCGAAATTTGATCCCGATCGCATAATTTGCCTTCCAGCTATTTCCATATAAACATGTCCGCCCCTCTAGCAGTTTGCACCAAGGAGGAAAACGACCAGAGAAAGAGAGGGTGTGAAAAGGATTGGAACACCCTCTCTACAGCCCAGATCTTGCTTCCACAGACTTTCATGTGTTTGGGCCCCTCAAGAATGCTTTGCAAGGTCATCGATTTTCCACAGACGTGCAGGAAGCGGTGCTAAAGCGGCTTCGCGACCATCTAAAAACCTTCTTGGAAGGAATACGCAAGATTGTGGACAGCTGGACCAAGTCCATTGACAAGGGAGATGACTATGTAGAAAAAAGATGTACATATTGAACAAAACTGTAGATAACTGACTTACCCTGGTATATGTAAAATATAATAGAAAAAGGTCAGAACAAGTAATTTGGCATTCGATATCACGTTATAGACTATGGTGCGCGATTTTGCTTCATCCTGTAGCCTATGTAGTAATAAAGAAGCTTTTAAAAAATGTTGCTTCTGATTTTATAGTTAACTGGGAGTATCATAATCGATCTTCATAATTTATTATTTTTTCCTAGCCGGTTTTTTACGTTCACTTATTTGATGCTTAACATTTTGAAATTTCTTTTCCATCATACGAATTTCCAAATAAAAACAGATTTGAAACTACTTTACCATATTAAATTCTCGGTACCTTACATAAGTTTAAGCTTGACTACAGTTTGGTAAATGGTGAATGAAAAATAAATTTTCTTTTTTATATCCCAACTTTAATAATAGGAGTGGAAGTAGGAGTTGTGCTCGATCTTTCGATTCCGCGAAGAGTATGAAGAAATATACGATGTTCTGTAGTTAAATTTATGAAATGCTTTATCAACACTATCTTCGGAGAAGACATTTTGCGTCGGTGGATTGCAAAAGCAAATTGGAAGTTTGGCGCGTAACAATATCTTGTGTATTGTTTGCCTAAAAGTTGGCGAACGATTGTCCAAATGGAATGAAACGAAGCCAGCAGCAGCCGCCGGGTGATAACTTCTTTCGGTGTGGCTCCGCTCTAGTCTCTCTGCCTTTTCAAGGGATCTTATTTGATGAAAATCTCGAGAATTCTCGTCGATCACGTTCCCAGCTGACGATATTTGGGAGAGAGAGAGAGAGAGAGAGAAAGGAAGAAAATGTCGAAAGCCCTCTACTCTTCGGAAACCACAAATTTTTTCCAATTGTCTCGCGCGGTGACGACGGAATCGTCGGTGAATCGGAACCGTCTGCGCGCAGATTAAATCTGTTTCATCGCTGGCATTATGAATTCCCGCGTAGGGCAAAGTTACGACTCTCCACTGCGGACTCCAAAACTTCCGATTCGCTATAAACCCCCGCCCCCGCACTGAGGTTTTATATATATATATTTTTTCGTTCTCCCCAGTGCTCTAAAACCGACGACCCTCCGTCTCAGAAACTTCAGTTTCTGTCGGAGTCTCAATTCCGATTCTTTGGTCATCATCTCTCCCCAGCGGGAAAATCAGACAATAAAGCGGCTGTTTCTCCATTCATTCTCGGGACACGGATGGGTTGTAAGGCGTCATCGTCACTATCGTCGCTGGAATGTTCGTCATGCGAAGTTGACTCGATGTATGGCCTTTTTGGATGCGCCAGACGTCGCGAGGAAAATCTCGTCGCTTCTCCTCAGGAACACGAACGGAGGATGAGAGGAAAAAGGGGGTTTCGGCTAAATGACGTGAAAGTAAACAGCAAATGGCCGATTTGTTCGTACACGGTTTTCACGCAGCTAATCATTTACTGCCGCTGCAAGAAATCAAAACGGTTTATGTTGGAGAGATCAACTTAATGTTTCTCCAAACATTTTCGTGTCTTTAAAGAAAGGAAACAAATCTATTCGTTGCTTCCAATTTGACGCCGGTTTTCGAGGATAAACGCAGAAATTCTGGTAAATTGACGAAACCGTAATATGCATTAAGGAAAGTTGTGTTGCGTTATTTCTCGCTAAACTAGCAAATTAGCCGTAATGTTTGCTTAATCGACCTATTACGTAGTCAAATAGATGATCAATTCACAAAGTATATTCCTGTATTGTGCATATATGTTCACGTCATGTTTAGGCTATTACCGCTATTACACATGTGATATGAGTCAGCAGCTTCGTCATTACATCGCAATGACATCTTAATAAAGTGCCATTTTAAACTGAAAGATGTTAATTTACCCAAAACGTATATAAACATTAAGCATGGATGTATTGTTACGTTTCTGAATGCCTTTGAGTCCGAAAATATTACATCAAAATGAAATGTAGGCTATGCGATGTTGGCCTTGTAAAAAACCGAAACAATTGTCTGTTCCATCATTAAAAAATATTTACCACTAACATAATGTATTACTATGTCAATATTCCTTTCAATTATTTATAATGAAATATATATTCTGTGCATGAAATAAGCAACTTTACATCAAGAGCTTCCATAAATAGGTACTTAAATGTTGAGGTATTGACAACCGAATAATAAGAATAAGAACATTGACTGTTTTAACATCATTGAAAAGAAATCTGAAGATTTTTCTTTTTGACACAACTCAGGTATTTTCAATGAAAAACATTCGTGACAAAATTACACCCAGTTCAGGCCTTAAAGCTAGTCTTTGATGATAGTTACATGCCCCATTAAATGAAAACCCATCCAAAGTAGACTAATTATTGGGCTTGTTCAAAAATGAGTGACTTCATCTCCATCAAAACTCCCGAAAAGTAGAAATTTGAAATGCGCGCCTGGTATGAGCGCGAAGGTAGGTTATAATGCCGTGTATGTATTTCTACCAGACTAAGTTGTTGCATCTCGGTCTTTCTTGCAAGTTTTCGGGTGCGTTCGTGGATATCACGAGAACATGGAAGCAGATATTCATGGGTAACGATAGACTGGACGGTTTCTTGGCGAGAAGGAATAGCTGCTTCAGACATCCACGTGTGGTTAGGAGCCGATTGCAGGAAAGCAGAAGCAAGTCGTAGAACCATGTTTCGCTGGATATCGGTTTCCCTGGCTGTCATTTGCTAGATCATTGCCAGCTTGGAGGATCTAGGGTACACCGTGCTGCCTCTTGCGCATTATTCGCTGGATTTTGCGTCAACCAACATATTGAAAGAGGAGAAGCTTTCCTCCGACAAGGAGTTGAGTCGGCTGTCCAAGAGAGGTGCCGGGATACCCAAAAAGAATTGTCTTCTGCGGCAATACGGAACCTGCCGTAACGATGGTCAAAATGATAGAAATTGGCGCGAAACATCTCTAAGGTAAAGTCCATTCAAAGATTGGTCCTAATAAACTGCTAGCGTGAAGAAAAAAAATTGTGTGCCAATCATTTTTAAATGGCCTAAATACGGAAGATAGTAAGGTTTTCGGGTGTAGCCGGCTCAGTGGCCGAGCGGGTTAACACTCCAGAGGTGGCGCGGGTGTTTGTAACACGGGTGGTGGCGCGCGGTCTGTGAAACCGCATACTGAAACTACTATTTTTAATGTTCAAAAATGAGATTCATGAATATATTTTATCTATGACTTAATTTACCTCATTATTAATAGAACACCTCAAAAAAACTTTTCAATATTATCTAAAAATAGGCAACTTTTATAAATTTAAAAACCCTTCTTTTTCCGTCAAAATTAGACATGAATATTCCAGGAATGGCATTAATAAAAACAAAATAGTTGAAAGACTTTTGACTTTGCACTATTTTTACTTTTCATACCCATATATACTTTCTTACATAAAAGAAAAACATTATAAAAATGAATAATATCAATCATCCCTCAGAGGATAAAAATGCTTATTTTTTATTACATAAAAAAACTATAAAATAAATTTTCTCGATATTCAAAATTACTTTCTTCAAAATAGTATATACAGAGGTTAAATATATATGAAATTATATTATAAAAGAGTTTATTCTCTTGAAATTCAGAAAACAGCATTAGGATACTTGCATTATTATTTGCGTTTCGCTCCAAATATTTGTTTTCAAATAAAAATTTCTAAGTAGGAAAATATTAATTAACCACTTAAAAAGAAGTAAAAAAAAAAAAAAATGACTTTTACATCAATTTATTTTAGTAACGAAGTTGGTGACGCGCGGTCCCTCAGACCGCACGTCCTATACAGGGTGATTTACATCGAATGTAAAATACTTAAAGGGGGTATTATAGAGGTTAAGATAAACACAAAACGTCCTATGAACTTGGGTTCAAATATGAACGATAACTGAGATATGAACAGAAATAAAAATGCCGCCACCAAGATCAACAAGTTAATAACTCAGGTTCTGTAAAGCCTAGATTAATGCAATTTGGGGGAATAACAAGGTACATAAGACTGTGTATACCGTTAAAATTTGATTGAATTCCAACGAGAAGTTTCCGAGTTACACAGTCAAAATTGTGACAAGTGCTAGTTAGTACTCACAAGTGAACACGTACGTATTATGATGTTGAATGAGTAACTTGGAAACTTCTTGTTAGAATTAGATCAAATTTTAAAGGTATGCACAGTCTTATGTACTCTGTTATTCCTCCAAATTTCATTAATCTAGGCTTTACAGAATCTGAGTTATTATAACTTGTTGATCTTGGTGGCGGCATTTTTATTTCTGTTCATATCTCAGTTATCGTTCATATTTGAACCCATGTTCATAGGACGTTTTGTGTTTATCTTAACCTCTATAATACCCCCTTTAAGTATTTTACATTAGATGTAAATCACCCTGTATATGTGAATCTAGGAAAGAAATCGTGGATTATGACATACTGACTTCTAGAAGGGTCCAAGTTGGGAGAATACAGAAGTGGTCATTTGTTTCTTTTAAATTCATAAGATGTTCACAAAAATCTAGTGATGCGGTCCCTGAGACCGTGCGCCATCTTTGGAGTGTTAAGGCGCAGATCTTATCGCTCTCAGATCCAGCGAATCGCGGGTTCGAATCCCGCCGAGGGCATGGATGTTGTGTTTGTCCTTTTTCTAACATTTCCTCTTGTGAGGTTGGCGTCAGCAAGTGCATCCGGCCGTAAAAAAATCATCGCCAAATCAAAAATTAACACAGCGACCCCATGTGGAAATGGGAAAAGTATATCTATTCAGCTTTAAACTACATAAATAGTATTTTGTTGTTTAACAAATTTTGTTATTTTTTAAGTGGAATTAAAAGTTTTATTGTTAATTTTTAATTATTCTTTTTATCTAATCATACTACGGAATAAATTATCCTTTATTGCTTACTGAGTAAATCTATGAGTCCGCAAAAAAATTTAGATTTTTGAAATTCTGACTTCAGATTCTTTTTGTTTATCATCTAAAAGTAGAATTGATAATACAAACTCGGGCATTCTCAACTGATTTGTGCTCAATTGTGTACATACTTCGCGGTGTAATTCATCTCAGAGCTGTATTGAGCGTTGCTAAGGAGTTTATGCTTTTTATATATTTCACTAGACGTGAGACTTTCTTAAAAATGGATTTTTGTACATACGTTGCATAATTTTCATATTTCTGCTTATAGAAACTTCTACTACTTATTATTGTCACTCTAAATTAGTTCCATTATTCATTAAATAATTCGATAATGATGACTTATAATGATTCCTTTGATCGCTGTAATTACTTATAATTAATGGACACGTTATTATCATTATTACTAATGATTGTGATATTATTAATGCTATTCAGTGTCAGCTTATAATTATCAAAACGCTAGAAAGTTTGCTTTGCTAATAGAAGTTTCTGTTTATTTGGAGTCAACCCTAAAAAATCTGTGGTAATGTGAATCTTAAGTCCTTTTCGTTGTAATAGTGAAAAAAGATGACAAAATATTTAAAAAAATAGAGTAAAATGTTAAATGAGCTGAGTTCGTGTCGCATTCGCTTTGATAATAAAATCTTCATCCGCGTTGGCTTTCATCTCGTCAAGTTGAAAAGCGAACGTCATAATGATCATTTTGACTTTTGCAGAAAGTCGTCATTCTCTCTGTTTCTCTCTCTTCACTTGACGTGTTACTTGTGCCGCCGACTGCAGAGGCATTGATTACCTGTAGACACAAACACTCGCAAAGAGAACAAGAATTTAGCGCAAATCTGATTAAGCTGCACCGGGACTAAGCTCGAACCAATTTTCGCAAAGGTTGTCGAGGTCGTTAATGATTTCCCGAAGGCTCCCGTCACTAAGGACGTCGTCCATTAAAGCCTGCTTCGATTGAATGCTCGTTGTCATAATAATGCACATGCTGCGTCGGTGTCAAAGGGGTTAATTCCGTTGTCGCTGAAACGCCAAAACTTTTCCACTGGCACAGTTCACTTCTTTTTCCTTGCCTTGTTCCAAGTTTCTAAAGTGGCAAAACGACGCAAACGGCAAGGACGTCGAATGAAGGAGGCTTTTTCCTCCACCCACCCCCTCCCATTCCTCTTTATTATAAGTTCGACGGTCTATATGATGGGCGGTTGAGCCTAAGGAGAATAAGGGGCGAGAGTTTCGGACGAAGGGAAAAGGGACCAATGAGGCACCGGGGACGAGAGACACGCGATTGGGGGATAAAAAGTTTCGCTACTTCGCAGAAGCATTCGATTGGAAAAGTGCCGGACGGTTAAGCGCCTCCATTTTGATTCCATTGAGGCTAGAAAAAGGAAGATGGTGGAAGGGGGAGCAAAACCTCCAGAGTTTCATGGGATTCCACTTGCAAGAAACGTCGTTTCACTCCTCGTCTTCTTTTGCAGCTTGCCTTTCAGGAGTCAGCTGTAAAACTCGCTTCCATTTATTAGATGTCTTTTCTCCCGAGATACATGCATTCATTAAAGCTTCGTGGATTGTTTTCCGCTTACATTACCTACATTTAAGCTCATTTTTTTCATGTAGCATTGCTTTGTTTTTTTTTTTCCCCTGAAGTTACCTATATTTGAAAATTTTTTTTCGTGAATTTTTGGCGAAAAAAAACAACCCAACTTCATCATTAAAGCTTTGAAAAGTGTATTTACTCAAAATCAGCTTACAGGCCTAGGTATTTAGCATGGAAAACTTAATTTAAACCATACTACAATCTTACTTATTGGATAACTAGATTATTAAACGCATTTTCTCGACTTTCTAACGATTTAAGTTACATTTTATAAGGTGCATTAAAAACGACTAGTTTCATGGTGTTGGTCGGGATCCTTGTTTTAAAAGCATATGTATTGCAATATCTGAGTGTAGTATGAACATTTACGAGATAAGCAAAGATTTTTGGAGTGACTTTCTCATTGGAAAATCGAAATAGTCGCCTTAGGTTTTTCACAGACAATTTACAAACATTCCAAAAGGAGTTTGCCTGAGAAAATTTGACAGTCGTATCCCTCGACCTAACATTAAGAACTGCCTCTTCGTTTGCACTTTGTTGCTGATTCTTCACGGATTAATCGAAAAAAGAAAACAAACACTCAGTCTTAATCGACAGCAATTTGTTTTACGCTGGTAAAAATTCCGTTCAGCTGTAGATTGAGTTTTAAAAATTAAAGAAGAAAAAAAGATAGAAATTGATGGAAGTAGGATTGAAAAATTCCTTCTTATGGGTATTTCGTCATTGAAGGAATACATATACAAATTGAACTTCAGGTGTAGAGGTTTGGGTTGGGCGTTGATAATAAGTCTTTTATAACATACTCTTTTATATTTTTTTTTTAGATTACACATAAGAGAAATTTCTCTTTCAACCTTAAGTTACTTCAAATAATTAAAAATAACACAATATTTATTAACCATGCCGACGCGTTTGAAGATATAAAATTTCAAATATTTTAAAAATCATTGGTCTGATATATCTACTAATGCGAAACTTAACATTTGCGTTAGCTATATTATCAATAATCTGGTACAAGTGATATTCATAATTTCTTCAAATACTTCAAAAATTCACCACTCAGTTATGAATCAAAGGACAGTGGCTATAAGATATCAAATGAAAGAAAGCGTAATCATGTTTTTTTATATATATAAATATTTTTCGTCCACCTTAGGTGACAAATATGCAGGCGGTAATATAATTTCTGACTATTCGCAGTGGCTGCAATCGGTTAGATGATACGATGTCGCTGTTCGTTGAAGTCAGCATGGAATGATAGAAAAAACATACATGTATTGTCCTTTAAGAAAAAAGCCACCTAGAGTTGGACCTGGTAACCTTGAGGGCAAATAGATGAGGGCTAAACACCGCCAAGTATGCGCCTTATCGAACGCTATGGCAGCTAGTTGTTCAGATATTCACAGACCAGAATGCATTACTGTCTTGGTGTTGATTTAGAATGAATTCGTTGTTGCTGGCACTGTTCAGTAAAAAATGAAATAATAATAATAATAATAATAATAGTAATAATAAATAAATAAATAAATAAATAAATAAATAAATAAATAAACAAAACTGGTGACATTAAATGAGCGGCTTCGTTGTAAAGAGGACAAATGTGTCTTTTAATTTTTCAGAATTGAAAGTGACTCTATGGGATGTAAAAATATCACTCACAGGACAAAGTATTTCGTTTGTTTATACAATACAATACTGCTATTGTGTTCAGCCTATGCCTTAGTGGCAGCCGAAGGACTTAGGATCGGTGGTCTGCTTGAAAGGAAAATACTAGTTTGCTCTTTTTTATATAGTCTCGGGTAGTAGGTTTCGTGTAATTAGGACCTATTACAGTCCAACAGATGGGTCACGAGAATCGCTCCTCACATGGTCATGGCGTTGGCTAACTACATCAACCAATCAGCGGCTGCCTTAGCCTCGTTGCACATGTCTTTTATTTATCGTTTATATTTCCTGCGACGGTCAAACAAGCAAATATTAGGATTCTTCTGAACAAAATTAATTTCGCATTAATTCATAAAAGGTCTTTTTAAGAGTCATTCATTTAACAACAACCTCAGTAGGAGGCTAAACTTTACTCTAGGTAGCTTCTATGGCAACACAGGTTGGCAGTTCTCATATATTCCCTGGTTGGAGTATATGTTGGGAATTTTTGAAATGTATCAAAGAATTATGAATAATTCTGTGTTTTTGGAATCAAAAATTCGCGTATTAATATCAAAACGTGGAACACTGATTTCCAACGTCATCAGTACTACAACTTCACTTTTTTAAGATTCAAGTATTGAATAGAAGGTATGTTCGAAAATAATCATTGCTAATGATATTATTTTTACTAATCTCTTTTATGAAGAATGCATTTAGTGCGTCTCTGTTTTAAAGAACCGAAACAGGATTAAGAGCTCTTCTACTTAATTTCTCCTAGAAACAGTCATTCACCATCCTCCTTTTCGTTCAGGTAAGCGAAAACACTGTCGCCTCGATTTCATTTTCAACCGTGTCAGTAAAAATAAGAAAAGTACAGGTCTCAAACGTAGGAGGTCATTAATTTACGTAATTCTTTAATTTGGATAATTGTACCTAGGAGACATTAAGAAAGAGAACAGGAAGAAAAAACTTAATTCTAGAATTTACCTCTGCTGCGGTCTACAATTGAATTTGAGACTCTGTGGTTTCGACTAACAAGGCTAGGGACCGAGAATGCAGCATTCGGAAATTTCTTCCTCACGAGAAAATAATTTTTTTTCTAATATTAATTTCCTCTGCGAAAGATTTGTAAATAGTGATTTTTAAAATTTCTTCTATTCAAAGAGATGTTTACGATTATGTAGTTCTAGTCACTGTTGTTCTCTAATTTCTTTGAAAAGACGAAAAGTAATTATAATTCTGAGATTCTGTGGTTTGGTGTAGTTCAAATTCAGGTATCTTCTTACTTATGAATTTGAAATCTTCTTAGATGCTATGGAAGCCTTTTATGCATTCAAAAATCAAAATTCAAGTTTAAAAAATGAAAATAACACAGAAACATTCTGAATTGCTGGGCGTTTTCTGCCATTGCCCAAAAGACAAATTTACCTTCAAAAAAACTAAAATGCAAAGCCAAATTTGTGTTCCTGAACCAAGCTATAAATTTTATTTGAGGTACTTCCTGGCATTGACCAAAATTTTCTTTGTGTCCGGATTTTTAATTTATCATTGTGGAAGATGGCACTATCTTTCGTAATGCCTATAGCCTTCACTTAAAGGAATGTTAGATATGAAAATTTAATTTATAAGCCTCCAGAAAAGCTTCATATTATTTAAAATTTAATTTAAAAACTTTGTCAGTACTCAGAAAATGGAATAACTCATTAGAAGAGTGGGCGACGTTTTATTATGAGCCAACCACATCAACAAAATGAGAACGGTCGTATTCTTTGGGGAGAACGGTTTGCTAGTTAATATTTGCTCTGAGGCAGTTGTCAAGGCCAGATGACAGTAAATCCGTGACCAGATGATGGTCCCTTCAGGTTCTCTTCGCTCGTTTGTCCGTTTTTTGAACGGAACTGATGACGAAAGCATTTTGCAAACAAAACCGGAGCTCAACTTTTCCACAACTGTCATAAACTTTGCAGGAAAAAAGAGTCACTCCGGCTGCTTTATTTTTATTTACAATATTTATGTCTTTCTTTCTATGAAAAAGACCTTTTCTGCTCTAATTCCTTGGCGATGGAAAAGTGGACTGGTGGGAAAGTGACATCGTCATTTGTCATTTCAACTTTCTCAAAGTACCGTAATTGAATGTGAAAAAACGAGAAGAAGTTAAAAATCTAAATAAGTCAGGACAGCAAGCAGCCTTTGAGTTGGCAGTCGTCACCGTGAGAATTTAAAACCTTGTGTGATACGAATTAGAATGCATTAGCAGCAAGGCCTGTGTGCTTAAAAATGTTTAACGGAAACTTTCTTTATTGATATAAGAAACGTTTTACAGAACGTTTTCTAAGAACGTCAAATTTGATTTGACTTGAAAATGTTTCGTGATTTTATTTTCCTTTTTTTAATCCATTATGTTGAAAAGGTTTTCTTTAACCTTGAAGGGGCAAAAATATTTATGTTTTACTTGAAAGATTTTTGAAGTTTCTTAAAAGTTTAAGTAAACACTTTCTCAAGAAATATGTACGAAAGATATAAGCCTTAGGAAGTTTACGAAACTTTTTATACACAAATTTAAAGCACATGTTTAGAATTTCTGAATTTCTTCTGCTGTTATGTTTGTTTTTAACATTTACTGGTTTCTATTTCTCAAATATAGGTATAAAATACATGGGTATATCAAATTTGGTTACTTGAATGAGGAGTGCTAATAGTTTGCTGAATCACATGGTTTTACGCAATTGAAGACAGTTCTACTTAAAAATTCAATTTCCAACCTGTCAAATGGCAATTTTTCCATTAAAAAATAAGAATTTATTCTTTGGAATGTCTATAGTGCATCTCTGCCTGCATTTTTGGTGCTGAATTTGCATTGAAGAGAAATCAAATTCTTCCGTGTCCACTGTTCGACATAGAGGGCACTATAAAGGGCACAGTAAATACACAGTCCAGTCACATTATTGTGACCATCTGTCAGTAGCCAGAATAACCATCTTTCGCGGCGCCGACAGCTGCGAGACGGGCAGGAAGAGAGTCAATAAGGTTGTAGAAGGTATTGACAGGGATGTGAAGCCATGCCGACTCCAGTTCTGCGGCGAGCTGTCGTAGGTTGCGCGGTGAAGGATCCATGGCGCTAACAACCCGATCGAGGTGGTCCTACAGATGCTCTATGGCGTTTAAATCCGAGGAGTTAGGGGGCCAGGGCAATGCGACGTGCTAAGAAAACACAATCTGCATGTGGGGGTGGACATGGTCCGAAAATATAGATGCGGACTTCCATTGATCCATGGTTCCGTCCACAATGATGAGTGCATCCGGGGAATGCCATGAAAACATTCCCCAGACCATAACGCTGCCTCCTCCGGCCTGGACCCTTGCGGCAAGTGTTGCAGGGTGTTTGTTTTCTGACGCTGAACGCCGTACACGCCATCGCCCTTCTGTCCGATGGAGCATAAACCATAACTTATCGGAAAAAGTCACCTTTCGCCACTCTGTTGCTGTCCAGTTGCGGTACTGGCGAGAAAAATGTCAGTCTTTGTCGCCGATGAACCAGCCGTCTGCTGCGGAGCCCCATATGCAGCAACGTTCGCTGAACTGTTGTTGAGGAGACACGTTTGGTAGCCCTCTGGGTCATCTGGGAGGTCAGTTGGTCTACGGTTGCATGTCTGTTCACTTGCACGCATCTCCGTAGCCGTCGTTCACCTTTGTCATCTATGGCCCTACACTTAGCACGTCGCTGATTTTGGGTATTGCCATTCTGCCATGCACGGTACACTTTCACCACGGCGGCACGCGAACAGTCCACAAAACTAGCCGTTTCGGAAATACTGCCGCCCTTGACTCGGAAGCCGATGATCATGCCCTTTTAGAAGTCGGATAAATCGCTACGTTTCGCCATGACTCCAACAATTGCAATGTTTTCTGCTTCCCTTTGACATCCTTTTATACCCCCCACCTCGGATACTGGTACTTACCTTCTGGACGTAACTATTTTCCGCTGACGTTGAACATAGGGGGTGGTCACATTAATGTGACTGGACTGTGTATTTAGACACCACTTATAAATTCTAATTTTAAACGTGGAGGGAAAATAATTTCAGGATTACGTCGAGTGTGATGTGTTTACTTTTCAAGAAATTACGATTGTAGAAAACGCATATGATTTGCAAGATCTCGAATATGTAAACAAAATTAGAATTTTTGTAAATGATCAGATATATAATTTGCACTTCTGGAAAGAGGAAAGCCCAATTTTGCCGGTTTTCATTCAATTTTATGATATCTGTCGAAGTGCGGCAACTAAAATCTTTTGAGATTGTCCTTCCATATTAAATAAACATTAGGAGAGTCGCGTTCGGTAGTAGCGGAAACGCACTTCCTACTTTTTTGAGTATGATATTAGTCCATTAACTAATAGTCCATCCTGTTTACATATTAACAAACAAACAAATTAAAGCTTCATTATTAATTGAAAACATAAATTCATTTTTGACCGGATTGAACAGACTATGCTATAAGGTCTTTCTTTATAAATAAATTAAGAAGTTAAGAGCTATAAAGCACTATCTATTAGACTAAACCACTTACAAAACTACCTTCTTCGGTTTTAAACTTCTTGTTGTTTTCATCCTTAACGGTCAAAAGTTTTTAATACATTTTGACGAGTTTCTAAATAAGTCAAGATTGCATTACTTTCGAGGCATTATTTTTATGCATTTCCAAGTGCACTTGCTACTATTTCTGCCGTGAAGACGACAGCTTTTTTTTTCCTGAGGTCCGTTGTTCATTTCACCGGTCAATCAACCTTCCAATCTTTGTCTCTTCTTGAAAACGATTCCAATATCTCCAAAGTCCAGCTCTTGGTCTTCTCCCACCCTTCTTCCTTCGAGCCGTGTGCTTGTGACACTTTATTTTTTTTTAAACTTCCTACACACAATTTCTTCTGAAACAATTTTTTTTTTCCAAAATCGTTTTCCTCTTAGCGAGAGGCAAAGTTTGTTTTTTCTTATTAAAAATTTTTCTATAAAGTGGGTGGCTTTTTGATAGAAAGCTTCCATTAAACGCAGAGCTATGAGGAGCATTCGATGTATGTACTATGTTGACTGGTTTCCTTGACAATGACAAATAGGACGACAACGTGCGAGTGACAGGGAAAGATAAGATTTTAACCCGTTTCTTGTTTCACCGCCTTTGCAAAACCCGGTCCATTTGCCACAGGCTGTGACACCGACTGGAAAACAAGGCACTTAGCCCCCACGATGAAATTCCATGCACCCCGGCTTAGAGAGAAATTCTTTAAAGCTTATGGCTCCCCCTCCTTACAACAGAAAAAAATGTTCTCTAGGCAACCCCCTCTTCGGTTCATCCATTTGCGTTTATTTTTTGGGGGATTAAATTGTAATCCCTTTGTTTCTATTTTTTTTTCAGTCTTTTCGACTTAAAGAAAACAGTTTTGACTGCTTGACCTTCTATTCTGTAAATACGGGGAAATCCGAGGCAAAGATTGTTTTATTCGAGCTTTTTAAATGTTATAACAAAAGTCGGAGTTAAACAATTATACATAGCAAAAGATATTTTATTCAAAATCATCGTTTAGCAAAGGACAATAGCAATAATGAAATAAATACACGAGAGTAAGTGTTACCCTTTGAAACTGTCTGATTCCATTCAAATTCATTCCCCTTTTGGTTAGGTGATAAATTTTACAATTCCAATTGATGCTAATGGAAAGCCACTTTTAATAAAAGTTTTATCTCGTGCCAAATGTAACTTTTCATTCTGTATATAAGGTTCACACTATTCCGTAAATTATTAAAAGTGATTTGTTTCAAACTTTTCAGGACTCAATTTGTTTCACAAATTTTGTGTAGCATCACCACTATACATACACAGTACCATAAATTTCTCAAGATGTAGCAGTATAGTAAATATAACAATAGCACAGTTTTTTAGTTTACAATAAGAAACTTTTATACGAAATAAGATTAGTATTACAAATCTTGGTACCTTCTATTGAGATAAGCAGATTACAAACCCTGCATAACATCAGATTTTGTTTGCCATGTGGTAACACATTTGAATAGCGAAAAGTAGTCCGCTGCTTTCTTAGGGTCGCAATCCATCTAATGTGATGCTAAGGAGATACTCCAGTGTTTTTTACCTAACCATTTCGCCGTTCACTTTTGCTTTGGTTCATTGCAGAAAATTACTTTTCCTGCATTGCATTAGAAACCGGTAAAACACAAAAATAGAATTTTGCTATATTTGGAAATTTTCACTATAAGACTGGATTATATATTGCAATGTTTGTAATCTACTGAGCGAGATGTTCCAAAGATTAATCATGAGACTCATAATATGCTGCATCTACAAGATGTCCGAATAGTCCCGTACCATAGGCGAAATCACAGTATTTATACAAAATGTCCTCTGTCGAATTCCAGACAAATGTGTAGGCAGAATTTCAAGTGGTTTAACCAAAGTGCTTTTGTGCCATTAGACCATTGAAAGTGGCTGCAAAATATAGAAAGTTCTTGTCTATCAAAATCTTCCATTTCCTCTATATTCTGTGTCATGTGACTGAAAACCAGGATGTGGACCAACATTCCACAAGTTTTGACATGTCTTTTTTTTTCTTTTTTAAATCAAATGTTATACAATCTACCGTCAAATCCTGCTATTCACTAAAGGATTCTACTGCGTTTCTGCTACGAAAAAGGCCTAATTTAATAAATGCATACGATAACTTATGCCTAAATAAATTTAGCTATTCTACTACTGTGAAAAAAATCCGTATGCACCATCTTGTGGTGCAAATTTTCTACACAAAATTCGAAATGTGTCGCATGGAGCATAGTTTGAATCGCAAATTGCGATGCAATACCGCTCAAATCGAGCCCTACTTTTAAGGAATGGATTTATTTTATCTGCCCCAAAGTTATCTGTACAAGTTCTGTATTTTCTAGATCATGACAGAAATTAGTTCATCATCCAATTAGTTCATGAAATAATCTGAAATAATAACCATAGTCCTTCGCTACTTTTTTAATTTTTTTTTTTACTAAATAAACAAAATTCATACACTGTGGAACCTCAGGTCTAAGCCCTGATTTTTGATGATATTTGATCAGGTCTAAGCCCTTCACTGAAACAAAGTGAGGGAAGAAAGGAAGATTTCAAGTTTGTCACGCGTCATTATCACGCCTAGGCATATGTCACGCACGCGTGTGAGCTGTTGACGATTCGATTTATAGAGATACGGATTGAAAAAAGACGATTTATGGAGGTTCGTTGAACTTTAACTTCGATTTACAGAGGGTCTGTTTGCCAGAATTCGAATTACAGAGTCTAAGTTTCCATTTGATATTCTCGAAAAAATCCGATTTATCCATTGTTTTTATTTCGAATTATCGAGGTTTTTGCCAAATAGATAAAAATTTCGAATTATAAAGGTTTTCGATTTATCGAGGTTCTACTGTATCTCTTAAGTTGATTTTAATTTCAAAATCAGATTCTTCTAAATCAATATCTTTTATGTTCTGAAACTATGAACAAATAAATACATCAAATGATATTAATGGCAAAAATGGAAGGAAAAATTCCGTGACTTGGATTCGAACCAGGGACCACAAGTTTCCCGCTTGTCATTATGCTTGGAACATTGTCTCCAGTTTTCATTTATTTATTTCTTGAATAGCCTACATCAAACTCGGTTAAGTGAATGAGGAACGCCGATCGTTTGTTAAAACAGTTCGTTTTGCGCAGTCGCAATAGCGACAATTCAAATTCAAAATTCAGATATAAATCGATCTTGAACTTGCAGGTAAGAATCTTTCTCCATCAAAATTAATTAACTTCTTCCTTAGAATGTCCATAATGCATGATCGCTTACGTTATTTTTTGCTCTAAGTTATCGTTGAAGAAAACTATAAATTCATTTCGATGGTTATGTTCAGCTGTTTGCCGCAGATGCCAAGTAGTAAAGAGCAGAGAATATTCAGCAATACTTATAAATTCGAATTTTAATCTTACATATATGTCAGCAATTAGGAAAGCCTCCGTTCATTCATTTTCTGTTATCTCTCGAAGTACGCCTACAAAAATGTTTTATAAATCGTCTTCCCATGTTAAAGAAGAGGAGAATCGACCTTGACAATTGCGAAGGCAAACTTCCCAAATTTTACATGCTTTTATAGAACTGGAAATAATTAAATGAGGCATTAAATGAGGTTTTGTTTTTTTTTGCTTCAAATATTCTCGAAGATCAAACTTATTATTCCTGGCTTGCTTATTTTTTTTTTCCTTCGTTTCATCGATGCCAATAAAAATTTCGATTTCTGAGAAATTAGGTTCTGTAGATCGTTAAAGTAAATAAAAAAACAACAACATTGAAATAAACACGAGGCTATATTGATCGAAATGTACTGAAATATTCAGTTTTGAAGAAAAAAATTGGCTAATTAAAAAAATAATGTTTATGAAATTTATTCATTTGGAATTCTTTCTCAAAATTAGCCTGAGGGGAAATCGAAAAAAAACAAACAACCTAAATCGCCTTCGTAACCAAAAGTTATGAAACTTTCTATAAGTTAAATATTAAGCCCATTTTTTAAAATTATTTTTCGAAAGACAATAAAAAAAAAGACTTTTGAATGTATTCATTTATTGGTTTGAATATATTTTCTACATTCATTAGTTTTTTTAAAAACCATACACGTTTCCATAAGTCTTCACATATAATTAAACTGTCTTCCTAAAAGTTTGGAAAGATGTTTATTTTATGGGCGAGGATGTTGGAATTCTTGCTTTTTATAATATCAAGAGTCTCTTGTATTTGCATGTATAGTTATTCACTCCCGGCACACGAACGTGGGTAGTTAAGTGTTTTTACGCCCTTCAACTAAGGTGGGCTCTTCCTTGAGAGAACTTTACTGAAGCCATTGTCTCTGCTTTTTAAACTGTCACGTTGAGCACAGCTTCTCGCAGATTCCTTTCATGCCATCGCGAAAAGTACTTCTGACATTTTTCTTCACACTTACCTTTGTTGACCAAGGGTGGGTCCCGAGTTGGCATCTTTCGGCCAATGAGCACTTTTCTCTCCCTTCACTCCAGAAAAAGCTTTTCTTCTTTGTTCAAGTTGACAACGAAAATGAGATAGAAAAAGAAAACAGAAAAAGGTGAGAAGGGGATTCACACAAAAAATTGCTTGTAAATTTGATTGCATTTTAGCTTATATAAAAATAGGCCTGTATGGCTTAATTTTAACCATTAAGTATTGTTATAAGCAATTTTAATTCTAATCTCACCGATATGTAAGTTCATTATTGGAAAGAGGAAAGTTACTACGTTTTTCTTTAGTTTTCTGGTATCTGTAAAAATTCTCTTACGGGGGCCTTTTAAATTTGTATATTCCCGTGATAAAAACGGGGGCATTGCGCTCCGTCCAGGCGTATCACCAAATTTTTGGACCTGATCATCTTTTGATTGCGTTATAAAATTTTGATAGCCTGTTTTGTAACTGAACTTCTATATCAAATAGCTCTTGAATTTGAATTAATGAAAGTTTTAAAGGAGATAAGTTCATTCGCATTGTAAGTTTTATTTAACGAGGATCCATTATATGGTCGCCCAAGAGAGTCAGGCAATTGGCGAGACCACAGTCGAGTATCGTATTAAATGACTGCAAATTGCAATTGAAAAACCAATTTACGGGCAAATTGAATAATTGTTCAAGGGTTAGTTAGTATAAATTGGAATTTAAAAAAAAATTATCTGGAAACTAAAAAGAATTTCGGTGTTTATACGCACTGGAATTAGCATTTCCAAATTGTAGCGTGATATAGTTGCAAACTTCAATAAAGATCTGTCTGACTATGAATAAAAAAATAATAAAAATCACAGAAAACACTTTTTAAATTGCATTATAATGAAGCGTTGACCTTTGATGTAAGCGGTGTAAAAGCTGAACGATTTAGCTTCTCTTTTCATAGAATTCTCACTTACTCGAAGGGAATCTTCTTTCTAACAAGTACAGAGATTATTCAATACTAGCAGAGGACCCGGCGTTGCCCGGGATAATTACAGGGTAAATAGAACAACTTCAAAAAGCTAAATTAAACCTCCAAATTGGTTAAATAATAACTCAATCACTACAATATAGAGCAAAGGGACTATCCATTCTAAGAAAAATCCGAAAGACAGGAATTTATCTCTTCACTGAAAAAATCCATTCTAGGTGATATACCGGGACTTTAATTTTTTAAAGGCTCACAATGGATGGACCTTTCCAAGGATGCCTTCTAGTCTAAATAATTTTTACTCACATAATCTTACTTTAGATGTACACTTGACGTTGTTGCAATTTCCTTTCTTCTTTCGAAGCAAAAATTGGCCATTCATCACTTTGTGTAGTCTAACGGTCACCGATTCGTCTATTTACTTGCTTACCATTTGCTCAATACAGCACGGAGCTAAAGGAGTGCTTCCTCTATCGTCTTTCACTCTTTCTCAATAGTCTGCTAACTCATTATCTCCAGTTACTGATCATTTTTAAAGATTTTCAAGAAATTGTTAAGTACTAAGAATTCTCTTTTCTAAGAAAAGCCTGAATAACAGGAATTCTATGCATTGAATTCTATATTGCACAAACTTTGCCTTGCATTGTTGGTCATGAGACATATACTGTATTGTTGATCCTTGCATAGTGTTGGTGCATTGCGTGTTGACACCATTGTTGATACCTATTGTTGCACAAACTTTTATTTGCATTGTTGGTCATGAAATATTTCTCATTAATAGGCCCTGCCATAACCATGAATATCGATTTTTTTTATCAATAATTATTATTTTTTCGAAATCTGAGGTAGACAGCAACTTTCCTCATGCTTTGAAGGTCATGTATGCGAAATTTTATCAAGATCGGAATAAAACTGTAGATTTGCATAAAAAACAAACAAACAAACCCACAAACAAACAAACATCCTTCTTATTGAATGAAAACAAATGTCAATTAAGATAACAGTTATTGCTATCAGTCAACAGAGGACTGCTTGAGCCTATTTTAGGACAGACATTTTGCTAGGAGTTATCCGCGCTAAATTTTGGTGGGAGTTAGGGGGGGGGCCACCTCCTCCAGATGAAAATCATTGTTTTTGAGTGCTTAGATCCTACTTAGCTTGGACAAAGTGTCACGCTTTATGGCGAAAAGTTGTCACGTAGTCTTAAAATTCAAGATTTTGGTCTCTATGCAAATGAATCCATTGAAACAGTTCATCTTTGATTATGTTCAAAGAGTTCCTTTAAGTATTGGGAGTTATAATAAATATTCTGGGTCCTGTTAAACGAGAATCAATTCTAACGTAATTACCCATTTTTTTAACGAATTAGGCAGCTTTGCTACCGAAACAATGAATAGAATTATCTTTTAGAAAAGAGCTTCTACTTTTACAATAATCTCCATCCGACAAAATGGCAATTTTTGAACAAAAGCATCCAAGTATGCTCTGTAAAAGTCACCATTAGCACCTTTCAAAAACTTTGACGTGATATTCTTTGTGTCAATTAGCAAACTGTATAACTAACTATATTACAATCGACAAAATCTTCCCCATACATACTCTAATCTAAGCTTATTGTGAATGTAACCTACTATCTCGTCCTTTCATTCAAGAAACTTTGTCTCAGCGCATTACTTCTGAAGCAGGCCAATCATGTTAAAAAAACTGTGATGCATTATTTTGAAGTGATCCTCAAATTTCCTAAAGAAGCTTTAGAGAACATGTCCTTCCTTTCTTTAGATATTGAAGAATCTCAACGAAGATATGGCATTACATAGGGAGAAAAATGTGAAGAATGCATTTAAATAATTCAAATTTGGTACAAACTTTTTAGAAGCATCCTGAACAAGCATTAGAATTCAGCATCCTAAGATAAATTATTTTTTAAATTTTTAGACCAGCTGACTTAAAGATGATCAAAGACTCTTAATACTGTAAAAACAAACAAACCATTACTTGAAGGATTATTATTTTTATCGTAAGGAAATGGATTCAGTTATTAATTCAAAATTATATTATTCAGTTGGCGAAGCCTTTTCGAATGATAATTTTCTTCTTTTGTCTCTCACTTTTGAGTCCGTGCCGAGACTCACTGGTGAAATATTCGTCACTTGTTGCAAAGCGGGATATTTATATAGAAAATGTTTTTCCAGTTTTCTTGCAAAAATATCCAAATCTTTTCATATCATTCTCTGAAGACTTGAGTGGAAATGGAGACGACTTGAAGGAAACTTCTAAACAAACGATCGAGCGCGCATGCGCTCTTGTGCCGCCTTTTGTCTTTTCCCCTCCAGCGTCGACGACGGAAAATCTGAAAAAGAAACTTTAAATTTAAAAAAAAAATATGAAAGAAAGAGGAAGTAAAAAAATAGAAAGAAAAAAAAAACAATGAAAGCAAGAAAGACTGAAGAGGAAACTCATCGTTATTGAATGCTCATCCAACGGTGAAATTGTCTCCCGAGTTAAAACCGTATACAAAAGCGGAACGTGAATTTAAAACGGATATAATTTAAAGAGAAGTAGCTTTTAAATAAAATAAATCTTTTCTACCTTTTTATGCATTTGGGAAATATTTATTAACACTGAATTAAAGAAGAAACTTGTTACTGAATAAATTAACAATATTTTGTGATACGCTTATAGGCCTGCATGAGCTAAAGAAGCTACTGAACTCGTTTCTTATTTCATCATCTGAATGTTGTTTTTTTTGTGTAAATTTGTGGTAGGGTTGGTTAAAAAATACAATTGGATTAAATTATGATCGATAAGGTTTACAATATCTACTCAGCCCTAGATGAACCGTTATAAAATATGAATGAGAACACAAGGGGGGACACAAAGTCAGGAAATCACATAATCGAATTTGACCAAGAATCAGTAAAGCCTTAAAAAAATGTTGGGGAAAAAAACATTGGATTTAGTTTTACGAATTTAAAATTAATAATGGCCTTTCAAACAAAAGTTACTTGTCATCTCCATTTATTGTACAGACATTCATTCTACATGAAAATATTTTTTCTGTTTTATTTTTTAAAGTTAAGACAAAAGACTATGGTTTTGCATGATTTAGCACGCACTTTTTATTTCTTACAGATTTTCATTTCGACACAGTTTTGTTTAATCAAATTGTAACCACATTAGAGAAAAAAAAAGTTAGAAAAACAAATAAGGTAAAGATCACATTTTGTTTTTTTATTTTTAAATTAGGTATTGCCTAATATGACTAATAAAACGAATAAGATAATAACAGGATAGAAATGTTTGTGAGACAAATTTTATATATGTTTATTATTTTGTTATTTTGATAATAGCGATTGAATCTTAGGTACTTTCATTTGAAATAAAGATATACGGTTTCTTAGAAATAAGATTTAGTAAGAAAATTTCTTCAATGGCTTTCCAAACTAAAGAAAAATCTTTCAAAGCATTTTTAAGTTTTTATTTTTACGAATTGTTTTTTAATCTCCCTCTCTATTTATTGGTATATTTATTTTACGATAATGATAAAAGTTGCTATATTGCCATTTCCAGATTTGTAACTTCATTAGTGATATATTTTTAATGGTTTTTCTTGGCGCATTTATTCTCTGTTAATGGCATTATATATTGTCATTCAAATGAATTTACGAGGTAAAGGACATAGTAAAATGCCGAATGAGTTTACATCGATAGTGTAATGTTATGATGCCTTGTAATGCAGCGCCCAAAAGTCATGATGGAGTTTCTCCAAGAAGGAAATACCGTAATTGTTGTCCGATATGCAGAAACTCTTAAATCTCTTTGTCTCATCTATCAACTTGAAGCGACAGAGACTGTTCACGCAAGAGTCCACTTCCTCAAATCGTCCAGAATTGTCATTTCTAAATTTAGCATCCGGCATATAGATTTCTCTGTTTCTCTCTGTTGTTTCTCTGTGACTTTCACGTATGCATGGATCTGAAAAGCATCTGAGAGGTCGCAGATTTAACTTGGAAGTAGAGACCTACCGCTTTTTTCTCACGAAGAACTGAATATTAGCATCACAGTGGAACATGTGCTTTATAAAGCGTAGAGATTGCTTTTATGGAACGTTAAGATTATATTGCCAACTAGCAGAGGCACCTGGCGTTGCCCGAGATAATTACAGTTGTAGGTTAAACAGAACAACCTCATGTAGTAATAAATTTGTTTTCAGTAATTCCACTTTAAGCAGTTGTTCAGATGTTTCCGATGCCCGGATAACTTTTTGTCATCTCTGCCCAATACTCATTCATTTCTTCGCTGGCATTTCGATAGATATGATTTATTGTTATAATCCTTCGAAAGATTATTATAGGACATAACACCATATGGTTGCTGGTTTGAAGAGTTGAGTTCATGCATGCTTTGTTATCGGTTTTGTCGTCAACTATAGCTCGAACGAAGGGACTGCGTCCTCTGTCATCTTTCACTCTTTCTCAATAGTCTGCTAGCTCTCCATTATCTCCAGTTACTGATCATTATTAAATATTTCCAAGAAAATGTTAACTTCTAAGAAAAGCCCGAACAACAGGAATTCTACGTATTGTTACAAATTCAATTTTGTTTTAGAATTCTCAGGGGTGGGATGGAACCATCATTCTTAATGAACCTACTTATATTGCACACTTTGTCCGGGACTTTACTTACCCTCTTGTTGTTCTGTCTCAGATTAAAATGTTTTCCTTCTTCACCTCCGGGGAGCATCACTGGATACTTTAGACCTATCGTTTAAAATTTCCCTTGCCCTTGACATAGAAGCTCTTATACCCTCCTGCTCTAGGAGAGCTTCCGTTGTTCAGATGTTTCCAATTCCTGGATAGCCTTTTATCTTTTTGTCGCAAATTTCACTGATCAATACTACAATGTTCTTTCTCTTTTTTTGCCAAACACACAAATTTTCGCCAGTCGTCTGGACGTTTTTAGGGAGGTCAAGGGAGACCAGTGTGATTCCTTAGCCTCCTCGATAAACACTGCCTTATCTATATCCTGTCATTGCATAATCATATTTATGCTCGTTGTTAATATGGTTAATTCTGTAGTATCACACCATTAAATGTGTTGCCACACCAGTTAATGTGTTAAGTATATAGTGCAACAGCAGTTAATGTGTTAAACTTTCAACCCCATCCCCCCCCCTTCCAAAAACCCCTTCTTTAGAGGTTGAATTTCCAAAAACCCCTTCTTAGTGCTCACTTACATTTTGTAAAGAACCTCTGTACAAAATTTCAAGTTTCTAGTCCTTATGGTTTGCGCTGTGCGTTGATCACTCACTCAGTCAGTTTCTTCATATATATAGATAAGCCCTGTGGCTTGTTTTCATTTGAACGAGTGTTTTTATGAAAAAAGCGACTTATATATATGAACCGGAGACTACTTACCTTTACACCGAACTAAAAGAACAGTTGAAGAATAGGAATATTTTGTGAATGATTCACGATTTATCAGTTAGGCTTGTGAACTTTTGTTTCGAGTAAATAAAACGGCTTTGAGTGCAGGTAATTGTGTTTTTTTATACAGGGTGGATACAAAAATAAGCCCCCCCCCCCCCACCCTTTTATTTTCGTAACCGTAGCAGATATGTCAATTTTGATGAATCCAATGAATAGGAAGTTGTGGTGACCTATCCCATGGTCACTTTTTATCATCCCAAATATACAAATTAGGACACATTCACATCCTATCTTAAAAACCGTAACAGATACACGAAAAATTCAAATTGAAGACTGGTTCAGCATGGAATTTCGAGCAAAACAAGAAAAAAATTTCCGAAATCCGATGAACGGATCACCAACAATCCAAGCCAGAAGATCGTGTTGATCATTTCAGGAACAGTGTAGCTTGCCATCCTGGAAATGTTCTGTCTTCTGTATGCTGACACATGCCTTTTATTTGCTTTTCCTCATGAAAATGTCTTTGTTGAAGTGCATAGGGAGGTAACTAATAAATTCAACATGTTGGTGATCCGTTCATCGGATTTTGGAAATTTTATTACGTTTGAATTTATTCCTTATTTTTTTCAAAGGGAATGATTTGAATTATCTTAACTCAAAAGCTGTACATCTTTGAGCGCCCTTCTTATTTTAATATAAATAGATGACAACTTTGTCTGCGTACAAATAAATTCTCTTTAATATGTCAAGAAACGAATTTGCAGAAAGTAGACGAACGGCAACTAAAAAGAAACTTTACCTCATATTGGGAATATGCTTCGGAGATTACGACTGCTTCATTTAAAATCATGTCTTATGGTTCTTCATTTGTATATGAAAATCTATACTTCGGTCCTTCGTTCCTTGATGCTCAAACAAAGCTGATTAAATGAAAGGTTGATTAACCGTCGCGTATTCCAAGCTGATTACCTTCGAGATATGGTCTTCAGATACTTAATTCTAAATGCCATTAAAATTTAAGAACTCATCAACCAACATAAAGGGGAGCGCGTAATGGCAAGATCTAAAAACAGCAATAAGGGAATTAAATTCGAAATATAACAGAGACCAGTTATGCATTTAAAATTCTATCATTCATATTTGTTCCACTGGTATTAAAATATTAAAATCACTAAGAAGATTTCTAGATATAGTCTGCTTGAAAAAAAATACATCTATAAGTTTTTGGAAATGATCCCCCCTTCTTTTTATGGAAATTAAGTATTTAGACCGAAAACGAGTGGAAAATGTAATCGGCTTACGGGTTTCAAAGCATCGACTTCTCTTGGAAGCTCTGCTTTTCATATTTACTCGGAGTTTATCCCAAATTAAATTATTACACGTGTTTTCTCCTTATCGTCATTAATAATTTTGAGAAGCTTAAATTTTAATACGTCAATTAGAAATTTTCGCCCAATTTATCAAATGTAAATGCCCGAACAGACTGTAGCGCAGGGAAAAGCAAACGGAGCTTAATAAGTGCTTTGATTAAATGTGTATCATTTATGCCCCCAACCATTTGAAAATAAGAAAAAAGAAACAAAAAGAGCGGAATCATATCTCAAGGTAAAGTTAGAATTCATGGAAATTTTATTATCGAATTCAGAAAACGACTATGTGGGCTGAGATATTTTTTCTTCCTATTTTTCATTTTACTTCAAACGAAGATCTATTAAAATATTGAATATCTTCATATGAAACTTAATGGAAGTAATAGAAAGTAAACTTTATTCAGGTTTAATGCCTTTTTTAACATTCTTCTCTTCCTTAATAAGAAATAACTTCTTAAATGATTAATTGTAAAAGAATCAGAGGGCAGTAAGGTTTATGAGCAAATCGGTTTGTTAATTTTTTAGGAACATAATTTATAAGCATTGACTTTTATCGTGTAAGCATCGTAAATAAAAAACAAGACGGTGCTGTGGATAGATTAAAATTTTATCCCAGATTTTAGACTATGCTAATTTTATCAATCTCAAAATGTTTTTCCACTGCATCATATTCGATGCCCGGAGATTTCTAAGCTTTACTCGATTTTCATGTATTCTCCAACATATCTTCAGTATGTTCCAGAAACAGCGGTATATTCTTCAATTCAAATGATCTCCTGAGTCCTCCATTGCCAATTTTGCTTTTACCATTTAGCGAACTGTATTCGTAATGGACAAATCGCTCAAGTACATTTCAAGAATGAATACTTATTACTGTGAATTAACACGCTCCCTATGCTTTCCACAAAATATAATTTAAATATAATTGAATTAGTTACGTGAAGGTAAAGTAGTGACAACTCTACAGAATATTCAGCTAAAAACCGATTTTTAACTTGCCATTTTTTTTTCCATTAATAAATGAACTTCATCCTTAAAAATCTATAATGCATGATTACCTGTATATATTTGGATCTGCTTTTTCATTGAAAAGAAATATATTCTCTTCAATGATAGCGTCGAGTTCTGTTAGCCACAAATGCCAATAGTGCTAAGAAATTTATTATAAATTCTATTTTTAATCGTATCAGGTTCAGGGAAAAGTTTTTCGTTTTTGCAAACATTACAATTGGCGCTCAGAATAATGCGTTAATGAATTTTTTATTCATCGAAATAATCTCCATCATTATCAATAACCTTCTCCCAGCGAGATACTAAATCGTAAATTCCTTTTTTATAAAAGTTACGAGTTTTACAGTTGAAAAACAACGCACAGTTCATGTTTTAGCTCTTCTTCTGTCTTGAAGCACTTGTTTCTCAAATGGTTATCGAGAGATCGGAGAAGGTGATAATCTGTTGGAGAGATATCCGGAGAGTACGGTGGATGAGGTAACACTTCCAGGCAAGTTTGTTTATTGACTGACGGGTCAGCTTTGCCGTATGCGGATGTGCGTTGTCATGAAGAAAAGCAACACGCTTACGGTTCGCAAGAGCTGGCTTTTTTGGTGATTTTTTTTCGTGTACGTTGAAGCTGACCAACATATACGTCTGCTGTGATATTGTCCTGGATTTTGGAGCCATAATGCACTACACCAGCTGTAATCCACCAAACACTCAAGAGAATATTCAAGACGCTCATCACTAGTTCTAAAGTTTTTGAACCAATTCTGTGCCGTCCGGTCGGTGACAGAATCATCATCGAATGCTTTACAAATGTTACGAACAGCATTCATACAACAGGCAGGTTCGAATTATTGGTGATGTAGGTCCCATTTCATATTTTTTTCAAAATAAAATTGAATGTTTAATTGAATGTTTTCACTTAGACAAGTAAGTGCAAAAGAATGATTAATCATTTCTCTTTAATTATAAAAAAAATTGCGTTATTCAAATTATCCTACGAGAGGATTGTGACCATTCAAAAAGTAAGGGTGAAGAACGAGAAAACTTTTCCTCGGAACTGATACTTACGTACTTTCCTATTCCCGTTTTACCTTTTGGTGTCGAGGATATTATATAACCATTGAAAAATTTAGCCTGTAGGGGATTAGCTTGGTCTTCCAAACGTGTTAGTAAAGGGCCAAACTCAATCATCCAGGCACTCAGTGGGATTCGAACCCGCTACTCGTTGGTTTCAAGAGGATAAGACCTGCGCCTTAGCGCTCTCGGCCATCGAACGATTATAAATTAACGGATTTTTAATGTACGATTACTATTTAAAAATTATTCCATTGGAAATTGAAAAGCCCATTGCTATTGATATTGATTTTCGTTCATTTCCTGATATGTATTGAAATGCGCCTACGAGAATCCTTTGAAAATCTACTTTTCCGGTTAAAAAAAAAATAAAAAATAAAAAATAGGAGAGTTGAGAAATAAGGGCTCGCTTCCCAAATTTCTGATATGTTTACCGTCGCTTCTACATCCCTTATCCTTACTTTCGAAGTTTGAACTGATGAACTGAACATTTATCCTTAGCATACACTCATAAAAAAATGAGGGGAAATATCCAGTGAACATGGTGGCCACTGCGTTGATAAACCCATCGATTCGGAAAGTTTGCATTCAAGAAATGACCCCATAAACCCTGATGCGGTCGTGCACCATCTTTTTGGAAAGTATCCATGGCTGAAACCCTTCTCATAATTGAAGTGAAATGTAAAGCGTGAACATGTCCTGGTATATGTTTACTGAATTGATGGGTTCGGTAAAAATGAAAGTCCAGTAAACTTTGTTTATTAGACCGTAGCAAAGTCAAAGTAAAAACCTCTAAGAATCGTGTATGCAATGCCAAAACGTTGATGTTCCTATGTAGCGAAATTTTTAAGAAATTTCACTGTTTTTAGAAGTAATCATCACTCTAGTGTTGCAGGCATGTAATTATGAAAGTTATATAGTTTGGTCTATTTTTATATTTACTATTTAATCTGTCATAGATAATTAAAATTAATTAGGCTCAAGTGTTGCTAACTGCGTCATTTTATTGATAAAGTTATTCTTAGGGGAATATTTAAAGAGGACCACTGGCAAAATTAACTGCTATTAATAAACCCTAAAAGAATTATCTTCCATCACTGATTAATAGAGCTAACTCTCATAAAATTTATATACCCCCTGTAACTACGCTTATATCTCATAGATCTTGCTTTTTTTTTGGAGGTGAGTTTGGAGTAGCCTTTAAAATTTGTCCAGTTTTCTTTCGCCTCTTATTTTGATTCACCTTAAGAAATTACAGTGTTCAATGAGTTCTTTCAATTAGCATCAGAATCCTCTTTTGCCATATTTGCTTTTACCATTTAGCGGTTTCTATTCTTAAAGGACAAATTTCTTAAACATCACTCAGAAATGAGTACAGATCAAATTTAATTAAAAATGTTTGATTATTCCCAATGTACATATAATCTATACCTCTCAAAATATAATTCGAATACATCAAATTGTTTTTTTTTTATTTATGAATCGGGATCCAATACGTCCATCCAGGGCCTGTATGGCCAGAGGCCGACGAGTTGGGTCCCTGGATGGACCTGGATTCACGACTGCTGTATGATGGTCGCAGCAGTCGGGGGGGGGGTGAAGATGATCTATCACTGATGGTTGCCCATCCGGTGACTAGCCGTGCCTGATGTAGCTTAAATTAATATACCCCCTGTAACTATGCTTATATCTTGTAGATCTTGCTCTTTTTGGAGGTGGGTTTGGAGTAGCCTTTAAAATTTGGTTACGTGAATGAGAAGCGCTGATTATTTGCTGAAGTAATTCGTTGTGCTCAGTCGCAATGGGGTTATCCCGCGAACTGATTTTCCAGAGGGCGCACCTGTTCTATACGCTCTTCCAGTTTTACCGCTATAGCTCAGTATGCTTGTTTCTTGAAGATTAAGAGTGTGATTTAATTTAAAAAATGCCATCACATTCACAGCAACCTGAAAAATATGTGGATATATATTTTTTAAATGTCAATAATAGTTTTTAAACATCGATTTTTTGCATCTAATTTCTGAGTATATCATTATATTATTATCATTATTAACATCTGGTAATCATTATCAACGATCTGAATTTTTAAGTTTAATATCAGTACCTATTAAAGAGTTAGTGTGATTTATTTTAATCAGGAAGGAGTATTACCTTTTTTTTCATAGCAGCTCTTACTATTCCCGTTAAGAAATATTGGGAGTCTTTTGCTTGATAGCTCATAGCCTCAACTTTCAAAGGGTCCATCAGCAGCTTTCCTCTTTTAATAGCTCTAACTTCATGATCGGCATTTTCACCCATGTACTGATTAAAATACGTTTTAAATATTGCGTTATTTATTACTGGCAATTCATTATTCATGTCTGCCGTTAATTGCCTAAAACCGTTACAAGGCTAGTCAACTATAGTGGGCTCAGGTAATATAATTTCAGGCCCAATAAAATTGAGATTTCTTTCGTAAGCTTCTAGCCTGGAAAAGGCCAAATTATGAATAAAAATTTCATTTTATTTCATTTCGCTTAACCATTAAATTATCTTTACAGTTATTATACATCATCTTACCTTTGTATTAAATCAGTTTTCCGTCCTTTAGTCGTCGCATTACGTTTTGCAAGCTTAGTTTTTAATTGAAATACTGTCCACGTATCATACGACGAAGCCATTATGAAGCTAGACAGCCTCGCTTTGAAGAGCGTATGTTACAGTGGCGCCATCTCTTGGATGCAGTTTTGAGGGATAACCCCATAGTAACAACTCTACAGAAAAGTTCAGATATATAAGATTTTGAAGTTGTCAAATGGCATTTTTTTCCCATTAAAGAATAAAGATTCTTGGAAAGTCTATAATTCATCTGTGTCTTAGGTAGATACATTTCATTCAGAGAAGTAAATGCTGTTTTCCATAGACGCTACTTATAAATTTAACCCTAGAAAATCCAAGCTACACCTAATGTTGCCAAGTACGTTTTCATTCATTTTTCTGATAGCTATAGAATATGAGAGAAGCTAGAATATGAGAGTTGCGCTCGACATTCGTGAAGTGCAGATGCTAAATTTTTGACCTTGTCTAGATACTGTTTTGAAACTGTTAAAAGTTGCAGTGCTTTATTTAGGTTATAATGATTTCATGGTAGAAGCGATGAAACAATATTTGTATGTTTATATTTTAATATGTACGATGAGAAATCAAGCTAAAGTTAGATAATGGAACGAACGGATATCTCAATGTAGTATACACTCTTCTCAATTGATATTGTCTACATGAATTTTTTTTTTATAAATTGTAAAGCAGGAGAAGGTTTTATCTTAGTCAATAATTTAATAAATTTATATTAGTTGACTATTTTGGTTGAATTTTGGTATGTTGAGGCATTCGTGTTTTCTGTTTTATCAAGTTTTTGGTAGTTTTTTTACGCAAAAAGAACTGCAAAGTGTTGTTTTCCTTTATTTTTCATTTACTTAATGCGCTGTTTTGCCCATTTTTAGAATTTTTCACTTCAGTTGTAAATTTGAGCCTTACATATACAGGAAAATTAACGTAATGATAATGTATGCGTGGTCTATTGTTACTGTGGTTTTTCAATTAAGAGGCAAACTTCTGTGGAATTTACTTACGTCATTGTTTTAATAAACTGTTTGACGTATGTGACAGGTGAATGTACATACATGATGAGAAACCATGATAAATTTTATCATGTTTGGAGCAGCCTCAACGTCTGCGTGTAGCTGACAATTTTATTTAATGGTATTGGTAAAGAGCAAATAGAAAGGACACGCGTTTCCATGTTTTGACACGAGAACTTCCCCCGGCGTTGCTTTGTTGGTATCTCTCTCTTCGTTGATATACATGGGCTTTACTCGAGCAGCGCCGGTAGTTTTTCTTGAAGCAGCCAACACGTGATAAGATCGCGACTAGCGACTGTCCGTGGCGTGACTCGCTCTTGTCTGTCTCCTTGGAAGTTGAAGGGAGTTGGATTGGCGGAGGGGATGGATGGGGGCCAGAGTGTGAGGTCACCACCGCCGGAGCTACGTGTCAGCATCGAGGTGCCTCTGTTCGGCCATTGTTGGTTCTTAACAAAAGTTCCGCGGGGAATTTCTCTCCCTCCGTCAACCGAATGCATAGCAAACACCGAGATGTCAGGCTGATGGAAGTGCCGCCCCCGCCTTCCAATTCCCCGCGGCCGCCCAGGGGTCGTCTTTTAGTTTGAATCTTGATGGGCGCACGAATTGATTCAATGTCCGATACTTTTTTTTTCTCTTTCATTGAAAACTTGAATTAGGTGCAGACCGCTTTCAGAGTCGATATTTTTATCTCTGCCTTCATTTCTCTCTCACGTCCTTCTTCGTTTTTTCCTTACCTCGCTACCCCCCCTCGAGAGAGCTCGTCCCTGTTTCTATTCCCCCCTCCATTCTCTTGTCTTTCACTTCAGCCGATTTTTCCTTTACACGCCTCCAGGTGGAAAAGAAAGTGAAGGAAGGAAAAAAAGAAAAAGGAAACTCGAGGTGAAGTTAACTTTCCCATTTGATTTTTATTTGGTGATGGACCATCGCGCATTCGATGGCTTAAACTCTGCTTGCTAACGATAGTCAAAATGCGATAAATCCAAGGAGGGTAAAACCCTTTTTCTTGTAGATTTCAGATAGTAAGATTATCTGATATACTAATACTTTTGAGGAAGCCTGCATTTAAATCTTATTTTCCCTACTTCTAATGCGCTTCTTTATCTCAGTAAAATTCAAATTTTACATAATTTATGCGCAATAGTTGATCGCCATCCACACTCACGTGAAAACAGAAAACGCTATTTCTCACTGGGGATGAAATAAGAAAGAAGAATACATAGCCTGCTCTCTTTCGGATATACTCTTGTCTCCGTTAATGAAAACATGGTATTAACTCCATTTATTTGAAGTAAATCTAAGGAATTATTATTATTGTTATTATTAAAAAATCATCTATTGCGCGTGGATCTGGTTTGAGGGCAATCAACAAGTTTTACATAAAATATAACGCAAATGCCTTAATTTTAAAGCTTTCATAATAAAGAACTTTGGCAATCAGCTACCTTTGACGTCCGCCCATTTTCATAACATTTTTAACATTGTGCGTATTATTAGTATTTCACTTTTTAACATTCTTGTTGGTATTTTTCACGCTAAGTTGAGCGTAGGTTCTTTAGTGAATGAATTTAACTTTCAGAGTATTAGATTGACGCGTAGGGGCTTCGTTTTTACTCCCTTGTACAAATGGAAGACGTTTATTTCACGGATTGATCCGGTGTATAAAGTGATTACTAATTACTTAGATAATTTCAACGATGTTTGCTTTACGGCTTCTGATGAACTCCATTTTTCTCTTTTCTCATAACGTCTGTCTTCTCGTCCTTTCCGTTTGTTTTTTTTGGGTTTTTTTCCCTATTCATTTTCTATCTAATTTTTATTATTTCTATATTATTTTATTATTTTTTAATGTTATTATTCGAGAATCGCTGTGTTAATGTTATTATATTTTGTTTTATTTTTATTATTATAAATTTTTATATGTGGTTCATTAACCCCATAAAAAAAAAAATTGTTAAAAAAAAAATTATTTATTTATTTATTTATTTATTTATTTAACGTTATTTACAGGGGTGTTATAATTAAATTTCCCTATTGAACCCATCCTAGTTATTTATAGTAAGGTTACCAAATTCGGTCCAGCTTATGGGCCACTCGGTTTGCTACGAATAGTACCTTACAAGACCACCAAGTTCTACAAAGGTTGAGTCAAAAGTAGTGGGCGATCACTGCGAAAACTTTTAAATGGGAACCAGACAGGAACCACTCATTGCTAATCTTCAAAGTAGAATCCATCATGCTCGATGGTCTTCATCCAACGATCAGCCAGTTGGCGGATACCCTCGCGAAACCACTCCTCCGGTTTCTGGACGAAAAAGTCACGCACAGCGTCTTCAACCTCACTGACATTAGCGAAGCGCCGTCCACGCAGGAAGTGCGCCATGGACCGGAAGAGATGGTAGTCGGAAGGTGCCAGCTCGGGGCTGTACGGTAGATGTGGTAGAACCTCGATTTTTTCTAGCAGTTGTCGACCCACCTTCGCCCGTTGTTGTGCTTGCGCGGGCGTCAGCTCGTGGGGCACAACTCGGCAGCTCCTGTTGACCTTTCTCACGGCGTGCAGATGTCGAACCACACTCGATTGTGATGTCCCGATGTCCGCCGCTAGTCCACGGGTGGTGCTTCCTGGGTTGGCTTCCACTTGTTGCCGTAGGGCTGCGTCATCCACTTCTTTGGGTCTTCCGCTCCTTGGCGCATCTTCCAGGCCCATGTCTCCAGACAAAAAGCGGGAGAACCACAGTCGTACTGTCCGTTCATTGGTCACACCCTGACCTTCCACCATGCAAATTTCGACGGCTGCTGCTCGCGCACTGGTCCCCTTTTTCCAAAAGTGACGAATGAGCCCGCGTATCACCAATTTCTCTGCCATATTTTTACACTGGCTGACGCAGGTGGCACAATGTCTATGGCATTCAAATTCGTACTGACGTTTCTTCCCACTCTTTTATCTTAATAAACTGGATATACCCTTTTGGTAAACGGTCTTCGCCCAGAATTCGTAAAACTCTAACCCCCCCCCTCCCCTCTCCCGAGTCGGTCACTACTTTTGACTCAACCTCTGTATTATCGTTATTAGGTGTTGCTAGCCTCACGGACCAGTAACAGTGCAGTCGTTGCAGAGTCAACATGGGCTTATCGCAAAGCAATAAAAGTGCTTCATTGGTATTGCCAAGGATATGGGAAGGAGAAATAATGAATAAGCAATGTAGATATTACGATTCCTCTCTGTACGATCGGTCGTTTTCCGCATACAGATGGTTAAGTAGGGAAAATTTAATATTAACAAAAATATATCCTGTCTTTATCTAAAATGACATATCTTGTAAAATAGTCGATAGATACCCCAATGCGCAACGAAAGCGATAAGTGTTTTAAAATTCAATAGTAATAACGTTGAGAAAAAATTACTAAAAAAAATATACCAGCCTCAGTGACAAGAAGGAAAATAAAAAAAAAAACTAACTAAAAATTGAAAAAGTAGCAACCGGAAAACATTACATATAGAGTTGGCCAGGTTGCATCTTTACTGACTTATCATTAAAAACTTATAAATGCGTTCGTTAGATGCTGTATTATACTGCGATAATAGATCTCTCTCCACATGACAGCATAACTTATTTAATTTTTTAAATTTAATTTATGAATCGGGATCCAATACGTCCATTCAGGACCTGTATGGCCTGAGGCCGACGAGTTGGGTCCCTGGATGGACCTGGATTCACGACTGCTGTATGATGGTCGCAGCAGTTGGGAGGGGGGGGGAAGAAGATGGTCTATCACTGATGGTCGCAGTAAACTTATAATGGTAACTTTAAATTTGAATTACAAGTTATAAAGTTTTTTTTTAATAGTAAAAGAAAATGAAAAGAAAACATTGAGTTTTAAATAATTCAAAATTTGTGTGGAATATTTTTTCAGCAACAATATAAAAAAATTAATAGAATAAAGTTTATGGCAATCAATTTCAGTTACTAATCAAAAAATAAAACCCTTAAACTCATATGAAAATTCAATTATAGAATTTTAAAAATATCCTTAAATTAAAGATAAATAACTTTGATAAATTACCGAAAACATAAAAACAACGTCTTATACGGCTAACTTTAAAAATAATCGTAATTTTTTAAAGTTACAGCTATTTTTTAGATCTAAAATTCCGTAATTGAACGCGAGCTGGGTAACAAAGCCAAGCTCTCCGTCTTCAAATCTATCTTTGTCCCCATTCTCACTTATGGTCATGAGGCTTGGGTAATGACCGAAAGAGTGCGATCGCGGGTACAAGCGGCCGAAATGAGATTTCTGAGAGTTGTGGCAGGTATTACCCTACTAGATAGAGTGTACAGCAGCACAATAAGGGAATCTTTAGGTGTTGAGCCGCTACTTCTCCGCATTGAGAGATCTCAGTTGCGCTGGTATGGCCACGTGATACGGATGCCGCAAACTAGTCTTCCTAGGCAGTTGTTATTTTCCAAGCCGGTAGGTAAGAGACCAAGGGGTCGGCCTAGAACCAGGTGGCTAGACTACATGGAGAATCTAGGTTCGAGTCGCTTGGATATTACCAGGGAGGATATGCGCCTGATGGCGAAAGATCGCGATCGCTGGAGATTCTCCATAGGGCTGCTGCCCCCGCGACCCTAACGGATAAGCGGGTTTGAAAAGTAAGTAAGTAAGTAAGAATTTTGATATGAATTTAAGGGTTTAATTTTTGATTAATAAATGATATTGATTGTATTATTTTTTTTATTTTTATTTTTATTTTTATTTTTATTTTTTTTTTGTTGCTGAGGAAATATTGTTGACAAATTTTTCAATTAAAAGAAAAAGATGAAATGTGATCGCTCAATAGAGCTAAGTGAGTTCCAGCTAACATTGGATATTATCTATGCAAGAAGTCATAGGCGACATGAAGTCACACACAGAATGCTGGTACGGGTGACGCTTCAAATACCGCCAGTACAAATCACGATTCTCCGAAAAAGAGAACCCTCATGCCCATGGCCATGCTGATGCTCATAAGCCCTATATCAGCAGAATCACTGCGAAGCGATGTTTACAATTATGTACACCTCACCGAAACTGGACCGTCGAACAGTGGAAACTTTTCTGGAGGGAAGAATCTCTGTACACACCCTGGCAATCAGGTTTACGAGTCTGAGTCTGAGAGTGCTGAGAGAACGGTTCATGCCTGACCTGAATGGCGTGATGGCTACTGTGAAATTCGAAGGAGGTAGTGTCCATGGTTTCATATTGGCTCGATTTCATTGGTCCAGCTTGTCCAGTAATAGGAAATATGACGCCTGCAACTTCCTCTAATTTCTACACCGCCAATGTTTTGGCAACATTTTAGGATTGGACCATTCTTGACAGGGCTCCAATGGCGAGTCACGTTTGCACATTAAATTTGGTTGATTTTGGCCGATAGGTTTTTTTGTGGACACAGCTTCTAAACACCTCATATTTGATTAAAACCAGCTTGTAAACCCGTCTGAACATCTTCGGGATAATTTGGAGCGAGGAAGAGGGCGATGTTATTGCTTAAAAAATGCTTAAATCGGTTGGATGAATGCATGGCGAGAGTACGATTCTTAGCGCTCTAGAAATATTTTTATCTAAAGTCAGATTTATTTAATTTTTTCTTTTGTCAAATGGATGCTTAATGCTTTCTTCATGCATAATATTGCAAACGAAAGAATTTCCGTTTCTTTAATTTCTTCTAATGGGGAAGTGAAAGAATGGACTGATAAGAGAGAAAGAGAGAGAGAGAGAGAGAGAGAATCTGACGTATTTAAACCTCATTCTCCAGTCGAGAGAGGCTGAAGGCAGATTTAGAAAATTCGCAACCGACAGGGATTTTCGCGGCCGTTATTTGTCGAAGGATATGATTCCGAGGCGCTTCAAAATGGAAACGCCTTCGAGTGGAACGCAAATATAATGGGCTGAGGCTTTAAACGATTTTCTGTTGTTCTTTTAAGTTTGTCAAATATGTCAGTTTTATTACAAGTGCCAAGTGACTCATTGAATTCCTTGCTGAAGTAGTAACTGTTTACGCAGCGTTAACCGGAAGTTTGTAAACCCTTCACCTCGTGCTCTGCTCCTCAAGACGATCTCGCACCAGGCGCTGGATTAGAGGGGAAATTGCAAAGGCCTTTGTTCATTATTTTACAATGGCCCATGTTGAACGACGCTTTGAAAACCTAAACAACCACCGTCAACGAGAGAGGCTTCTTCCTTCTCCTCTTATTCATTCTTTCTCCGCGTAGCCTGTGTTGGCCACCAAATAAGCATGAAATAAACTGCTTCTTCTGCGTGAAAGAAGCTCTGAATAGAACAACGATTAGACCACTCTGCGTCAGTTCTAAAATAACTACAAATATATCCTTTTATATTTCTTGCTTTTACGAGTGTCAGTGAATCTATCGCACACAGAAAATCCCTTAATGCATCGCACACAAAACTTGCTGTTTCCTGTTACAAATCGATATGAAACCATTTCGGCATTTCCACTTTACAGGATTCCAAGATTGTTCAAATCGCATGAATGATCTTTACAAAGCTCTTATGAGAAAGTAATTCCAAATTGAGTCACCGCACATTGTGGTCCCACCTCTTCCTATAATCGCGATCTGACTCACTTTCTAATTATTATGGTTTGGTCCACTTTAGTTTGCACTGGAGTTTGAAGATAACGAGCGCGTGATTTATGCAATGAGGACATGGTCACCTGAACAGGACATATATGGGTATGCATTTCTTTAACTTAATAGTATGGGTATTACTTTGTGTAAGAGTTCGACGAGTAATAAATTTTTGGTTAATTTCTTTCTAAATTTTAATGAAGAAAAGGGGAATTGGAAGCAATCTAAACATCTTTAATTAGTGAAGTGAATAATAAAAAATAAGGGTTATATTTTTATTAATAATAAAATCGGACATTAGAAAATTGGGGGAGGAGGAGGTCGAGAGATGAACAAAAGTGAAAGACAGAAGAGTGGAGACCAGAAGAACCGATGGAGGAATCGAAAAGTTTTGTACGAACTAGAGAAACATCATTAACTTTAAACATGTAACTCTTCTTATAGTTAAGGAAACCTGTAATTGAATACACTGACTAAGCAAAACTCATGGGATAGTCATCTAATATCTGGTCGGGCCTCCTCTGGCCCTGTGGAGCGCAGCGATACGGCGTGGAAGTAAGTAGTAATCCCTGGTACACTTCCAGAGGCTAAAGACATCACACAGTCTGCAGAGCGGTAGCTAATTGCGGTCTGTTCGTGAGTAGACGATCCAGCGCACGGAGCCTGAGTTCTAACAGGGCTTCGGGGTGGCCAGTCCAGTCGTTGGACCTCCCTGCATGCTCTTCGAACCATTCTCGGGCGATATTGGAGCAATTTGACAGCCCGCATTGTCATCATGAATGACGGCAAGGTCGTCGTAGTGTTGGAAGGGAAAAACGGGTGGAGATGAACTTCGAGCAGTTGACGATACCGCAGACAATTCAACGTGTTTTCGAGAAGAATAAGGGGGTCCATTCCATATCAGGAAAACGCGCCCCAGACCATGACTGATACGCCACCCTTGGACCACGCCCTCTTGGCATGCCGGGTCCATCCCCTCAGGAGTTCTGCGTCACACACGGTGCCTCCCATCGGCATGGAACAGTTGATACCGTGACTCGTCCGACCATATGACGTTACGCCACCGTTGCAGTGTCCATCCGATGAGATCGGTGGCAAATTCACGCCGGAGTGTACGATGACGCGGGATTAACAGTGGTACCCGCATAGGGCGACGGCTCACATAGCCGAGAGCAACATGTTCCTACGGATTGTCCCAATTCAACGTATCTAGCTCAGCCGATGTTGAATTGGTCCGTGATTTATCGCGCTATGGCCCTCCTGTCTCTGTTGACCATTCGTCCCAGGTGTCGCCGGTCACTCTATCTGAGAAGAAACTCTTTGATAATTTTCCACGCAAAGAATACACAACAGTGCAAAGTCGTCAAGGGTGGCTGGACGCTCGGTATGGTGTCTTTTGTGAACTGTTACGTCTTCATCCACCACCATGCCCAGTTCGAATGTCCTCAAGGTCTCACACGCAATTGGAGCCGCCGTGTAGACCTCCAGGGGGCGTGGCACACACGTGTGTCTGATCGCGAATCCTATCAGTTCTGCTCAGTCAGTTTATATCGTTGAATCATCATACAAATCTTCGAAAATTATTCCATAAGCAGGCTCGACACAGTAACAAAAGTTTTAGGTATATCAGAAAGCCATTGGAAAATACAGAGGGAAAAAAAATCAAAGCTTAACGTTGCGTTTATATTATACGCCTAAATGTCCGTAGTGAAGAGTTGGATTCTTGTAATTTGTAACAGCACATCAAGAAGTGCATAGTCTCTCACGATGGAGACTCGGATTCGAGTACTACATCTTAAGATTTTTTTTCTGTCTTTTTTTATATTTTTTTTAACAAAATAGCGGCGACTTAGAGTGCGTAATGGTTCTTTGATAGTTCCATTTGAAAACAGTTTGCTTATTGCGAAGATGTTAATTCGGGAAAAGCGCAGGTACGCTATTTACATAGACGAGGTTATCAGATAGAGATATCGTTGATGCCAAATGTGAAACGATCTGCTACTACAAAAATAATGAGCAAAAGACGACAAAACGAACTAGCCACAGATGATGGTAAGAATAAGTATTTAAATAGTTAGTCGGTCTGATGCAGATGAAAATCAACACAATAATTCTGTTGATGATGGGGAGCATGAAGATATTGGAGGGGGGGGAGGCTGATATTTGCTCCATCTGTGCGGATTTTGGGCGAAATGGTGAACTGTGGGAACATCAAGCCTGCTTTAGATGGGATACAGAAGAAGGATTTTTGTGCAACATGTTTTCCGTGTAGATTCCTAGTGAATTCTAATTTATGCTTCACATTTGTGTTTCAATGAACCAAAACGTTGACCGCCATTACCTCTTACGTGGTGGGGAGGGGGGAAGGATACCAGTCAATGTATCATATCGACATTTTCTCCTTCCACGAATAATTGACACTTTTATCCACAAAAACAGAGGGTTCGTTCCAAAAGTCGCATTTCTATTGAGTTACCCATTTAAATATATTTGAGGCCTTTAGCTCATTTTTGAAAAAATAGAATGATATAATCAATTTCGTTACAATCACAAATTTTTTATTTTAAAATTAATTTTTTAAAAAATGCTCTAAAGTGTCTCGGTACTTGACACTGCAAAAATTAAAGTTCCAGACATCGATACTATCATATCATGCATGCATTATCTTGCAGAGCTTGACCACTTATAAAAATATATCAAATTTACCTTCTTAACACTTAGGCTTAGAAAATATACTTCAACAAACGAAACCCGACCGTGCAGAACAAAATCGGTCATCTGGAGATATGAGCCACAATGATTCCATACATTCTTGTTGCACCTAATGGCACTAGTTCAGCTGTCCTAGACGTAATTTTGAATAGTTCTATGGAAATCTTCCCTGTAATTTGGCAGTTTAAAGTGTGAAATGTCAACAACTAATGCGTTTACCTTAAAACCATACCAAGTAGAAGGATTTTCTCTACTTCATTCGAAGTGCACACCCCGCAGTATTATATATCAAATCAAATAAATGCTGTACTTTTGGTTTTATTGTGATTCGTTTTTAGATGATCGTCATTACCCCATTTTCCCCTACGTCTTCGTAGAAGGAAAGCGTAAGTAACATTGATAGAGCAGTACGATTTTACATTGACAAATAGCACAATTAGGAAATTAAATGTTCAATAAAATATGAGAGCAAGCATTCATTTGAACGCGTCACTCTTCAACAAAAGGCGATAGAACCTTTGACGAATCACTCGAGAAACAAATTGCGAAAGGAAAACTAGAACGCACGAAAGATTTTGAGGATTGAAAAGTTCCTAAACGTTAGGATATGTTATAATTAAAATTACGTTCAAATGGATGTAGGCAAACTCTTTACGTCAAAATTTGGTTGTTTGCCATTTTAATTTAACACCTAATGAAGTATTTTTTCCCAGAACGATGCTATAATTTTTTGAGCTCAACTTTTCTGAAATGCTGCTGAGGGTAAGTTGATGCTCATAACGAAAAAAAAAAGTTTACACAATAAAATTTCACGAACCACGAGAAATTTTCTTTGCGTTTAGTTTAAATACACAACCGCACCCACGCACACGCACATGCAAAATTCACACTCACTCATTCCTCTCTGTTTGTTTAATTTATGCGCCTTTGTTTTGTTTTGCCATTTTTTTGTCTTCATTAAAAAAAAGAAAGAAAACTCTTTCTCATTCTAACTGTTCTCAGATCGTTTGCTTAACTTCGAGCGATGCACCAAAAAAGAAAAGAAAAGGAGAAGGAAAGCGTCGTTTGTGGCAGCCCCCTACTTCCTCTCTACTTCCCCACCCCTTGCTCTCTTCAACAGAGACACACACACGCACATATATACAGAGCAACCACCACATTCCCCCCGGTGCTTTTCTCGTTCGCCAGTGGCGGCAATGTCGTTGGCCGGAAGTGACTATGTCGCCATGCCGACAGCCATTGTTTGACGAATCGTTGTCGCCGTTTTGAAGCGAGCAGCGTCTTTTCAATGCCGTCGTCTTTTCTTTTCGCCAAAGTGCATCTTTTGTCTCTGGCTTTCGCGCGGCAAAACGGTTACGAAAAGCTATGGCAGAAAAGACAGAAGCCGGGGCCACACACTCAGACTCACACACCCTCCTACCCTTAAACACCCCCATCCTCCAGACCCTCCGTATCTGTTTGTCGTCTTCGTTTGCAGCCATTTATTAATGATTTCTTCGATTTCTCCCAAAGTTTATGTCTTTTTAATGAAAGAGAAAAATCTGCCGCTGCTCCTCGCCAAACCCTCCCATCTCTACCCTTCTTCTCACAACTCGTCTCGCCAGAAGTTGGAATTTTTTTTCCGATTTTTGGGAAAAGTTTCGATCGTTCTTGAAACAACGCCGCATACTTTATGGTTCGTGAACGGTATTGAGGAATTGCGTGAAAGACTCGCGCATTTGCGTGCTTCGCGTTAAGCCGTCTAAAGCCACCGAATCAAGGAACATCTGCGTTCTTGGACAAAACGTAGAATCGCCATTTTAAATAGAGTTGACCGTTTCTTTTAAGAAATCTTTTCTTAAGTAAGTAAGCTAAGAGTGCAAGCTGTATCTCTTCAGGCGAACGTGAGTTGTACGTTATTAACTCGGGCAGTTGGAGCGATGGTTTAGAGCGTCCCCAGTTGCCCGTTCGTTTCCACAACATTATTCAAGTTCAGAGAGCACAGGGCATTGGGGTCAAAACTTTACATTTCTAGAGCAGTAAGTCTAGAGGCATATGTTATAAATAGCAGTTTCAGCAAATTTTATTTTACGTTCCTTTAGGCGTCAAAAGTTTTTAACCACGATTTACTCGTTTTGCGGTGCTGGAAATTTTACAAGCTTGACGAGGCTAAAGGTTGTTTTCGGTTATGGAAATTTTAAACAGAACTTTCTGTTCATTGAATTTTCACATTTTTTTATTAAGTCATTTGATCTGTAAGTAAATTTGTAATATATTGAGATCACGTACGCAGAGACTTACAGAATAATTCGAATTTTATGAATTCCTCTGTGTCAGTGTCCGTGTTTTGATGATATTGCTATGCGTCGCCAACAATTTTCACTTTTTTTTTAATGGACGTGTCTTTAGCATTTTGGTGGGGCATAAAATTTAAATTAGCCGCAATTAAGCATTAAACAATGGAAATTTAGTATATCAAGTTGTTGCAAAAGTTTTTTACGGATATTTATTCCGACACAAAAACCTCATTTTATTGAATGACAGATTCAGCTCATGCAGATGCCGGGCAATGGTTGAAAAGTGAACCTTGAACTGTTCTGCGAGTTCCCTCGTTATTACATTGTGATTTTCATCAATTGCTTGGCGTAGATCACCATCTGAAATCATGATTGGCCGACCAGAGGAGGTGCATCTTGAAGAGTGCTATCTCCGCGTCTGAACCGCCGATTCCATTCTTCTCTTGTACGTAAACTAACAGTGCCATCACCTAAACGTTGGCAAATGTTTCGGTGACATTGCGCAGCACTGATCTTTCCAGAATACTCGTAGAAGATTATTGCTCGAATATGCTCGCGTGAAAGGTCCATTTCAGACCGTTGATGGCACTCACAGATGTATAGTCAGAAAGTTGATTCTTGGATGTAATATACCAAAGATATTCAGGAATCGAATGAAATAATTTGCCCTTCTTGGGCACGGGTTCTAGAACCGGAAGAAACCTTTGCAACAACCTGATACATCCAGTAAAACATAGCTTAAAATTAACTTTTTTATGCAGCTGCTTAACATTTTAAGTATTTTATTTAAATTTTTTTGAAAAAATTACTTTGTAATTATAATGCAGTTTTAATTAAATTAGCGATAATGAAGCCTAAAAATTGCACGTTTGGTAAGCATAGTTTAAAAATTAATTTTTTATACCTTGCGTATCATTTTAGCCGATTTTGTGGCCGAGAGCGCTGAGGCGCATTTCTTATCGCTCTCAAAGCCAGCGAGTCGCGGAATCGAATCCCGCTGAGAGGCATGAATGTTTGTGTTGGTTCCTTTACTAACAAACTTGGAAGGCCAAGCAAAGCCTCAATAGGCTGATCCCCTGCTAGGCTCGATTTCCAGTAGATTCAATTGCTATTTAACGTCCTCGATATCGAAAAGGTAAGAGAGAGAGAGAGAGAGAGAGAGAGAGAGTGGGTGTAACATTTTAAATATTTTATATTAATAATAAATAAATATTTAGGAAAAATAAATAACACGGAGCTCCCTAGGTTAGAGTTGAAATATTAACGCTTTAACGATATAAATAAATGAGTATATACATTATGAAGAAATTAATTTTTTCAATTTCAAATTTGAATTTTTTGGTATATTTAGCATCTGCTCGTCAAGCCCTTTACAATTAATACGCTTACCTGCCCTATAAACACGCTTAACAAATTTTTCAATTTTACCGGATTTTTAAAATTTGAATATGAAAAATTTTTCAATTAACATATATTGCCACCAGCACTGAGTACGCGTACCAAATTTCAGCTCTCTAGTTTGTTGGGAAGTTGGTTTAATATTGATTGCAAGATTGGTACCATGCAGATAAACAGATCAGCTTGTTGGTGCGTTAATTGAAAGTTTGGAGAATGTTATTTACTTCATAGTCATCCTTTTCATGGACATTTTCTCGTCCGTAAACCATTCAAAACCATTGATTCAAACCGATCAAAGCGAATAGGAGTCACTGATACACGTGAATCGATCTTAAATACTTTCTTCCCTATGAAAATGAGTGCAATATTAGTCTTTAAAATTTAAAACTGTACAATTTTATCTGCAATATTGAAAAAGTTAAAGGAACGATTCATCTGATATTACACTATTTCGTACCCCGGAGACGCACGGTTTGTACCTTTGTTTCCCCCCGGGAGACCGGGGCAATCGAGCCACTTGTCTGAACGACGTCTTCATGAAAATTTTATTTTGTTCACTCTAAAAAAAAGAGCGAGCATTTGCCCAATCTCTTAGGTCTACTTAATTATTAATTACTTACTTAATTAGTTAAGAAAGGGGGAACGTTTTTTAAGCTCGTGATTGACATTAACCAAAGTATTTTTTTTTCTTTTCATAGTTCTCATTTGGCAATTTAAAAAATGAAAGGCAGATCGCAGATCTAAAAAAAATATTATCGAGCTTTTCATTTCAAAACGCTTCGTTTATCGGAAGTGCTAAGTTGCTAATCAAGTCCATTAACCCAAGTAACTGGGTAATGGGAATTTCAACTCAGCACAATTAAACCTTGGTAGCGAGTTAATTTATTTAGGTTATGAATTAATTAACGTAAATACACATAATTTGTCTTGGAGATGAAACTAATGAAGTTGTGAGATTGGTCTAAGCCTCGAAATATAGAAAAAATCGATAGCTGTCGACTTTAGTTAATTCATTTACAGTAAACTAATAATAATAATAATAATAATAATAATAATTAAAAATGATGTATTACTCTAAAAAGTAAATATTTTGCTTCTAATATAGTTTCTTCCATTTTCCTTTTCTAATGAACCAATGTGTCATTTCGGTTTCTTTCAAAGGGAAAACGAAATTTTCCCGCTCCTTTAGCCAGCGCTCTTGGTAGACCCGTTGCGAAGTTCGTGGAAACATCGATCGAACGAAATGTGTGAATAGACATTGTGAATTTATGAAGGAGGAATGTAAATATTTTGCTTCCCCAAACACTTAGCGAATTCGGTTGTTAAGATAACGGGGTGGCGAACGAAACCTCAAGGTGTTTGGCTGTACGTGTGTGTGTGATGAACTGCGATGTATTATTGATTTCATCTGATAATATTCATTTGCGGCCACGTTTGCTCGGAATCAACTTTGGGAGGATTTTCGCTTGTTTTACAACGAGAGAAACGCTGTCGGTGAGATTATAGCTGTAATGATGAGGACCGAGACGTATTTTCTATGTTGTATCTCTCTAAAAGAATAAAACGGTGAATAAATGAGGCTTGAAAGGATGGTGGTCGCATTGTAAATTTGCCTTAAGTCCTTGCACGGAGCTAAGCTTGCAGAGTGGCACAGGTTCCATGGAATTCCAGTTGTTTTAGTAATTTTGTAACGTCATGTTTCTTGCATAATTAAAAGACACAAAAAGGGGAGTGTATATTTAAAAAGTTTAATTGGTTCGCGATAAAATTAAATTACTTTGTTAGTTTAGCATTCATAAAGATTTAAAAAGCAGGACACGGTCAATTGAGCGATCGCGAATGGGCCATAGTCAAGTGGGCAACGGTTCATTGGGCCATGGACATCTGGGCGAGGTAAATTATTTACGCATTAGTAGATGAAATATGAATGCATTTAAACGTTTTTATCATCGTTAACATAATTAACAAAGAATAAAAAGATATACCACGTAAATATTCTATTAGATTTTTAATACACGACTTCTCTCCTAATTTGTTCCTCAGCTTCGATTTGTTACGACGAAAAGTTGCTACTGGTTTTTCATAACCTCATCATATGTTTTTGTGTCCATTGCTTTGAATTTTTCTTAGTTCAAGTATAAAACTCCGTAAAATTTCAGTGACGATTTTCGATGCTTTTGCAGTTTTCGATGGCAGCCTTATCACTTCCATTTATTGTTTTTTGGTATACAGATCAAACGTCAGAAGAGAAAAATCGGTACCATAATTAGGACATATTATGTACTTCTTCGTGAACCATTCTAAAATCGATTCAAATTCAATAGGTATATGGTTCTCGGATTGAGAAATAGTGAATGATCCTCAAGTAAATATCTTAATCGGGGCGAAAGCAAATGAAGATATCATTTTCGAATTGCGAATTAAAACTATAAAAGTTCTAATTTTAGTGGTTAGAAAAAAAGATGCTTAAGAAGATTTTATACGAGATGAAGAAGTAAGCAACCGTTTTTTCTTTACTTGCGGAAAACATTTTATTCTGGTCACACTTCACGTCATGTACGTAATTTTCTATATTTGGTTTTTGACGGATTTTTAAGTTTTGTTTCATTCACCATTCTGAATAAAAATTACCCGATTTTTTGTATTAATTGATTTTACTACACAATCTTTTATACATTTTTTTAAAGTTTCTGCTCCCAAATGGTCATCACCCAGTTTTCGCATTTAGTCACTGTTATTGCCAAGGGATTTTTTTTTTCGGAAACAAAACTTAGGAAACAATATTAAAACTTAGGAAGCTGAGAATAAATGAGATTCGAAAGAGTAGCAGTAGCTCAATTCAGTCTGATTGTAATTTTTATCTATTGTAATCCGCGGGAACGGAACTACGCTGCAGGTATTTTTAAGTAGGTGGCACAAGTCCACTCTAATTCCAGCTGTTTTTAACGTAATGTTATATTATTGCATAATTGAACAAGAGCGTACACTGGAATATTTTATTCAGAAATTGTAATTGGCTTACGATAAAATCACTGGATTAGCATAGCATCCGTAAATAAAACGGGATCTTCTATATTGATGTCTGGTTGGGAACTCATTTTAAAGTGTCCGAGGAAATTTGTAAAATTTTGTCATACGCACCTTATATTAAGTTAAGATTAATAAATCAAGTATTGCAATAAAAGTTTTAATTTATTAAAGATAGACAGAGCAAAAAAAAAAGGATAATCGCACTTACCTTATAATGATCATAAACGAATCTTTGCAGAGTATGCAAATTTCATGAACTTGGTTATCCAGCAAATCTTTTGGTGTGCTGGACTACTTGAGCATGTGAGACTCACGTTCTCTGTTATCCAAAGTTTTAGTTGTCCGAGATCGGCTAGGTCCCGACAACCTCGGAAAAGCGAAGTTCCACCGTGTAATTTTAATACCGAGGGGAGTGTGTAGAAGGTAAAAGAAGGAGGCTGAGAATCGGTTGGGAGTGACACTTGTCAACGGAAAGCAGATGTGCGCATGTCCTGTGTGAGTGCGTGTATACGAATGTGTATGTAGTGTAGTGAGTGAGTGTGTTACGCGTGAACTGCGGGATTCAGAGAGGAGGAGGAGGACGACTCCTCTCCTCCCACCCTAGCCGAACCGATCTCCGCGGTGCGCATGCACCGTCGCTCTTTCTCCCTTCCATCCGGTTGTCATGTAAGGAGCGAACCGGAAACCAGCGCTGTGTCGATACTGTCTCGCGCTGTTGGCGGCATTGTCACGTTGAAGCCTCGTCGGTGACGCCAGTTGGCACGCGCGCTTGCACTCCCGCAACCCCGGGCAACCGCACAAACGCCGAGTTGCGCCCTTCTCTCTCACTCGCTCTCTCTCCTTCTCTCTCTCTTTCTCTCTCCCTCTCTGTGTGTGCGCTTCTCTTCAGCAGAGAACTCCGCCACGCGGCAGAGAGCGAAGCAGGTGGGAAATAGGCGCGGAGAAGGAAGTAGAGAATGCCATGTCCGCCGCTCGTGCCAAGTCGATTTCCGGCGGTGGCTGTTCAGGTACCTTAAGCATCCGCAAGCGGATTAGGAGTAACGCGCCAGCGACAGGTAGTCTTCCCGACCGCATGGCAGGAAGAGCGGCCTCGCTGCTCGTCATCCACGTGTGCCAGGTAGGCTTACATTACAGTACACCGCTCCGCATAATGACAATCCCTTAGTAGCTTTAGCAGGCTTTTCCCACTTCTTTCCCAACAAAGCTGGCGTTTCTTTTTTTCGTTATCTTTTTACCTCTTTTGTGCAAGAGCCAGTAATGTTGCTCCTTTAGCTTGCAGTTAACTTGATTTAGAATGAATAATAATAAAGCGTCTCCATTTTTTTTTTCCTTATAAACTTTGCTTTTTGTTTTGCAATTTAATTTAATTTTTTTAAAGTATTTGAATAACTTATGCTGCAATTTTAAAATTAAGTTAAACTCATATTTAAAATAGTTTGTAGAAGATCTAGGTACAGCAAACTTTCATAGTTCGTCAAAGACATTTCTTTTCTCACATTTGTTTATTTATTTTTTTGGTTTTGATTAAAAATTAAAATATATGTTGCGATACAAATATTGTACTTGGAAATAGACGACAAATTAAAATTTTATAAAAATTAAGCTGAACTTTTGGACTTGACGCTATTTAAGTTCGAATTGGCATTTGATCATATTTTTTCGTTTTTCTTTTTCTCCTCTCAGGCGAGAACTTTTCCTTAAAAGTTTTATATAATCAATTTTGGTTATCGTTGAAGCTTACTCAAGTTTTATATTTAACTATGTTAATTATAAAGCATTCATTTCTTTTTAGAACAATTAAAATCTCTCTTTGTGTTGTGCGTAAATTGTCCTCTTCATAGTTGCTAATTTCGAACAAGAGCTTCATAAAAGATTTCTATATATTCAAAGATTAAGGAAAGAGCAAGGATTTGCACGGTTACTTGTCGCATTGGAGCAGAGATTGGAATTGAAACTGCATTCTCACGATTTCGGACATCCCGCGATTAGTTGCCTTCTCAACGAGAACTTTTTTTTTCTCTTGGTACATTGGATCTTCTATTAAGTTTTTCATTCGAAAACATACTTTTAAAAAGCTCTCTATCTAAACAGTTACGTAAATATTTTTTTAGAAAAAACTTCATCTCCCGTCTGATCGTCATTTTATTTTTATTTTTTTAATTTGGCTCGATGTTTTGAATTTTATTTGTTAGATAAAGACGTTCGCTTGTAAGGTTATTTTTAAGAATTTTTTTAAAGATTTCTCAACCGGCTCAAAATTAAAAATTTAGAAGAATTAATTAATGGAAAGAAAAATTGTTTTACCTTCGTTAAGTAAACTGAATTTTAATTTTGTTGTTATGAATTTCTTAAGTTTATTTTGGAGTAAAATGTTTTTATTGACTTTAAAATAATAAATTAATTAATTAGGTTGGAACATTTGTTCTCCCGATAACCCTAAATATAAAAGAATGTTGAGAAACATATTTAAACATGTAAAAATTTTTAAATATTTACTGAAAAGAAAAAAAAAACCCCGGCAAATGTCTCTTTTAGCATTGGCAAAAGTAAAATGCTTTTTAAAGCGTTTAAAGTGTACTTTTCATTCTGTTTGCAACGTGAAATTTTTTTGTGTTTGTTGACTTATGAATTTTCTAAATTTTTCTAAAATTTCGTACAGAAATGAGATTTCATATACCTTTACTAGATAGTTGCGATTAAAACCTATTTACTTATGTTCTACTTTAATTTATGAATTCATTTCCATATGCAAATTTTAGAATGCTTCTTGGTTAAGATTTTTCTGCTTTTAAGTGAGAATTTGAAATACTTGGTAGCTAGAATATCAAAACATTGTGGAGAAATTCGACTGTTTTTCCTTGAAGATATGTATTTGGTGTATTTGGAAGAGATTATTATTTTAATTTTAGTTCCTTCAGTTCCATAGTTTTTTCCCTATTTTGTTCTCTTGAAAAGCTTAAAATTATCGAGTGTTTGCTGAATAAATCTATGATGTTTAACGATTCGGACGTTTATATTGCCGTTTCGATTAGCTTTATCTATAGATGCGTTTGTCCGTTGTAATATTTTATAATTAATTATATTTTAAAACTTTATTATATTTATTTAAAAATTACTAAAACAATTTCTACTTTGTAATTTTAAAAATTTCAAAAATAAACATTAAGATTTCTTACGCGAAGCTTTTCGCGCTGAGCTTTCAAACTTAGCGTATTGTCGGAATCTGTTGAGAGACAGTTTAAAAATTTAAAGAAATATCATAAATTTACAATAAAATATTACTGTACCACACTTAACAAATTTTACATGGAACACGAATAAGGCGATTTTGTCTTTACTTATTCATTTTACAAAACGAAATATCTACCCAAGTGCAGACAAACATATTGACCTATTTTATTTCTCACTATTTTATAGGAATCCGTTCGAGATCAACAGTCGTATGTGATTCATGTATGCAATCGAAAGATAAAGTGCATTCGGCTTTTATATAAATGATAAATCACAAAAGGTTGTAGTGTTGCGTTATCGGAAAAAGGAAAGAAAAGAAAAAAGAAAAGGGTTCCGATAAACTCCATTAAAACGAACGGTGATAAACGACTGTATTCCAATGAATCTGTGGGAAGGAATTTATAATCGAATACTTCGAATTTCAAATCAAAATCTACAGCCTCTGGGGGATGAATTAATGAATATTTGAATTGTAGAAAGAGTTTTTCTTTTTTGTTTTCATGATAAAAATTTGAATCAGAAAAGTTTATCTTCTCTGCAGCACATTACTGTTCTCCTAGGAAGAAGCGAAAAGATTTTGGACAAGTTGTTTCTGAACTGATTATTGAACAAGCTAAATTCGATTCTTCAATTGAAAAGCAATAAAAAATATGTAAATTTAATTTAGTTAAGAGTTTTTAAATTTTGTTTGCACCTATTCAGTTTCTGACGTGGTTACTGTAGAGATTTATTTGCAGATGAAAAAAGTTGTATAAATATTATTAGAGTTTCTCTGAAGGGAAATTTAATTGGAATTTGAATGTATAGTTTATAATAATAATAAAAACTCTATAAAAAACATATGTTCAGGGGTAATATTAAAATTAAAAATTAAATTTTACTTTTTGAAATTTATATTTGATATAAAATTAAGTAAAAACTTTGATAGAGAAAAAATTTTTAAGTATTTTTGAGAAATTTTTGAAGAAAATTTTTGGTTTTTAATAATTATAATATTTTTTTTTACAATTTAATATTTATTTGAGAAATAATTGCTAGTCCTTATTCTTGTAGTTTTACGTGTGCTGAATCCGAATCTGCTTTTAAATTTTTTCCAAGCATTTTTATTTAAAATTTCATTATACAGATTGTTTCTGGACTATAAAGAAAGTGAAACTTCTTATCCGCAAAAGCTAATGAAAAAACAAAGATTTTCTATTTTAAACATACAAAGAAAAAAAAGAAATCACGTCACGTTTCCAAGTTATGCACATAGAGATTTCAATGATGGAAATCACTCACTGATGATGGAAACTTGGTTTCCGAAATATACATCTGAGTCATTAAAATTTATTATGTGGAATAGTGTTTTCGGAGTTATTTTTCTTTGTATAGTCGTGTCCACTTTGTATAGTTTTTGGCTTGATTCCTTTGTAGCTGAGATTTCAATGTTAAAGTAATGGGTGTGAAGAGAAGCAGCGACAGTGTTAAAGTATCCACGTGTTTGAGCCAGAAGGAAATTTTTCAGCCCCCAAAACTCTGAGTAATTTAAAATATTTTATTGAAAAACAAGAAATCTGTGGATGATAGAAAAAAACTGAGGTCAGATATGGAATTCAGCACAAACAAAGCATAAGCATTAGCTCTTAAGTTTTTTGTTGGCCTGTGTTATTGTTTATGAATTAGAGGTTCTCATTTGGATTTTCGTTTGTTCCGTTCCATTGTTTAATGGTCTGTGTATTGCTATACGTTGAGATCTACAAACGTACAGGATATTTGACAGATTTTTCAGACAAGTATTTATGAAAACTGCAACTGAAGTTGGATACGTTTTTCCATCCAGGAAATCTTTACATACAGGTATTACAACCAAAAAACTGTTTTCTTTGTTCCTGGGTTAATAAGTACTATTTATTTAGCCTAAATAATAATTATACTAATGGTTACTTCTCTGAGATTTTGCCTCTGATTGATATACAGCCATACCAAAATAAGGTTTGTAAGCATCACACATCTTAACTAAATATTTTTTTGCTCTTGTCTTAATAAACTGTCACAAAGAGAGCGAAATGCATTAGAAGAATGCTTACAGCACCGAGAGGACATATTTACTCAATAAATGCGAAAAAGAGGAAAACTGATGTTAACACAAACAAAAATGATCAACTGATTAAGAAAAAGTTAGATTTGAACGTTGAACTTAATACCACGTGAGTTAACTTGAAAGCGGCGTGAATTCTCAAGTAGTCACGTGAATTGGTTTTTGGCTGTTAATGTTTTCAAAATATCCTAAGTAACTATCCTGCCAACAAAAGCAAAATTTGAGCAGTTTAGTTATTATTTTCCATCATTTTTAGTTACATCCTAATGGAACAAAACGATATAACGCAGGAACATAATTTGTGTTAGATGGTGCTATCAATTATATATTATGCGTATTTTTTCGATCGTTTATTTTTTTTTATTCTACTTATATGCCCGCTATTCGTCGCATGAGAGGCATCTAAACGATATTCATTTTTAAATAATTTTCCTTTTTAATTTTCTACTTGTTTTCTGAAACTAATAATATAGCATCAGAGTAATTTTACTGGGTCAAAAATTATTTTATTATCATTTCATTTAAGCTTATATTAAATTTTTGAATTTGCTTAAGAACTTTGTGGGCACACTTATATTTGAATTAAATGAAAGAAAGCCGGTTATGATTTACGTATCCCGGTTTTTTTTAAGTGATTAAATACTGTTGATTTTAATATTTTGTTAAGTTACGGCTTAGAGTTAGTGGTAGGATTATTAAATTAAATCAATGCTAGAAGGACGATAATTCCATCTAATTTACTAGAAATGGAGCTTAAGGAAATAGATGGGTATGGATTACAAATAAGTTTTTAGAATTCGCATTAATAAATAGAGATAAACCTCTGGGGACTGTAAATCATATTTCGCATTAATATTTGGGCTCAATATTGCCATGACATTTAGTAATACCAAAGTACAGGGTCTTTATAATTAAAGTTACATTTTGACATGGCCATAAAAAAAACAACTGGACCAAAAGCTATAATACTTGGTAATATTATACAAGAGGACATGGGAAGTTCATACCCACCAAAAAAAAATAAATTAGTTCAAAAGGTCACCACCAGCATGGAATGGCGCTCTATGCAATATTCGTATACGAAATTAGACACGAAGACACAGGTTAACAAGTCTTTAATCGTTACTAAAATTAGTTACATGACTAAAATTATTTTTAGTAACGATTAAAGACTTGTTAACCTGTGTCTTCGTGTCTAATTTCGTATACGAATATTTCATAGAGCGCCATTCCATGCTGGTGGTGACCTTTTGAACTAATTTTTTTTTTTCTGGTGGGTATGAACTTCCCATGTCCTCTTGTATAATATTACCAAGTATTATAGCTTTTGGTCCAGTAGTTTTTTTTATGGCCATGTCAAAAAATGTAACTTTAATTATAAAGACCCTGTATATTAAGTTTAGTTGCTTGGTCTGTTGAGTTATTTGATCCTGGAAATGATTCATAAAAATTAGATTAGAAAACGGCCTTTCTCTTATTAAAACTATTTACTTTTTTGAGATTATTGAAATTTATTCATTTATTTACGTAAAAGTTGACTTTTTTATAATAAAAATGAAAATTCCTGGACTAAATTCATTTTAATATAACAGCGTAAAAAAGCAGTTCGTGCGTAATTCCTTTATATAAAATTTATCTAACAGTTCTTAAACCAATTTCACAAGTTATAAATGAGAAATGTATGCTTACCGTTTCTATTTTATGAGAAAACCTTACAAATTCTCTTCACCACTCAATTCGATTTAATAACTTGAAAAAACGATTTAAAAATGTGACGATTTCGATTTCTTCCGGAAATTCATCTGAGTTCCGCGTCATTATTGGTTTTCAGTAACATGGAAGGAAAACATTAGTAGCAGTAAAGTCGTTAGATCCTGAAGCTTGAAATTGAATATAAACTGCTGCTAGGTGTAGTTGTTGTTGAGAAGGAGGTATATATTTTTCGTCGCGTATTTCTTTCACTCGTTCGTTTGAGTGCGGGGGTGAGGCCGGCGGGTGTTTGGTTTGTAGCCGTGATTGCGGGCGGAATTAAATGCAGTTGAGGGAGGCGCCTTTCAGCGGTTAATTCCAGTCGATGGGTGATTGGTGGCTGCCTCACTCCCTTCAGCGAAATAAAAAGCCATCTTTTGGTCAGGAAGCAGGACGAGAACGAGGGTGTTAGAAGTGAGGTTCGTAATTAGATTACAGCTGTTGCGCTCACTCTTGCCCATAGACACTCTTAGCCTCGGCCGCCCTGTGACAGTATGAACGATGGCTGCTTCCATGACATATACAACTGAATTAATAATAGAGAACGAACGTTTCAGGCGTCAGAGGCGCTGCTACAGATTTCCAAAATAGATTTCACTTGCTCCTTGACGGCCTCAGGTTTCGAGCGAAGTCGTTTTCGAAAGGGAGGTCACAGCGCGTCAGATGGGAAATTATTTACCGTGCATTTCTCATTATCGGAATGAAAGAAAGAAAAAGGAATGTTCTCCAATTTTTACAGGCGGTGGAATAATTTTTTTTCTCATTTTATATAAATAGATCTTTCACGGGTCTTTTTTTTTCCTCTTCCAACCCCTTCAATCATTTGGCGTCTCGGCATCATCACCGATGCAAATTTCTTCAATCAAAGCATCTGCAAGGCGAGATTCTCCTCCTGACAGCTTCATTACGTCAGAAACGTGAGATGCCAGGGAGCAACTTTGGTCTCCTCCCCGTCTCTTTAGAAAAGGAGCAAAAAAAATTGTCCTCGTTTTCGTCGTTTCTATTGGTAGGCATGTGAAGGAAAAAGAGTACGAATTAATAATTGGTGTTCTCTTCGAATAAGAGTCGGAAGGGAGCTGGATGATCTCCCGAGGCAAACGGCGGGCGGGGCTCTAAAAGATGTTGTAACTGCCAGTTACTTGATTGTATCAAGTTCCCCTTTTACGCATTTTACCTCTTGTCGTTCTTTGAAGCGTGCTTTGAGCTTTGACGCGGCCAGGTTCCCACATCTCTCGTACATCAGTCGGGTCTCTCTTCCAAAGTGCTCGGGCAGACAGCAATATTACGAGCGCCATTTAATCTATCGTTAAAACAATGCAGATAACACAGGTGAATAATTTACTGGCAAATTGCGCTGATTTTCTTGATCAGATAAAAGCCTCGTTCGTCGACGTCGCCGCCCGTCGTTTCATACTCTCTTTTGCTCTCTCGCTCCCTCTCTCTCTCTCTCTCTCTCTCTTTCTCTCTCTCTCTCTCTCTCTCTCTCACACACATACACGCAGCACAGACATTTTCCCTTCACTGGCTCCCCATCTTCATCAGTGGGTGCCCAACAAACCCCCTTCGTTTTGGAAAAGAATTACATAACACCTTGTCAGCAGAACAATGGTGCCAATTGCGTTACTCATGGCTGGAAGAAGCGCGATGCTTAGGTTTTTCTCTAATTAAAATTTGGCACAGGGAAGGATTTTCTGCTAATCAATGGGATTACTTCTTATTTGCTATTTTCTTTTCTTTTGCACCTGCGCAAAAAGGTAAGCAGCACCTTTAACGAATGTTTTTTTTTGCTTCCTTTTTCGATCAATCCCTTCTTATTATTTTTTCCCTGTCTTCCCGACCAATTCATTATTTTTCTTGCCACTGTCCTCCCCCACATCCCTTCCTGTTTTGTTTTTTCATTACTTTACTTTTTTTCATTAAGAACTGAAAGTTTCTGGCACTTTTTCGCCGGATCAGTTGCATTCATTTTTTTTCCCTTTTCACTTTCCAAATATCATTCTCTTGATACGACAGGACGTGTGTTCCATTCATTTACCTTTCTTCCGAGCGTTCGATTTCTATACTTCGAAATTGGCAGTCGGTTTGTGATTAGTTCGGATTGAAGCTTAAAGTAAAAGGGAAATAAATAAAAAAAAAAGAAGTACGCAACCAAGACGGTTCCATCAACTAAGATTGATGACACGCTCTACAGAAGCACTCCTTCATTACATCTGTGACATGTGACACGCTCCTTGTCATTCCTTAACAACATCCATTTTTTTCCCGCTTACCTCTTTCACTTTTCTTGACTTTTTTAATCATTTTTCTTCTCCTGCATCTCCTTTCCTTCTTCGATTCCCTGGTTAATAAGAAAAGGCGGCACTGAAACCGAAAAGAAACGAATTAAAACGAGAGGAAACGGAAGTGTTTGTCTGGTGCAATGTCGAACCTTTCATGTGATGATTTTTTTGGGGGAAGGAATAGGAAGAAGAATGAAAGGGGAACGGGATAGGCATGAAGAAGAAAAAAGAACTCTTTCCAATACCATTCATCAAGAAACTTAATGTTTTTTAATTTCAAGCTACTGCTCTATAAAAATGCTTTTCTTTTTGGCCGGCAAAAACAAAAAACCGAAGTCAATGATGAAAAGTTTCGAAACGTTTCAATTGAAGCGCTTATATTACAACTTCTTAAGTTAGTATTTAATGAAAGACTTTTAGAAACTGTATTGCTCAGATTATACTGCCAGATTTTTTATTTTTTCAGCCAATAATAAAGATAAAAAGGAAAGTTTTTTTTTTCGGTTGTAAATTTTGCCGAAAGATGGCGTAGTTATAGTACTCTATTAAAATGGCATCTATGAAAGACTTGCGTTACAAATTTTCTGAAAGTTGTACAGTTCTCAGAGGGTTAAAGCCTTCACGAAGTGGACAGACAGAGCTTGATGATCGGTCAGACTCCAGGCGTCATGCCGCAACTACCAGCAAGGCATGTTGAACCGCTGAAAATGAGGCTCAGCGCGCTACGAATCGAGAAACCAATCACGATATAATCCCTCACAAATATCTGAAAACTCGGGAAACAATTCGCCAAATAGGGTTGGACTGTGCTTCCCCGTCACCCTTGCAATCGCGACTGGCTCCCTCTGATTTTCATTTTGGTCCACTTATACGTAGATGCACTGCACGGGACAAAATTTGAAAATGACGGGAGCGTGAATTATGCATTGAGGACGTGGAGCACGTCTTTCGCATTGGTGTAAACCCGTACAATTCACGAGGATCACGTAAAAAAAAACAAAAAAATAATAAAGAGCGATTCGAAAATGACAGAAAATTTGAAATTGCAATAAATCAAAACATATGTACACTAATCGGATTGCACAAAAAAATGCAGAGTAAAATGGAACTTCAGTTCGTAATAAAGAAATTTAATAATTTCTGGCTGTCCGAAGGACGAAGTGATTGCAAACGGACGTTATGACGGTATCTGTCAGAGGTTATGTTTAAATATCACTGTTCGTTAAATACCATCTTCCGGATCTGATATTAAATTTCTTCATTACGACCAATAATCCTAATTTTTATGTAAATTTCTGTACAAACAGCTTCAGGTTTCTGTATTTATATACTTCCCGATTTATTGTAAGCACACCAGACAGAAAATTAGTCACTTTGAGAGTTCTACGACACTTCTATGTAAAGTATTTGAATATACAAATGAATGCGCATGAGAAATTTCATTGCGCTAAACAACGTACGAGGACTGCTAACATTAGTTTGTGTTATTCGTGTCGAACTCGGCTGCGAAAAAAATCGGTCGTAAGCCAGGCGTATCTCAGTGTGAAAAAGGGGTCATAGCATTTGAGCGAGCAAAAGGATATCTCTTGCAAGAAGTAGCTACCTTTGCCATAGTATCAAAGAAATGGTAAAGAAAGAGTATCAGAGTTCAAGAAATGGTTTACAAGCGCGTCGGATGGCAACAACCGTCGAAGCGGCGGTCGGAATTCAGTGCTGACTAAACGGAACCAAAGACGAATATCTCGCATGGTCACGGCCAACCGTTTTCAAACCAGGCAAAAACTGCTGTAGAAAGTCAATAATGGTCCGCATAGACAAGTTTGTGAAAGAACCTTAAGGAGGCAACTGCATAAAATGGACACCTCGCAAGCGTCCGATGCTCACTCCAGCTCACAAGAAAGCTCGTGTACACTGGTGCGAGCGATATCAAAACTAGATTGTAGACAACTGGAAACGCGTGATTTGCTCGGATGAATCAAAGTTTTGTCTTTATTCGAATGACGCACAACGTCGTGTGCATAGAACAAGCCTTAAAGCCTTTCACCCTGATTGCGTCCAAGGTGTATGCAGGCGGGTGGTCGGCTCTGTGGTGCTGTGGGCAAGTTTGAGCTCTCTTTGAAATTAGCACCAGGCTTAACCAGCATTATCATCGTGACATTCTGAATGAACAGCTGCTGCCTTTTGTGGATCACGTTAAGGATGTCTATGATCTGGACGATATCTATTATGAAGACGATAACTGCAGGATTCACAGAGCTAGATTCGTGGTATGACGAGCGTCGGCACGATTAGCCAAATATTCCTGGTTCGAATCGGGCTGTAGAGTTTTCTTTCCTATTTTCATATAGCCCTATAATTTAAACATCTGAAGAATGGATTTTAAATGAATACTCAGAGACTATTCATCAAGTATTCTTTTCTAACACTCTTCACATAATAAGGAAATTCCTATCCACAGACTTGAATACTTCTACCACATACGGCGTGTTTCAATAGTCTTCATCCGATTTCAAATGTTATAGTTCCACAAGCGTTGATAATCGATTTGCATTCGAATGGAAAGAGTGGGTCATCAAATTTTGTTACATGGCCGCTAGGTGCGTCTGAAAGGTGTAGTGAGCTCTCGTTAGTTTATGTCGAGATTGCGACCCAACTGAAATCGTGGCCACCCCTTTCTCCTGACCTGTTTGTGGCGCTTTGTTACCGATCATGTTTATGTGCCTCCCCTACCAGCAAATCTGGACGAGCTCAATACTCGAATCACAGCCGCCATAAATGAAGTTATATAGACATGCTTCAGCAAGTTCGGAAGGAATTTAAATGTCGAATGGACATGTGCCGTGTAATCGACGGGATATATTCTGAGCATTTTGCAACTTGACCTACTTAGGTATATTTTTTTTAATATATTGTATAGAATTTTGGGGTCGGATGAAGACTTTAGATACACTCTGTATAATCTTTCCTTTCCCTGCATTTGAGCCTTTCTTGGGTCCGCTTCTTGAAATTGGCTTCCGACCTGATCGGAGTTTGTTTTTTTCCAATTCGACAACAATAATAACCAGGCTATAGTCTTACGCAATCAAAGTATATCTGCTTAAAATGCCTTCTCTTCCTTAATAAGCTTTTTAATTTTTTTTAGAAAATGCTATATCAAAAAAACAATGAAATGAGATTTTTAAAGCAGCAAAAAATATTATTGCGTTTTTAAGCGTTACTGGAGATGCAAGAAAATGAAATTTCCTCGGTTTTTCCAGTAGTTACCTGAAAGTACGTTTATTTTGAGAGGTTCTAATTGAGAGGTTCTTTTTTTTAAAGACAAAAAGTTATTTTTGTCGCCAATTTAAAGCTGGACAAACGTTTTTACTCTGGGGATTCATTTTTTCCTCCCTTTATTTCTCAAGTGCTCTGTTTTATTTCAATCTTCTCGTGTTCGAGTATATTTAATCGCGTTTATTGACGTCCTTCTCTTTTTCTTTCTCTCGATCTCCATATTTTTTCCGTCTCTCCTTCTTTTTTCGCCACTTTTTCCTTCGCTGAAGTATGGACAGTGCTCTCTCTTTGTGAAGCCATGTCAACGTCTTCCTGTCTCCAGGCGTCTGTCCAAAGGAACCTTTTGCGGTGGAGATGCAAGCGAGGGACTCGTGGACTCGCCTGCGAACTTCTCGTGTTGACTTAATGGTTGAGTGGAAAAAGAAAAGGTTCTCTCATTCGTTCCTTCTATCTCTCGCTCACTCTCCTTCTTCCTTCCTTCCTTATCCCTTCCTTTCTTTTTCCAACCCAGCATTTTTTTTTCCTAACAAGCTTTCCTCCTAACCTCTCCTCCTCCTTTTCGGTTTCTGTTTTCGCTCAACCCCGGGATTTTCCGCCAACCTCAAGAGACATTTGAGCCGAGGAAGAAAACATTCGTCGAGTGGGTGTCGTCGAGGGTGAAGGCGGTCCAAGAGAGTCAAAATTCACACTCCTTTTTTGATGGGCTGACAGATTTTGTTTTCCTACAGGGCCACAAGAATCATTTGTTGTTTTAACCGAGAAGGAGCGGTAAAGGAGACTTTACACGCTCGGATAGATTGGTTTTCCCAATAACGTTGTAGGATCGATGCAACGCTTCCCTGCATGCTCTCTCTCTCTCTTTTACATTCATGAATGGAGGAGGCAAACGGAAAGAAGAAAAAGCTTGCGATACCGTGTATACCCGACAGTTCTTTCCAGCTTAACGGTTCTTTAACCACAGCGAGAGTTAATTGTAGTGACTTTTAATTTTTTAAATGAGTTTTTGTTTGATATGAGTCAAGTTTCCTTAAGTCGAATCCTTTTAAGTAAACATTTCCTATGCATTTATTGACATAGTTACATAAACACATTACAGAACTCAACAAATTTCATAGACTACTATATAAAGCTATATAATTATTAAAGAAGCAAAACTGCTGAGTTTGGAAACAAAAATTCGTAATCTATAGATTGTCAACAAAGTTCTCTAAAGTCGATAACGCACGATACACGTTAACGGCAACTTTTTCTGTATAATACACACATATTTAAAAAGTGCCGCATATCTTTGTTTGATGTTGAAATTGGAACTTCCGGAGTCACTGTGCCATCATCAAATACTAAAGCATAGTTATCCTTATTTTCTTGATTTTTAATTTTGTCCAAATTTCTGTAAACGTCGGATACACTTTTGCAACCACATCGTCAGCATTCGGAATACACTTTAAAAATTTCTTCATTTCAGAGCTCTGTTAAGGGCTATGAGTTTTAAGAATTATTGAATTTTCGACTGTGCCTTTGGGTACCTTTGGGTTTTATTAATTTATCTTGGACCATCCACTGTACAACAGCAGGCTACAGATCCAAATTAAAGAAAATTTATTCTAATTTCGCAACTAAATTTAGATGATACCCAATTCTAGATCAATTACGTGACCTACTGACGTGATATTTGCAATTTCTTTGTTAAGCATCGTGATTCTTACGATGATGCAAATTGTTACGCGTCCGTCTGGGTGGGTTTAATTGCCCAGTACCGAGACGCCAGGAATGATCTAGGGTTCGTCTACCCCAACTAATAACTATGTAAATGTTTAACAACAGCCGCACACAGCTTACAAATTCAGAATATCTTTATTTAACGGAATTGTAACAGGTGGAGTGTCTTCCCTACTTAAAGCTAACATACAGTTTGAATTACTAAAGGCTTCGTTCGACAGTTCCAAAACGTAGGGTGCAGAGACAGAGTTCCTGAAAATGAACGCTCATAAATAGGAAAGAAAAAAAAAACAGTTAGTTTTTGGCAATACATAACTTTAACGCACGTAAATTAATGCAAGAAGCTGACCAGCATGTACAGTCCAATACGCAATTAATCTCTAACAAAACCACAGAAAAATGCTTACAAGGCGCCTGACAGCATTCGAACAGCTTTCATGAATTCCTACCTTAAAATTTTACCGCATACCACACTGTCCCAAATATAATTCGATCAAACAAATTTCATGCTACGTTTCTGCTTGAATTCAGACAAGGTGGAATTAGCTCACAAGAAATTCTATAACACATAAGAAGATACCCTGCCGTTCCTTGATCAACCAACATGGCGGATGAGGGTCCATGCCTATCCGTTCGCTATGGGCTCCAAATCAGTGTGTCTCACTTGTCTATTCCGTAGCCTGTTACTAAGTGGAAAAAAAAACCCATCATCGCATAACAATTAATAGGAAAAAACATAGCAACCAATTATCGGGGAGAAACACTATACAATTCATAACAATAATAAAGCGTTTGAACAATGAACTTCAAAAACTTCGCGTTACTCAATGAAATAAAAAAAATAATTGATGTTAACTCATGAAATTAGCCAGAAGGGCTGATAGAAAATATATTAATATGGAATAAGAAATATGTGAGGTCTACTACGACGTCACAAAATCAATATAAACCAATCCCTGACTTATGTAATTTAAAAGTTTTCTTTCTTACATCTTCTCTTAATCTTTGTTAATCACTCCGACACCATTTATCATATGCAAATGATAACGTAAACCGAAGTAAACCGAAACTAGTTCTGTCAAATTCAGTTTGCATGGTGTTGCGTTTTAAAGGCTCAATTAAATTTGTTAAAGGAAGTTTAACGAAGTTTAAACTTGCGAATTTTACCTCTAGTTATAGAAAAGTCGATCCAGAGAAATTCGAGATATGAAATAATGCGATCTTAAAAATTTCACATATAGAAAAGTTCAACTGTAGAAGTTCGAGATGTAGAATTCACTCTATAGAAATTCGAGATTATACAATAGGTAGATCATGGAAAACTGTGATAACTTTTTTAGTTTTTGATGTATTCTGGCAGCGGCTATCAAAGCTCATTCCTTCCACTGTATTAAGAGGTCACACGTGACAATTGTTTGGGAGTATAGATTGATTTTGAACAGCAATTCAGTAAAGCACGTAACCGGCAACTTTACTGATGTGTACTTTGTTTCCTCTTGAAAATTATGTAAGATCTTAATATTTTTAACTTCATCTAATTTGGAGGCTGTGAATGTGGCTTTCAAGTGATTGCTTGGATTTAAAATTGATGATAAAATAAACATTCACCTGAGATTTACTGTAAGTTGGAGTAGTTTTTGATTGTTGAATGTCAAACCACTATAACCTAAAACGCTCAAGAAACGAAGGAAATCTAATCTACCGATACCAGTGATTTCAAAGTAATGGACTTGCAAGATTCCAGCGATGAAAACACTGTCCAGTGTTTGAATTCAATTTACGTATGGCGAGATGTGCCCTTGAAGAATGTGTTTGGAAGCGATAAGCACAAATATATTTGTGAGTTTTTGTATGAGAATGCTCTGTACTGAGCCAAGTGAATGGTTCAATATTCACAGAGTTTTCCATGACTTCATCCTGTTTTAATTTTAAATTCCATTTCTTTTCTAATTATACCTGTGAAGAATTTCAACCTAGAGTGTAAGTAGTTTCATTAGATGAATTGTAAATATTAGATGAACTGAAAGCTTGTATTAGATGAATTGTAAATATTTCTGATGAATATAGACTCATTTATTTTATAAAACCAAATAGCGTTTCTGTTACCTCTTTTTCTTTATTTGTTCCTGTATCTTTATTGAAAATCTGCACAAATCATTTTATAGCTATGGAATTTTCAGTAGCAGTCTTCGTTCGCAATCTTCAGCTCTATTGCCGTTTGTTTTCGAACTTATAAATACGTTTTTAAAAATTAATAATAACGACTGTTAAAACTGCTCCACGTGGATTGTTTACCTGGTTCCTGTATGCAAATATATAACTTTAAATGCATCGTTTGCATTTGTCATTTTGCAAACATATTTATTCTGAATTTGGCATTAGTATAAAAAACTTGTAACTTAAACATAGGACCACAATGTTGATTTTGCGCTAGAATTATGCCCTTTTAAAGAGTGAAGTATTATTGCATCGCAGAAACTTGTGAGCGTTAAAATATTTCTCAGAAATGCATACAGTTTTGAATGTGAAGTTTGTTTAAATTTTCTTTTCACAGACAATATAGATATCTGTATTTAAAACCATATAAACAAACTTAGTCTATTTTATATTCTTAAAATAATCTCGTTATCATCTTCCGCCTCTTTCTCTGTTTATATTAAGAAAATAATAAATAAGAACTGGAGTTAATGTTCCAGATATTAGCATGAAAAACGGAAGGAAAAATTCTTGGAACCAGGGACCGAGACTATCCATCTCGTCGCCTGCATGTCTTCCATTTTTCTGGCTAATATCTTTACCTTTATTTTCTTATGAGTTTTCATAAGCTTTCTGATGGTTTGGAAGGAGGAATTCCGGTCCTCAAGTAAGATGCCTGTCCTAACATTGGGCCTCCACGTTTCAATCAAATTTTGATTATCATCATTAGTTAATTTAATATGATTATTATTTTTCAATCCTTTATTCAGTAGGTCACTTTCTCGATTTTTCAAACAAGTTAACTCTTGGAAATGAAACGAACGTTCCTTGCTGTCTTTGGTATAGAATCTGACAATCTTGGTCAGTTTAGCGAATTTTTCTATCTTAATCGGTTCTAGGTTACCAGTGAATTGAAATAGATTGAAATAGATTTGGGATTCGGAAATTTAGAGGTGTAGATACATGATTGTGCGTAGGTTACGTTAAAGCCCAAAATCATGTATCCAAGTTAGATTTCTGGTCGTGCAGGAACCTTAATTCTTCTTCTTCTCTCTGCGTAGTTTTTGGTGGAATTATGGCGGGAGATTTGTCCTCATGTGGATTCCTGCTTCATTCCAAGTGATATATAGGTAAATATTTCTTGTTGAGTGATATCTTAGTTGTGTTGAAGCCATCGTATTGATAAAATGGCAAGTCCCACTATGTTCGGACACCTTGCAAAGTATCTATGTAATTTGATTGGTGTTATAGAAAGAGTAATCATCATTATTACATTTATGACAATTCCAATTAAAAAGTTGTAAACAAAACCCAACAAACATGATTTTCCTGTTATTGTTTAGTGTTGAAATGGTACTACAGAATTGTCTAATAAAGTTCACAAAGAATATTCTTACGGACTGCCATTTCCTATCTTCAATATAACATATCCACAAAAAAAGACGTCGAGGCTCATCCGCATTTTATCTCGTAAAAACTTTTTTCCAAAAGTTTCCTTTTTTTTTTTAAAGAAATCCACGTAGAATGTTAATAAGACGTTATGCATAACACGTAGATTAAAATAAAAATTTTTAAGTAAAAACGGAAAAAGAAGAAGAAGAGTAAGCCAGTCCTTGCAGCGTTTTCGTTTCGCATGTTTAGGTCGGAATCTTAACGCCAAGAGTTTTTCTAGGGGAAAATGGGAGGAAAAAATCTCTTTCTGGAATAAGCGAAGCGCAAAATTTTGGAATCCTAAACTTAAAGCGACTAATGCCCAGCTGAGTGGCGCCTATTTAATTTCACTCCCCTTATCTTGTTCACGTCCCTTTCTCTTTTTCTGCGCTCTAAAAGTAGGCAGTTTTTATCTCCATTTTGTCATTTTAAATTCGGTAGATGACGCGGAACAGACGCTCGCCACTGCGGGAAAACACAGGTGTGAAACCCGACGAGGGGATAACAACAGTCGCGTGCTGCACCCGGTGCACGTGCACGAGATAATGCCCCTGTAATTTTGCATCTCTGGCTTTTCCGGTGATGATAAAGGGAGTTAGTATTACACGGGGAGATTTCACTGGGAATCTGTGAACAACCACGTCCATTAGGGAAATGTTTGAAGAGGGATGGAGAGAGAGAGAGAGAGAGAGAGAGAGAGAAAGAGAGAGGAAAAAAAAACAACAACGGGGTTCTTTAACAAAAGTCTTCTCGTTTGCATAAGTGATAAGATACTCATTTTGAATGGTAGAGTGAAAAATGCTAATATAGTTTTCCTAAGAATATGCTAGACCAGTGAGATTTTGTTTTCATGTAACTTATCACCTTCAAATGATGAAATTGGAACGTGCGAGAGGGTGAAGTGTGATAATAGAAAATATGAATAGGACGGGGAAAAATTTGTATTTTGTTAAACATGTACGTGATACAGAAAGGGTTTGAAATTTAATATTCCAAATATATTTAGAAGTTTAAAGAACTGTGTCGGGCAAGAAGAACAAGGCGAGTTTTTCAAATACCGGTATTTTGTTGCGTCTCACTTTAATTAAATTTTGTCTGAACGTTTCTGGTTGAATATCATATTTAATCTTAACTGATATGGAACGCACTTTAATCTTAACTGATATGAAACAAAGACATAAAACAGCCTAACTTCATTAGAATAATGAAAATATAAACAAAAGTTTAAACTTTGTTCGTGTCCACTTGGAAGACGAAATCAAACCCAAGTACTACGGTGTTACTATAGATGACTCAATGTTAAAATGAATTTTTAACACAACAATTTTCTGCAGAACTTTTAGGCCAAGTATCAAAATTATTTCAAAATTCTTCAAAATTCTCTGTGGAACTCATTTTAAAATTTAATTCGACCGTTTCTGGTTTTCGATTCATCCCAGTCCTTCACATCACGGCATTCCTTTGAAATTGGTTTATTGCCTGACGATGAGAGCAGACACTCTCGAAAAGCTTTGCATGCCTGTTAAGTTTTATTTCTCCAATTGACAACGAAGCTAGCATACAACGATGTTGGTGTTTTGCGATAACCGGAGTGAGTCCAGTCCAGAACATTTAAGCCAGTGCCCTTAAACTGCCGATATCCCCGTAAAATGCTTTGTTTGCATTCTACTCTCTTCTGAATGCACGCTGCATTATAGTAACAGACGTACATCTCGAATATTCCAACACACAAAAACTTTTTCTGTTTTGTCGCCATTTTGTAAAGGCACTGCACTCGTGCTGCAGACTGGTATGTCAAGATGCAAACTTGGTGAGTTTGTTTTTTTCATATATCAATTCTGCTTTTATGTGTAATACTTTAGAAAATACAGTGTTTTGAAATCGAATGACTCATTCATAGTAAATCTGCATAAATACCACAACTTCCAAAGTTTAAGTTTTATAAAAATTTCAGTGGATTCCTATACATTTGTTTATTCTTGACAGAGACATGAATAAATTAAGAAACTCACGTTATAGTCTCCAAATCTCGATTGCCATTCATTGCATCGGTCCAACGATGAATTAGGGCCTGTTGCAGTAACGAAGTGGCTGCGAAGAAGCTAAAATATTTTAGCATCTGTCATTCAAAGCAATTTTTCCCATACATCAGAAAGTGAAATTGGGCTATGGAGATGCCCACTTAAGGGTCAGTTTTTGTATAAAATTATTTGCAAGCCATTCGGGCGTTTAATACTCCAAATCATTCAGGCTAAAAGGAAAGATCAAAGGCATAAAAATCGACCAGAATGAAAATGTTCAGAAATATTATAACGTGTTGTATTTCACTTAAATATGCTATTTATGAAGCTAGACACCAGAAATTGTGAAGTAGGTAAATCAGTGGACACTACTGAAAAAATTATTTTTAGTGTGATTTTTCGAAGCGATATGTTTCTTTGCAAATTCTTTATTTATTTGTGCGTTTCAACGGGCGCAACGTTTGTTGCATGGAGAATGTCTAAACCAGGAATGGCCAGTATATCGCGCACGCACCAGAACTGACATTAAGTTGCTATACATATTAAGATATTTTATATAAAAACTGAATAGTTGCTCGGAGGAGGTCCCGAATTATCATTTACTGCGTACAGTTTATACGGCAGGAAAACGCATATATACCTTCAAATATGCCCTACCTCCTTTGGCCATCTTCACACACGGCGTACTCAGTGCAGTGGAGATGAACTCTTTCATTGCTGGATTCTGCATGTGTTATATTAGCGTATACCTTTCCCTTCAAAATTTCGTGATTGGATTCTTGTTTGTATGTTATGTTTGTATCGGACTTTCTTTGAGTGAACCGCACTGTATTCGTAGAATCGGCCCAATGAATTTATTAAGAATTCCGCAATTGGAAATAATTTCTGTGGGGTTTACTGGAGAACAGGGTATATGTAAACAAACGCCAAACATTATGACAGTTGAAGGACAACATTTCGGCTGAAATCATGTACGTCACCGGAGAAACGCTCCTGCGAATCATAGAGAATATGCAACAACGGACAGCGTGGTGCCTTTTCAAGACACACATCATGGTTAATAATCTGAGTTCATCTACAGTAAACAACTCCATAGCCTTATCGAGCCACCGCAGAAACTTAACACTTGAATCACAGTCTGAAAAATATCGTTTGCAGCGTCAAAGACACATCGAAAGAAAGAATGCTGCATTCCAATTAAAGGAATCAAGTACTGTTCCAAATCATGAATATTGAAATATTTTTGTTTCATCACTATCGCAGCTTGCTATAATCTCAAGTTCCTTTTGCAGCAAGTGAATTCAATTCAAAAGTAAGTTTCTGGATGTTTTCCTTGCAATATCCTACATAGCACTTTTCCATCGATTCGTCATGGCGCACACTTTCAGCATCTACGCTGATTCCAGTCAACGTAACAAAATCCAAAGAAATGCAAATTCCATTACTATCTACTATAAAATGGTATTTTTTATATTGCAGTTCATTGTGTTGGGGTCGATATGTATGAATCACCTTATACAAGAATTTTATGGAGCATGTCTGAAAAATTTGACTAAAGGATACACGATTTCTTGCTACATGTACGTGTTTACAACATCTTTTTCTATGATCGTGATAACAAGGTTATGGAGGAGATGTTGGTGAAATGACCACTTTGCTTTTAAAAACAAAGCCTAAAGGGCGAATTGATGGAATGGTGGTAATGAGTTGGGCAATCCATCACATGAAAGTCTGGATTTAAAAATTAAGGAAAATTAAAAATTTTGCGTTAAAAATAGCCCATTGCTGAAATTCTTCTGAAAGAAATCTAACGTAAAGCTGTTCAACATGTCCAGGTAAATCACTGACGTAACAAGCACACTGGCTTTTATGTCTATAAATGTTATCTGATGTGGTAATTGGAGCTCTGCCGTTACAGAAAAGTACCTAAGAATCTGCTATGTAATGCCCCAATTTTCAATCAGGCATAGGTTTCTGAAGATATGAACTTAATAAGGGGAGACTACTGTCATCGTGTTTAAACAAATGGAAAATTAAAGTACATGTGCACATAGCCTTTTTTAAATATAGATTAATTTTTAAAGTGATGCTAAAAATACTGGTTTTGCTTTGAAGATAGTGGTACTTTTTGGAAGCTATCGAAATCGAAAATTTTTTTTATCATTAGAGATTCTTCAATATGGAGTGGAAAAACCACTAAACGAAACCGAGTGCTCCACTTCTCTTTCGGAGACAGACGATGTCACTTGAACATTTCTTTCTTCCCCTGAAAAATGTTCAACATCTTCTGCTGGAATTGAATCTCTTCGGATTCGACAGTGAGAGGCCATCACTCTAACCACTTCGTCTCTTTGAACGCTCCCCCGCAAAAAATACTATTTTAATTTAAGATAAAGGGGATCACGTCAATATTTTAATTCAAATTTTTTTTCAATAAAATTTTATATTAATAGAAAAAGAGGCTTCACTTTCCATAAGACTCAAGTTTTACTTTTAAATTTCTTTTCGGTTTCATATTTCTAGTGCTCTTCTTTTATTTATTTGGACAACACATGCGCATAACGGATCTTCCTGCACAATGCGAGAGTTGTTTTTTCCTTTTCTTTTCTTTTTCTTTTGTCTGGACTATGTTGTTCTCTTTCCCCAATGTTGTATCGATAGCTGGAAGGTTAAGAGGGGAACAGAAATAATGGATGGAAGGCAGATGACAGCATCGACTTCCGGTCCGTTCTCTTGTCAAATTGGGATGAATGAGAGGGAAAAAGAGGTTGATCATCGCGTGGGATGTTATTCCCCTCGGAACACAGGGGAGGGTTCTCAATGAAGAAAAGTAGGGGCTTTGACTGATGCGTAACGTTTCCGATTCAACTTGTGCATCCATTGTGAGGGCTGTCCTGTAAATGCCGACTTAATAAAGTTCGTTGGTACCCAGCCCCCCCCCCTTTCCTCCTGTGCAACCTTAACATGTCGGTCGCGTTTCTGCCTGTCCGCGGCACGCGATCATAGACTATGCAAATTAGGCAGTGGCATTATTTAATTAAAACTACCTTTTTCGAGTCCCTCTTAACTTTGTAATTGAAAAGAAGCCCTGAGCGAATCACGAAATAAGAGGAATTTCGCCAGGTGGACGTCGCCTCCTAAAGGGAAAAGAGTAAAGAAAAACTTGGGCTAATACCACGGAGTGAGATTAATTTAACCTGAAGGGTACGGGGGAAAAAAACCTGTTATAAAAAATTTTGCAGAGATTTGCGTAAAAATTTAAGTATAGGTAAAACCCGAAAGTAAAAAAAAAGAATGTTCACGCCCCTTCCTCAAGCAATTCATAAATGCGTGGAAGAAAATTCGTTTGATGTTAAAAGGACTGAATAAAGCGAGATGAAAAGTTTCTTGCCAAAGGCTTTTCTCATCTACATCAGCATTTTTGTAATGAGTACTAGATAAAAGTTTAAGATATTCTCATACCCACTGTATTCACATTCGAGTTACTTTTAAACCCTATGAGACGCTAAAAAAATTTTTTTTCTGAGCACTTCGAAACGTTTGCAAGGCATTTCTAATTAAAATAACTGGTTGCATTGTTAAACATTTACTTGGCCACACCCTTCCAATTTCCAGCGGAGAGATTGCGATTTATGAAACATTTGTACTGTTTCACTTAAATAGTCATTTGTTTAATTTCGTAAATTGCGTGTTATAGTTCTAAACTATGACAACTTTCCTTGAGAGGGTTAGATTTTTTTATGTACAAATGTATCGAAATATTAAACAAAAAAAAAAACTTTGTTGAGTCTGTTTAATTTTTAACATTTTCGTAGTTCTCATATCTTACTGATCAAATAATAAATGAAAAACTGGTTGCAATACCGTGATGTTTTTTTATTGTTACCTGTAATCATAAATGTTCTCTTTAGCATAGGTTGGCAAATACAAAGTTATGATAGAACACTGAGGCTGTAATTCAAGCTTAAATAATTAATTATGGATGAAAAACGAAAAGAAAACTTCCGCGATCTCGATACGAACCAGAGACAAAGATTATCTAACTTCTCGCCCAAACTAACTGGGCCACCGCGGATATTCGTACAGCAAGGGAGTCTCCAAGTATCTCAAAGACTTTAAGTAGTCAAAGTGGAAGCCCAATGATGGGGCATGCATCTAGATCGCAGGACGGAAATCCTCCTGTTTAAACTATTATAAAGCGATGATAGAAAACTGCATCTATGGTTTAAGCTTACATAATTAAATATGGATGAAAACGAAAGAAAAATTTCGCGACCTGGATTTGATCCAGGGACCAGGATTATCTAGATACTCGTTTCTATTAACTGGGCCACCTCGAACGCTGGTACAAGTCTTTAGGCCACTTGAAGACAAGAAACGGGAAATCCCAACCTGCGAGCCAGATGCCTCCCCTATCATTGGACTTCCTTTAACTGCTTAGCACTCTTTAGGACACGTGGAGACTGTCTTGCAGTGATCCGTTTGATATGGCATATAATATGTCATTCAATCGGATATGACGAGAAAACTTTCTAAATACTATGTTCGAGAAAATCAACTTTTCAGTATTCCGAACACTGATAGAACAAATGATCTAGATAAAACGAAAAATGCTTCTTCTGGACCAAGAAATGTTGACGTATCATCAACGCAATGAAATTTATAAAATTTACAAATGAAGTAAGGAATGAGACATTAAAAGGTGAAAGAGCTGACGTTATTAGTTATAAAGATCACGTTGCTGTTACTTCCACAACTCCTACTCCACTGGGGCAGTTTGGTCCAAACTTCATAGTAATGCAGATCTTGGTTAGAGATTTTACTCCTTTACTCACCTATACTAGTAGCTTGTTCCCGGAATCGTGATATGTTGTGAAATTGAGATAGAGTGTGTGAGCGAGCGAGGCTTCTCCGCATTGTTTACCATTCGCAGATCACGCTCGAACGTGTTTTGACGTGATTTAAACGGAATGCTGCGGTGCACGGGCAGTCTGTTAGCTGGTAGTGTAGAGTAAGCATCGCATTCTGATTTCGCTACATTAAATGTCAAAGATGACCGTCGGGGTAGCCGTCCATCAACTTCAATCAATCCATCCATAATTAATCCGTGAGCAATATCGTGGCTTCGCAGTGTGTTTCCCAGCATTATACAGAAGTGTGTTACTGCCCAAGGACAGTATTTTAAAGGAAATTTTGTTTAAAGTATATGTGTTTTTTCTATGTGCAGAAATAAAAATTAATTCCGGGAACTTTTTGAATACTACTAGACTAGTTGGTCCCCACTAACTCCGAAC
>JAHWFO010015474.1:4851759-4927029 GCA_023313115.1 Rhysida immarginata
ATTTCCACGCAAAAATGAGAAAATGGATTTTCTTGAATTACAGCGCCATCTACCAAAAATAAAAAAAATGTTTCAGACAAAATGTACGTAGTTTTTTATGTAGGACCTGAATCTGCAATAAAAAATAGGGGTTCCCATTTGAAATTTTAAAGTTGCCCCCCGCCCCACCCCCAGGGGCCGGGGGGGGGGGTGGGCTAATTTTAGCACCAGCAGATGCCCCCTCGAAAATAATCAACTTTGGATTCTACGCATTTTTTCGTGTGAAGCTTATTTTTCGAGTTATTCTGCTTTGTCAACTTAAAATTTACACCCTGTATAGTGAGAAATAGAAATATTGTTTTATTAGGAGCGTTAGCAAAAAGCTACTTATAAGAATGCGCCCTTGGTCTATACGTTTGCACGATAACTTGAAAACGGATTAAATTTTTCAAATTCTATTTTCAGAAATATGGCCATCAAGGTCTTAGCTCGGCCGTATCAACTTTTCAGATTTTTTCGTGGACCCCTCCAAGTTGAATTCACGTGTTAAAACAGTGACGGTAAAGAATACCAAGATAATGGCATATCATATAACAATCGATTTATCAAGAATGAATATATTGTTATTTTCTGTTCATCTTTTAAGCATTATTGGCATTGGCACGCGCACGTGAAATCACTTTGTCGATGCACGATTGCTCAAGTGCTCATAATATTTATTATTAAGTAGCGGAAGAATGGAGCATGATTTTATAATGTCCGTCCTTTCCCTTCATAATTTTCTACATTTTTTGAGGTAGAAGGTTGAAATTCGTAATGTAGCTCACTATGGGCATATCCACCTTCACTATTTAGTTTGGTTTCCATTCGCGCACTAGGGTTGGATTACGGGGGTGGGATTCAGAGAGGACGAAAGATCTATGTGCTATTTAGGTACGTAAAGGAGTGAAATTCAGTATCCAGATTCGTCTAGGCAAGATCTACATTACTATGAAGTATAGGCCCAATTGTTCGAGTGGGGTCGAATCGCGGGGGTGGCAGTCATTTGATCTTTAGAACTATGGCAACATATGATATGTGATATGTCATATATGTCATTCCATCGGAAATGATGAGAAAGGAAAGAAGATACGAGGTTTTTTACACTTTCTACATACAACCTTCGAGAAAATCAATTTTTTGATTAATTTTGATTTGGGAAGAAGTAACAAGTGCAGATTAAGGGGTAAAAATAGATGATCGCAAGATCTACTACTTGCCTTACCCTACTCAGGGGGGGGGGGGGGTAATTTCTTGTTAATAAATGTATAAATGTATTTCTGCTTCACTGCTGTAGCTCCTCCTTGGAATGTTTACAAGATTTTATTTAGTCCTGAGAGACAGTGAGTATGCAGAAATTAACCTTCTGTATTTAATATGGTCAAACATCTTCAAGTTTTCGTGAACTAGATCAGTTCTTTCCAAAAACTTTGAAAAACAACATGCGAACATGAAATCAGCAAAAGAAAAAAAAATGAAAGATGGAGCTAAAGATGGAGATTACGGGATTCTTGAAAGCGGAAGCAAATCGTTTTCCGACTATGGCAAGATGGAGGTAAATTCTGTTTTCGTCTTAAATAGAGAACAGGGGTTGGGCAAAATAATTTCGAACACCGGCATTTTGGCAGAGTTCATTTGAACTATTCTTGACATCCATATATCATAAATGGTAACGCCCCATTTTATTCATTTTATTATTTATTTATTTATTTATTTATTTATTTATTTATTTATTTATATGCATTCCAAATGAAATATAAAGTACAATTAGAAAGTAAATTGGAAAAATAATAAAAAATATAGAAAACCGTTGGGAATACATCAGTTACTGTATAAAATGAATCACATTACAGACTTTTTGTTTTGTCGAGTTAATGGGCGTTTCGAGTTCTACTGTATCCCTGGCTCATTTCAATACCCAAAGACCGGTAAAAGTCTGTATACAGACGCAACTATGGTCGACAGACAGATGACAGGAGCAAAAGAACACTTCATGGTATTGTAACCCGAAAACATAAAACGCGGCGACGGCAGTTACTGCAGAATTGAATGAAAGTTTAATTCGCTTGTATAATTGATAACCATCCGACAGCCACTGCACAAAGACAACAACCACGAACTGCCTTAAATCCACTCATGGAGGTTCCTATATGGTTAGGGGACCGCATCATAGAAGTCACAAAGGAACTATCCGAACCTGTAAAAGGAACTCTTTGTTTGCGCGCTAGCATATCTTGAAAGCGATGGCGTTGCGCGGTGGTGGTGGTAGCGGAAGTGAGGAAAAAGAAGCATGGCGACAAGGTGGAAGCAAAATCGTTAACGGAGGTCACTAAAGAATTGCAGTTACAGCAGTGTTATTAAGTACAAAACCTTAATTTTACTGTACAATTATTCGTCTCAGTAATTTTTAAGATGAGGTTAGCATCCATGAATATTTTTTTTTAATTATAAAGTACCGCGATACATGCTCTCTCATCAATGCACCGTATTCTTGGCTGCTGGCCCTATTAGATCATTCGACAGCCGATTGCTCGTTATCCACATAGAGGCGGTTAAGTAGAGAAAGTTTAATTATAGCCACCCTGTATATTAAAGTCATAAATAATATGTCTATAACCATGTTTTCGTCCATTGGTTTCGTACATTTCGACTAGAATGGTACGTATCACTTCTTGAAAGCTCGAGGGCTACTGTTTTTCTTAGCTAAGTCGTAGGTGGATTACAGTTCATGTTTCGAAATCCATTGGACGACGGCGACGAAGGCGGTGATGTGAAATGAGTTCCAAGTAAGAAGCCTTCTCCACTTCTGGGAGTGGGTGAGCGTGCGTGTTGGGGTTGTTTGGGTGTTTTTTTATATATATAATGGCAATCGAAAGGAAATGAGTTGCTGCGCTCGCCGCGTGACTTCCGCTTTTCTAGAAGCCGTCAATCTCAGTCTCCGTGCCTTTCGTTTCCCCATTTTCCTTCATCACACTCTGTTTCTATCTCGTTTCACACAGGGTTAGTTTTAGGTAGGCACCGGAGGAACAGGGTGGGCAGCTTTTTATTTTTTTTCTTCTTTTAAACGGGAAACGAACTCAACCGTTTTCATCCGAGGAGTTTTTCTTTCTCCATCTCTCCCTTGACTTATCCTTCTTAAAGATAAAAATAGGAGACGTTCAGCGACAAGTCGCCTTAAATCAATGGAGAGAAAGGCTTTTCCTGCTCTTTTCGCTGATGAACTGTTTTGAAGGTGTTTTTGTAATGAGTGTAAAGAGTTGTGTTAGCAAAATTGTGATCTGTAAATTTTAGCCATAAAAGTCATTTCATTCCTTTTTTATGGCCTGAGGCACTGCGATGTACCAACCAGAATAACCAAATAAAGCAGATTATTCAAAACACATCATTTTTGCATGGAAACACCTTTTACCTTTAACAATTTATGATCACGAAAATGCTTTCAAATAACGTTTTTCGAGATTTGAATCCAGTATATCGAAATTTCATTAAAATGTTTACAGGTTGGAATTAATTTTTTTTGTTTTCCATATTATTATATGTCGTAAAGCACATATCCATTTCGCTCTCTTTATTCATTGTCTATGATTTCTCGAGAATGGTTTAACTTTATTTGTTTTAAAAATACCAATTCTTTCCTCATTCCCAATTAGGATTTTGCCAAGATATAAGGAAATGTAATCTTAATATGGTGTCATGACATACCACTCGAAATAATTCACCCGTAAGTTACATAGCTACTAAGAAAGTATCTGCATAATGGTCAGTGTTGTAAAGGTCAGGCTTAAAAATTTAAGCAGTTGAAACACTCGAACCAATGCAGAACTGATAAAGGGGGGGGGGGGGCACAGGTTGATCACCATTGCCCTAACGGATATAACAACCGGAATAGGAGAACTGGGCGACGGGCAACTGGGCGGTGGACAACTTAGGCGGGTTCTTTATCTCAGCCGGATTTGCCAGCCGGCTGGTAGAGACACCCAATGATGACGTCAGTGGATGGAAACTCAAGAAGAACGCTAGGCTGAAACAATGATATGACGTCATCACCTTGTGTCAATGTCGGGCGGCTGACGAAGCCGCTAAGATAAAGAACCCGTCTTTGGGCACTGGCTAACTGGGAGATGGTCAACTGGGCGACAGAAACTTGATGACTCTGTCGACAAACATAATGAATTTTAACGTCTCAAACATTGAAGCTCGTACAGAGTGGAATTTTTTTTTAATATTTAAATCGTATCAGTATATTAGTGAATACATGATAAAATTTATTATATCTGCGGTTTTTAAAAATTAAAATTGATATACAATTGAAAGAGATACAATTGTTGGGTGCCATCTCGCAGGCAAAACTGTTAGAGCAACGGCATTGGACTCTGGATCAATGGCGAATGGTTGAATGGAGTGATGAGTCCCGCTACACCATCTGGCAATCGGATGGACGGGTTTGGGTATGGCGAACGTTATCTGCCAAGCGGTGTTGTGCCCACGGTGAAATCGGCAGAGGTTCGGTGATGGTGTGGGGGTGCTTTTCAAGGTATGGGTTGGGTGCAGTCGTTTCTGTGAACGGACATCTAAACGCAGAGCGTTACCAAGACATTCTGGACAACGCAGCACTCCCATCTCTCTCGTAGCATTTTGACAATGGCCCTTTTCTGTTTCAGCATGATAACGCACCTTACCATAAAGCAAAGGCTGTAGGCACATGGTTTGATGAAAAGGGGGTTCGAGAACTTGACTGGCCTGCCCAGAGCCCCGATCTGAACCCCATCGAACATCTATGGGACGTGTTGGAACGTCGATTGCGCGCTTGCGCGGAATGCCCGAAATCCGTGACCGAACTGTCCAAGACACTTATGGCAGAATGGCGGAAATTACCTGTCGAAACGTATCAAAAACTTATGGACAGTATGCCCCAGAGAGCAGAAGCTGTGATAGCAGCAAAAGGTGGACCAACAAGATACTAAAATATGTATATTTTTGAGTGTTTCTATTAAAGTGATGGTGTCCCATGGCTTTTGATAGGGTCGTGTATATGACGAATAAGAAGTTAATAAAATATAAATTTGGGATAAAAATATATTTATTTATTTTTGAAAATAATAGAATGGAGTAGTGGACACAGGAAGAGAGACCAGGGAAGATGAAGACCATATGTAAAGCAAGAAAAGGGGGACTTTATGAGAGGGGTCATAAATTGAAAGGCAATTCTTATGAAGTGGGGGGTGTTAATCCCGCTACAGACAGAGAGAGTATTTGTAGAAAAATAAAAAAAATGAAAACTGCCATTCAGAGAAAAATACAAATATGTAAAATGAAAGTAAAATGAAAAATTATAAAATGAACGAAAAGAATAAGAATTCTACCAAGAATGTATGTAGATGAGTAGAATAAAACATTGGAGAAAACAGTAGATTAACGAAAGTAGAGCATAAGAATACAAATACTAAAATGAAATAATATATCTCTAATATTCCTTCTTGCTTGGTTAAACTGCGTAGATAATATTGAATATGAACATAAAATATAAATTTTTAATTTTAAAGCCCCAGATATAATAAATTTTGACATTTTGACATGTATTCATTAATATATTGAGCCGATTTAAATATTAAAAAAATTTCCACTCTGTGCGAGCTTCAATGTTTGAGACGTGAAAATTCATCACGTTTGTCGATAGTCACCAAGTTTCTGTCGCCCAGTTGACCATCACCCAGTTAGCCGGTGCCCAGTTGTCCGTCGCTAAGTTGTCCTCGATTATCCGTCTTTGTTTGATGTCAAAAGTTTGAAGGCCAATGAACCTTATAAGCCAAGCCCAGCAACTGCTGTCAATGCCAGTCCACACACAGCCGAACTCGTAATTATGGTCACATTGACAGAATTCAAATAGGACATCTTACCACATCCCCCATACAGCCCGGATCTCTCCCCTTGCAACTATCACCTTTTTGGACCATTGAAAGAGTTCCTGGTAGGGCAGAAGTTCGGCTCCAATGAGGAAGTGATAAAGGCTGTCCTCACGTGGTTTCGACATCCGCCTGAAAATTTCTACAGAACAGGTATCCAGATGCTCCCAGAACGCTGGAAAAAATGTGTAGCGAAGCAAGTAGAGTCCTTTGAGAAATAATATGGATAATACAGTTGGGCTAGCTACAGTTTCCTCATAACAAGCTGGTATTGAATTTGGTTCCACTCTTTTAACGCGTTGTAAGAAAAATATTTACTGAAAAAGGTTGTTATGATATGGGAAGGTGGCTATTGTTATGATATGGAAAGATATGTCATATATTTCTGTGGCTGTCGAATCATTCGAGTTAAGTCGTAGCCTCGACAATTGCTCATGTTATATTAACTATATTGCGTCCACCCGGCCAACACCACCTAGACAGAAGGCCTGCGCACAGAAACGTCATACATTGTTACATCATCATCAAGCGGCTAAATTTAAGGCTTATTATTGGTAGAAATACGATTAACAATAGCCGCTTTAATGTGATGTAACAATGTATGACGTTTCTGTGCGCAGGCCTTCTGTCTAGGTGGTGTTGACCCGGCGCGGAAAAGTCCCCTGACTATAGTAGGCCGAGTAACAATGTAACCTTCATTGTTTCTATCTTGGATTTAGCAATCGGTATATTTTCGTTTGTTGAAAACAATGAAGGTTGGATTGTTTGTCGGCCTACTATGATCAGGTGACTTTACAGTGTCAAGCTTGTCTTTCTCGTCGCTTGCGGATTATACGAGACATATAATGGATGATAAAAATAATTGCTTTGTATGTTAATGTGATCGTTGACACAGTTATGAACTAATTGTTTATTAGGAACTCTAGCTAAATTTAAATTCTCAAATTTTAAATTACTTCTACATACATCACAGCCAAAGCTCCTTCTTAAAATCATGAATATTACAAATATTTTTGTCCCCCCCCACCCCTCCATAGTCACTCGAACAACGTCTGTACGACATTCAAACTCCTCCAACATTCTCCAATTTCAAGTTTTTCACTTGTTCAAGCTTCCCGGCAAAGATTGCCTATCCATCCTCTCCAAAAATGGCATATCTTTAAAGGAAAAACCCTCATAGCATTATGCCTGGGGGCTAGAGGGGGGAAGGCAGTGAAGGAGAGCCGACATATCCACAGAACCTCCTCTTCAAGAAGATAAGAGTAGCACTGCGCTCAAGTAGCGAGATATAGCGAACTAAAAGCGGAGCATTCTTTTATGGATACACTGTATATTCTGCAAGTGTGTTGATATATATAATCGGAATTTAATGACTTCACTACATATTATCTTCTTTTTTGCGAAACTTCTATTTAAGATCCTGCTGCAAATCTTATTCTTTTGTTTTTAGAACATTTTGAATTCATTATAAATAGGCGCCTCAATAAGTCGCTGAATATTCACTTTTAATCTTCCAAATCCATAAAGTTCACTAGACAGATCATTAAATGTTTTCAACTTTTGAAACATTCTATAGATCGCTCGTTTTGACTACAGTCTCCAAATCGTCTTTCACATGGTTTTGCAGACGTTCCCTTTTTCTTATGTCAGTGTTATGCCACCCTGAGCTTATCGTCATCTTTTTATGACATTTTTATGTTTTTTAATTCGCCTTAACTATGCCAAACTCCCCAAGGGATTAAAGTTAAGCGGACACTGACAGTTTGGAAGTTTTATGGTTCTGACCTTATCCAGCCATCTCCGGAAAAGGCGGTTGGCGATTGTCAATTTGGGGGCTTAACACTTAACGCCCACGTTGAGATGGATGATTTCACGGGGGTTGAGTGGAACCGCCTGGCGACTTGGAAAGGAGAACGGCGAAACCGTTTTCTTCCTCTTCTTCTTCTGGTGGGTACCGTCTTTTAATTTTTCAGGACGACGAGAAGGAGGGAGAAGCTTTTTATTTATGTACGCAGTTTTTTTTTCTTTCTTTCTCTCTCTCTCTCCTTCGTGTTTTGAGTTGTGGCGTCTTTTGTCCCCGAATTTTTGCTTCCTCTACTCGTGAAAAAGGATTATGGCAGAGGAGTCGCCGCTAGTGACACCCCGTCTCATTAAAAGCACATCAGCAAGGGACGGCCTTATTCATTTCTTGTTTACAGAAGAAATATGTTAAGGAATTGTGGGTTTCGTAAAGAAACAATAAAATATTTAAGAGAAATTAAACATTGATATTTGTTTTTGTAATTGAAAATTTTCAACGAGGTTCCAAATCACTTTCCATTCATACGCGGAGACAAGAAACAGAGAGTGTGAAAAAGGCAATCAATAATCGGAGAGGGAGCAAAATCGGAATGGTAGAAACGTAAATGATAAACCAAACGCTCGTCCATGAATTTGAATGAAGTTTTTCCCTCCCATTCTGTAATTGTCATGAGACGACGTAATTTAAAAATTTAAAAAGCGTTCATTCATTCGGAAAGCCATTTTTTTTTACTAAATGACGCAACGTCGGTTGACAGTTGAGATGAAGGTAAGCACGTGTTCAAATAAGATGCGTCTGAAAATTTTAAAGACCCATGTTGTTTTTTTTAGAGAAAATTGTACATAAAAAAAAAAATCAAAATTTAGGTCAGCCAAAATTTTGATTTTGCCAAAATTTTAACAAAAATGAATAGAATAAATAGAATAAATTATCACTCAAAATTAAGAGAATTCAAATTTGACTGTCTCAAAACAAAATTTGCCTATACACCATCAATATAACTCAAACACAATCCCTCGTACACAGAATTCAGCGAATCTGAAAGTATTGAAATTTGGAGATTGAAGGCAAAAGCAAAGTCAGTTGATGGCCATATTAAGTCAAAAGAGCGATTCAGAGCTGATATATATTCTACACTGGCTGATAAAAAAAAGTGAAGTATCCAGAAGGAGTGGTTGAAAGTGAATGAAACGACATGTAATGAAAGAACATGTAACTTTATTGTACCGATTACAATATGGGATGAAACAGACAACGGCGTTGGCAGTACAGGTGGAATGTTGGCGCCAGGTCAGTAGAGTGTGTAGCTCAAATGCATGCCCTTATGCGTTTCGGAATGGTGTCAAACAGCCTTTGGATCCTCTCCTGAGGCAAGTCAGTCCACAGTGGTTGCAAATGTCCCTCCAGATCCCGCAGGTTGGTACTGGGGCGGAGTCGCCTTCCAATGTCATCCCACACGTGTTCAGTAATGAAAAAGTCTGGGGATCATGGGAGGATTTCAACATGCTGTAGGCAGTCCATAGACACACGTGATGTGTCTGGGCGTGCGTTATCCTGTTGGTACAATGTCCCAGGATGCTGTGCCAGAAGGGGTAGTACGTGCGGACGCAGAATGTCTGTGACGTATCCCTGTGCCGTCAAAGTCTGCCGAAGCAGTATTAGAGGTGACCTGAACGCATATCCGATGGCTCCCTACACCAGGAATGCCAGGGGTTACGCCTGTGTGTGTCTCTCCACAATATGGGAGTGTTGAGGGTTGTGCCCTCTGCCCTCGACGCCGCCATACGCGAGCACGATGGTCATCGGAGGTCATGGAGGTCATCGCCATACGCGAACCATTCGTCCTCTGTCCATGCCTTCCGGGCAAGGTACCACTCTAAACGCAGGCGTTGGTGTTGTGGTGTTAATGGCAACCGACGCATGGGGCGGTAGGACCCCAATTCGGCGGATGCGAGTCGTCGAGACACTATGCGGGAACTCACGGGATGTTGTAGAGCCTCCAATACATGTTCGCGGATGGCGGATGCCGATGCCATGGGATTCTTTAATGCTTGGAGCACCATACGACGGTCCTCCCTTGGGGTGGTGTTTGTTGGTCGACCCGAACCTGCACGATGTGCATGGGTGCCCTCATGTACCCATTGATTCCAACATCGGGCCACTGTGACCTCTGAATGGCCCACATGCCTGGCAATTGCACAATAGGACCAACCAGCCTCATGCAGTCCCACAATACGGCCCGTGTCAAATGCTGTCAATTGGTGGATAGATGTCTAACGCGTCTGCGAGGCATCGCGGGTGCTTTGTACAGTACAGTAATCCTCTCTGAACGTCCTGCGTAACTGTCGGACTCACAGCAGTTGACTGGTAACATCTTATCAACAACATGGCGATCACATCACGAATGCACTCTGGTGAGCGTTCTAGACATTACAGATCCTTGTTAATCTAATCGAATCGTTTACTCACACAGCAATGGTATGCATGTAACCGAAATACGACCGAAATATTGGACCACTCCTTCTAGGTGCTTGCTTTTTATGTCAGCCAGTGTATATTAAAAAAAACACAAATCTTGCACCAAAAATCCTATCAGATACCCAAAAGCTACCCATGGTCATGATGATAAAACGCTTTCTTCGCCTTGAAGGTTCACAGAACCTTTCAGTTCGTCAAATGAAAATTTTTTCCGGTATAAAAGTATCTAAGGATATTATATACAGGCGCTTCGTGAATAGTGGTGATGTTGTATACAGGAAAAAAAACAAAACAACAAAAAAAAAACCACCGATGACCTCAAAGCAAATCCAAGAGAGATTATCATGGACTCGGAGACACAGGAATTGGGAGGATGAGAGGATAACTCTATATATAGTGGCGGACCTGGCATTTTGGCATCATATTGTCATGACCTACGAAAGGAACTTAAGCTTTTATTTCAGCAGACAATTAAAAGATAGTTCGGTTATGGCTTGGGATATGTTTGGGTTCAGTGGTACAAGCAACGTTGCCTTTCTGAGTGGTCAGCAAACAGCACTAAGCTATAAAGACCCTTACTGATTATCGTTTACCTGTTTGTGAGAAACTGGGTGGTCTGGATTTCACTTTTCAGCAGGATAATGCCTCTATTAATAATGCTGCATCAACAACACAATGGCTTAAAGATAAAAAATTAAACGTTAGGAAATGGCCAATCAAACGTAGGTCTTAAAACAATATATCTAGCTTTTTTTTCCTTGATTTTTTTGTCATATTTAAGCATTGATTTAAAAAAATCTTTAATTCATATTTAATTCATTTTAACATGATAATGTTTTTAGGCTGGACATCATTCTACAAAAAACATGATGCAATAAACGACACCAAAAAGCGTTACGGAAACAGACACCAAAAGCTTTAGGATTATTCAAATTGAACTTGAACTATGAGAAATTTCTTGTACGTCTGATTGTGCGTACCTACTAGATACTTAAAATGGCTTACTTTACCTCGCTCTCTTTTTATCGTATCCGTAGCTGTAGGCGCCCGCAAAGACATTTTCTTGGCTTCCTCTGAAGTAGCAGTTTGTCTTCTCTCGCGGGCACCACCACGCAACGCAAGAAAAAGTCTTATTCGCCGAACGAAATGAGATAAACCTCGTCAATTTCGAGAAAAGCTAAAAGAGGAGTTACCTAGCATCCCTCTCGGCCAAAAAGGAGCGAAAGAAGGGAAGTGAGCCGGTCAAAAAATGACGGTCTAGCCTGAGAGTAGTGTCACTGCCGACGCACCAGATTCCCATTGATGAATGCCCACTTAGAGAGATCCTTCTTCTTCGCGGAGGAATTCCATCTTTATTCCTCGATTTCTCCACGAGCGTTTCGTGTTCTCTTTTTTCTTCTTCTTCTTCTTCTTCTTTCGTTATAGTTGCCGCGAAATTCGAGACTGGACTGTTTAAGATAGGACGGGAACGACCACTCGATGGAAGACGGTCTTGCATACAGAGATATTCGCCCCGAAGAAGAAGAGATGGAAGGAGCCGGGATGAGGCCGCCGCCGATGCCGTGATGGATGGCGCGCTGCGCTGTTACAGGCTTAGAAATGACTTGCACGCCATCGTGCGCCCCACTCTACTTGAAGGGCCTCAAATGAAGATATAGGAGTGCGAAACATCAACATTACAAAGGGAAAAGCGAGAGTGAAGTTGCCTATCTTGTTCTATAAAAAAAGATATATGGCCACAAATAGAGAGGTGCGGGGAAGTGTGGAGGTTACAGAATGTTTTATTAAAACAAATCACTTTAAAGTTGAGCTAACTTGGATACAGGGGAGGGATATCAAATAAATATTATTTTTTAAAATTACTTAATATAAAATTTCTTACACGTGAAGCATTTTAAATGAGTTGTTCATACATAGGCAAAGCCTTTGTTTCTAAAACGTATCTCAAAAAAATGTACACGCCCTGTGATTTTTTCACTTTTAATAGAGGAGTAGCTTATGTTAATCATTCGTGAAAAGTTTGGGGATGAAAATGAACTTCTTTTCTAGGAATATGGACCTCTATCCATTACGATCGCGAGGGCCTGTCCTGTCAAAATTCTACAAATAGCATTGAATTCCCATCACTATCTTCAGATCTCCAACCACTGGACTACTAATTGGGAAACGTCAAAGATAAGGTTTACAGCATAAAACTAGTGGAAAGCAATGCATTGAGAGCAGCAAATGAAAGAGAATGCATCCAAATGGATTGATTCGTGTTGTTCACAATTGCAACTGTCCGTGTATTCTGCAACCTGTACGATCATCAGTTCGTATCCTGCGATAAGTCAAAGATTCTACATTCCTCTTCTTGCAGATATATCATAATAAGCATGATAGCTATACTTATCTACTTACTTACTTTTCTAACTCGCTTATTCACGGGATCTCGGGGGGTAGCAGCCCTATGGATATCTCCAGCCCTATGTCCTCAACGGTAATATCCAAGCGACTCGAACCCATATTCTCCATGTAGTCTGGTCATCTGGTTTTAGGCCGATCTCTTGGTCTTTTTCCCAATGGTATGGAAAATAGCAACTGCCTAGTCAGACCATTTTTGCGGCATCCGTATCACGTGGGCTTACTAAATGAACTGCGGAGAAATATAGGATGAACACCTAAAGAATTCCTTTGTGTGCTGCTGTGCACTCTGTCTAATATGGTAACACTTGCCACAATTCTCAGGAATGTCTTTTCGGCCGCTTGTACCCGCGATCGCACTCTTTTAGTTATTACCTTAGACTCAGACTATAGATGAGAATGGGATCAAAGATAGATTTGAAAACGGAGAGCTTGGCTTTGTTTCCTAGCTCACGTTTCGTTTCTACGGATCGCCCCAGTCCGCATCTGGCAAAGCCTGCTTCACCGATCCGAGCATCCAATTCTCTGTCTTGCCACCCATCACTCGGAAAAGCAGTCCCGAGATACTTGAACTTCTCCACCTGTCTCAATGGGACTCCGCTAACACGGAGAGCGCATCGAGCAAGCTGTATAGAACCTCTGTATTTTATGACATCAGTTATAATCATTCAAAACGTGTAGCTATAAAATTTTTTGGACACTCTGCATTTTATGACATCAGTCAAATGTTGTCGGAAATAAACAGGTTCAGTGTTTCTGTAATGTCTGAAAGAATAATGGGTTTAGCAATCATAGGAATCTCAAAAATCAAAGTTGGATAATTTCGTGATTTCCTGAATAAATACACGGCAGGTTGACTCAGCTTTAAGAGATTCATTCAACTTCGAAATAGTCTGTGTTGAATAGAATCTTGTGGTAAACGTCAATAAAAACATCTTCAGATTTTAGAGAAGAGAATCTGCTTCTCACTCTGCTCTCCAAAGTTTCTCGCAAGCGTTCGATGATATTCAAGTCGGGTGATTGAGCTGTTGAGGCTCATCTTTGTGCTTCCTCTCCTACTGAATAGCCCTGGTTGGGCATATGGGCGGATTGTGATCTTGAAATGTGGACCGCAAGATCATAAGATGAGCCTCCTCGCTCAGAATATTACTCAATGCTCTCTGGCAGTAACACAACTCTTGAAGCTAATGATGGGAGCAATCGAATTCTAAGATATGGACGCCCAATAATCGCAGATCCACACATATAGATTGGAATCATTAAATCTGCAGTAGGCTTTCTTGGGTTGGCTAAAAATATATGTCATTGTGAAAGATGAAAATGCGATGATTACCGGTAATTTATCTGGAGATCGATAATTTCCCCTTGATCTACTAGATGAAGGCAAACTAAAGGAGGCATCTGTCTTTAAATTACAATTATCAATTGTCAACGTTAAGCATGTTTTACTGGACATTGATTTTGCATGAGAAAACTATGGAATATATTTTGAGGTTCCGGCCTCTCTCAAAGAAATGTGGGTGACTAGACGGGTTACTCTTGCTTTAAGAAGTGTACTGTAATGCATTTATAATAGGATTATAATGATGCAGGGGTAGAACTCCAGTTGCGCAGTTCTTTAACATTTGGACGCAGTTATTGTTAGTGTTCGGTGATCCAAACAGGACTCCCGCGGTCACTTGAAAAGCTAATCCAGGCAATATCGGAACATGAGAAAGACAAATTTGCTTTATTTCTATATAGCCAAAGCGATTACATCTTAACCCTTAACCCTTTTATCCAACTCGCGTGTATGAATTCTTAATTTATGTATTAAACTATTGAAAAGTTAAGAGCACCTTTATTCAAAAGTTTTCTATTTTGCCCTTAGCAAACATTCTTTAATGGCATTGCTTAACAAGGCACTTGCCGATTCTTTGTTATCATTTATTTCAAAGCTCCTTCCATTACTTTCTAAATGAATTTGCTAATGGGTCTTTTGAAAAGAGTCTTCTAAAACCAGTAGTTAATTTTACATTAATTAAGATTCTATAAATGCTTTCGTCCTGAATATTTTATGTCTGTTTCATTTCTTGATATCCTTTTATCTTGTTTGTTTCCGTACAAAGGTGAAATCAAAGAAAAAGAATTGCATTCTAAATTTGACGGTCAGAAAAACAAAATTAAAAAAGTTTTTTTTTCCAAATTTCTTTTTTTTGAAATTAAAAGCCATTATTGAAAGCTCTTCAAATGGAAAATGGAGGTGTGCAAACATCTTTGTGGCTTTAGATTTAAAATGCATGGTTATTGTAAGTATAGGGTGATTCAGTGATAATATGATTTATTGACCCATTAAAGTTTACAAACTTAGCAGTTCAGTATGATATTTTAGGCAGTTCGGAGTTTTTATTCCCGTGGAAAAGTCTTGATGATATGCACAATGTGGCCACCACGAACGTTTTGAACTGCTCGCAGCCGAATGGTGAAGTTGTTCATAACTCTATCCAGGATTTCTGCATCCACAAGGGTGCAGCAGTCGACGATGCTTTGTCGCAGCTGGTATAGGGTTCTTAGTGCTATAGTGAACACACTGTCTTTAAGGAACCCCCAGAGAAAAAAATCACATGGGTTTAGGTCAGGACTCGTAGGGGATCAAAGAAAGCCACCCCCGAATCGATCTGGAAACCTGTTTGAAATGACACGATTTCCGAATTTCTGATTGAGAAAGTCTAGCACTTCATTAGTGGTGTGAGGCCTAGCCCCATCCTGTTGAAACCATTGATGTCGAAGCGGTATACGCCTCCTTCGCAGCTCGGGGATGATGAAGGTTTCCAACATGTTAAGGTAAGCCTGTGACGTTACGGTGCCCTCAAAAAAGAACGGACCAATGATGCCTCTTTTGGAAATCGCGCACCAAGCCATAACCTTTCGTGGATGAAGAGGTGACTTATGGATCTCATGGGGGTGCTGGAAACCCCAAAAACGAACGTTGTGTTTATTAACGTCACCTGACAGATGGAAGAAGGCCTCATCTGACACCCACAGGTTGTCCACAATGTCCTGATTGGCTTCCATTTCTGCTCCAAACTCCATCGCAAATTGTTGTCGCTTCTGTCTTCCAGTGTTTGTTAACTCCTGATAAACATGGATCTTATACGGGAACAGGTGTAAATCCTTTCTCAAAATTCGCCACGTCGTGGTATACGGCAGCCCTTCTTCAATGGATAGGCGGCGAACAGATTTTTTGGTAGGGGAATCGACCAACCTTGTGCGAACATTTTCGACAACTTCGGCCGTTCAAACACGAGCTTCGCTCCCGCCTTTTTTCTTGCCTTTAACACATCCATTGGCACGAAATTGCTTGACAAAATCCATGATTGCTTGCCTGCCTGGTGCGTCTCGACACTTATACTCCTTCCGGAACTTTCTTTGCACGGTTACAGGTGATTTTGTCTCGAAATACCATTCGACAACCTTGCATTTCTGCTCTGTTGATAAAGCGGGCGCCATTTTTCAACAATACGATTTTCATGCAACGCCGTTGCAACAATACAAACTCCAACTATTTAGAAATTCGATATGGCGCTCATATTATTTCAATTGTTTATCCCTAATGCACGTCATTTGAGTGAAATGGTCAGAAATTGACTGAATCACTCGGTAGTATGTCTGTTAACAAAATAAGGAATGTCTGTTAATAAAAGAAGTAGTTAAGTCGTTCTAAAATAATTGGCAGTACAATTTATTAGGACGAAATGAGTGCACTGTATATTAGAAGTATTTCCCGCTAATGTCCTTACCTTTTTCCATCAATCTGGCACTTTCCGTAGTGCCGCAGCAAACCATTGAGATATCACCGTATCATATCTGGACAGCTGCCTGGCTAGAGAAGACCGTCTCTTTCATTGAGTCGAACGAGAGCGTAGATGCAAGATCCACTAGTGTGGAGCAGTAGCAATATTGTATGGCAGTGGTGTAGTGACTGGTATGTGTTCGCCGCCGTTTCTCGTTGCTTGTAGCAATGTCATCTGTTGGGGATACGCGGCAATATAGCCTACATTCACGTTCACATTTTCAAACAGTGACTTGTCGGGAGTTATTGGGGGAGGATTGCCAAGCATTTTTAAACAAACCTTGTAATTTCAAATAGTTCAAATACATCATCATCCCTTACGGTGTACTGTAGATGATGGTTCAGTGAATATTTTTTCCTTATCTAATCATCAAAGCCTATGGTATTTTTCCTTTTTGAAGAGTTCTAATTTTCTATGAAGCCGATTTAGTACCAAAAAGGGCATTGAGTACGAAGTTGCGTATCAAAGATTTCTCTGGCATACAATAATAAGTATAGAGATTGGGTGGGAGTTCTCGGTGCAACTCCTATCTCATGAAAACCTCTATTTAATGAAATAAAAACAAAGATTCATTAAATCGGGATATTATACATTTTGGAGAGGATCACATTTCAAATTAACATTTCTTGCAATTCTCAAAGAGTTTCCAGTAGGGGTTTAGAATAGATATTCTTCTTTTAAAATTAAATTCTACTGAATTTTCTTAGACGTAATCAAAACTATTAAAGAAATGAAAAGCTAATTAATAAAAATTGAAACCAGGGTGATAAGATCCTAAATATTTTTTTTCAGGGTCTTACCATCTTGTGTTCAATTTTTATTAATTAGTATTTTATTCCAGGTTTCTTGTATCTCGTCCTCCTTTTTTCTACATCCATCAGAAATGAAAAAGCAGTTTAGTAATTGTCTAATTAGTAATTTTTGAGAAAACAAAATGATTTTTCTTGAAAAAAATAACCAAATTAGAGCAAGAAATACTAGGCAGAAAGGGTTGAGCTTTGTTAAATTATATCTAATCATTTATACTTAAAAGGAGCAATCATCTCAAAAATTGCTGGTGAAGCTTTATATTTCTGGATAAAACGTCTTATGTTTCCGTTTTATCTATAATATGAAAAAAATGACAATATTAATGAGCTTCAAGAAAATTTTCTTCATGAGGATTGTACGAAATTATGTTTCTTCTGCAAATGACATTTAATTTGATTCTATTTTCTGCTACAGATTGATGATTCCTGGAATTTCAACAGAAAAGTGGGTTGTTATTGCTACATACCGATTTTTCAAAAAATAACCACATTCAATTCGAGTATGCTTGTTTTTTGGGGGTTTTATGCTATTTTCGTAAATAATTTTTTTTATCAAAGATTACTTTATTTTCTACTATTTATAAGTTAATTTATTTCCACCAACTTCTTTTCTAGAAAGTCGATTTTGTTATAACCTATTTTCTTGAAAGCGATTATTCTTAGGAAAATTATTGTTTTGTTTTAAAAAATTATTAAACTTACTGTTTTTTTTAACATGGACAACGATGTTCTCAGAAAAGTTTTGGGGAAGTTGATTTGGACATCCTTTTAGTTGATCGAAATCGGTTAAGCCGTTTTGCTGGTGAGAGTCCTGCATAGATTGGCAGACGATTAGTGAATTGGTATTATTATGGCTTTCTATTATTTAATTAAAATATCAGAAGAAAAAGCACTAGAAAACTTGCGAAAGCATGTGGCTTTGCAAGAAATCACACCATGGTTCATTAATCTGACCATCCCTACTATTTTGTTAATAAGCGTCGTTTCCATTTAACTACAGGACCGCTGTAGAAAATATTCTTCAATTCTATTTGACGGACAGGCAAAAGAACTCATCTTTATAACCATTGGTTCTCAATAGTTTAATTGGTGGCGCATTAAAGAAACAAAAATGAAAAATTTTTTTGGGGCACATTTATTTTTATTTATAATCTGGTGCTTGTAATCAGCACAGCCTATTTGAGAAAGATCGACTTAAACGAACATGCTTCCGAAATTAATGAAATCTTCGGAAATAAATGAAAATTGAGATCCAGAATTGAATACTATTGGAAAAAAACATTACAAATATGTCAATACTTTAAGATTCCGTTATGTAGTAAATGAGATGGATGCCTTATAATACAGGGTGATTATAAAGTCACTATACATTTTGGTGAAATCATTAACGAATTTCATTTATTTGCACACCCAGGCACACACAAAGTGAATGTGTGGATAGGAGTTACACAGTCAAAGGTCTATGGGCCCTTCATGCTTGCCGAGGGGACTATCAATGGTACCGTGAACCTCGACATGTTGGAGCAATTCCTGGAGCCACAATTGCGAGATGAAGGATTTAGGATACCGTTGTGTTCCAACAGGATGGGGTACTATCCCATTTGGCCAACATCGTTCGGGACTAACTGAATCACGCATTCCCAGGCAGATGGATTGGTCAGGGCTCGCCAAGACTGTGGGCTCCAGTCCTCAGATTTGACCCCCATGGATTTCTTTGCGTGGGGTTTTATCAAATCCAAGGTGTACCAGGTCAGGATTACGCACCATTGCACAGCTGAAACAACGGATTACAGCCGCAGTGGAGGACGAGAGAGAGAGAGAGAGAGTCAAGGGTTCATGCTCGAACGGAGCGAGTTTTTCGATGGACGAACAGGCAGTATTGAGTTCGTCGGCCAAGGCAAGGAGAAGGAATGCCGCTGGTTAAAATTTGTGGTACGTAGAGGAGCAGTAAAATTCAACGCCTCAAAAGCGGCCGTCAAGGGTTCGTTGCTAAAGACGAAAGTTGAAAACTGCGACTCAATTGGCCAGGTTTCAGTAATACGTGGAACTACTTTGGCTCTCAACCACTTGGCCAATGATAAAGGAGAACGCACTGGAATGGTCATCAATACTGCCTCAGTTGCAGCTTTGGTGTCCTCCTCACCGTTTCCAACATATTTGGCAACGAAATACGCAGTTCTCGCTTATTCAAGATGTATGGGTCATAAAGATCATGTGGAGAAAACTGGCATTAAAGTCAATGCTGTTTGTCCTGATTTAGTTGAAACTCCATTAGCACACAGGTTGATTAATGAGGTCGAATGGGTTAAAGAGATGGTTAAAAAGCGATATGATGGGAAAATGTTCAGCCCCCAAGAAAATGCTAAAGCTTATATTAAACTCTTAGAAGATGATGTGGATGGTGAGGTTATCGTTCCGAGGGTACTGAAAGGATTGTTCTACTTGCCTAAAGAGAACCCGATAGATTATTAAACTTCCGTTTTAAACTTGTTCAGAAGGATATGCTTGAAATACACCCAAATGCATAAGGTCTTTAATAAAATAGGGTTTTAATTTTACAGCTACCAATAACTGACAGTCTTAAATATTAGTTTTATTATAAGAAAATAAAGATGATCTTTATACTTTTAAATAAAAAAAATTATTTTCAAATAAAAAATTAAAATAGAAAAACTATTTAATGTAATGCTTTTTTTCCTATAAATGCCTGCTAATAAAACTCGAAGATTGAAGCTATCACCTTTATTAAATCTCTATAAAAATTGTAAAAATTAGATTGTGTATCGTTCTATTTGTAAAATTATAATTTCATATATTGTAGCTCTGTTGGCAGTAATCACAAATGTGTGAAGCAACAACGTTGCGCAATGTTTTCCGGGCCACGGTGGAACGCTGGGAGCTGTGCCGGGATGTGCAAGGCGGGCACATTGAAATTTACTAAGAATGTATCCTGGTATGATATCTGGTTGATGCATACTGCAATTGCTGCAATAAAACTGAGTTTTCACCAAAATGTATAGTGACTTTATAATCACCCTGTACATAATTTATTGAACGGGATAACAACCCGTTTGTACCCGGCTTCTTCAGGTTGTGTTTTAATAGTAACGAAGTTGAATATTTAGAAATAAAACTCTGGGGCTGTGGTTACTTACAGTTGGAAGAACTAGGAGCCAAAACATCCACTTGACCACAAAAAATTGAAGTTTATTGGCACAGATGTGCATTTCGATCACAAGGTGATCATCAGTCAGTATGCCCAAACCTAACCTAGGCATACTGACTGATGATCACCTTGTGATCGAAATGTACTTCTGTGCCAATAAATGTCAACTTTTTTGTGGTGAAGTGGATGTTTTGTCTCCTAGTTCTTCCAGTAAAGAAGTTGCTTCACAATTTGAAGAAGCCGGGTACAAAAGGCGAAATATGTTATTATCCCATTCAATAAATTATGTATTGTAAGCTATCTGTTTCCTCACTAAAGGATACAATACAAGGAATTCTCATAACTATTCCATTATTTAGAATGGCGATAAAAGTTTGTTCGCCATTCAAGCATTCATACATTTTAGGTCCGATTGTGAAGGAAAATTTTATCTGGTAAATTAAGCATTTTTAAGGTCCATTTAAAAGCTCTTTCTACCAAGATAGTAAATTGGTAAAATATTTCTCGAATAATTATTTCAAGGTTTAAGGGGGCATCTAATATTGTCTTCAGCTAAATTTCGACTCGCTCACTAGTTTCCGTTAATTCTCTTACTGGAAACGATTAGTAACATTAATTGAAAGGTCATTGCACACTCTTTAAATGGTACTTACCCAATAAAGCTGATCCCCCTTCTCCGTACTGTATATTTTTTTTTTGTAATTGCGAAGAGTAGGAATAATTGCTAAAAAAATGTAGTTTTGATGAATTCTTGAAACAGTTTTCTTAAGCATATTATGAAGAATGTTTGTTACGATATTTCATTTACTTTCTCACAATTTCGATTTACCTTTTGCGTGTTTCTTATCTTCAGTATTTTTTTCTAAAACGAAATATTAATGCACTTTTTTTGTCATATGTTTAAAAAAGGAAAATATGGCATATGAATATTTTTCCCCCTTGAAGGCCAAAATGATCGGCGCATTTATATGGGGATGGGGTTTCAGTTGGTGCCATGACAACCTTTTCTTCTATTCATTGCGTCACTATGTTTACGAAAGGCGGCCCAGTTTCGCCAGAGTGGCACGTGTTTTTTGATGATTCGGGCGGCTTCCCAAGTGCCAAACCGCTCCCACTTTTAACGCCTCTTCAACACTCTTCCCCATCTTCACCTTGTAGGAATGGAAGCGTGGCGGAAAGCCCAGGTAAGAAGAGTGAATCATCTCGTACGACCAGACAGAATGACAAATATAATTCATTTGGTGGACCACCGATCAACCAAACATGGTGCGTTTGAAAGCAGCTCACCGACTAGCCATTGAGAATGCGGCATTTTGTTTATTTATTTCCCCTGACTCTCAAAAAAGTCGAAGTTTTTTTTTTTTTGTTTGTGTTTTTCTCCTATTCCCAAGATGCAGGAGCGGATATTCATTTTTAAATGAATTTGCTGCCTTCTCACCTGCTCCTCCCTAAAAAAAAACGTAATTTGTTTCGAAGTTAATTAATGATATGTATACATGCAGGTATTTTTTTAACTACTTCTCTCACACTTGCTTTTATTTTTTAATGTTATCAAATAACAAGTTATCATAAATAATAAAGCAGGTTTCGTGCTGTCTCTCTCTCTCTCTCTCTCTCCCTCTCTCTCTCTGCCTCTCTCAGGTGTAGGTTTAACGATCCCGCATTAATAAAAATAGGTAAAGCACCAGCTTAAAATATTATTACAATACACCCGTGTTTTTCAATGTACTTTCATTTAATCCTAATCCGTAAATGGTGTTACGTTTAGGCCTAATGTTGTTTTCACTTAATTTTCACATTGTTTTTTTTTCCTCCTAAAGAATATTAAAGATCTTGAAAAACAGTGCTACCTTATGTAATCAGTAGCTCGTTCCGAAGTTTAGAAAAACCTAGGAGGATTAATACAACTTTCTAGAGTTTGTATTAATCCTCCTAGAGAAAAACCGTGCTTTCGTATTATAGTAATTTTACGAGTATAAATAAGCAGCAGGCTTGTCTGAGAGTTGCTTAAATTCAACAAATCTTCGAAATTCCAAATGAAATTTTGTTTTGCCGTGTTTGTCAGAACTTCATTTTGGATTCTCTTTGTTCATTTAATACGAATTTCGCTCTTCAAATTCGGATAGTTTTTCATGAGATACATATACAGGCGATCTATGTTAAAGTATGATTAGTAATATTAAACCAATTATCCACACTGTTATTGCTGTTATAAGCTAACCTAATCACGTTACAAGGCTACTGTAATCGCTCTGAGCTGTGATATTTGCTTGTAATTAACATTCCATTAAAGTATTTTCCTCTCCGGGCATATTAAAATTAGTTTGAAGTCATATGCTAGAAAGTCTTATACGGTTAATTAAATTTTGTTATAATAGTTTTGAGGAATTTAAATATTTCTTAAAGAGTAACAAAGGTTATACTGCCGCCCAAAGTAAAAAGGCAGTATCTCCACCATTATTATAGTTTCGAAATAACGAGTTCCGAAATAGCGTATTTTAGCGTACATATATTTAATCAAAACTCGAGTTACTAATGATTTTTATACTTTATTAGTGTTAAATGGGTGCTCTTACGAATTTCTAGCTATTCAAATACCGCAAATAATAATTTTAGGTTTCTTAGGAAGAGGTAAATGATAATAATGAAAATTGGAGATATTGCCATTTTGCTTAGGACGGCAGTATAGACGCTTAAGTTTCTGATTTTATTTTGACGGCTGTAAAAGAGTCCAGAAGCTATATGAAAAAACTCCAGAAACTGTCCCCCACAAGCGCCAGACTCGGAAACTGTTTGATAAACAAGATTAAAGAAAAGAATGATGCTGAGTCAGAAGAAACCAATGATTAAAAACATCTATTATAACCTTATACTATAAAGTTTATAGTATTATAACTTGTAATAGTGTATTAATGTCTGATACTGAATCTTCATACTAGGCTACTAGAATTTCAAACTTGTAGCCAATTGTCACAAAAATTTTTTTTGATAATAATTAGGAACTTTCAAAGAGGCTAGTTTATTAACAGAATTTTAAAATCTATGGAAGCAAAGTCTGTTAGTATGGGTAGCTTTTTTGATGATATTTGAATTGTATTATAATGAATATACTACAAATATCATTTTGAAATTTTACATACAAGTGTATTTAAAATAAGGCTTATAGAAATTTAGCATTTAGAATTAAACAGCGGTTTTAAGATTTTATTCTTTGTGCGTTGGTTATACTTTTCGAAAAATTAATCATTATTTTCTTATGTAAAATTTAATAGCAAATGAAAAAGAGGGAAATTGAAAATTTCTAATTTTTAATTTAGATTTGGCATAGCCTCAAACCAAACGTTAATGCCTTTTAATACGTATTTCTTTATTAATCAAAAGAAATTGGAAGAAGGAAGGTTTTTTTTTTTTCTCTTTCACTCCTCCTACCATTTTTATTTTCTTTCTTATCCGTTCACTATCTGGCACCCCGAAGCAAATGGAATTTTTTTTTTGCACCGACATTTTCCCCCCGTTTTCTGAATATTAATGAAAGGAAAAAAGTTGCCAATTTTTAAATGAAAATTACAATTTTGTTTCGATTCTCATTGCCCCGTCTTCTTTAAACATCGTCATTTGATATTGCCCTTATTGACTCGGGGGTTTCTTCTTATTATTTGCTAAGTAAGGGTAAATGAAATGACAATGGTAAATGTTGATTAAAAATTGCAGTATTTAACGAAGTTTTGGGTTATTGATTTTTTTCTTTGTTGTTGCTGATTAATTTTTTTTTCTGTCGTTATTGCGAAATTCTTGGTTGTTATCAAAAATTTTAAAGACAGATCATATAAATAGACATTGTTCTGCATTTCTGTATTACTAATACGAATATAAAATTCTTACAGCAGACGGCTCATATTATTTATTGCCAATGTACTGTAAAGAATTTCTTTTTAATTTTTTTGGTTTACGTTAAATATATTTTTTCAACTGAATTTTATATTTCCGTCTGTCCGCACTTTTTTTAAGATGCGGAACTAATGATATATGGAATGAATGGGTCTTTTCTTGACGAATTCGTATGTTTCCGAGATATCGGCCAAAAATAAAGTTTCCGAGTACGCTCTATCTCGAATATAGTGAATCAGAGCAAAATGGAACCAAAACAATTTAATAAAAATCAATAATTCATATATCTTTAAATAATCAGTATTCAATATCTCGATATATGACCGCTGATACCGATGCGACTTATACATGTAATTATAGTAGACTCAATAATAAGCATAGATTTGAAAGAATTTTCAAAATTGGACCAATCATTACGGAGATGTTGCATATCAGTGGGATGATATGAAACTGAGATATTCACTCATTATTAAGCAGCTACTTATTGGTTTCACAATACCCGTCTGTCCGTCCGTCCGTCCCCTTCATAATTTCCGCATTTATTGAAGTAGAAGGTTGAAATTCGGAATATAACTTACTATGGGCACGTGCACCTTCACTATTTTAGTTTGGTTTTGATTAGCCCACTGGAGTCGGAGTTTCGGATGTGAAAATTAGAGGGGACCAAAAGGTCTACGTGTATTTATGTATATGAAGGAGTGAATCGGTAAGCAGATTCATCTAAACAATATCTACTTTACTATGAAGTTGGGGCCATATTGTCCAAATGGGATCAGAGTTGTAGGGGTGGCAATCACTTAGTCTTTACAACTATGGCAACATATGGCATGTGATCGGAAATGATGAGAAACGAAAGAAGATAGAGCTCTTTTACACTTTCTAAATAGTACGTTCGAGAAAATCAATTTTTCGATTTAAAAATTGGGGAGGGAGGTTAAAAAATGAGATAAAAGGATAAAAATAGGTGATCTCAGGGCTTCCGCTACTTTCCTATACCTTTCTTGGTAGGATCAATTTCTTGTTCAATATTGCATTTAAATTTAACAATTTAAGTCCTAATGCAATTAACTACAATTTATCAACTCAACAAATGAGAACCAAATTGCAACAGTGATATGAAATAGTACATACGGTATCTCATGGTCAAATGCTACTTGCATGTGGTTTCGCTACTTTAACTGATGGACCCTAGAATTTTTTAATTTATATATTTCATAGATAAAGCGAGAAACCATAAAAACAAAATATTTATCTCACGTACTCACTTATGTCTCGTCGCTATCTAATTCACTATTCACCCATTCACTAACTTGTGCTTATTTTATACACTTTTACATCTCACTCAAACATGCTCATGCAAAGTCTAATTCACTCACCTAGATTTGCTGTCGAGTACATTTATCCATTAATATTTTCCTATTTTATTGATAGCTTGCGTATTCTCATTTTATCCATTTTACTTTGAAGTCACTATGGATCAGGAAATGTCGTTTTATACATCTTAGGGGTTTTGAATTACTATTGGAAGCGACGTGCTCTTACAGTAGCCACGTCTTAACTATATTTTATGGTACATTCTGATCATGAAAGTGTATGACAAATGTCATATAATTTTAAGTATATTTATTGTTACTCAATATTTTTTGAGAGTTCTGTCAATTTTTTTTTTTTACCAAATAGAAAAAAAAATTAAGTCAACTATCTGAAAATGATGTTGCGCACTTTTTAAATGGTTACTTTCAAGTCCAATACAATTTTCAATAATTGATCAAAAGCTCTGGCCCTTGCCTTTTTTTTTTTTTTTTTTTTTTCACCGCCCGGATGTTTATTTTTTTATTACTCTAGTTCCTCTACTGGCAACTATTATTATTATTTTTATCACACAGTTGCCCGTTATTTTGGCGAAATTTTTACGATCGTCTTGAAAACGTTTCTCCTCCTTTTTTATTTTTATTTTTATTTGAAATGTGCAGTCGTTGCCCAAATTTTTTTCCCGTCTCTCGACCGTCAATGTTGCCATTGCTGCTGCACCTACCCTTAAAAATGTTTTCTTCCTCTTTCCATCTACAAAAGAATAATAGACCAAAGAAAAACCTTTCATTCGATGCTTTGGCTTCTTTTTTAATTCACTTCCCTGAACTTCTCGTTCCCTTCACGGGCGGACTGCAACGGCAGGCCATAGTCACCTATTTATGGATTGGAAAATTTCTTGAAGAAGGAAAATGAGAGAAAAGGAAAAAGATGGAGGAGGAGGAGGAGGAAGGGGGTAAAACGTGGAGGAGGGTATTTCATCTTTGTATCTTTTCAATTTTCCCGTTGGCATTGCTTCTCCTTCCCCATGTTTCTTATTACAAGTCCGCGGTCGACAGTCACCTTATTGCGCCACGCATCGTCCACTCAGCCGATAATAACTGCTATGGAAGAGAACCATTAAATTTTTCTTTCTAAATCCCAATGCACCACCTCGCTTGTTGCCGTGAAAACACAGGAGGAACTCGGCCTTGCTTTATAGATGAGGAGGAAAACCTCACTATAAAAGCATTACGTGCCTCTGTTGCGCCACCGTTGATCCATTCCATTTTTCTCCGGCATTTCCAACCCTCGATTCTCCTCTCCTTCTAGCTAGCGTTAGGTGGTTTTCGCAGTCAGCCGCAAGACGGCACGCTAGGTGCTCTGAACCGAGCGTTATTATATTGAGAACCCGATCTTTTTATTCCATCCCCCCACCTACCCACTCACGTTCCTACCTCCCATTGCCTTTCCTCCTCCCGAACAAGAAGTAAAGTTATGGCGCGCAATATTCAGTCGTAATTCACCACGGACGGATTAACAACTTGGGCGCAAAGCCGGCTCCGAAGCCTCCCACCGCCGGGGACAAGCGTCGCCTTCCCTTCCACCACCGAGTGAACTGATGATATTAAAAGTCTTCCAATTGTAATGAATATTAGGATGACCCTAACGAAGATTTGTCTCTTGTTTACACTGTCTTCTGACCTCTGGCGCTTCCCATCGCACTTCTTGGCGATAATCACTTCGAAGCGCCATTTTTTTGTTGTTGAAACCCCTAATTTCTATTCCTTGTTGCCGTCGTTTTTGTTTCTTTATTTTAAATCTAATTACATAAATTTATATTTTCTTGCGAATGGGATTAAAGTGCAGCGCGGTAATCTTTTTCCTTATTTTTTTTCCCCTTCCTTTCACGGAACTTTTATTGTTTTGTCTTTTCATATCCGCTCTCCCTTTATTTATACCGGCGAACGTAAAATCAACCGCACCAGAGTCGAATTAAATCTTTCATTTTACTTTTGGAAGAAAAGTTTTCGGAATAAAACTTTAGGAGTCAAGTGCGTGACAAGATTATATCTGCGGTTCACCAAAAAGAGTCGAAAGAAGTTTGCAAACTCCTCTAAAGGCAGCGAGTTCGCTTTTGATAGCGATTACGACCATCAGAAGTGGTAGCTACTAAGAAGCTCGACCTATCTTGTTATTTTTGGAGGATCATTCCAAAACTCATAAAACAATGTTCTTCCATTTAAAAAGCTAATTAAAAACTAGTGAAATATTGATTCTAAAGTTATAATTTTATGGGACACAAAACGACATAGTCTCTCTTTTATCTGGGCAGTTAGTAAATGCTATTTTGAAAGAGGGATACATCTTCTTTAATTGCGCAAAGGAATTGAACTAATCACGAATAGAAAATAAAATACTTGTTTAAAAAAAAAAAAGAAAAAGAAAATAAGAGGCATGAACTTTTGTGGTGTCCTTAAGGAATAATCGATATTGTTAATTTCCCCTTCAGCTATTATAAGTAATTAATCCGGCTTCTATATGAATTAATAACATTTGCTAATTAAATTCACAACGTATGACTTATTGTACGATGAAAATGTTATGTTACCTGTTTATTTATTCATTTTTAATATTTGTATATAATGAAATATGCCTCATCTAATTAAGGATATTTTTATGTTAGACAGGCTTCACAGCTAAACTCTATAAAGACGACAAGGAGGTTAGAGCCATTGTTTCTCATTTATACTTATGGTCCGGGGCCAGAAAATAGGAATCCGTTAATGTATAGAATACCAATATCTCCAAGACGCTATTTATTAAAAAATATCTATATCTATATTTATTAAAAAATATTTATTATCTTCAGCATATGAAAAATATTCCTTAATATCGATATTCTATAGCTTACCGATTTTGTTTCAGGGAATGCGTGAGCCTACTAAACTGCTCACTGTTTATATTTACATTACTTTAGAAATGAGTCATGTAAACTAGGGCAAGTAACCTTGGTTTGGAGGTATGTTCGCATGCTAATCAAATCTCACCGCTTTACAGCACCAACCACGAAGGAGCATTTACGGAGCAAGATTAACATTTCAATGAAGTTTAGACCAAATTGTTCCACTGGGGTCGGATTTTCAAATGGCAACATATGGCATGTGCAGGGATCCGGTCGGCAATGTTCAGCGATCAGCACCACAAAAAGTGATAATTATCATTTCCGCAAGTTAAATATTCATTATACGGTGTAGAATGTAGAGTACAGTAAGATTTACCAGAAAACACTAGTATTCCAAAGGTTGACCCCACTTTTGTTTTAATAGAAAATATGTAATTTTTCTGTGAAAGTCTCTGAAAAATTAACCAGACTGAGCAATTTGAATAACTCAGGAAAATGATAAGTTATTCGAACGGAAATGATGAACAACGAAAGAAAGTAGAGTTCTTTTCTATCTTTTAATTACTACAATAGAGAAAAATGATTTTTTTGAGAAAAAAAATATTGGTATTAAAGCGCGGATAAAGGGATAAAAATAGATGAACGGAAATAGATAAAGGGAAAAAATAATTTCCACTTTCCTATACCCTCTTGGGGGGGGGGGGATAATTTCTTGATAATACTGGGGAAGTAGCAAGGATTTGTGAAGTGCTTGAGTAGGATAAAGTGACAAAATAATAGAAATGTAAATGTTTGTAGTCATAAAAAGTAAGCGCTAATATTCAAAACGCTGTTCAGGTTTAGGTTTCAGATACATGTTCGTTAATAAAATGTTCTCATCTCCATTTTCTATTATATTGTTAATCAATTTGGGATACATAGGTGATCAGTAATAGTAGGCGTGTCCAGGAATTGAGTTCCAATTCGCGATATTCAAAATTTAAACGATAATTTATTTTAAAGATTTTTTATTTCCATTAGATTGATTCTGCATATTTTAAACTACTTCTCGTATTTTCGACGGGACACTAGCTTTTCATTCCCGCCTGTGATGAAGCAACCTGTGATGAAGCCATATGTTCAGGCATTTTTTTCAGCATCATAGTCGAAGAAACGCCACCAAGGAACGTTTTTCAGTTGCTGGAACAGGTGAAAATTCCTTGGCGTTAAATTGGCGTTGCAATGAGTGGATGGGCATGAACAATTTCCAGCCTAATGTCTTGATGAGCTTGATATAGTGTATAGCTGGGCATAATCATGAAGCAGCACAACATCGCGAGTCGTATGCCATTTCTCATGAACGTTTTAAACACATAGAACGATAGGATGGCTTGGCTAGAGATAAGAAATTCAAAATTCATGCGTGCGTATAATCGCGGCTGGTAGTTACTTTCTTTATATACCACTTGTAAGTTCACGCAATACCGGCAGTATCTCTTTGAAAATACTGTACATACTCATTACACCATTAATGATTTCGCCTACAGTCATATGCAAAAGTAAACCATTACTTTCAAACAGTAATAACTTTTGGTCGCCATGGTAATGTGGTTTTTTTTCCAGGAAATCACTGTGGTCAGTGTAAATATTCGCCTTTGGCTTCGAAACAGCGCCCAAGCTAGGGCTCTGTAGTAGAAACATCTTATTCGTTGACTGCCAGTTATAAGTTGTCCCGAAGGTACTTAGAGAGTTGTTTGATCAGAGGTTAAGCCTCTGTCCCCTTAAAAATGGAGGAAATGGGGTGGAATAATATTGTGGTTCCTGTTCATGTCGTGTTTCTTATTTACTTAGAGAACTAATTAATTTATTTATTACTTTATTTAACTCATCAATTTAAGGTATCCCTATTCTTATTATTCTTATTTTTATTTAATAAATCTACTGTATATTAAAACTTTTCTTCTCAACATTTTTATTATTATTATCATTGTTTGGAGAAACCAAACTCGGATCAAGTCCGGAAGCCAATCCCAGAGGCGGACCCAAAAGAGGGCCAAAGCCCAAGGGACTCAAATGCGAGGGAGGGAAAGTTATCCACTCGTGGGAGTATTGATGTTTGAGTGTAGGAATTTCCTTACTATGTGACATGTGTTTAGAATTGTGGCTTTCTGTAAGGTTTTGTATAAGTGTGGGTTTAAATTTAGTGTTGATAGGCTTTTGTGTAGCGAGTGTGGAATAATCCCAGTGGCGGAAAGAATGATAGGAACAATGTGTACTCTGTTAACTCCCCAAAGGCGTTTTATTTCGTGTGCAAGATCCGTATATTTAGTGATTTTGTCAGTGTATGTCTTTTGTAAATTGTGTGTATTGGGGATGGAAATATCAATTATGTAAGTCACTTTGTTTTGCTTATCTACTAGTGTAATGTCTGGTCTGTTATGAGGGATAGTTTTGTCAGTGATTATAGCTCTGTCAAAATATAGTTTATGTGTGGTGTTCTCTAAGACAGTGTCGGGGATATATTTATAGTAAGGAGTGTGAATGTCCCTTAGCTTGTGTATCTTAGCTAGATGTTGATGTATGATGTTGGCTACCTGGTTATGTCTGTGCAAATAATCTGTCTGCGTGAGTATTTTGCAACTGGATATGACGTGTTGGATGGTTTCCTCTGCGATATGGCATTTCCTGCAAGACCCGTCAGTCGATTCTTTGATAATATGTTTTCTGTAGCTTTTAGTGTTAATAATCTGGTCTTGTATGGCAATCATGGTTCCTTCAGTTTCCCCAAAGAGACTCCCTTCACTCAACCAAAAGTTCGACGCTTTTTTGTCGACGTGTGGCTGGTTGAGGTCAGAAGGATTTATTATTATTATTATTATTATTATTATTATTATTATTATTATTATTATATTTAAACTTATTTATATCATTTTTTTAAAGTCAAATTGTCATTTTTATACTTCATGTTCAAATGTTTTAAAGAGAGGAATATTGCAGTTTTAATGTTTATAACGAAACGTTGTTATCTCATCTAAAGGTTAGGCAATTATTTATTGTTTGTCATTTTCATTTAGATAATTATTTATTCGAAGAATCTTTATTTGCATTATGTTCGTGTCAGCAGCAATTTTACATCTGCTAAATGGAATAGTTTTAATTGAAGTAGATTTGAATTTTTTTTTCCCGCCTTTATTGAGAGAGCGATAAAAATCCTTGGGCATATAAATCTGAAGCCCCCAAAGCCGAATTGGGTTCAAGAGAATCAATGTGTCAAAATTTTAAACGTCAACAGTAACATCATCGGATTAATTTATTATTGATCTCTGAATTACGATTCCATTCTGACTCTAATGGTTTACATTAACTTAAATGACATCATTATCTAATGTTCTAGGGACATAACTTTCCAGGGGCAATTGGTAGTCCAACCGTTGACAACTTTAGCCGTTGAACCTGTCTGCGTTTGAAAACAACGCTGCTCTTCCGATTCGGCCTTTGCAAAGGAATTTTTTAATTTAGGCAAATTAAATTTTTTTAAAGAGGAATGTGGATTTTAAGCAGAATTGCTGTAGGGTTAAAAAGAATGCACTGCTCGTAAGTTGTCTTAAATTTTAAAGAATTCAGGATTGTATAAAATTTCCATAAAAATTTACAAATAGATATAAAATATTACGATTAATATGCATTTTATTATAATGAATACAATAGATTTCTATATAACTCATTGAGCACTTTTACATTATATTTGCTACAATTAGAGCATTATTACTATCACTATATATTTATACGATATAGTATACTCCAAAATCTCTCGAAATATAATCAAAAGTTACAAAGAGCAGTTTGCTCATATAAAATACATATGAGAGATCGGGTGTCACGAAATGTGTCAGAATCAGTTAATTTACAAGGGAGGACCGAAACGTAACGCACAACAATTTTTTTATGGAACACTATTTTGGTCCGGATGTTCAAAGTTGGCATGTTGATAGTTTGAACCGCTGCACCTCTGCAGACAGCAATGGCTTGATCAAGTGTCGCACTAGCGGAAGGACCGATAATTACTGAGTAAACATAGCGCCTTTGCTAGCATCGTCAACTTGTGAAGAGCAACGAGGTGTAGTTCGTTTTTTGTGGGCAAAACAAAAAAATGCAAGTTAAATTCACATGGAAATGCTGGAGGCATATGGTGCTGATTGTCTGGACCGTAGCAACATCTCCAAGTGGTCCAGCCGGCCAGGTGGCCGAGAGGGCTAGGCCGTAGGCTTTCTAGTACTCGAGTGCGCCTGATGGTGGGTTCGAAACCCGCCGTGGGCATGGATGTTTGTGTTTGTCCCGGGCTGCGTACTGTTGTAACTTGTGTAAAAGGCGCAAAATGACCTTAGTAGTCGACGCCAAAATTTCTAATAAACCAACCAACCAACCAAGTGGTCCAGATACTTCGAAGAGGCCCGAGTAAACCTTCCGTGAAAAAAATTAAGGAATTTGGCTAAGAGATGTTCAAACATCCTCCATACAGTCCAGACCTCGCTCCATCTGGCTATCACCTCTTCGGACTAACGAAGCTATTCCTAGGAGGTCAACGCTTTAGTTCGGATGAAGAAATAAAATCAGGTGTGCGCAGGTGGCTATACAACCAAAAAACGGAGCATTGCATCTGGTGCCACGATGAGAGAAATGTGTCGAGGGACTTGGTGCATCTGTCGAAAAATAGGTAAAACTTGCAGCTTTCTTGTTCATTGTTTCATTTTTGCTTATTATTAAAAATGTTGCCACAAGAAATTGCTGTGCGTTATTTTTCGATCCTCCCTCGTTAGTTAGTTAAATCTGTCATTTCAAGAAATCAATTAATCAGCTTTAAGAGCATTGAAATCCATAAAAGGGATCCTAATAAGTTATTAAATGCTGACAAGGGACCAATCGTAGAATCTGCTCTATTTGGTTTATTGAATCTTAATTCTTAGATTACCCATTCCGATATCTTTAATTTTTTCTCTTGTTGTGTACTGCTTTTTTTTTCTAGAATTTTCTTATGTGTTCTTTATGTGTCATCTCTGATTGGTTCCTTCTGTATATTTCTAACCATTTACCCCGATCCTCCCTTTTAGTATCCTAATGTATATTGATAAATAAATTTTATGTTTAGCCTCAATCTTGCCGTTGAGAATGAAGGCATAGCCGTCGTTCCATATTTCGAATGTGTCAAGAGGTTTTCCTTTCAAATACAGATATACTAATACTTATACATACATGTCTTCAAGTCGGGTAATTAACAGCTCGAACTTCGTGCAAGGTGTATGATCTTGCTGCTAGATAAACGATCCGTCATCGACGGCTTGCGCAGTGCCAATTGACCAAAATCAAGCCATGAGAAACAAGACTAGACTGTCGCACAATCATCGCCGAACTTTATTGTTACAATACACTCCGGTAGTTGTCGTTCTCCTGCCTTGCGCTATTACTAGATTCGACCTTAATTTGACCTTGATTTATAATATCTGTAAACCAAAACATATTATTGTCGGCGAGCCATGAGTATTTTTGGGTTTCTCGTGTTGAATAACTTCGCTTCTGAGATCGATATATTTTTAAATTTTGCACCGAATGAGTATGGCATGTGCACAGGAAATTGCATTATGTATAAATTTTTCATCATTAATTTGAACAGCTGAAGTTGGCCTACGATAAAAATCTCACTGAACATCTTATGAATTATTCTTTATAAACTTTTACCTGAATTTTCAGATAGTGGTAAAATGATGTTATATCTTAGGTGGGGATCATTGAGAGGCCTGCAGGCTAAATCAATATTCAGAGAAAAAGCGGCTTTTGTCATACATTAGAAATTTAGCCAGCTAAGTAAGCAGTTTTCGTTGTGCAGTTTATTTTTAATAAGGGATTATGCTAGCGTGGAGCGGTTTGTGACGTTTGTTGTATGCTTTTCTGTCGATGTGTCTGAGTGTTTTATTCTTCTTTTGCAACAGCACCTGCAATAAAGAATAGTTGAAAAATTTAGCATTTCTTGAACGCGGACGCGAATTAGAGTATATTCTAAATTAAGAGCTGATAGCCATAAAGTAAGAATAATATTTAATGAATAAAATCCAAAACTAGTTCAAAAAGCAGAAACAAGAGTGGTACAAATCATATGTGTATTTAGCTTCCAGTCTTGTTTCTGCTTTTTGGACGATTGGTTCCGTGAGATTTACTTGAACTGTGAACCACTTTTGATTTTTGTTCACTTATAAGGCATGTTCAAATGTAAGTGATTCAGGCTGTAGCGCGCGAGCACGTGAGTGCGCGACACGATGCAAACGGGTGTTTGTTGATGTATCGTCTGCTTGTTCTGATAAGAACTGCTGTGGGAAGTTACGTTAGGCTTATGTTCGTATTTCGTTTGTGTTACAGTGGAACCTCTTATTAAATTTCCGTCCAAAACTGACCAACGAGCGGTGATAATGTTTCTGACAGCTGAGGATATTCCACTAGTTGACATTCATGCTCGGCTGTTGAATGTTTATGGAGAAACATATGTCTCGAAAGCAACCGTGGTGCGTTGGGCCAAAATGTTCCAAGCAAACGTGGTCATCACCGATCAGTTGAACACAGACATGGATAAGTCGTTTCGTGAGGGAGGCGGATCAGCATACGGTCACTTGCGAAGGATCACAACGTCAGTATTGGTTCTACATATGCTGTAGTGAAAAGCCTGGAATATGGCAAGGTCTGCTGTCAGTGGGTCACTTGCGAATGCTCACGGAAGAGCACAAAGGGCTGCGTTTCGGCTGCTGTTTGGATCATCTGGAACGTTACAGTCGTGAGGGGGAAGCGTTTTTGAAGAAGATTATCGCGGTAGATGAGACCTGGTGTCATTATTGGGAACCCTCCGGGCAGGTATCCACAATGCAGTGGAAGCATCCATCGTCACCACGGCCCAAAAAATTCAAGTCGCAAAGTTCGGCTGGGAAGGTTATGCTTACGTGTTTCTTTGATTCCGACGGTCCTCTGCTTTTGGAGTTTATGGAACCCAAAACCCGTATTAATGCTATCGCATAAACCAAGACACTGCAGAACTTGCGCCAACCTGTGAAAAACAAGCGTCCTGGTAAGCTCAGTGATGGGGTGATCCTCCTCCAGGACAATGCTAGGTCAGAGGTTGCGAGACTGGTGCAGGAAGCAATAACCAAAATGCGGTGGCAAGTTCTGCCACACTCTCCTTATAGCTCGGACCTCTCATGTGATTTTCATATGTTTGGTCCTTTAAAGAAGGCACTGAAAGGTCGACGATTCGCCAATGATGAGAAGGTTAAGGACGCTGTTCGTGCATGGTTCAGAGAGCAGTAGAAAACGGACTTTTTGCGGACGGTATTAGCCGATTGATGCCTCAGTGGGAGTCCTGTATTGCGGCAGGTGGAGATTTTTTTTTAGGACTGCGCATCTATAATAGTGACTATAAGATATTTTTCTTTTAACAAAGGTAAATATTAATACTTTCATTTAATTCGTCTCAATACCCTTTGAATCACTTTCATTTGAACATGCCTTATAATTAAAATATCTCAACCATCTATTTAATATACAGGGTGAATACAAAAGTCTGGACCCCCCCTTTTATTTTTTGAACCGAAGCAGATATGTCAATTTTGATGAATCCAATGAATAGGAAGTTGTGGGTGGCCTATCCCATGGTGCACTTTTCATCATCCCAAATATGCAAATTAGGACACATTCAAAATTTTTCTCAAAAACTGTGAGGGATAGAGAAAAAACCCAATTGCAAACTTGTTCAACATAAAAAAACAAACAAAACAAAAAAAATCATCCAAATCGGACCAACCAATCACCCACAATCACGTGGTGAACTGTTTGTAGCTTACAAACAGTCACACTGCACAAACAAGTTACTTCAAACAGTTTAAAAAAAAGCTAATCAACAAAATGCTCGATGTGACGACCGTGGGCACCATGACACTATTAGGCACGGAACCTAGCTGACGCCAAAACATCGGCAAGCATTGCTGGTGTCACTCCTCGGCACGCTTCCTGGATTCGTTGAACCAGATCTTCCAGTGAGGCGGGCTGCGTAGCATAAACCTTGTCCTTCAGGTATCCCCACAAAAAAAGTCAAGTGGTATAAAATCAGGGGAGCGGGGTGGCCAACGAACTGGTCCTCCTCGGCCAATCCATTGTTGTCCAAACATCTCACTTAGACGCTCGCGAACGACCAACCCGTAATGTGGAAGAGCTCCATCATGCTGAAACCACGTGCGCTGATACGAGGCCAATGGTAAATTGTCAATGAAGTCTGTGACTATCACGTTGAGAATTTCAGCCCGGTAGCGTTCTGCAGTCAGTGTTCCATCGTAAAAATACGGTCCAAACACTGTGTCATTGAACAATCCACACCACACCTTGATTCTCCAATTCACTTGATGAGTTGCTTCTCGCAGACATCGTGGGTTTTCGTCTGCCCAGTGATGATGGTTGTGCCTGTTGATAACTCCATCCTTGGTGAACTGGGCTTCATCTGTCCACAACACCTCATGAATGAAGTTTGGATTGTCATCCAGGCAGGTAAGTAATCAGTTGCAGAAGGCGGCCCTAGCAACATAATCCAATGGCAGTAACTCCTGGTGACAATGAATATGGTATGGGTGAAAATGATGTGCGTGTAGAATGTTGAGAACAGTTCTCTGATGGCACCCAACATCTGCAGCAATTGCTCTGCTGCTTGTGTGGGGATTTGCAGCAACTGCAGCCAGAACTAGTGTTGTTATATCCTCGTCGCCTTGTGCCCTTGGTCGTCCTCGTTCTGCATTATCATTCCCTGTAGCCTCGAATCTTTGAATAATGTGACGCATTGATTGACGAGATGGATGGCTTTCGTTAGGGTATCTGTCTCGATACAACCTAACTGCAGCATGTAGGGTCTCCTTGCCTCTCCGAAGCAGAAGATCATGTTGACCATTTCCGGGACAGTGTAGCTTGCCATCCTGGAATTGTTCTGTTTTCTGTGTGCTGAAACATGCCTTTCATTTGCTTTTCCGCATGAAAGTGAATGTGAGTATGGTAATTTTTGTTAATTTTTTGATTTGCATGCTTTACATGGTGGAAATATCAACATTCAGTTTTCCTTGTGCAGTGTGACTGTTTGTAAGCTACAAACAGTTCACCACGTGATTGTGGGTGATTGGTTGGTCCGATTTGGATGATTTTTTTTGTTTTGTTTGTTTTTTTATGCTGAACACGTTTGCAATTGGTTTTTTTTCTCTATCCCTTACGGTTTTTGAGATAAATTTTGAATGTGTCCTAATTTGCATATTTGGGATGATGAAAAGTGCACCATGGGATAGGCCACCCACAACTTCCTATTCATTGGATTCATCAAAATTGACATATCTGCTTCGGTTCAAAAAATAAAAGGGGGGGGGTTCAGACTTTTGTATTCACCCTGTAGAATGTACGTACACAAATGAGCAGAAGAGCAAAGTATTAAGTGGCCATCATCTGTTGTGGTAATTAGTGTTACAAGTTCTCGAACATTGTATTACTTTGGGTTTAAAAAGTTTTAGAAGCCGTTTTCAATCGAGTTACTTTGTTCGTAACAAATTTTATACTTTTGCGTGACAGGGTATTCAAGCTCATTTTCATAGTTAGATTTTTGCCTGACCTTAAAGAACTATTAAGCTTTATCTAATTCCCGACCTCTTCTTCACTTGGAAAGCGATAACAATTCTTGATGGATTCAATTACGTTAACACTTGTCGCGAATTACATAATGAAGTTGAACTTGTCCTGTCATCATCCGTTTGAGCACTCGTTATCCCAGCGAAGATTGTAATGAAACGTGAAAAGAGAAGAGGGAGGAGGAGGTGGATGAGAAGACGGAAGAAGAAGATAGGAGGCAGGCAAACTATAAATAGAGTTGAATTCTTTTGGATGACATTATTTCTGGTTTCGTTTAAAGTCGAGTAATTTCGCCCAATTCCTCCGCCGCCGCCGTCGTCGCCGTTGTCTTGTTTGTCAAATCCCCAGGTCGTTAGGCAATTGGGGTCTACACGTTTGGAGCGAAGAACTTTCGCCCGAGTTGCATGACGTCTGTCATGCCACCGATGGCTAATCGGGACCATTCCAGTCTCGAAAGAGCTGCAGTTACGAATTAAATTGCAAATGGTTTGTTCCCGTAGTCCGATTTAATTAGGAAAGGTTCTAGCCGAGCATGAATGTGAACATGGCAGTCCCACAAGTGATTCCGTGAAAATGCTGCCCAATTTGCGTCTACAAACAATTCGAGATCTAGCAAATATTGATTGGGGAAAATTTCTCCTTCGAGGGAGGAGAAAACGCTACTGTTGGAATAATTTACTTCAATCTAAATAATTTAGATGTTTCATCAAAAGAGAGAGAGAGAGAGAGAGAGAGAGAGAGAGAGAGAGAGAGAGAGAAAGATGGGAAGCACGGTCGGAGCGAGTGACCTGAAAATTCTGCCGCCGAAATGTTATCAGCTGCCACGAATGGGATATTCTTCGCACAAAATAGAAATTAAACAGGCAGCCGATCATTAATTAAACGATTCGCTCTAAATGGTTTCATCTGTAGCAGTTAATAATATTTAATCATAATTTTTTAAAATAAAGATGACCCTGGATGATAATTTTGAAATTGCTAATTACTAGGAGAGCCTGCACAATTATGTGAAACGAAATAATCACTCACTCTGCATCGCTTGCTTTGCTGCGCTCTTTATTTTCTAAAAATTCTCGATGCGACCCGCTTCGTAAAAATGAGCCATTAAAAGATTATTATTAAAGCACTTTGCATATTAAGCATATTAATAATTTCTAGGAAAGCACTTAAAACATGCACGTCCCTTCCACGTATCTCATTTTGTATTTTGACGCCTTCTAAATAAACAAGTTGTGCCAAAAAATCTAGTCTCATGAGGAATATTGAAATGCTGCAGAAATCCGGTCTCATTTCTTTAGTAAACTGAGTGTAAGCATTTGTGATGGGAAATACAGCTACACAATGTGCTCAAAAGTTTGGGGACATCAGCATTCCTGCGTCGCAGGCTTCAGATAACAGGAATTAGTAAGTGGTGGCACCCCTCCCCCTTTTGCTCAAATGACAGCCTTCACTCTTCAAGGAAGACTTTCCACCAGTTTTTGATTGTAAGAAGCTGGAATTTCTCTCCATTCTTGCCTCAGAGCTCTGGCTAGTTCAGCCACGGACGAAGTACGGCGTGGTCTAGCTCGTAGTCGACGTTCCAATTCATCCCACAGGTATTCAATGGGATTGAGAAAGGGAATCTGGGCAAGCCAATCAATTTATGGCAAGGAGCATTGTCATGTTGATACAGAAAAAACCCATCCCCGAACTGTTACCACAATGTTTGCAGTGCACAGCTGTCCAAGATATCTCGATATTCAACAGCGTTCTTTTAACAGAAACAAGCTCGCCCAATCCGAACAAGAGCCCTCATGTCACCTCCTCCAAACTTTACAGTGGGCATCAGACACTCATGTAAGAATCGTTCTCCAGGCAACCGCCAAACCAAACTTCGTCCATTTGATTCCAGAATGTGTACTGTGATTTATCAGTCCATAGGACACGTTTCCATTGTTCCATGCTCCAGTTTTTGCGAGTTTTACACCTCTCCAAAGTCGCTTAGAATTGCTGTCAGTGATGTAGGGCTTGTGAGCAGCTGCACGACCGTGGAAACCCAGGGAATGGAGTTCCCGACGAATGGTGAATGTGCTAGCTACACCGGAAGGAGAATTTCTGAACTCTGTAGCAATCATTTCAGCAGAAGACCATCGATTGCTCCGTGTCACACGTGCAAGGACTCGACGATCTTTGTTAATTTCTTGGGTCCGCCAGTTAGTGGTTGCACTGTGTTCATCTATAGTTGTACGGGGTATTTGTGGAGTGGTGGAAATCTCACGGACTGGTTGCACAGGCATCATTCTATGATGCGTTCCACGTTGGAAGTCGCTGAGCTGTTTTGAACGACCCATATCTTAATAATACGAAGCAGATTGTGTGTCTGAAGATGTGCGTTGCTATTTACATAGTTTAGATGTCATTGTCATACGACATTTGGGACATTCCATGAATTATGAGAGGGTGTCCCTAAACGTTTGATCACATAGTGTATAAAATGAAAACAAAGTGTGTCATTATCCAGTACAGAAGCTGAATATATTGTTTTGTCAGAGACATTCTAAGAAACTACTTACTTGAAAAAGTTTTTCACCGAACATCATAAAGGTCCTGAAATTATAGATCTTGTAATGTAATTCAATTCACAATGAGCACATAGTAAACACATAGTGAAAAAAACGAACTTTACAATCACGTAGGTAGAGGTAGAAGACATGCAATATTCATTTCGACGTGATAATAAATTATGTATAAACTATCTGTAGATAGAGATTGTTGGATTTTGGAATGGCGTCAGGTAAAGACCAAAAGGATATGATTAATAGGACAAGCGTGGCAGATGAGTCAGTGACCAGAACATACATGAAATCGCTATGGGACAGTAGCAGCAAAGTCAACGTGGAAAACCGTCGTTACCAAAGTGTAAGAGTGGACAATCGCGCTTCGAGATTTACCAAGAACAGGTAGACTATAGCTGAGAACGAAGATTTTTGCGTGCTGCTTTTTAGTAAGATTGTAATATATTGAGGACGGAGACCAAGTTTTCCATAAGGAGAAAAGTGGTGTTTCATTCTCAACTTTGTCATTTATAGTAAATGTCTTCAGTTTCTGGTTGTTTTATTCTAAAAAACAGTAAATCACTGTTATGCTTAGTGAAGACTTTCGGAGCCAGTCCTGTCCCGAGAACCAAGAGTCTTCAATATTACTGCTAACAGAAGCTGATTCCTCATTTCCGATCTTCTCACAAACAAAAATTATATTACTATACATGAATGGCTTAACTATTTTTCAAAAAATTGAAACTTCATTCATTGCACTTAAAGAGGGGCACTTAAAGTACGGTACATAATGATATGCAGAACTGGAAAATCTCTATAGATTGACTTATGGCTATATTTGACTGAGCTCTTCATATGCATCAATTTAAGTAGGATCGGCCTCGGTGGCTCAGGGGTTGCGTGATCGCCTCTGATGCCCGAGGACGACGAGGATTTTTTCAGGGGGAAAATCCTGAGATCACGCACTTCCTTCGGAAGGGAAGTAAAGCCGTTGGTCCCGTGTAGTCGTTTGCCGGCTGAACTTTAAAGAACCCTTGCGAGGCAAAATTTGCGGCCCCTATAACGTCGTCCTGAAATGACCATGGCAGTTGAAAAGGACGTTAATACCAAACAAACCAAACCAAACCTTTCAGTAGGGATTCAACAACAATCTAAACAATTTGCTAATATGCCATTAGCTGTGTTTCACATGATGAATTTAATTTTTGAGAAAAAGGCTCATCCATCGCTTAGAGAGGCCTGTCATGGGTGTTACACTAACTGCAATTGAACTCAATTAAGCATTCGTGACGTATTTTAGCATTAACCACCTTCGACGGAAAGCAGTAATTGGTTAATGTTTTGATGCAAGAACGTTGGCAGGACAACAGTGGCAGTTTAACGCCACTTACTGTTAGTGTAATTTCACAAGTGTTTTTACTTTCTTCTATCAGGATTCGATTTTATTAAAAATCTGAGAGAGAGAGAGAGAGAGATTAGTCTAATTTAGACAAATTCTTTTTGTAATCAGTTCTAAAGCTGATCAGTCATCTAGAGTCACTTGTTCTCTATGAAATGAAATGGGTTCTTTTTGTTTGCTTTTGTTAGAATAGCTTATAGGCAACGGTGCAATAGGTCAATAGGAGAGCAGATTCATTTAAGGATAAGGCAAAACCAGTGGGCATTATGTAACTAACTCATTAAATTTTATTATTAAAATGAAAAGAGGAAACTGCGTATATAAATTGGTTTTGCTTCTGCTGACACACGAAAAACAATTTTAAGTAGCAGATTTTTATTCTTTTACAAAAGCATTTTTATGTGCAATTTCGACAAGCCATAAATCTTCCAAATTTAATAGCTTAGTTCGTTTTTTTTTCCAAGTGGTTCTGCCTCTTTTTCTTACTCTTCATCACCTTCTTCCATTCCGCCATCCTTCCCTCTAATGGATGCTCTGTTGATCTTTGCTTTCCATACAGTCCTCGTCTTCTCTTTATTCTGGGTGCTAATGGGTTGAAAGGGTGGGCTCTCTCACCCGGAGTGAACCAAGCAAAGAGTGATGTATATGCGTTTCTTCTTCCATCTGGCACCCGTGATATGGCGTGCAGGACTCTCCAACAAGCAGAAGAAGGAAAAAGAGAAGGAGGAGGAGGAAGGGGAGGGAAAAAAAACCTTCCATTTTCCACGTGTGAATCTAAGGAGGATAAAGTGAAATACGACCGACTTGGCCGAGATAAGGTGAGGAGGCGACGGATGGAGAAGAAAAGAAAAGGGGACCCCCGAATCGCTTTAGCGAACAACATTGAGCACGATTTGGCGACAACGCCGTCCATGCCGTCCCACGCACTCAACCATTGATAAAGGACTTAAGAGAACGGAGCGCGAACCCCTTCCTTCTTCTACCGGCTCCTCCCTCTGGTGACGGTGGGTTGAAGGTGTGCAGTCCCGGCACGCCTCTGCTCTAACGAACAGGTCCCCGAATAGTCGTTAAAACGAGGGCTGGCGGTATTATAAGGGATAAGGGAGATTGCGAATCGGGAATATTCTGTGATTGAGCACCGACTTGCCGAGACAGGCGAGATGGGGGCGAGAAATAAAGACGGAAATAAATTCCGCCCGCGTCATAGTGTTTAGCGTGTCTACATGAAAGAAAAAGATTCGTCTCCATGAAATAAGGTCGGACAGCTGCTGCGTTTAGAATGCTTTCCGTTTCTCCTTTTCTTTCTTTTTTTTCCCGCCCTCCGTTTTTACTTACCTTTTTCGTCTCGATCATCCTCTGAGCTCTTCTCCTCTCCAACGTCAGGTCTATGGCAAAGAATTCGAATTGAAAAGCGGGAGAGAGTCGAGAGAAAATAAAATGAAGAAGGTAAATTCTTTTTTTTTTTCTTATTCCGGAACACTTTTCCTTTTTCGTTTAAAATCCCGAAAGCTATCTATCTACTTTGAATCAGAGGTTTGCGAAAATCTTCTCCACAAGTTTACCAAGAATGACATCCGATTTCTGCACTGTTCTGTAGAAAGATGGATTTGCACTACTTAAAAGCTTAAACAGTATGACTAAGAATAGAAGGATTATGATCGAAAGCGCTCTTCTGACATAAGAAGCCAGGTCGTTTTAGATTTTAAATTGGCTCTCCGTAGAGTTTAATAAATTAAACAATCTAGTTGCGTTTTTGAGCGACCACGAGCGGTGGCCTAAGTGCTCGTTTCCTCAACTCACAATCTTTCCCCCCACTGAAATCGACTTCGAATCCCATGATGCAAGACGATATGTTGAAATTTTGAAAAAAAAAAGAAAAAAAATAATTTCGTCTGTACGTATGTGACCAATTTTGTGCAGGTAACTCCTCTGAAACGGCAAAGGGCAGAACTAAGTGAAACTAATACAACTATACAGGGTCCCTTAAACTGTTTTTTATGACATTTGGTTACGCATTTTAGAGATATTAATTTTTTTTCTAAAAATGAAGAAATGGCTGTAGCGTTCATACCAGCGAACGAAGCTCAATAATATTTAAGTTGATAATGGAAAAAAATTCAAGAAGTCGTCGTGTGTTTTCACATCCGAGTGGGCAAATTTTTTTTTCATCAAACTTTAAGTTCCTTCCATCTGCACTTTCTTAATTTATGGAAAAATATTATTTATCACTTATAAGAATCTCAGTAAATTCGACATAAACAGACTTCTCACATTAAAACGAAAATTTTTTCTAAATATTATTTGGCTCTCATGAGCCATGAAGTTATTAATGACCGTTCACCTCAACAGGAAAAAAAATATTTATTTTTTTCATAAAAAATTAATACATATTTAGAGAGTTCCTTGAACTATTCAGCGACGTATTTTTTTATGAAAATTGGTTAATCCTTTTTAAAAATATTATAAATAACAGAAGTTGGACTCAATTATCCGCTGTTGTACGCGAATAAACTGCCTACTTTGGCTTCTATAAGGAAAAACGGCCTAATTATAGAAATGAGATGTTCTTCACATCTGCAAATTTTCAAAACTGGCTAAAAAAAGGTGACTCTGCCCGTTATAATAGGATTTATAAAATGGTAGTTCCGTTCAATGACTATTTAGATAACCAAGAACGTAGGATGATCATCCCTCGTAGTGCTTGCTAGTTAATAATAATAATAATACTGAAGCATTCATAACAGCGAATCAAAGTCAATAAATTCGACATGTACGGACTTATCTCAAAGAGACGAATAATTTTCGTAAGTGAGTGTATGTCTCTCTGATAAGCCAATTTTGAGAAATAAGAGTTTTTTCTGAACCCTCCCCCTCCCCAATTTCAATTTTTTTCCCTTTTCATGATAAAGTGCGAAGCCTGTGCGAAAATACCATTCTACCATTTCAATTTATTTTTAATATAAATTGATGAGAGATAACTGAACCATATGAGAGACAGATTTTTTTTTATTTTTTTTTTTACAAACTAATTAAAAATATGATATTGCAAAATTGGACCTAGGGGCATGCAAGAAAAATTAATTTTAGGTCATAGTGGGAGGCCTGTGCGAATGTACCGTTCTACCTTTTCAATTTATTTACCTTTGCAGTAATGCTGTGGTTCGTCAGTTGAGCGGTTTTCAGAATTAAAATCAGAACTGTAATTAATAATATATTCTTCAACGTCTGCTTACATATTCGTTTTATTGGATTGACATTGGAGTCATATCCCTGGCAATCATTAGCGTCGCTTTTGACATGGAGGAATGTGCCCATTATCCCGAATTGCATTCCAATATAATCTTCCAATTCTCCAATATAACCTGTATATCGTATAGCACAAAGTCGCTGAACAGGCTGTGCTATTAAACCTACATTAGATTACCATCTAATAGATTATTATGGAGCTACTTATTAGTTTTACCATGTCCGTTTGCCTGTCCCTTTAATATTTTCTATATTTTTTGACGTAGAAAGTTGAATGAAATTTAGTTTGGTTTCGATTGGCCCACTGGGGTTGGAGATAAGGGGGTGGGAGTTAGAGGGGTCCATCTCTATATGATATGTAAGTATGTAAAATAATGAAATTTGGTATGCAGATTCTTTTAGATATGGAGTTTGGGCCAAATTCTCCCAGAGGGTTCGGAGTTGTGAGGGGTAGTGTCACATGGTCTTTAGGACTAGTAAGGTTTACGAAAGGCAGCATATGGCATATGATATATCATTCTCTCGGAAATGATGAGAAACGAAAGAAGGAAAAACTTTTTTTACATTTTCTAAATTCGTCGTTCGAGAGAATTATTGTTTTGATAAAATAAAATGGGGATTAAAAATGCGGATTAAAAAAAAAATGAAACTCAGGGCTTCCGCTACTTTCCTACACCCACACTGAGGGTCATAAGCTTCACGTCAAAATTTATTTAATCTAATTTTCAGATCTAACTCGAGGATCTACGTTTCGAAATCATCTCTACCTCCAAACGGTCAAATCAGGCCATCGTATCTTGGAACGAATTATCTGTCTGTGAGAACTTTATCTCCAATTCAAACCTATTAGCTTTAGATTCATTCAGTCTCCATTTTTAAAATATATTGTTAACAGTTACTTCGAATCAGAATAGACGTTGTCTGTTGTGTTTATTAAGTACCGAAAGGTGTATTATGCTGTTTCTGGGGGGAACTGTCTGTCCGTCTGTAACTGGATTTTCTCGAAGCCTATGAAAGATTTTCAAAATCTTTTTTTCGCTAATTGATAAATATGGACCATCCCACCAACCAGTTTGAAGACAGTCAATTGCTCTAATGATACCATTATCAGATTTTTTCGAAGATTGTCTAAATTGAAAATTCAATGGCACATGTTATAAGGTCACCATTATGATAACCCCTTAGAAATTTTCAGTGCTAAAATATCAACAATTCGAAACGACGTGTCATGAATGAATATAAGAGTAATTAATAACTTAGAACTTGGTCGAAATTGATTCAGCGGTACGTGTTCTAATGATACCATTATTGTATCATTGGAAGATTTCAATACTAAGATATGGTATGTAACATATAAAACAACTCGTAACGACGTGTCATGAATGAATATATAAGAATAATTAATACGTTTGAAGATGATCGATTTAGAACTTTTGTACAAGTTCTAATATTTTCAAAAACGATTCAAAAATTTTGGAAATATATGACGGCGACTAGTTTAACCTTTCGGTACTTGGTTATGTCTTTTTTTAATGATTTATTTCTAAATACTCTTTAAAGCTAATTTGAATAATAAAAACCAAAAGAATTTAATTTTTGAAAACGCGACGTAAGGTTATGCAATGTCATTAGGGACACGATCAGGCGTGGTTGACACAAATATTTTTTTAAATAGAAAATACCGTATTGATATATTTTATTAACCTTTAGATAACCAAAGCACCCAAATATTGAGATATGAAAAAGAATGTTAATTTTAGAAGAGTCCTTCAATAATTTATTCCAGATAATCTACGCGAATGATTCCTTTCTCTTACAAATGAAAAAAATTTGCATTTGAAATCATTCCGTTCCTTTGATTTTTTTATTTACGCGACTCACTACCATTCTTAGACAGGGAACATTTATTTAAAGCGAATTTTCCTCTCTGAGAAATCTTAAAAAATAAAAAAAGGAGAGAAAATTCAATTGAAATTACCAAATTAAGAGCACATTCTCTTTCCTTGTTATGATGAAGTCTTCTTAAGCGATGTTTCTGCAAAAGGAAAGATGAAGGAGGAGACATTGCGTTCTTCCCTATCTTTGAATGATGGCGTTAAAAATCCAGCAGCTGTACATCGCTCGACTGGAGAGACAGACAGCCGATGGTGGGTGGGGGCTCCGAGGGAAACGAGAAGGAGGAGGAGGATCTTTTACGTGAAACTAATGCCCATGTTAAGTGAAGAACGGTGGAAAACTGCACAGTCGTAACGCCACTGCAGCTGTGCCTGATCATATAAATGCCCGTGTGGCAAAAATGCTCAGAAAATGCAATTAAAAGTTGCAACTTGGCAACGTGTTGGTGACATGTTGCTCCGACAGCCATCCTCCCTTCTTCTTCTTCTTCTTCTTCCTCTTTCGGAAATACTCAGGAGGTAAGACATAAAAAAAAAACAAAGGATAAGAGAAAAAATAAGGGGGAAAAAAAAACTCTACCGACGGCTTGTATTAATATTTTCTTTTCCTTCGTTCGAGTTTTCTTGTTTTAATAGGTTCTACATCCTAATCTGTTATTTTTCTTCTCTCGCTCTCTCTCTCTATCTCAATTTCCTTTTTTTTTACATCGTTCCACTTCGACTCAAGCTTCGTTGGACATTGACTTCATCGTCTGTGAAAATTCCCTTCTAAAGGAGGAGGAGAGAGGGGTTTGTAGAAGGGGGGTAGGAGAGAATGTAAAATAAAACACGTAGAAAAACATTGACGATGAAGCTAGGCATCCGTTGTCGAGTACAACAGGGCGGGGAGGGAAGTTTTTTAAAGAAGAATTTAATTAGGTTCTCGCTTAATTTAGATCCTGATAGACAGTACGTTAAACGTTTTTAGTTTTAGCTTACTTTAAATAATCGTCTGCGGTTTTGCCATCAGAAAATTAGACAGCTCAAGGTTTATTAAACGTAATTTACTCTCAAGCTTGTTTAGACTAGATGATTGGAGATATTGAGAGGGTCAACCGCATAATATACAAATGATTAATGGGAAAAAAAAAGTTGATTAATTTGTGTAAAATTTATATGAAGTAATGTGATAAATTTTATTTTCCCAAAATTAAAAAAAAAACAAACACTTCTCTATTGATTTAAGAACTGTGATATTCATCGAGGTGAATATTGTTATAGACAGTATTAATAAAAACTCGTTCCAAAAGCAATAATAATTAATTTCCAACTTGCCTATGCCATTCAGTTTCCACACCGTTATCACCGGTTAATATTTCAAACAGAAAAGAGAAGAAAAGACTTCAAATGCTTGTAAAAAAATATTATAAGAGGAAAATTCATCAGCCTTTTAATAATATATCAAATTGCTAAAGGTCATAATAGAAAAGTTACTGATTAGCTTACAGACAGACTTCCCATTGGCTTTTGTAAAAGGAGAGAATGACTAAGCCCATAAATACAATAATGACAGTAATCCTAACAACAAAAAGAAATTAATCCCCCTGAGGAGAGTCTAGGAAAGTAAAGGAAGCCCTGAGTTCGTCTATTTTTATCCCTGTTATCTAATTAATTTAAACTTGCGAATCCCAGAAATAGCTACTTGTAGCACAACATTTACAAGGTTCAGGAAACTAAAATGACGAAAGGCTCACACCTATTGAAAGTCAGTATCACGGATGTGAAGAGATACCGTGGTGAACTACTCCCCATGTTTTTTTTTTCAAAAAATGATTTTCTCGAACGTAGTTTTAAGAAAATGAAAAGAACAGCTCCATCTTCTTACATTTCTCATCATTTCCAGTCGAATAACATATCACATGCTTTATGTTACCATTTGAAAACGTTTATAGTTTTAAAGATCACGTGACTGTCACCCTCACAACTCTGATCCCATTGAGACAATTGGGCCCAAAACCCATGGTAATGTAGATCATCCTAGAGGAATCTGCATACCGAATTTCACCCCTTTATATACTTAAATGCCATATACACAAGAAAGTTCTCTCTAATTTCCACTCACCGTAACTCTAGTTGGAAAATAGTGAAGTAGGACATGCCTATGGTAAGATAAACCCTGAATTTCAACCTTCTACGTCAAAAAATGTAGAAAATATGAAGGGAATAGAGGGACATTATAAAACCAATAACTAGCTTCATTCTTCCGCTAGTTAATAATTACGAGTCTCCCGTAACCACTAGAATTTAGCGTAAATTTTCTTTGAGCGCCGAGAGATGGCATTACTTTGTTAGCACATCCTACTCCTAAGCACATCATGATATTACTATTTAATTTTGAGTGTACATAAACACTTAATGTGAATGCCGCTCAAATTTAGTGCCTCATTATAAATTTTCTTATGGTACGTTCAAAGTTGATTCTCTATCCGAATCCGAGGTCAAAATCAAAAAATTCAAAAGAAAGTTGGCAACAGAATGACCGACTTAGCAAATTCAGTAATGATGAAGTTAAGAATGCGAGATACTGCATTGCCAGAACGATGTTAATTAAAAGCATCGTTACTATATAGGCAAAGTCGGTCTTTCCGTTGCCAATTTTTATTTTTAATATTTTGACTTTGACTTCGGATTCGGATAAAGTAATAAAAAAGTAAGTAAAAGTTATAATAGGTAACATGGCAAAATGGCAGTTAAAATTAATCATTTTGGATATCTCGAAGGACCAGTTTATAATGTTTTACTGAAAGTGTTTCAGATAATTACAATCGTGATGATACAGGATGACCCAAAACAACGGGAATTTTTGAAATACTTAGTGGCCGCCTCGAGCAGATGGCAGCACTGTGGGATAGTGACCTTGAGTAAGTAAACACTTTGGCATTTTAGTAATCATGGGTCATTGGAACGGGCAACAGCGTGCGTGAGCCATAAAAATGTTTTTAACCGTGTGATCTCAAGATTCGGTGTCGTTCCTGGCCCCCTAGATCGCCAGATTTGTCCGTTTGTGATTTTTTTTTCTTGTGGGGCTATCTCAAGAGTAAAGTGTACACGACTCGACCAAGAACTTTGGATGAGTTAAAATAGAGAATTCAGGATGAAATTCACAGTATCCCAGCTGAGATGTTGCAAGGGTCAGTGAGGAATCTCAACAGCAGATTTCAAGAATGCATTCGTACAGGAGGACGCCATAAAAAATGATAAATTCCATTAATGTTACGTAAATGGCAAGTATACAGGTTTCAAGTACTATGAATAAAATGTTTTTCTTCCATCACTTTTGGTTTTATTGGATTGTTAAAAAGTTCCCGATTTTTGGGTCACCCTGTATCTATGTCAAATAAGAAGAAAAATTCAATCTTAGTAAGTGGAAGCCAAAATGCTCGCCTACATTTTCACTGACAGTGCATAATACAAAATTACGAAAATTAAGTGGAAATCCTTAACTATCATTATTGTTTTAAAATTTTTTTTATGTTTTAAAATTAATAAATACTACGACAAAGATTTTTTTTCACCATGGATTTGCATATTTCGACTACCAGGTATATTGTGTTTTAAGCAATAAATACTACTTTTTTGAAAGTTTATTAATATAATACATTTTTCTGGCTCCATTAAAATAATTAAGTGATTGTATACAACATTTTTCATATTTGGATTCAGTAGAGGGAAATCCAATACTCGCCGAAAACAGTTCCAGGAAGGAGAAAAAATTTAAAATGCAAAGCCGTGTAAGTGGAAAGATTAAATAAATAAACATCTAAAATTCTACAGTCCAAGCTCAGATGCAGATTTAAAATTTTTAATGCTTGTTTCTAAAGTAAATAGGAGGATGTAAAATAATCTTGCGGTATTCTTATGAATATTATATCTCCACTCTATACCCTCATAACTTTTTCCAAGCTAAACATAAATAAAGTGTCTGGATTTTTCAAGATTCTAAGACTTCTGAAACAGTAAACGATGAAGATTAAGTAAGCGTGTTTGGAAGAATTAAACGTGTAGAACTTGTATTGTGAACAGGAACAATTTTGAATGGTTCAATTAAATGCAACCAAAATCACTAAACTATGTTCGAAGAGTAGCAGATTCGCAATTCCTTACTGTCTTTAGTCATACTTGAAAACTTAGGAAATCATAACGTTTCAATTGCTCTATGAACTAGATCAGAGAACAACATTTAGAGATGAGAAATTAATATGATGGTAGCAATTTGAAAGGCAATTCGGGGCAATGAAGAATGAAATGTGTAACTTTATGGGTAATAGATGCAGAGAATAGGGGATGGAAATTATTTATGGTGAGCTCTGTTGATATCAAATTAAGCGCAAAATGGTGATTTGGCAGACGTTGTCGTTGGAAGAGTGCGTTCGTTTCGGAAATCGAAAATTGGGGTTCAAATCCAACTTAGATTGGAGAGCAATTTTGGTGTAGAAATTTCTCAACTATACGCTTCTTTGATTCTATTATTAAAGTAAGTTTACTTTAAAAAAGATTGTATTCTTGGATTCCGTCAACTGTATTTGCACAAGTAGGAAGGTCTGCCGCTTGAAGGGCACACTGGAATTTAAAAAAGCTGCATCTTTAAGACGTAAAATAATTAATTAAATTAATAAATAAAAGCGTTTTAATTTTACACGGAATTTAAAATTTAATTTCAGATCTTATTAGTGAAACCCTTGAGAGAAAGAATGGCCATCAATACTTCTCTGAAGTAACTACTAGATAACATTTCAGCTGACCTGCATGTTGCAGTATATCCTAAAAAACGTACGACGCAAGTACCTGAAAGAAGAAATTCAAAGAAATAGTTCTGCTCTACTTTGTTCTGACCTATCAGGTTAAAACTATATCTAAACTTAAACATAACGCATTTACTTTTCAGTCTAACGTCTTAATGGGTTCTAGCCTCTTGTCGATACACGATGTTTATTTTGAAACAAACAGCTGTAAAACTGAAACCTATTAAGTTTCTCGGAAATCCAAAAAATAAAAAAACAGCAAAAAGAAAATGAATCCGTTGATTGCTAGTACCTCCTGTTGAGTTTTTATGATGCCCAGGCAATTTCCAATGGGCGATGACATCAGTAACTTGCTACAATTTATTTACTTTTATTCATTTCTTCTTTTAAAATATAATAATATAATATTTTACTTCTACTCTATCTAATGATAACTATGGGCAACTTACAAACCCATGAGCATAAAGCTACAATAGACTTTTCTCTGTAAACTCTGTCCAACTCTTAGATGCTAATGCTTAAATAGTAGTATCACAAGAAAGAGTAACACTTTAAGTTGGGAATTGGACACAGATTTTCTTTGGTTCGATAACGTAACAATGGGTGAGGCACCAGAACCACTACTTACAAGATTCCATACAGTAAAATTTCGTTTTAACGACCTCTGATGTAACAGAAGCTCTGGTTTAGCGAACCATATCCGAAGATCCGATTAGTCAATGGGCTTTTCAATGCCTCTGATATAACGAATCAGCGAAGTACTGTCCGGGACTCAAGAGAAGACCTCTGAGTTGCACAATTCCACCACTACACGGTAGAAACGTTTGGGTAAGTTCATTTCCTGTCTAGTGTTGTCTCTCCTCGTGTCTGCTTTGTATTTGGTTGCGCGTGTGCTTTGGAGAAAAATATGACAACAATTGCCGGAGAAAAATAGGACAACAATTGCAATATCCCTATCCAACCTTTTTAGAAATGAACTCACCCAAACGTTTCAGCCGTGTAGTGGTGGAATTGTGCAACTCAGAGGTCTTCTCTTCAGTCCCGGACAGTAATTTATATGGTCCTCTGAGGTTATCACGAAGCTTTATAGTGTATATGTATAAAAACTTTCTGTCTGTACCGAAAGTATGAAATAAAATCGAACTGCGCATGTATTAGTTTTACCATTTAATTGTGTGACTCATAAGAAATAATCTTTGCTCTTCGGATATTTGTTTTGTAAAATATCATGAAATTACTGCTTGAGTACTATACTACAAGGTAACTTTTTATATTTGCAACGTATTCTGATTCATTTTGAAAATGTATTTTGTAGATACTGTTATTTCGATTATCTCGCAACTGAATCCTAAATCGTAGAAGTTATTAATTTGATGGCATCAGCGCCATCTCTTGAAAAGCTATATAAATAATATACAGGGTCTTTATAATTAAAGTTCCATTTTGACATGGCCATAAAAAAAAACCCTACTGGACCAAAAGCTATAATACTTGGTAATATTATACAAAAGGGCATGGGAAGTTCATATGCACCAAAAAAAAAATTATTTCAAAAAGGTCACCACCACATAGAATGGCGCTCTATGCAATATTCGTATACGAAATTAGACACGAAGACACAGGTTAACAAGTCTTTAATCGTTACTTAAATTAGTTACATGTTGAATGTGGTCTCCACCATTTACTGAAAGCAGGTTACACCGGATTACGAATTTCGTATACGAATATTGCATAGAGCGCCATTCCATGCTGGTGGTGACCTTTTGAACTAATTTTTTTTTTTTGGTGGGTATGAACTTCCCATGCCCTCTTGTATAATATTACCAAGTATTATAGCTTTCGGTCCAGTAGTTTTTTTTATGGCCATGCCAAAATGGAACTTTAATTATAAAGACCCATAATTAATAAACAAAATAAAATCAGTGTTTTTTGTTAATCTGCATATTTTCCATTAGTCAGAGGTTTCAAATACAAACAAGCAAGCAAATGACTTAGAATAGTCTCAGATTGATACTACCTTGAGCATGCACGCTTCGTTTTTAGTTCTAAGATAGCAGGAGTGGAGTATAGTGCCCAAAGTTTATAGGACCTTTTTCTTCTGCTGTAGGACACATTATTTTGAAAATAACATACTAAGCTGTACTGCATTCAATTATTTTTTGGTGGAGAAGCAAGAGATGAGCGAATAGCTGTGCCTCTGTGACAAAACTGGTTACGAGGACTACATAGCTTGATAATTTGTCGGCTTCTGCATTTGCATTAGTTTCGGAAAAAACGCGCTCAATTATATCGTAGATTAATTGTTATTATAAATAATGGGTCCTCATATTATCATTACAAAATTTAAATCATACCGAGTTATTCCGTGTGATACTGAGTTATTTCGCTATTATTCCTTGATCAGATAATAACTCCGAAACGCGAATCGCACAAAATAACCTCGCGTTTGATTTTGATAGCTTTGTGAAGCATGACCCACTAGACCAAGAAAATTATATTGATACATTAAAAATTAGTCTACAAGTCGAAGTCATTTTGCGCGCTACATTAGAACATTTTATTTATTTTTACTGGTCGTTGTTTTACTTTATTTTAGATAAAATTTTTCACTCATCTCCTCAAGTGCCTTTTAAACATTCATGTTGGTTAAATATTTTGTAAATATAAACGGCAACTTTTTTCTCATCTGAAAGTGTAACGAGTTTTCTTAAAAGTTTTGGTCCCCAAGGTTATAGAATATGCCGCGACATTGTTCGTTCCTTTCATCTCAACAAGAAGCCGTGTATTATTTATTTTGCCTTCGTGTGCTTTCCGTAAACTTCCTCCTGACGAAAAACACGTACGTGTGTAATGCAATTTTCAAGGTTCTTAGTCACCGTACCACCCGTTGAATTTATTCGAGCCGTCAACTGAGTTGTTGAATTTTAAATTTCATACATATTCGTCGGATACTCGTATTAGTCTTCTTATTTTTCATGAAACATTTATGAGTAGGACGTCGTTATTTTGTTTTGACAATAATAAAAAAAGAAGAATTGGCTTGTTTTTTTCGTTTCATCTCTTCTCGCCCTTCCTTCCCTTAATACTCATTACTCGACAAAGTCGGCCTTTTATCATATGCAAATTTGCCCAAGAGGATTAATGAATCTTTCTGTCAAAACTCCCCAAGTATTTTTCTCCCCGTGTAAATGCTATTGGAATCCAGGGCTTAATCATCGCCCTCTTCAGGTTCGGACTGGTTTTCGTTCGGCTGAGATTACCACGAATTTCCCCAAAGAATTCTTCTATAATTGTGGAAGAAGGAATGGCGGGCGTTTCACTGTTTAATTGGTCGGTCATTAAGGGAGCGGGGAAGAAATACGGAAGGAAGAATGATAGGGAGAAAAGAAAATCTGTGTGTCTGTCTGTGCGTGCGTGTGTGGTGAGAGGGAGTGGGGCAAAAGGAACAGATGCTTTGGATAGAGACAGAGAAAATGGCAAAGGCAGGCAGTGTTAGGCCTAATCACTCTCGCCATTCAATAACTGGGCAAATTAGTCCTAAACTGATGGCGCTGGCGTTCACGTTGAAAACTGGGCGCACATATTGAATACAAATGGACTCCATTACGCGTTGTTTGGTTGGCTAATTAGTGAGGAAGCCTCCTGGAGGCCAGGGGCGGCGAATTCACAGGCATTGAAGAGACCGAAAAAGAAACGAAATGCGTCAAAATGAAAAGGAGGTGGGAAGGAGCGCGGGTACTAATAATAATAAAAGAAAAGATGGCTGCTTCCTCTTTGGGAAGAAACGTGTCCGAGCCAAAAGAAGAAATTAGGGTTGAATTTATTTTAACACAGAATTTAAAACTAGTCTTGGGTGCGATGTTTGAGCCGGAAGGGGGGAAATCCATTTGTGTGATTAAAGAGGAAGGGATAAAACCCAAGCACTTTTAGTGCGAAGATTATCGGGATTCAAAGAGCTTCAGCGAAAAAGGATTAACTGAATACTTTACAGGACTCAATTTTTTAATTTGTTTTTTGTTGTTGTTGTTTTTTAATTGCGGTTGCTTAGCGCGTATTTTTTTAAACTTTTAATTCTTATTGTACTTTCCAAAGGCGCATTTCTTTGCTAATTTCGTATGCGTAGGTTTCCTATCTCAGCTATAATCAATCGATTTTTCAGCCAAGTTCTCTATTTAAAAAAAAGTCAGAATCGCAAAGTGTTTGGACATTATGAAATAAAAAAAAATATTATTCCCAAAATATCAAACTATTATCTCAACAATAAAACAACTAGATAAATAAAAGAAATCTACAGAAACGAAAGAAATCTACAGAAATATAAAGAAGTTTTGTATATTAAAAAAGATAGTAATGATTTGGCGAGACCAACCATTGCCATCTTTGAAGATTGGTTGTTTTGTAAATGATGTATTTTTTACGTTTTAAGGTTGTGTGATGTGAATTTATTCTTATTCTCTGATGATGAGTGCCGAGATGGCCTGGTAAGCGTTTAGATGACTTTCACTCCAATTTTCTTTGGTTTTCTTATCATCTATGTCAGCGGTGCCCAACCTACGGCCCGCGGGCCAAATCCGGCCCGTGAAGCTCACTCATGTGGCCCGCCTTTATATTCTGAAAAACAGATGCAGACTTCTCATTAACAAAATGCAACAATTCGTTAACTACATAAATTTTAAATATTTGTTTTGCTTGTGTTCTGGCCCGCGAAATTTACTTCAGTATGAGTGCGGCCCTCGGATAAAAAAAGGTTGGGCACTGCTGATCTATGTCTATCTCCTACGGAGTTTCGTCAAAACTGAATATTCTAAGAACTACTGATTATTGTTCCCTTGCTTACTTGAACTGTTATTCATGTGTTATCGTTGGGACATGCCTAGTCTCACAATCTGATGTGTGCCAAGTTTTGTGGCTTCCCGTTCGACGGTTCAGTTTTTCATCATGAGGTTGTCATCTCAGCAACTGTTATGTACTATTTATTTTAACTTTTGACGCTAGCCGAGGATTCACTTTATTGTATTTATAGGAACCTTTTGGAATCATTTAATCGGTTCTAAAGTTTTTGTATTTGCTTTATTCCCGCTTTATAAATGATACATTTTTAATCTCTATTGTTCAGATAGTTTAATTTTTTGGTGAATTGTAATCTGGTCTCAACGTATTGGTATTTTAAAATAATATTGTTTTGGGGGAAAATTAAGTTCAAAAATTCTCTTCGTGTAAAGAGTTCCGTTTTGAGCTATGAACTGATAATTTTCCAGCTTTTGAATGAAATAAGTATAATATTAGTATTACATTGCTAATTGGGATTATATGTGAATTTAGAAGTGTGGAAAGCAGTGAAGATGTTGCATCACTTCTTTAAGTCATCATATTCTTCCGCTTGTTGTTGATTTAAAATGGAAGGTGAATATTTTTCCATTGCGTTGAAATTTGGACGATGAAAATTATAGAATGTCTTCATAATAGAATTTGTATACAATTTTTATCGTATATCTCATTAAATATTTTAAACAAGTTTAAAACCTTTCACGAAAAGCGCATTTCGTCTTCACTGCTTCGTTAATATTTTTAATAAACAAAACTATTAAAATCAAAGCCAGCTCGTTGGCCAAGAGGTCTCAGGCGCAGATCTTGTCGCTATCGAGGCACTGCGGAGTCGCGGGTTCGAATCCAGTTGGGAGCATGGATGTTTGCGTTAGGCAGCAATAACCTGCTAAGTTGAATTCTAACGATTTGAATTAAGCCAGGGGCTACCTCATCCTGTAGTGCCTCAAGAAGAAGATTAACACCAAAACAATTTTTTTAAATTTATAAACCCGTTTCGACTTTGTCATTTACAGAGCCATAACAAAACAAGCACAGAAGGAAAAATCAATTAACAATTATTATGAAAGGACAACACTACGGTCACACAAAACTGTTTACACAGAGAGGAGTAGCGCGTTAATAACTTCGTGGCATATATAAAAATATGTAAAATAAAAAAAAAAAACAAAAAAAAAAACGAAACGCAAATTCCAGTAGTGGGGTATCCATCTTGGTGACGTCAAAGGAGGCATGGTCTTTGCTTCACACTGTAAATTAATAAATCGCACGCAAGATTAATCATCATCAATACAAACATAAATTAATTTAATTTATTTTATTCATATATGTACTGATGATGAATGATCTCGCGTGCAATGTATTAATTTACACTGTGAAGCAAAAACCATGCATCCATTGCTCTCCATTCTTTAATATTGCAGCTTTGATTTCTTTTTGTTTAAATAATGAAATCTTTGAATGTTCTTTTTTAAGTGAAGAAACGGGTATGGTTGTGGGCTAAATTATGGGCGCCATTCTGAGTGAAGCCGATGGACCCGAAGGTGCCCGTTCGGGAGTAATTGCCAAACATCGACGTGAACCGATTCGGATTGTACGTGTATGAGTTTGGATTCCATTTGCATTTATTGATTCCATCCATTTGCTCCAAGTCCCCTAGAGTCCAGACTTTGCATAAGTTTCTCCTCTTGAACACACAGCAGCTGTGGATTTTAGGCTAAACATGCTCACATTGATTTGTAGGCATTGGCATATTAAATTTAAAACATTCATAGGATTTTCTTAAGGGGTTAATTATTATTTTCATTAATTTTATTTATTTCTTATTTATTTACAAAAGGGTTTTGATGAAAAAAAATTTTTTACTTTGAAATAATGCAAAAAAAATATTTTAAACATTATGGAAAATGGTCACGTCTCATAGGGGTAGGATATAAAATTTTCGCGCAGCATCTCATTTTCTTTATTTATGAATTTAATTTTAATTAAGCAACACCTTTAAAAAATCTTGTTTCTTGGAAATCTAAAACATAAACAATCAGGAAATGAAGCCTTTAAATGCGATGATGTTTGTCGTTCTTGGAACGCGAATATATAATTAGCGTCATTGGAATCTTGAGTACTCAAGCGAAGAAACAGTACCCATCCTATCTTTGTGGTGGGGAAAAATGTCTATATTCTTTTCGTAATTGTAACTTCAAGTTGGGATAATGAAAATGAAAGTGCAATTTTTATTGAACAGTCCATTATTATAATGCCGAAGCGATTTCAGAAAAATATGAAAACGAAATGAGATGGTGTGAAACAACAAGTTCGGCTTTAAATTAGCACATTATACTTGATTCATTATGTTATTAAAAAATTTTAAATGCAGTAAAAAATTATTTTTACAGAGGTCAGCTGAACTTTCATGTATAAGCATAAAATTTTAATTATTTTTTTACCATAATAAGATTAAAATAAAAATTATTTCAGTGAATGCTTTTGTCTTCCGCTTAATTAAAGTTAAAACATTTATAAATTATTTAATAGACATCTCTAAAAATGTAATAGCAGTTAAATTATTAAAGCAAGAACTGTAAAATTTGTTTCATGTTAAGTATGACTTAATTTAAACATATGAAGAATCCCTGGATCCCTACCTATTTGTTCAATTAGGCGTGATGTATAACGATTCTTAGATGCTTTGATTAATAATGCATGGTACAATTTTTATTTTAGCTAGAAGTTATATAAATATGTGTAGAGGAATTCAAAAGTTAATTTTCAATTGTCAGCTCTTGGAAAGGAGAATGTAACTGTATGCATACAGCACAGCTTCTGAATGAAAGACATAGTGTTAACCCACCAAACCTTTTTAGAATTTCAAGAGAATAGCAATGGTGAACGTTGTTTTCAATATCTTTCTTGAAGTTTTGACATTTTAGCTTCACGAATTATATTAAATTACCCACTTCGGTTGATAATGACGCAGAGTATCGGTTTGGATGAGACTACAAGCCTCCGTGAAAAATTTTCTTTTAAGACTACAAGCCTCCGTAATTTGACAACATGCGCCAAAGTCTTCATTTATTCCCATAAGAAGAAGCCAAAGAGTATATTGTCTGGGGATTTTGCGGGCTTCTTAATGGGTCTTTTATGGATGATATCAATTCGACCCTCTCTGGATAAGATCATTAGGGAATAGTTTAAATCAAACGAAGAACAGTAAAAAGCTAAAAATTTATGCAGTAAATTAAAACTTAAAAGGTAAAATAGTATTGAAAGATCACTTTCGCTTTTGTTTATGTTTTGAAAGTTATCCTAAAAAATACTTGGATAGGTTTGGGAGGGGGGGGGGGGAGTCGCAAAAAGATACTCTGCCCATTCTTAATTTTTAATTTATTTTTCATGATCGCCCTTTCATATTTAATTTATTGGTCATATTTCATTCTGTTTGTAGATACCTGTCATTGAGAGTTTGGATCTTATTTGTAGACATTTTTTACTTCTTCTAGCCTCGTCTAACAGACAAGTCACGAGAATTGCTCCCCCTGCAATAGATCACGTGATCATGGCGTTGGATAAGTTCATCAACCAATCAGCGGCTGTCTTAGCCTCATTGTATATGTCCTTTATTATCGTCAATATTTTCTGTTTAAAGTGCGCTTTGTTCACCGCTTGCCAAAGTTAGGTACGATTTTTCTGAGTACCTAATTTTTCTAACCTAATTTCATATTCGATAGCCTGGTAGACAAATGTTAATAAGTATTCAATTCACTAAATGTATTTCGTGCTAGCCATTTGGCTATTACACATGTAACCATTTGACAGAGTGTACTGGTAGAACCACCAAAAAAACGGGATCCAAGATCTTTTACACTCCAGCCATATTAAGAATACTCAAAATCAATTAAAGGAAAAAACAGAAAACACTACTCCACATAGAAAAAATTTTACTGACTCAGATGTACATTTCGGATTTCAAAAATCCATCATCAGTCAAATTACTGAGTCAGATTTTTCACGAAACTGATGATGGATTTTTGAAATCCGAAATGTACATCTGACTCAGTAAAATTTTTTATATGTGGAGTAGTGTTTTCTGTTTTATCCTTTATTTATTAAGGTATCCACAGTTTCGGCTATTTTTCTATTTAATACTCAAAATCAATTGAATTGAATTGACTTGAGTGTTGTTTTTAAGGTGGTTGGAATGTAATGATGTCTATTGTGCTTTATTACGGACCTTCAATCTTTACAATACTTCAAACTGTTTGCAAGTTTTGCTGTGACTACTGCATCTTGTGAAGGTAAATTTTCTGTGTAGAACAAATCAAAACATGCCAAAAAAGAACTGCTTGAGTATGGACATTCTATAAAGTCAATCCTTGTTCTATAAATGACTTTGGTCCAAAACCAGCAATGCACCAGTGTTAATGGGCTAATTATGAAATGCACTCGCCATATACATAAGCTAACTGAAAAGAAAAGGCAATTTGGGAAATTTTCATATTTGACGTAATAACACTACTTTTCAATACAGCATTAATGTTGGATATTGAATGTTGTTACTGGGTTACTAGAATTTGAAACATTGTAACCAATCTTCTACAAATACAAAAATATTTCATCGAGCTCCGACATTGAAAACAATTTTTGCTTTTAGTCTCGTCCTTCAGCATCTCCTTTTAGTTGCTTTCTAGTTGAAAATAATCTCCATTGGTTTATCTTGTAAATCAATGGTGCATCTACATAAATGTATTTGCGACCTTTTTCTTAAACGGAATTTCTATGCGACCCCTAAAAATTTTAAGAATTTCTTGAGACTCTCAGAATATATCAAAGTTTCTTGAATTCCAAAATCCCTCGAGGAATTGCTAAAACGGGTGAGTACGTGGATCTACGATAGATGGTTAGTTTGTGCATAGGTACCCCGTTTGTTTGCTAATCCAATGGTGCAGATTATATTTAACAAGCAAAGAAGTTATTTTAACGGATACCTTTCATTTGCTTGGTTTTTAAATATTCCAAGTTTTAATGGCTTTTTGAAACTAGCAGATGTCAGCTAAGTATGTAGGAAATAGGAGATTTTAATGCTGAAAGCAAATTACATTTTAACTGAAAATGGTTGTTTGCTTTGCTTCCTTCTTGAATAAAATATTAGGTTGGAAATTTACGATAAGTTGATATCGAAAGCTTTTTCGACGTTGAAAAAAATTAAAAAGTTTATCTTTGGTTGAATTATTCTTTACCATTTGGTTAGATTACCGAGGCTCTTTGTGGAAGTGAAAACATATTTATGAATAGATGATGAGGTTGAAAGAAAATACAGGGTTCACATGATATTTAGCTTAAAGCAGGAATTGGAACCGTTATCTCTGTCACTTGTGGCTATGGATGCTTCGGTCGCAATTAACGAGTTATACTAATGAGGAAATTGTTACGAGATAGATCTATGCAATTTTCATAACAGATTAATATTCATCGAAAGTGGAAGGCCCCTTTATTTGAAAAGTCAACTGAAAGCCCCAAAAATCAAATCCCATCGGTTTTGTACAGAGCAGATGTAATTATTAGTACGCTTTGAGTGACCGATTGCGAGTTGGAAGTTTCTGCAACGGGGCCTCAGAGACAAGCGAACGAGCGCAGCAACGCTAATTAATCGGGGTTTTACCGGAAGGTTTTTCCCCGGCGATGAACTCCGTATTTACCAGCAGAAGTGCTTACGGAATAGACGAGCAAGGGCCGTTGTTTATCTTCGTTACCAGTGGGCGCCACTGGATACGTGGATCACGTGATACAGAAGGCGCACGCGCATCATGAGCACAAACAAGTCGACGCGTGAGAACGACGCTGTTGAATATTTATCTAGTTACGAGCGCCGCTTAATATGCAAATGCGGCACCCCGGGTAGAAAAGAAGAAGACGGGGAGAAACACATCAGATTTGTCATGATTTATTAAGCCGGTGAAAATCTTCCAGACATTTCGGGCACATCTCGTCCTTTCTCGTTCAACTCTCGTCTTTTTGCGCAGTGAATAAAAGCGGCGTATCGCGGGGAAAGATATTTAATTTAGACGTGCGTGTTTAAAAATGTATTTGCCAAACACTTTTTCATTTAAACTTGCTTACTCGTGTTGATGAACCATCATATAATAGTGATATATTTAGTTAATTGTATCCAGTAAAGTGACTTTAAAGGACTCACTGTAAATTAGTCGCTCGTAGGGCGTCTAAATATAAAATCCTATAGAAATGCTAACAGTTCTCAAGAGCACAAGAATTGGGCAGGAAATGAATAGAAAAGATTAATGTGGTCTAAGATGAAGATGGCACAACGCGGGTATGAAGATAGTAGCACAAAAGTATATGTATTGTCACAAACTGAGGGAGGCAACTTTGTACAGTAGATATGTTTTGGGCCCTTTTATTCGTGTGTAACATCGTCTTGATTTAAGTATCATCTCAGACCAACCCCATCCAGTTGGTGGTTTACCCCACTCTAGATGAGTACTTCCATTAGAACAAAGCTCACATAGTGCGTAGACGGTTTCTGTAGCATATCGGAAACTTAACATTACTGAATTGTCATTTGTGGAATGAGTTCGAAAGGGATGTCATGCAGCTGGATCCAGAAACGTCAAATCATAAAATTTGTAGATGTAATATTGTTCAAGTCACCTATCAAAATCTCATACCGTTATATGCCAAAGTTACACGAAATGCATGACTACCATGTCCAGAAATCAAGAACTGTGATTCCCTTATTCTTTAACATAGGAGGGCGATCTGAAAAGAGCCTCGCAAGAGCCTGCGTTTCCATTCACCTTGACAGATATCGGCAAGATGAATGGAAACGCAGCACCACTGAGGTGACCTCTTTCCGATGGTATGAGTGGATGCTAAGCGATATTTAATATTTTCAAAATCTGTAATTTCAGTAGAATTATCGCAATTAGGCATGTGGACTACCACCATTTATGAACAACCAGTGCTGTATATTTACATGTTGACTTCTCACAACCAGATTGTGCTCCACTTTTTGTGAAACATCGTTCTAACTCCTGTTTACCAAACATAAAATCTTGAAAATAATAATCTTACCAATAAAAATCACATAAATCCACGATTCCATATTCTTCTAACTCCTTCAAATTAAGTTTTGTTTAGTTGCGTATTGTTCTAACTCCTCGGATGAAATTTAAAGTATCTCGCGGCTCGACACAAAATCACTGTAGAAATTTTTTTTCACGAACAGATAAGAACTTTCTGGTTTGAAAATAGTCTAGGTTTCATAAAAGGCTCGATTCTATGCATATTTAAGGGTTAAGAGAAGTTATTACCGGTACTAAGTTGTAAAAGAGTATCCTTCAAGTTTGTTAATATAATGTGGAATGTGATTTTCATTATTTCCTACCATTATGAACAAAATTAAACAGTAAAAACAATAATTAAGCTCAAATTTTGTTCTACATTCAGTGGATTATAAAATGGATAGCTTTAACTATCTCTGTTTTTTGCCTTTAAATCCAAACACCTCACATTTATACTGCCTCTATCTCCTAAACGGTTGTATCATTTGAAAAAACACCAAGAATAAAACATTTCTCAAGTGCTATGTAAGAATCTGAAAATACCATCAAAAATAGGGGGTTCCATTGCACATTTCAAAGTTGGCTTCCATATTAGAAAATGCCGTCGGGTTTTTTTGGAAATGGATTATAAAAACCCCTCACATAAAAGTACAATAATTCTTCCATCGAGAGCACTCTGTCAGATTTGTATTTTAGAAGTTGGCTATTGGTTCACTTTAGGTGAGACACCCTGTATTTTGAGAAGCAGAGGGAGCTTATTAATTTAGAAAAGTTAGAAGTTTAAATATTAAAATTAATTTTAACTCAGTCTCTTTATTAAGTATCGGAAGAATGGAGCTACTTATTGGTTTCATAATGTCCGTCTGTCCGTCCGTCCGTCCGTCCGTCCCCTTCATAATTTCAGCATTTTTTGAGGTAGATGGTTGAAATTCAGAATGTAGTTTACTATGGACATGTGCACCTTCCCTATTTGGTTTTGATTAGCCACTGGGGTCGGAGTTTCGGGGGTGGAAATTAGACGGGACCAAAAGGGCTAGGTGTATTTATGCAGTGAAATTCGGTATGCAGGTTCCTCTAAGCAAGATCCCGTTGAAGTTTGGGCTAGATTGTCCCGATGGGGTCGGATTTGTGGGAGTAGCAGTTACTTGGTTTTTAGAACTATGGTAACTTATTGCATGTGATATATCCTTCTATCGGAAATGATGAGAAACGAAAGAAGATAGAGCGCTTTTACATTTTCTAACTACTAGGTTTAAAAAAATTGGGGAGGGGGGGGTTTAAAATGAGGTAAAAGGGTAAAAATAGATGATCTCAGGGCTTCCGCTACTTTCCTATACCTTCCTCGGGAGGATTAATTTCTTGTTGACACTTTCCTTTTGAATAGAAATCGCTAAATGATAAAAGAAAAAAATGACAGCAGAAGACTAGCGATCAATAGAAGAATCAAATTATGCAATATCGGAATTTCTCATACGCATCATTTCTCGACTTTGTTTAAATCAATTTTTAACATTAACATCAGAGTTTTCTACTATAATTTTTGCCCCCCCCCCTCTTTCTATTCGTAATGGATAAACATCTAAAGTAGCCTCTCTTTCAAAATTCGAACAAAAATTAATTTTAAATTTAAATATTTCGTTATTTGAAATAAATACATAAAATCTAATAGCTACGTGAATAAGCATGACCCCATGTCCCCCTGTTAAACGCATTCTACCGAAAATACTACTGAAATCTCAGGTGTCAAGGGATAATTTATTGTCATTAATAAAATAATGAAAACTTTCCCTAAAATTCCTATAAAAGACTGCGTTTTCGTTGAAGAAAAATAAAATTGCTTCTGATGAGTGTCGCGAGTTCGTCATCATAGAAGACAAGTTAAATAGGCATAAAATGAACTAAAATATTCAAACACCACTTAGAAATTAGAATTTTAATCGTACCATTGAAACAAGGAAACCTAATGTTGCTGCATTTTCATTCAGCTTGCTGACATCTGTCATAATATTCTTGCGAGAGCCTTTTAAAGTCGTCTTTCCTTATTAAAGCACAGGGGAGTCACACTCATCGATTTAGAGGGAAACCTTTCGGAGGTAAACATTTTAAATTTCTAGAGCTGTGTATTTTTTTTTTATTATTTACAAAACAACAACAACAAAACAAGTCAAATAAGATATCCCCCCACCTTAAAATATCTCTAATTTGCGAAATATCTAGTTATTCCGTTAAGAAGCTATAAAAAGATTATACAATGACTTCTTAAAATAAAATTAATTTTTTTGTGACACTTTTTTTTCTTAATTCATATGTCCTTTACATATAAAAAAAAATCATCTACTTCAATGAAAGCCTATCTTAAATGCAGTCTTAATTTTAAAATTTCAAAAAATTAAAAATTTTTCCGCTTCAGTCCAGTAATTCGACACATCCATATATTGTGAGAAAACATTTTCGAAGTTCCTTTCCGTTTGGCTATGAAGATATCACTAGGGGATTATAAAATGTGTAATTGCGTATAGTGACAAGGGTAGGTAGTTATTAAACAATAGGTTTTCGTAGAAACCGAAAGATTGATGAACACAACTAATGGCTTCATGAATTAAATTGACAAGACAAAATATTTATGCATTCGCTTTGTCGTAAAATCTTTCAAATGAATTGCTGACAAACCATTTAGGGTTAATGGTTTTCGATCTGCTTTCCCTACCCCCTCTTCTCTGAATCCCATAGGGGGCTCGGGGACAGTTATTATCCGTCTGCTAGAACATTCCACTTATCCATAATGACTTCAAAAAACATTTAGATTGCTTTATCAAGCCAGTATTTGGAATTTTTAAATATTTTTCTTTCCAGAAGTAGTAGATTTTCGTTTCAAATTGCTTTGCGAATTAGGTTTACTAATCTGTGTGTGTTTGAATTTCTTTAAGTAATTAGAAGCTGCAGTAGGCTAGTCTATTTGATTATCCAGTATAAATTAACCTTCATATCCAGCATGAAGACATCAGGATAGTGTTGAAGTCTATTGAGTTAGATGAAAAGCGAAGGTAATCTGAAGGATTTTATTTATTGGATTGCTGCTTTCAAAGACATAATTTTCTCCGTAATCTTAATTTAAAAGAAAAGCCGGCTCGCATAAACTGTTTGGTTGAATTCAATCTGTCAGAATCATTTAATTAATTTTCCTTTTACGATCGAGAGAAAATCTCGAAGAATTCTCCGCGAGGAATGCTAAAAGTGAAATTAGAAATTTAGAAATATACGGTGATGGTTTTGGAAATAACTCCTTCATCATTGGTCTGGACAAGTTGTTTGACATTTACTGTTGGCCGCATTAGTGCCGCATCATCACGTGGCGACGATAAAAACACCGCGTGCATTCGAGTCACGTTCGATCATTTAACTTATTACACAATCAACGTCACGGATTGTAATCGTTAGATGGCGAAGGTTTCTCCCTTGGCCTCCAAACATCCAAATACGATAACCCCTTCGACAGACCTTGGATTTTCACTTAGACGTTTTATTATTAGCAATTTTATTAATTATCTACTATAAAAGTAACTTGAAACTGCTGATGGAAAGTTCTAAAATATAGATCTTTGATTTTTATTTGTATTTATTCTTAAAGGTGTGTCTTAGGTATTATCGACTTGGAGATAATAATAGTGGGCATTACGCTTATAAGGTCATTGTGCCTTGAATAATGTCCATTCTTAGTTGGCTAAAGAAAATCTATTACCTGAGAGCTTATTTACTTTAATCTTTAATGAATCTGATTTTATGGTTAAGAATCGTGCATACCCAATTTTATGGTTAAGAACAACGGAATTTTTCCTTCAATTTTTTTCTATTAACATCATTACCTTATGCTTGGAGCATTATCTCCAGTTTTCATTTATTATTTTTTATTTCACTCTGAGTTTAAATTGGGGAATTCTGTGAATGTGCAGCCAAGAGGATTAATAAGGCATTATATACAGCGATTGGTTTGCAAAATTTACATATGAGCCTGCAAAATGAACCTCGTGGCCATCGCCCTTCCTCCATTGAGCTTGATGAATTAAAGGATACGAATTAGGCCTACGACAGACGGGGCGAGAAATTGCCCAGAAGTTAAACTGTTACTTCGGGAAAGAGACGAATAGTGCACCTTTTGCTTTTCTCTCCTCCAAAGAAGCAAGTTAAATAGATTTTTCCAATGTATTGTCACTGTTGACGAAAACGTAGACATTGTACAACATAAACGGTTGGGAGTAATAGACATTCCAGGAAGACCTTTGAATCCCCTTCTTCTTGCCAGTAATTTAAAGTTTACTCTATGGTAGTCCTCTGCCAGTATCTTCTCTACCAGTAAGTGTGCATTAAACACCCAGCAGTTGTCAAATAATCTAGTGACCTTTTCCTGCAAGATAATACCCGACCGCATACCTCTTCATGACCATGTAGCAAATTCTTCAGTTAGGCTATGAAACCGTGCCGCAGTCTCCTTATTTTCCTGATCTTTTGTGAAGGGATTATCATCTTTTCCGGCGCTTGAACAATTAATTTGTCGAACATATGCTTCAACAATGATACATTCGTGTATCAGGCAGCGGAACACCATCACTTCCAGACAGGCTGAATTTTTCAAACAAAATGGGGCACCTGCTGTCGTTAGCACTCAGCACTCTTTCTGGCCTTCCTTCAAATTAAATAAACGTAAAAAATTACATAAGGGAGCATTAGCTTCTGTTCATCGGTGGCATTTTCTTGAAAATCTTTAAAAACGAGTACTAACTGGAGATAATGGAGAGTTAGCAGACAACGGAGAAAGAGTAGAAAGGCGACAGAGAAAGCAGTCCCTTCGATCGGTGTTGTATTGGTTTCGCTAGCACACCGCTGCACACTTAAATGCTTCTGTTGCAGATTGCTTTGATTTAATGTTGCCTTTTTTTTTCTTTTTCGTTTTTTTTACTACAAATCATCGACCATTTCATTTGCAACAACTCAATAATAGTACATAGAGAAAAAGAAATCACACAGAATGATTTGTGCTGCATGATTTCTTTCCCACTATATACTGCAAGACCTCCATCAACTTCATCAAGAAGGACAGTACAGACTACTTTCCATTTCATAACCCAATAATACTCAAAAATGAAAATTCCATTTAATTTAACTGTAAAAAATAGAATGGCTTCTCAAAAAATAAGAAAATTCTTATTTTTCGTTCACTGATACTTCAGAAAAGTTTAATAAATTTAATGAAACCATAAAGAATCTTTCATGAACGAGTATCACCTTTCATTGCGCAGAAAGGAAGGAGCAGTCCGTTGAAAAATAAGCGACAATTCCAAAGATGATTAAGGGATTGGAGAGGATGGTGTATCCTTATGGCTAACTTTCTTTTTTTTGTGTATTTTTGAAAAAAGTAATATCCTGATATGAAATTTTTGCTTCGAGAAAAATTATTTTGAGTTTCTTGTTTTTCCTTCCGAAGAATAGTTGAATTCTATCTGTTGTGATGGAAAACTTCACAAATTTCAAAAATTTTGATGAACGTTTGAAATCGAAGATGAATTTTTTTGGGTGGTGCTCCACACATCTTCAGGTCACGGTTGATGATTCTTACCATTGTTGAGACGGATTTTAATAATTATTTAATGTTTTGCTGCAATTTCAGAAAAACAACAATATACTGTGCCAGAATCCATTCAATAATCCATAGTCACCCAATTACGTCCTTGGACATGATGGCATGAAAAAACCTCTAGTCGGGCCGACGAATGGAGAACTGGCTTGTCCAATGAAATCTCCGATTTCAATTTGTTAGGCAAATTAACCATGGCGAACAATTTAACTCGAAAATTTAACTGGGCACGACCAGTTTTCTTTCGTTGGACAGACTATAGCTTTCAATGCTCCAGTTCGCCGATTCATATCTTGTTAAAGTCTTCAAATTTGATAAATAACCGAATCTCCGCTATAAGAAAATGAAAACAATATCCGACATGATGGAATTTTTTTTGTAATCCAAAACGTATTCCTTCTGCGTCGAATCCTCGTTGGGATCCATCAAGTAACGAGCGGAACGATTTTTTGAGCTCTGATTTTGAATTGCCATGAGAATCCAATTATTCATGGCTAGTTTAAGTGCTTCAGTGAATACTTTCAGTTCCAAATCCGGAGAGATCGGCCTCGGTGGCTCAGTGGTTGCGTGATCGCCTCTGATGCCCGAGGACGCGGGTTCGACCCCGGCCGAGGACGAGGAGGATTTTTTCAGGGGGAAAATCCTGAGATCACGCACTTCCTTCGGAAGGGAAGTAAAGCCGTTGGTCCCGTGTAGTCGTTTGCCGGCTGCACGTTAAAGAACCCTTGCAAGGCAAAATTTGCGGCCCCTATAACGTCGTCCTGAAATGACCATGGCAGTTGAAAGGACGTTAAACAAACCAAACCAAACCAAACCAAACCAAACCAAATCCGGAGAATAAGGTCGAGAACGTACCAAGCCAAGAAAACTATTTGAAGGCTTATGCGCCGGTGCATTGTCATGCAAAAGAAATCAGCTGCCAGGCTCTTGTATTCGGGTTTTTTTTTTGTAAAATTCTTGTCTTTAAACGCTCTAGAGCACACAAATAGAATCCACTATTCTATTCTTACTTTTCTATTCCCGATGAACAATGCCTTTGGAATTATAAAAAGAAGTGAGCATAATTTTGAAGCTTCAGTTTGGAGAGCACAATTCTTCGTTCTCGGTAAGCTAGGCGACTTCCATTCGGCATCTTGAAGCTTAGTTAATGGGTCATACTAGAAAACCACGTTTCATCGTCGGTCACTATCGAATCCAAGAATTTTTTATTCCTCCGAACCGTTTTAATGATGTTCTTGAAAATGCTGCATATTAATGTGTGCGATGCAAATCGAGCACAGATCTCCCGTTTGCTTAAATTTTCAATTAACGCTTCGCGAATCAAATCTCACCGAAGCCGAATTCTTGTAATAAATTTCTCTCAATATTATCATGTTTCTTGCGTGGCCGTTTATCCAAGTTTTAAACAGAATTTAATGTTTGCTGTTCGCTCAAGTGCGTTTTCGTGGCAACGTCCGCCAATTACTATCATTAAAATGTCAATAACGTTTGAAAGCATCATGTAATTTCGTTGAAACTTTAAGAGTTGTTAGCTCAAGCATAAGCCTATTGATAAAAAAAATTGAGATCAGTAGATGGCATTTATCTGAAATTCATTCCATTTATTTATCAAACTTGTGTGTTTTATCAAACGTGTGTTTGTAGTTCAACGTGTCTTAAACTATAGAACGTACAGCCTATTCATTCTCCAGTGAATTGAGAATTTCGATATATCCGGTGTCTAGAACTGAGAAGTTCTATATCGCATATTTTCCTATGACTCGAGAGCAAGTGCACTACAAAATACATCCTGGACGAAATTATACACTCACGTATGCACTCACATGCCAAAAGTCATGGGATAGCACCTAATAACGTGTGGGATCTTCTCTAACCCGGCGAAGTGCCACAGTGCGACGTGGCATTGATTTCACAAGTCGGTGGAAAACATCTGAAGATATTGCCAATCATTCCGACTGGAGAGCTTCCCACAATTGCCCATTACGGAGCCACCACCGGATTCCACAGTGCATGCTTGACAACTTGGGTCTGCGCCACATTCGAGCCCTACCATCAGCTCGTATCAGCTGGAATCGAGACTCATCAGACCAGGTCACACGTTTCCAATTGTCAAGTGTCCAGTCAATGTGTTCATGAGCCCAGGAGAAACGTTGCCGACGATGTCTTGTTGTTAGCAAGGGCACCCTCGTGGGTCTTTGCTTCCATATCCCATGGACACAAGATTTCGTATCGATACAGCTCTAGTATCACCCTGGTTAAAATCTAATGTCATCTGGCGTAGTGTCGGTTGCCTGTTAGTGGTGACCATCCTACTCAGACGCCGTTGGTCCCGTTCATTGAGAAGCTGTGGTCGGCCACTGCATTGTCCTTGGTGGGAGATAATGCCGTCAAGTTGGTACTCTCGGTAGACTCTTGAAACTGTGGACCCTGGGATGTTGAATTCTTGAGCTACCTCCGACATCGAATGACCCATATGTTGTGTTCCACATATTAGGCCACGTTCGAACTCTGATAGCTCTCGTCGTGTAGCCATGGTCACACTGAACGCCTCAACCTTTACTCATGACAGTGATACTGATTTGCATATTTATACTGTTTGCACATGATGCTACTGCCACTTGAAAAATAGTCCACTGCTATCCCAAGACTTTTGGCATGTGAGTGTATATTGCATTAATCTTTAATGAAAAAGAAAAAAAATTACTTTACAAACTTGATAGGCCAATGTATTCACCTATCAAATGACCACTAAAGCATGTGCCATATTTGTGTATTCATAAATCTTTTCAAAAATTGGAGAAAACAAAAAGATATAGACTCACCTGAATAAATGATTCTCTCCGTTTTTTGTGAATGGATTTAAGTATTTTAGTATAAAATTAGGAATAACAGTTTATTTGACACAGCGGTTAGCTGCTTGTTTTATGTTTTCACATGCCACGAAGTTCTGAACTGAAAGAAGAAGAAATTCGTAAGATTTGTATTCCAGAGACAAATTGCAACTCACAACAAACCTCAACGTGCAACAGACCTTAGTGTGCTATCAGAGGTGTGCTAGCAAGAAGTCATAGTGACAAAGTGAAAAAGCGATCGAGGAGGAAGAAAATCCTCAACTCCAGAGCTGAATCTCATGTTCGCCACCTTCCAACTGACAGAAATCTTTCTCCTGCCGGTATTATTGATGTTCTTACCCTGGACTGTGGGGATGGCCGTGGCCTGGTTGTCTCGTCGGTCGGCTCGCTGATCGACGGAGTTAAGCAACTTCAGGCGCGGCCAGCTGCTGGCTGGGTGACAGCCAGTGGCTTGAGGACCACTGCTGGGTGGGACGGCTATTTGGGGCACAGCTGTTGGGGGACTTTAGTCTGACCCATTTGCTGAGTGACCAGTGCTGGATGTCCAGCAGCAGGTGATAGCCACTGGTTTGTTCGTCCGCCAGCAGCTCTTCCATCATGAACCCCCCGTGCTTCGGAGGGCACGTTAAGCCGTCGGTCCCGGCTGCTACTGTCATCTCGTAGCAGCCGTTAGATATGGGATGGCGCAAAACTCCCTCGAAGGAGTAAGTGCCGCAGATTATCGTTCTGCGATAATCTACCCTCTGTACAAGATAAGATAAGATACCCTGGACTGTTCTCGACGATCTGTTTCTCGTGTATTACAGAGATGTCCACTCATCTATCATATAAAGATGAGAAGGAAACCACCCTTTAACAAGTTCATAAAACAGCAAGTTTGAACCTTGCTAAAGAAAACATGTCCTGAATTCGCGAATGGTATGAAATGATTTTTTTATGTATAAGAAGAGACTTAACCAAAAGGGCCCTTGATCTACAAAAAGAAGAGAAGGTTTATATAAGTCATCAGATGAATGGTGATTAGGGGTGCGTTTTACCCTATGTAACGGTTGATGGTCGGATGAATTCCTTGGGTAAAACGGTTGATGGCTTCTTGAACAACGACTTGGGGCTTAGGCTAAGATTCTAGGAGGAAAAAATTGTACTTCCCTGCCACACCTCGCACAAAATAAAAATGTGGTTTCATGGAAATCGTATTAACATTTTAGCCTAGTCAGCGCGTTCCCCAGACCTCAACCCAATAGAAAAACGTCTGGGAACAGCTTGCACGCCATTTACAAAGATCATAGACAGTTTCAAATTGCAATTATGGATAAATGTGAAAGTATTCTGGTCGAATATCTTCATATCCTTCTTGAATTAATGCCAAACAGAATGTTTGAAGTTATCAGAAATAATGAAGGCCCACGAAGTATACTAAATGTGGAAACAGTTTGTTTTGTAGACCGAGTTTGTTAGTTTGGCCAATCTGAATGTACATTTTTTGTTTTTCTCCAGTTTTTTTTTAGAAGTTTATGAATAGAAAAACATAACAGAATTTAGTGGTAATTTGATAGTTGAATACATTTGCCCGTCATGTTTGTAAAGTAATTTTTTGTTCATTAAAATTTTGGGGAAAATGTGAGTTTATAAGTTTGTTCTGAAGTGTAATACATCCTGCATTTCTTGAATTTAAATTTTTTTTATCAAGTCACCTTATTATTATAAACAAATTCTGAAATATTGTTTTCTTTATTAAGTTACTTTAACTAAAAAATTGTTCATTTCTAAACAACCCTGATAACTACTCTGTTTTCATGGCATTGGACTCGGCTGCTCTTTTCCCCCCGACTTGTATTCTATTGTTACGTTGTGATGAATCTGCCAGGAGTTTTATGAACGTCTCCATGGCGACCGTAACTAGTTCCCCCAAACATCTCTCTCTATCTGCCAAGAGTCATGGCTGGTGGTCCTGCAGATACGGAGTGTTTGTAGAAAATTTCTCTTGCCTCCTCCTCCTTACCCTTCTTTCTTTTCCCCCGACTGTGACGAGCTTGAAAGGCCTGAAAATTTAGGAGGGGGAACCGAACGCCATTTAAAATGACGAATGGAAGTCATCATCACCCATATTGGCGTCTTCCACACAAGGATGCACCCCATTAATGTCTAAGGGCGGAGGGCGAGGAGGGCCACAGCCGTGGATGGCCCCGCGTTTTTCGTTTTCTTCATTTCTCTTGGCGATGAGTTTTCCCAGAGCCCAGATCCTTTCTAGAAACAAAGTTTTTTAGAAATTGTTGCTCCGACTCTTGTACTCGTTTAAATCTCGTTGGGCGGAAAATAAGAACATTTATCGCCGCTCTCTCTCTCCCGCCATTCGATTGCCTTTTTTTTTCTTCTTTCAACCACCATCCTCCTTTTACCCCCTCCTCACTCCTTCTTGGCATTGCTTAATTCTTGATTGCATTTCTTCCAGAAAAGATTGTTCTTTCGCTAAGCCCCGTGATTCGTCTTCATTTGCAGACATTCGCAGCGCTTCGCCTACCAATAAACAAGCCTTCGCCAATAGGGCGAAAGGGATTCGTGACCACACGTGCAATCTACCATCATTTGTGGCAATGGTTTTAATGAATCGAACAATTTGGAAGGTGCAAAAAATAAAGTCACAACTGGGAAGGAGAACTAATAAAAAATTACGTTTGTTTCCCATTACGGGGCTACTTTTTTCTCGTTCGCTCCTCTCCTCATCAAAGACTTTTGTTTCCCCGCAGGAAATTGAATGGATTCGTATTTTAGATTTCCCTCTCCAAAAAAAAAGGACGATCGATATTCTGTGTAAACTTTGGTAAAATGATCTAAATTTTATTTCAAATTATTTTTCCATTTTCAGAGAGTATG
>JAHWFO010015474.1:4927039-5077017 GCA_023313115.1 Rhysida immarginata
AGTATGATTACGTTTCTGTGATCATTAGTCTCCTGCATACTTTTAAAATTTCCATTATGTTTTGCATATTTTGACTATCTTTCGATTACACTGTTGTACAAATTTTCAACGTAAATTCCATTTTTTTTTAGTTTCGAATGACATTTCTTAATGAATTTCTCATTCTGAATTCAAATCATGGATTTTTGGGTGATCCGTTCATCGGATTTTGAATTTTTTTTTTTTGTTTTGTTACTTAGTTGATGCTGAACAAGTTTATTTTTTTGTGTATCTCTGAAGGTTTAGTAGATACGATTTGCATATGTACTAATTTGCATATTGACAACACTGTAAGTGCCACCATGAGAAAGGGCACCCTCAACTTCCTATTCACTCCCTTTATAGGAATTTGCATAACTATATTTGTATCTAAGATAGAAGGGGGATACAGACTTTTGACTCACCTGTATTAACATTAATTCTGTAAAAAAATAAAAAAATTAGAGTGCGACAGAATTATAAACTCACATGAATTTTGAACCAAACTTTACTAAAAACAAAAGGATCTACATCAGCTTTTTACATATCATTTTTCAAACATAAATTTACCGAAATTGCTGAAAATTTTGTGAATAACGACAATAAACTCATAATTTCACTTGGACAAAATTATAAACTCACCCTTAAAAAAATATGTTCGCCCGTCTACTTTTATCATATGCAACTTGCATAAAGGTTGTATTTGCAATCATTTATTGTAAGACAGTGTCTGCTGCAGATTTATACTGTGTAAAACAATGCCACGAGGAACAGAGCTTGGTGAGACAGAGATTAGGACAGTATTGATGTTGCATGGATGTGGAATGTCCCAAAGTAAAATTGCAGCTCTCCTTAACCGATCCCAGTGTGCTGTCAGAAGTGTATTACAATGGGGAGTTGATGGGAAAACGAAGAAACGAACAGGAAGGAAAAATATCTTAAGCTCTCGAGATAATTCTCATATTCGACGACTGGCAACTGGAAGCAATCTTTCTGCTGGATGCATTGTAGATGTATTTTCACTTGACCTCTCCCGGCGCACTGTTGCATGGGTTCTGGAACAGTCTCCAAACATTGTCTACAAAAAATTTCTACGAAAACCACCTCTAAACTAAGCTCACAAAAATGCAAAATTGGAGTTTTGTAGAGAAAAAATGTCATGGACTCCCGAGTGGTACACAGAGGTGTTCTCTGATGAAAAGAAATTCAACCTTGATGGTCCCGATGGGTGTGACTATTACACTGGCCAACAAAATTTACGATTTTTCTTTTAAGCAAATGCAAGTGGGTGATTTTTGATGGTATTTTTTATGCTGATTACGAATATAATTTTGAAATTTCTCTAGCACGCACAGATTTCTTTTTTTTTTCAATGAAACATTTTAAAATTATTCAGTGTTTGGGGCCTGATAAATTTCTTTGCGGCCCCAAAATATGGATAGTTTAATATTGCAGACGCTACTCTTTACACCCCTTACTTTAACATAGAAGTCTCGAAGTGCATAACTTGGAAATGTGACATGATAGAATAAATCTAAAAGCAGATTCGGATTCTACATACAAATTACTACTAAGAACACTATGTGTGGCCTTAGTTACAAAATGTGTGTTGACTAGTGTTATTGGCATGACATCAGACAAGATGTACAGCTTAAACTGAGTCGTCAAATGGGGTGTGGCTCAGTAATGGTTTGAGGGGAGTTTCCTGCTCAGGGTAAAAGTGATTTGGTAGTGATCAATGGACGCATGGACTCAATGCGAGATACAATGTGCTGCAGGAAAGTTAACTTTCGAGCTATGGTGAAATTCTTGGTGGAGATAACTGGTCTTTCCAGCAAGATAATGCTCCATGCCATCCCTCCAACCTTATGAAAAGATGGTTTCAAGAGCAGCAGGTAAATGATTTCTGTTGCTCTCCAGACCTTAACCCAATTGAAAATGTATGGGACAACTAGCACGTCATGTTTATAAAGATCATCGGCAATTCAAAACTACTCAAGAGCTCACCACTGCCATTATGGAAGGATGAGAATCTATCACTTTTGAGTACTTGCATAAAGTTGTCGATTCGATGCCAAACAGGATGTTTGAAGTCATAAGAAACAGTGGAGGACCAGCAGTGTACTAATGTGTGAAAAATAAACGCCATACTTCTGTTTTTTTTGTGATATAATTTTGTCCAAGTAAAATTATGAGTTTATTGTCGTTGTTCACAAAATTTTCAAAATATACGAATGACAATCAGCAAAGTGATAAATTTTTTGAAAATGTTTGAAAAATCATATGTAAAATGCTGATGTAGATCTTTTTGTTTTTCGTAAAGTTTGGTTCAAAATTCATGTGAGTCTATATTTCTCTGTACATTTAAAACACGTTTTTCTTTATAGTCGCTAAAATTGAAATAAAAATTGTTTAAAAAAAAGCTGACGTCTCGGATAGAGGATATCCTTTGTCAAAGCAAAGAGAGAAAGTGAGGATTTTTTCCAAATAATTTTTATTTCATTCCAGAGTTCTTGTGTCTCGTCCTTCTTTTCTTCTAAATCCGTAATTTGTAGTCGGATTATTTCATGTCAACTACTTTTGTGGGAAACAAAATTCGAGAAAGTAGAGAGTCGCTATTTAAATAAATATATTTAATAAAAATAAATAACAAATATCTGAAAAATTTAATTAAATTTCTGTTTCTATATAAAACTAAATACTTCTTGTGAGAGAAATTTAAATCTCATTAAATTTTTTTACTTCAGTTTCGTTAAACGTGAGTATAAAAGAAAGATTTTTGTTCAATATATTATATTTCTGTTTAACTTCATTTATATTAAATTTTAAATAGGATGCATTTTAAATTTTCTGGTCCATTTTAAAAATGGAACCCTGTTTATGCGTTTAAATTCTAAAATATATAAATACATTACATATAAAAGAAGATTTCTTAATTTGAAATTGTAGTCTTAATTATGGTCGCTATTGTTTAAGGCAAAAAAAGTGGCTTATGAAACGTTTAAATAAATAAATTATTTTTCAATTTCCATATTAGGATTAGTTGGATAGGAGCTCTCTCACTCACCAGATATCATTACAATTCTTAAGTAGCTATTCCTTTTGTATTCTTCTTTACTTAAAAAAAAATTGCATACGTTCCTCTCATTAAGGCAAAAGCTCGTCTCCTTTATCATCATTTATTCCCAAACCATTTAAATTCCTTTTCTTATATTTCATTCATGTATTTCTTTTTCTTTTTTTTTTTCTTCTCGTTCTCCAATTCATTCTTCTTCCTTAATTCATTTTCCGAATCAATTCATTCACAGTGTGTTGAGTCAGTCTTTCCCCTTTCCAATTTCATTTTATCATTTCGTCGACACAACCTTTTTTTTTTTTTTTTTTTTAATAATAAAAATTATTTTTCGTTGCTACCAATTATTAATATTTTTTTCCTTACATTGAGGACGAAAATTGCGTTTCACTTTTAACCATGAAAAAGATTAATTATTATTTAAAGGGAGGAGGGGAGCGCACAAAAAAAAAAGATACAAACTAAACCCATAATAATCCAATTAGGGAGTTTAAACTGTTGAATCGTTCCAAGTGACTTGCGTATAAGCGATGATGGTGATGATGATGATGATAATGATAAAGGGTCGGGGGGGGGGGGAGGTAAGCGACACACGTGTGTCTAGGGGTCCCTTATAACGCCCATCTCGAGGAGTTTACCTTCTGTAATTTCTGTAATCATCCTTTTTTAATGATGGGCTCTCCCATAAGGGAGGGAGGAGGTGCCGACGTCTGATTGGCTGGAAATGGAGCCACCAACACGGAGTAGTAGACAATGACAGTCGGACGAATGATAGAAAGAGAGAGAGAGTTTTAAGCTTCGCTTCGCTGGAGTTCTCTTTTCTCATCCACCAAAGTGAGTTTCGCCGGGGTTTAATGTTTCCAAATTACAGGGTGGCCAAGAGAACGTGCCGAAAGCTTGGCACTTGTTTCTACTACTACCTCGACTGCCCCCGATTAGAATGTAAGTAAAGGGAAAAAGTATATATATAAAGAAAAAAAAGGGACTGGATGAATCGAACGAAGGAGAAAAAGAAGAATTATACGTTCAGTGATTCATAGTAGAAGCAGTTGATTTATAAAAGGCTGGTTCCATCGCTAGCCTTTCATTTCCATTCGTTTTTATTGGGTCCGTTCGTGTTAAAAGATGGGAATAAAACCGAGTAAGAATGTATAGATAGGGTTTAAAAAAAGTATTAAAAAATCCTATTTCATTAGACGGTCTATTTATTGAGGGTAATAATCGATGGGCAATTTTTTTCCCAATGTCTTTGCAATTTGTTTCACATAGTAAGAGCCCTTTTGACAGATTTATTTCAATTTAGGTTAAATGAGCGTTAAATTGATTAATAAGGGGGATGAAAGCGGTCCCCATTGCAATCAATAGGAAGATAAATGTGGACCGTTTATATTTTATGGGTACTTAAGAAAATAGATATTAGTTTTAAAAATATTTATTTTTATTGGGCTACGTTTACGGGTTTCTTTTTAATTTCGAGAATAATAGAGTTACAGAAATTTTATCTTCAACTTTTATGATTTTATTTTTTATATTATGTAAGTATAGTGGCTTTTCTACAAAAAGAAACATGTTCAGACTATAGATTTAAAAACTACTTTTTTTGGTTTTGCCAATATGAAATTGTGTTTGAGTAGCTAAAACAGGTTGACAATAAACTGCATTTATCCAAGTAGATTTATTTATCTAATGTTATTATGAAATTTAAAATTTCCAAAACAGAATCCACATCGCTCATCAATCTATATTATTTGTGAGTTGCTGTAAAAGTTCTTGAAGAAACCACTTTTTCAGATCACTGATCATTTTGTACGTCTGCCACCCTTTCGATCATTATTTTTGGAAATCAATATTTTCTTATGTATCATTATGTATTTCGATTTCTTGAAGCTGATCACTCTTCAACCTGACTGTAACCGGCCATTACCATCGCATGCTCTCTAAAGAGCGTGCGCGTTTTTATATTTGAGTAATCACATTTCTTAGATTTGGCTTTCTGCACGAAGCAGTTAATTACTATTGGGCTATTCCTCTAAATCCTCACTGGACGGATATATATGAAAGAAGGACGAGACACAAAACCTGGAATACAATAAAAGTTATTAATTAAAAAATAAAAAATAATAAATAAATAATGATTAATAAAAAATAATAAATAATTAATAAAATAAAAATAAAAAGCTGACGTTTCGGATAGAGACTATCCTTTTTGCTTTGATAAAGGATAATCTCTATCCGAAATATCAGCTTTTTATTTTTTTATTTTATTAACTATTTATTATTTTTTATTTTTTATTAATTATTATTTATTTATTTTTTATTTTTTATTTTTTAATCAATAACTTCTAAATCCTCACTGGAATAGACGGAGAGTTTAATCGATATTATTTGGATGAGATTGTTGCGGATCGAAGTACGATTTTTAAATAAATTGTTGTACTTCGCGATGGCGGAATTTGGTACTTAATCAGGTTTTTAGTATATTTAGCCTAAACATCAAGAAGTTGGGCAATTTAGAAACCAATGAAAAAAATATTCTCATATGTGACGATTTATGTTGAACATTGGGAATGGGACTTATAAATTATTTCTGAGATTCTCTACTATCGCACATATAATTCTCACCCGTCAACAACCATAATGGCCTCCGTCCCCTCTTTTCTCTAATTCATTAAGTTTTTAATATAACATTGGGAGACTTTTCTTCATAGAATAGTTTCATTTTAATAATCGTGAAGTATACACTGATTACTAATTTTTAAGACAAATTTAACCCCTTAAAAAGGTATAAAAAATTATCAGTGGTATAACGATAGACAGAATCTGTCCGGCCCCTAAAACTCCGACCTGACTAGGCCAATCTGGACTTAATCTGGGTCAAACTAAATAATGAGGAGAGTTTTAGTGGTCAAATATGTCAAAAATACGTGAACGATACAGACAGACATACAGATTAATGAAGATAGTAAAACAAATAAGTAGGTTCATACACAATTCAACCAAAAATAATTGCTCACCTCACAAAATGTGTTTGTCTATGAGATTGAAACTGTCAAAAACCTCGTGACGAATTCCAGCAATATTCGTCAGGACTTACGCAGGATGAATGATACTGTTGACTTTGGCCTGTTGGACTTATTTCATTGACGAATTCACTCAGCGTAGATGGCAATTTCTCTTCTGGACAGTCCTCTAATATGGCATTCTAAAATTACACCCTTATCAAATTCCAGTATCTCTGCACCAAGCGCCATCTCTTTTATAATAATATTTTGCATAGCTGCAGCTGGTTTAAATCACATGATTGCCGCGCCAGTTCATTAATCTACGGTCAGAGGGGTCCCAAATTACTTTTTTGGTAGATTGTTTGCTGTAGGTACTTAATGATTGAGTTTAATTTGAAATAATATCTGAGGTATGTTTTTTAAACATTTTTTAAAGACACTATAATTTTGATTGAAAAGCCAGCTTCCCAAACGACGAGAATTCTCTTGCTGTATTTCCATATTTCCACTTGCATAATTAAAATACTATATATTTAGTACAGCTTTTTAAACTTGTCTGTCGCGACATCATAGTGCGTCGCTTACGAGAACCATGTGTATCGCGAAAATGTAATCTGTGAATTCATAAATAATAAGTTGTATTTTCCAGCTATGAGACTTTTGTATCGGTATTGACATTAAAGAAAAGAAGTTGGTAAACACTGAGTTAGTAGATGATCTTTTAAATTCGTACAAATCCTTGACATAGAATATGTCTTTGAAAATCTACTACTTAAACTCGCAAGTGGATTTCTTCTCACTAAAGCCCTAAGAAGTCTTCTTATTCTTTAAATTCCACAACATCGGAGAATGGAGAAATTGACATTCTTGTTAATATTTGCAGAGTGTTTTCAGGTTCCTATGGCCTACCTGTTGCCTTTCGTTGCTGATGCTCATCTTTCGTAGCATCATCCGAGTCATTGCTTTTTGAAAGCATAATAAGGAGCCTATCACTAATTTCCCCCTTTCATCACTTGTATAGCTTCGATGTTGAGTTTAAGTGGTGAATTGCTGTTTTTTTTCCTCTTTCGCTCTATTTCCACATTCTCTACTTTGCTCCTCCGGTTTTTTTATTGATTCCTTTTGCTCCGGGGAGCAAGGAATGAGAAGAAAGGGAGAATAGGAGACGAAGAGAAGGAGCAGCCAAACGGAGGAATGGCATGGCCAAAGAAGAAAAAAAAAAGGTTTCTTGTCAAAGGTCATTATCGATAACGGTAAATTAATAAATGTCAAAATCATTAGTTGAAAGTTGGACAGACTGCAATTACCTTTTCTCGTCTACGCTCGAATTCTTCTTTCAAGCGCGTCTCATCCTGACAAGCCAAAGAGGAGTTGAAAGATAGAAGACTTCCAAAAGAAGAAGGTAAAAAGGAAAAAAAAAAAAAAAAAAAAAAGGCGAATTACTCTTGTTAATATTTTTATTTTTTAGGCCTCTCTATCTGCGTGTGTGTTTCTTTTCTTTTTTTCTTCTCTTTTTTTTGATAACGAGAAATCTCGGGTTTCCACGGCAACGGGATCGACTTAATTTCCGGATGTATGCTTTCCGCGATTTTTCACGCACATCAAACGCAGGCGCGCATACTGTTCCCGAATTGATCGCATTTGAAAACCTCTCAGATCAAACGAAGGCATTAAGTTCTTGGATGAGGTTATTTTTCCCTCAATCAATGAGCATTGCAAAACCGGCAAACTCATCTCGAGCTTTTGCCCCCCCCCCCCCCCCACTCCACTACCAATCTTCACTGTTTGTTCCCTCTCAGAAAAGGAAACAAAATTGATAAACACGAAACGGAAAATTATCATTAAAGTTTTTCTCGCTTTTTCTACCGAGTTCATTACGATTTTCTTCTTTCTCGTGAGATTTAATTTGCTGTAAAGCGTGCGTTAGCGTCTTAATTCCCAGTGCGTGTTTTTGAATCGAATAGCTCGTAATCATCGCGATTATTAATGGACAGCAGTTTATAAGGCTATTATACTAGATGCCATCATCATTTGTTCGTTTTAATTAAGTTTGGAAAAGCGTATTATTTAACATTTCCGCCAGTTTCCCTATGTTGTCAATGAAATGCAACGCTTTGCAAAAGTATAATTAAAAAGAGTTGATTTAGCTGATATAGAGATTAGCTAGTCAAGGACTTTAACGTGGTTTCACGAAACAATCATAGATGCGATACAATATCTCTATTTAAAATACAAATACAGCTATATTAATCGTACTCTTTAATTATCAGGGCCTGTTTCACGGACTCTAATCCATTCGTAAAATCCCAAAAGGACCGAAAAATGTTTATAGCACAAACAAGAATGTTTACTGTCAACCTTTCAAAAAACTAGTTTACAAATTATATCCCCCCAGAAAAATTTTTTTTATATTTTTTGGGACGTGTATGTCTACCGATGACAAATATATATATAGAGATTTTTTTTTATCTCGTCTGGTTGTTTGTAAAATAACAAAAATGTTTCTAGTGCTTGCAAAATGTTTTTCCAAGGTTATTCGAATCCAAACTTAAAGAAGGCATATTTGTTGGCCCACAAATTAAAAAAAAATTAAAGGAAGACAATTTTGAAAACTGTTTATCTGAGGTTGAAAAGACTGCATGGGCATCGTTATTAGAATGGTGCTAAAAGAAATTTTGGGAATAAAAAAAAAAGTGAGAACTATAGACAAATTGTTTCCAAACGTTTGGTTAATTACCACAAAAATGGGTGATAATATGTCTTGAAAAATCCACTCTCTGGATTCACGTCTTGATTTTTTTACCCTTGAGAATCTATTAAGCATGAGTGAGAATATATTAATAGTGGTAATAATTTTCTGTCTAAAAAATTCAAAATTCTTTCTGCAGTCACATTTCATATTTTTTCTCCTAGATATAATAAAAATTCGGCAGATAGAAAAGCCATTTGACGAAACAAACAAATAAATAAATAAATAAATAAATAAATAAATAAATAAAACGAAGCCAGTCTGTAGTCGAGATTATTTGATTGTAAAATGGCGGCGTGAAAAACGTGAAAGAGATGTGTCAGAAATGAAAGATGATCGAGTTTCCACGATTAAAATATTTTAAACATTAATTTTAAAAAAATGATATGTGACAGATACCATTAGAATTATTGTACTTTTGAAAAGCCACCGATTATAGGACGATCTAACGTAGTACTAGTCTAGCGGCGGAAGGATGCGATGTTGTGCACTATGTCCAGTAAGCAACGTACTTCTGTGACGTCACTCTCAACTGAAGCTGAGACGGGGTATAGCTATTAGACCCTAATTAAGCATTGACCCTAGGCGACGCTATATTGAGTTTAATTGACCGTTATAATCTGTTGATGGTTTTTGATAAATAAATCCCTGAGTTAAGCTCCAAGAATATTCTTAAACCCTTATTTTCTACATTTTGTACCCAGGATCATTCCTGGTTGTTCCTATTGTTAGTGTGACAACTTCTTACAAGTGCTTCGTAATAACGAAATTACATAAAGGTGCTTCTGGTTTTGATCGCATAGTTAGCGCAAAACAAATAGGTCATTCTCTTATCTAATTGGTAAAAGTCTAGGTTCTCAAGGGCAACCGTATCAGAACTGATCGACATAGAGTGTCCGGACCGTAGGTAGGGTTGATGATTTCTAGCATCTGTGTCGGAACTTCAAGTTGTATCAGCATGCGAAACAGCATGAAAGCATGTACCTCACATGCATGAGTACAACTCTTCAAGCGGGTGGGGGCAGTGTTATAGTTTGGGGCCAAGGTGATCTAAAACAAGGTGGGGGTCAGTTTGCCGGAAGTGGTAAAAATTGCCTTACTGCGCAAGCGTATTTTGACGTCACTGGATGACATCGAAACCAATACCCGCTAAATCGAAACCTCAACAGAAACCAAAACATGGCAGCAATGAAAGCAGTCGTGCGATAGCGACACTTGACGACTCGTTCATTTCCTTCACAATTCTCATACTATATATTTTAATTAAATAATAATGCCATTATAAAGAGGGACTTACGTAATTTATAATTATTGTAAAATGTACTTACATATTATCTTTTTAATGTGAACACAGGGTTAATGTTAACTATCCGCACATCGCGCGATGACTGATAGTGAAATTGTTAGTGAAATTTATTGTGACTTTTTTGGTAAGTGAAATTTATTGTGACTAAATAGAAAAAGGGGTATATATCAGTGCGTTAGAAAGGGGGAGGTGTTTTTAAAATATAAAATCATTTACCTTGGTCTCATGATCAGTCATCGCGCGATGTGCGGATAGTTAACATTAAGCGAACACAGAGACAAGGACGATAACGTATTTCTAGTTATCATTCCTCGTTAAGATTTCGAAATTGATTCGTCGGAACCGTTGGCAGTTAAGAGACACAGATAATAATTTCGATATTATTTTCATAATAACTTTATTTATGCAGGCATTAGGAAATATTAATTTATAAAATAGTAAGTTTACTAATAAACGTTTCTTCAGAAATTAACGTAAGAGTTTTGTTTTTTACGTGAAAACGTTTTCTTTTGTGACCAGAATAATGGCTACCGCACACGCCGGAAGTAAAGCTATAAGTCATCCAGTGACGTCACAATACGCATGCGCGTTAAGCACTTCTGACAAACTGGACTTACCTGTTATTCTAGATTACCTTGGTTTGGGGCATTATTTTTTAGCATTATTTGGGCCCTTTAATTAGGGTGGAGCAACGTCTGAATAGCACAACATACATAAGTGTCTTTACTGATCAAGTTCATCCTATCATGTTGATGGCGTATCCCAATAGAGATGGCTTTTTCCAACAAGACAATGCGCCATGCCACGGTGCTCGTATTGTGCAGGAGTGGTTTCAAGAACATGAGGGAGACTTTACTTTGCTTAGGTGGCCCCCACAATCACAGATCTTAATCCAGTTGAGCATTTGTGGAAGGAAGTTGAAAATGCCATTATGCAGCTGGTTCCATAAGCATCAAATCTCACACAACTGGACAGTGCTATTCAGATTCAGGCATGGTGTCAGATTCCTCGCATCACATTTCAACATCTCGTGGAGTCAATGCCAAGAAGAATCGCCGCAGTATTGAAAGAAAAAAGGTAGCCCAAAGAAATACTTTTAGGATGGTCATAATAATCTGGTACAACTGGTCATTATAATCGTCAAGGCACAATTTAAGTATTATTAATTTGGTTCTGCTAATTTCCGTTTCGGAGGAGTTAGCTGCACATACATATGAACTGACGGAATTTTTTTTTAAAATTCAACATCTCGAAGCATGAGTATTTAAGTCGATTTCAGAGAGGAAAAAAATTGAGTTGGGGAAGCGAACACATAGACCACCTTTCAGGCCGGCCAAAAAAATTTTTTTTAAAGTTTCAGTTATAAAGAAACTAATATTATTCTTAGGAATCCAGATCAGCATTTCCAAAGGGTTTTATGTCAATTATTTCATAGCTTTATCTGTGAACTTAGAATGGTCGAAGCGATTTTTATATGGTAATCAAATCCCATTAGAGAGAAAAGGCATCCTGGGAGGAAATGAGATGATAACGGAAGATGGCTTGAGAAATTTTATTTTCTAAACGAAACGAGAGTGCTAGATAATTTCCTTGACTCATGAGGCTTTGTAGGATTTTTTAGAGTTTTTTTAAAGAAGGTTCTCCTCCCTTCCATTTCTCTCTCCCCTCTTTCATTGTGTTGACCAGACATGCACTGCCAAGCGTTGGAAACATGACATAATTTCACAGCAGAAGCGGCCTTAGTGGTTATGGTTGTCACTCATGGTTTACATCATCGGAGGACGCACGTGAGAGGACGAGAGAAGAGCGAAGGACACACAACCTCCTCCCCTCCCTCACATTTCTGGTCTTCTACCTCCCTTTCCTCTCTCGTAAGCGTCGAGCAACTGGCAAATGTCGACGGTTCGGTTCTGTTTGGGCGTTATTTCATTAAAACTTTCCTGGTGTTTTATTAGTGCGGAGTAATTAAATTCCAGATCCCCACCGAATGGATTCAGGGACGAGAGAAAGAAACCACTGCCAGGGAGTGGGCCACCTTCGCCGACGATGATTGGTCGGAGGCATTTCGCGAGACATATAAATCACCGCCAATTTGTGCGTCTGCTTCTTCGATGACGATCTCTGAAAACACACGCGCACATACGCACAAGCACAGGCAGTCCTGAAGGGTCCCATAAATTGGACAAGAAAAACGTGTGGAAGAAAATGGATTAGTCGCTTTAAATGAATCATGGGGGCACTTAGAATTTTTAAAGCCCACCCCACGTAGAGTTTTTTTTTAAAAAATTTATTCTTAAAGCAGTAAAAACACAAAAATGTAAATTATGAAATTAGAACTTTCATTGATTTATATAAGTCTTCTTTACTAGAGTAATTTTCACCTGTGTTCTTTAGTACCAACGTAAACCTACAGTGGAAGACGAAAAGTTGTTATTTTAGTTAGGTAATTAAAGCCCTGTCCACATAATAGTATCAGTGGCGAAGCCTGCAAAGTTAATTTTCCGGAATGGATATATATTATTTTTTAATTAAAATGATATTTAAAATTGGCATCACGTAAACGTTGTGCATTATTAAATTAAAATATGTGCTACGGCTTCATGTAAACGTCACATGACGAATGTCAAACGGAATCCCTGTCCGTTCACTTTATTTTAACAGAAATCAGTTTCATCTATGAGTAATAAAATTTTTAAAATATTTATTAGTTTTTCGTTAGAGAGCAATCTATAGTCAAACATTTCAATTATTAGGTCAAAAAGCCTTACATTCATTCAAAACAATATTTTAATTGAAAAGGGAAGGAAAAATTCCGCGACTCGGATTCGAACCGGGGACCATGCCTATCGCTGGCACTGCTCTAACCAACTGAGCCACCGCGGATATGAACAGCTTTGCTGCTACAAGATATCCAAATAAACTTCATTGAAGCCACAACGCAGTAACTCAATCAGCAGAGCAGGCCCCGACTCGAAGGTTGGGAATAGTCCTTACCCTTTAACCATCAAATAAATTGATGAAAATAACTCAAATATAAGATAATGACTGAAGAAACACTCCAATATTTCAATGAAGTTTATTTGGATATCTTGTAGCAGCAAAGTTGTTCATATCCGCGTTGGCTCAGTTGGTTAGAGCAATGCCAGCGATAGGCATGGTCCCCGGTTCGAATCCGGGTCGCGGAATTTTTTCTTTCCTTTTCAATTTGTCTTTCGAAATATTGGAGTATTTCTTCAGTCATTATCTTATATTTGAATATTTTAATTTTAAATGAGTTTAGTCTCCTTATAATGGGGAAAATCGTGAAATAATAAAAACAAAATTTAAAATTAAAGTCACCAATCTTGAAGAAACTTGGGAGATGAAAGAAAACTCAAGGATGTAGTCTATTGAAGATGTTGTTGATGGTAGAAATAAAACCAGTCTATTGAGGATGTAGATGAAGTTCTTGTGCAGATAATGTTGATAGGGGAAAACGATAATCTTGAAGTACAGATGAAATTTTGAAGGGTTGATCCAAATTTTTGGGATAAATTTCATATAAAAACGTTTTCGAGAATTTTTTTCTAATCATCAGTTGATTAAATATTTGAATGTTGAAATATTTGGTGACTTTAATTTTAAATTTTGTTTTTATTATTTCACGATTTTCCCCATTATAGAGACTAAACTCATTTAAAATTAAAATTAATCATTTAAACTCCTTAAATCAATAATTTATATTTGAATATTTTAATTAATAAATTTTTTTTATTAATAAACTCCATGAATTCCGTTGAACGTTGTACAACATTAGCCGTATGTTTAAGGCATCCGTAATCTAGTTGAATTGGTGTAGCTTATCATTATGGATAGGTTCATTAAGTTCGTTTTCGGAAAAAAAAGCAAATAGTCGACATACAGATGATTATAAAGTTTATTGCACTCCTCTTACCTGTGCATAAAATGGAGATATCCCAAATCAGTTGTAGCCAACAAATAGGAAATCGTGGGTGAACTGTTTGTTGGTGATCTTCCGATGGCCTGATTATGCAAATTGAGCATATTAAAAATGTATCTCATAAACCGTAACACATAGGGACCAATTTCCAGTTACAAACTTGTTCCGCATTAAATTATATAAATCCAATTAATGAAACATTCATTTCTAAATGCAAATCACGTCATATGCCCTCCCGGTTTTGCATATTGCACACATGTGGAATTCATTACAAAGTGAAGGAACTGAATTCCATAGTAATGAGCTGTTGCAACTTGGCTTTATCAAGACAGACAGTCAAAAATGTAGAAATGTTTCAGTTTCATTTTTGAGTTATCTATTCATCCGATTATGATGGAATTTTTTTTATTGTAAACAGTGTGCCGCGAAGATTTTAATATATACAAAAATAATATTTTTAAAATTTTTTAATTATTATCTTTTTATTATAATTTATAATAAGCCTTTTTGTGTGTGTTAATTACTAAATCCTAAGAAAGTGTACTTTTTTACCATCATTGTATACACTGAGTGGCCAAACTATTATGACCACCTGACAGTTTTAGGCAATTGAGCTATTGCGTCACAGCGCTGCCGCTAGAGGGCTAGAATAGCTAGAAAAAGGGAATGCAGGTGAGGTGAACCATCAGTTGCACTGTGTTTTTTGCGACGATGTGCGCAAAAAACGTGATTTAACTGAGTTTGAACACGGGATGATTGTCGGCGCGCGCAGTGTCGGAACCAGTATCAGCAAAACAGCTGAACTTGTGATGTGTTCAAGAGCAGCAGTTATTAATGTTTACAGAGAGTGGACTACCAAGAAAAAAACCGGCTCTCAACGTCAAGCGTGTGGTGGTCACAGGCTTCTCAATGCTCGAGCTGAAAGGAGATTGGCCAGAGTTGTCCAGGGTAACAGAAGAGCAACATTGCGTCAAATAGCGGCAAATCTTAATCAAGGACAAACTGTGACCGCCTCTGTACGAACTATTCGCCACTCATTACACCGTTTAGGCTATGGAAGCCGACGACCAGTTCGAAAGCCTCTACTGTCAGCCTTGAAGAAGAGCAGACGTCTCCAGTTCGCAAAGGAGCACAAGGATTGGACAGTAGATGACTGTAAAAGGGTCATGTGGTCCGATGAGTCACGATTTAAAATGCATCATGCAGATGGCAGGGTTAGAATATAGAGAAAACAACACGAAAGCATGGACCCCACCTGCATGCCACAACACTTCAAGCTGGTGGCGGCAGTATTATGGTTTGGGGGATGTTTTCTTGGCATTGTTTGGGTCGTTTGATTCCTCTGCACGGACTTGTGCGTGCCCAAGATTATTTAAGTATAGTCGCAGATCAAGTACATCCCGTTATGTAAATGGTGTACTCTGATGGGGATGGATACTTCCAGCAGGACAATGCTCCTTGTCATAAGGCTGGCATCGTCCTCAGATGGTTCGAAGAACATGCCGGAGAGTTTACCTTGCTTCGTTGGCCTGCACAATCGCCAGATCTCAATCCCATTGAGAATTTGTGGGATGAGATCGAACGGGCCATCAGGCAGCGGGATCCAGCACCATCAAATCTGCAGGAATTGGAAGGTGCAGTTCTTCAGAGTTGGTCTCAAATTCCTCCTACAACCTACCAACATCTCATAGAATCCATGCCCCGAAGAATGCAAGCAGTAATAAGAGCGAAAGGTGGCCCAACACTGTATTAAGGGGGTGGTCATAATAATTTGGCCACTCAGTGTAAGTGTCCCGCGATAGTTTTAAGTTTAGGTCAAGGGTACCGGGAGAGGAAAAAAAAAAGGTTTAAAAACGCTGTAATGCTATGTTCGGATTACGCCTTGATCACGGTTAAATAACCGGATTGGGCGGCCTGCTTCGGTTACCAAGCCAATTTTACAGCTCGGTTAAGAGTCGGTTAAGTAACTGAGTTTCTGAAACCCGCTTAGTGACGTCATATTTCGGTTAGCACCAAGAAACAGGTAAGTAAAACATGGCGGCTAAGCGAAAGCGCAGCAGCGTGTGGTCTGATCAATGATAAAACTGAATCTCTTATATCATTGGGTCTGATGAGAAAACTGAATCTCTTATATCTGTTGGAATGCAAAAATTTCAGTTGGAATCCTGAGCGAGATATAAAATGCCGATCTGACTGGACGGAATGCGTAGAGAATAGCAGCGCTATGTGTATCTGTTGACGAATTTTGTAACTAATTTTGAAACTTGGCGCGAATAAATTTCCTGGTTTTCTGAGCAGAACACAGCAAACCGTACATTTCTATCGCCTTCTGTTTTTTGTTTGTTCACAAGTTTTACAAAGCTGCTCTGCCATCAGGTGAAAATTTTTATAACCGCAAGATGGGTACGGTCAAGACATAGCCTCCCTATATCTAGGGGGCTATGATCAAAGCCTACTGCTAATATTTCTTGTTGGTAAGATCAAGAACGCCAACACCTGGGTGGATGGGGTTGTTTTGTATCTGGATGCAGTAAGTTCAAGAGTAAAAAAAATTCTTCCCCTTTAACCTGGAACAGATTTTAAAGAAAAATATTTTATCAGGAAGCAATGGGTTATTAAAATAAAGCTGGATGTAGAAAGCGATTTCGCTATTAACAATATCCATATACATTTATCTTACCCTGCAGAACATCCACAATAAAATTAGATGAAGGAAGATGAAAAAAAAAGCTATACACAGAAAATAATAGACTGGCTCAGGAGCACATGAGATTTAACTGCAGGAGTCAAGCCTAGGTCAATAATTGCTGATTAATTTAGATAGGTAACTTTAAAGTTTGATTACATTTTCAGTCACAACTCGTTTCTCTATTAAATATCGGGTAAATGTAGAGTTACAGTAATTATTATTATTGATGCTGTCTGAATCGACTACTATATTGAAAAACATGAAAATGTAATTTCACTTTCAGTTAAAGAGTCTAGAGCCAGAATACCTAAGTCACATTCATGAACGTATTAATAATTCATATTGAATTTTTAACGAATTGACGAACTCTTATTTATCGTCTGGGAACTTGGTTACTTTGCACAGGGATACGATGGATTAACACATTATGATTACCTTTTCGAAAATAAGTTTGCGAAAATAGAGGGTGAGTCAGAAGTCATTGGACACCTTCCTATCTTGGATACCAATATAGTTAAGCAAATTCCAGTACAGGGAATAAATAGGAACTTGAGGGTGCTCTATCTGATTGAGCACCTTTCATCATCTCAAATATGCAAATTAAGACGCATCCAAATTCTATCTCGAAAACCGTAAGAGATACACAAAAAATTTCAATTGCACATTCGTTCAGCAGCAAATTCCAAACAAAACAAAAAAAAAGTTCACCAAAATCCGATGAGCGGATCACCCACAATCCTCATTGCAAGCTCTGCGACAGGACAATTGGCTCTTCTACTGTTTGTTGCTTACAAACAGTCATTTTATACAAAGTAAGTCCTTCCATCAATCCAGATAGTGTTCAATGTGATGTCCACTTGCACACTAGCATAATTCCGCACGACATTTCAACGATGCCTGGTTGTTGCATGATAATTTTGCCTCGCCTCACCAAAGCAGAGGATCATGTTGATCATTTCCTGGTTAGTGTACTGTGCCATCTTGCTTTGGTCTGATTTTTTTCTCAGCTTCAACATGCCTTTTTATACCAATTGCACAGGAAACTGGTGATTTTATGGTAAATTGTGGAACTTTCCAGAACAGGATGAGGATGGTGCATGAAATAATTCGCATGTTTGGCAAATGACTTTCGGAAGAAGAAAAAAACACTTTCGAGAATTTAACCCAGGATCTTTGCACTCTGTTGCGCTTGTTTCCTCCTATGGCTACTCATCCCTTGCCTCGATCTTGACAGGAATCAAGGTTTTAATGTTGCAGAGCTTGCAATGAGGATTGTGTGTGATCCGCTCATCGGATTTTGGTGAACACTTTTTGTTTTGTTTGGAATTTGCACACTGAACAAATGTGCAATTGGAATTTTTTGTGTATCTTTTACGGTTTTGTATCTTTGACCTCCAGAAAGTTCAAAGGTGTAGAATAAAAACTAAATTTAAAAAAAAATATATTGCGCATTATTTTTGAAGTGACTCTCGTAGAGCATACGTTTATTCAAAATTTTTATCTGAACATTCAGTTATCTAGAACTAACCTGTACAGACTGTCCACAAAAGATTATTGAAGCTTGTACAATTTTTTTTATTTCTTGTATCGAAGAGGTATAAGGAGAAATGTTACGTCGATAGTCCAGAAACATCGGTCGGTACTGGTGGCACATAAACATTGTCGTTGACAAATCTCCAAAGGAAGAAATCACATGAAGCTAGGTCGGGAGAACATGGTGGCCACAGTATGAGACGTTGGACCTCCTCGGCGGTTCACCGTAGCGTTCGGCATTGAGAAAAACAACAAGTTTACGGGTATGCTTAAAGTCACAGTTCTTCTTTTATAAAGTGGAACAGTTGTCCTCATACCTCATTGCTGTGAGAAATGAAATATTGTCCAAACTACGATATTCTTTTGTGTACATTCTGTATTAGGGAAGCTTGTTTACCGTAATTGCTGCTTTCGAAGTTGGATCTTTCGAGAATTATTTATGCTTTTAGAAAAACTCGATAAGAAACTCATATAATTAGATGTTCTTTGTTAATTACACCTCACCTCCTGTACCATTCTTGTTCTTTATATTATACTTTCCTTTTTTCTATTTTAAAAGCGCTAACGCTTGGAAACCATTGCAGTTTAAAATGGCGAATCCCAGCGAAGCCTCCGATTCAGTCATTTGTATGATTAATTAAGAAAACTAACGAATCAATAAATTGAAAAGATCTTTCCTCGTTAACATATACTCAAGACACACAGCACTTTTCTTTTTAATTGTACAAGATTTATTTCTTGTGACTTGAATGCAAATTAAGGTGCAACGAAATGGATACAAGAAAGCGTAGTTTTTGACAAATAGCGGAGAGAGTGAGGGAGAGAAGAGAGCAAACCTTAACAAGCTGCGTAATTAGTGTCGTTGATTAAGCCGAGCACTTTTTCTTTTTTTCCCGTCTAATTCTTTTCTTCTTCCTTCTCCTCTATCTTCTCTCTCTTTCTCTCTCTCTCTCTATCCGTTTCTCATGTCGGCTTCTTTTAATTTTGTTACTCTAAACGTTTGCAGTTCTTGAAACTGGTTCTAATTTGTAAATGCGGTTTTTCCCTTCTTTATCTGAACTCTTGGTCGAAATTTCATCTCTTTTCTTTTGATTTAATCAGAAACGAGCTTAATACTGAAACTCTTTTTATTGCTCCTTGAAAAATTTTAATTACTTTTTTTCCTTCCCTCCATCTCCTTTCCTCTTCTCCATCTTGTGTGGGTGACAATTTCGTGGCCGTTTGTGTAGCAAATGGGGATTCATTTAAATTCGCTATCAGGTAAAAAAAAATTGTGCATTTATCTGCCTGAGATTTTAATTTTTTTTTTCTCTATTTCCGCTCTTTTTTTTTTCTTTATGTTGCCCGATTGGAGTGCCCGTTATCGACGTTTGTATAGCTTCTGAAAATAAACGAAAATAAAATTGGACGAACAAATATCTTCGACGACTTCTTCCACTTCAAATGCAAATGATTTCTTCCAACCCAAGTTGGAATTTAATTAATGCTATCTCTGATCCTGGGAACGGGCGCACTAATTACAGCGCACTCTATTGCTATCAAAGGGAAGCACACAAGAAAAAGGACCCCCCCCCCTCTTCCTTCCTTCCTTTTCTTCCATATTCTTTCCCTTCTTCTCAAAACCTGAAATTTGGCTTCCGCGCATGCGCTTTCAACACTTTTCGGGAAATTGTGCTCGATTGGTTCATTGAAGAATTTAAGCCGCGTTCCGTTTTAACCGAATTTTTTTTCCTCCATCCTCCCTCTACTCCTCATCTCTGTAATTTGAAGTTTGATAACATTGCATCGACATTTATTGGTTTCATTTAATCTCCATCGAAATTAGGCTTCAATAAGTCTCCTTCGTCGGTTCATTTCGATAAATTAATAAAATGAAATTCCAATCGGCTTGCCTCGCAAAATCCTGTTTCATAGACTCCTTTTCACCAAAGAAAATAAGCTAATTTAATTTTCATAAACCATCCTGAATAACCCAAAGCCATACACACAGTAATTATTAAGTGTACATTTCGCGGTGAAATTACAGTTCAATTGCTGAATTTATCCTAATATTATTGCAACCTGAAGGACTCCCAGATAAGATACATGTGATGACGAGCTTCAGTGTTCTCGACTGAAATACATAAGAACGCGGAACGAGTATGTCTCGGGTTTCAAACTAAGTGATTGATCCTAGAGTATAAATAGCGCATCTTCCAAATGATCGATATCCATCTGAACACGAGCGCTGGTCAGCTTGTTTACCCAGTTCAACATTGCACTGAACCCGGGCCATCGAAAAGCACTTTGAAGAGGTTAGCAACAGGGTTTGTCAAAATCAACTTTAGCGAATAAAATTTTCTGAACGAAAGAGGAAGATTTGGGGTATCGATTTGCGCTATTTAATTCGTTTCGCTACTTTCGTATGAAAATTGAAGAGTGTTCGGTAATGTATTGGACACTTCAGCAAAATCTGACAGTTGCTAAGAAATATAATACAGGGTCTTTATAATTAAAGTTCCATTTTGACATGGCCATAAAGAAACTACTGGACTAAAAGCTATAATATTTGGTAATATTATACAAGAGGGCATGGAAAGTTTATACCCATCAAAAAAAAAAAATAAAAAATTAGTTCAAAAGGTCACTACCAGCATGGAATGGCGCTCTATGCAATATTCGTATACGAAATTAGACACGAAAATACAGTTGAGAACGCAGTAATCCGGTGTTGGTTTGGTTTGGTTTGTTTGGTATTAACGTCCTTTTCAACTGCCATGGTCATCAGTAATCCGGTGTAACCTGCTTTCAGTAAATGGTGGAGGCCACATTCAACATGTAACTAATTTTAGTAACGATTAAAGACTTGTTAACCTGTGTCTTCGTGTCTAATTTCGTATACGAATATTGCATTTCATGCTGGTGGTGACCTTTTGAACTAATTTTTTTTTTGATGGGTATGAACTTCCCATGCCCTCTTGTATAATATTACCAAGTATTATAGCTTTTGGTCCAGTAGTTTTTTTTTATGGCCATGTCAAAATGGAACTTTAATTATAAAGACCCTGTACTTAATATACAGATTGCAACAATATCGATTGCGTGTTAATAGGCCATAAGGGAGCATGTGCTTAATATCGTGTTAATATAACAAATTTCTTTAAAGTGGCACTGGAAGTTGTCCATTACTCGTTGTTAAATATCGCTAGGGACGATATTTGTGATAGCAGGTCTGATATGGTCCTTCATTTCCGAACGTATATGGAAAAGCTTCTTGCTTGAGATACCCCCATAAGAAAAAATCGGCATAGATCTGGAACCAGGGTAGCCAAGAGTAGTCAACATAACGAGAAATTAATGTTGTGAAAAGTTCTGTGCGCATTTTGACCATGTGCGCATCACCTCGTCTTATTATATGCTGAAAAGCATATATTGGTTTCGCTCTGTTTGTGTGTCTGTCTGTCTGTCTGTCCGTTCGTCCGTCTGTATGTCCGACGATTTCTCGAGAATGCTTTAACTTTTTCAAGTTCTTTTTTCGCTGTTCGATAGAGACCCTGCCTGAGCTCACCTGATTAGTTTATAGTCGAAATCGGTCTAACAGTCACGTGACTATTGAGACCCAAACCCCCCCCCCCATTAAATTTTTTTATTGGCAATATAAGGCATGTAATATGTCATTCGAACGGGAATGACGAGCACAAGACGAATATGACATTCTTTTCGATTTTCGAAATGCTACGTCCGAGAAAATGACCCCCCAAAAGTACTTCAATGACCCCTTATTACAAACTTTAGCTAAAGCTATATATAAGAATACAAGCATGATCAGTACCTTTATGTGCCTGGCCAGCCATCGTTTGCACGAAAACGTGAAAATGGAAGAACTTAACAGCGATATATCAACTTTTGATGAGCTCTCGTGGACCCCTTCAAGCACGTGCACTAATGTTAAGAATATGAACTTAAGGCATGTAATATATCAATCGAATCCTACCGACGAGTCATAAGTGAATTCACTGTTACTTTTTGTTTATCATTTAAGCATTGTTGATGGCAGCCTGGAGCACGTGCCCGTTATGAAGCTTTCTTGATGCACGTGCTCATTTCATTTTAAAATTCAGTGCTGTTAGGCCTATTGTTAAATGTGTTAATTAATGTTAGGGCGATGGTTAAAAATGGCTAAATAACGTTAGGCCTATAGTTAAAATGACTAAATAATGTTAGGCCTGTTGTTAAAAATGGCTGATTAATGTTAGGCTTATAGTTAAAAATGGCTAATTAAAGTTAGGCCTATTGTAAAAAATGGCTAATTTATGTTAGGCCTAGAGTTAAAATGACTAAATAATGTTAGGCCTATAGTTCAAAATGGCTAATTAATCTTAGGCCTATTGTTAAAAATGGCTAATTAATGTTAGGCCTATTGTTAAAAATGGCTAATTTATGTTAGGCCTACAGTTAAAATGACTAAATATTGTTAGGCCTATTGTGAAAAATGGCTAATTTATGTTATGCTTATAGTTAAAAATGGCTAATTTATGTTAGGCCTGTTGTTAAAAATGGCTAATTAATATTAGGCTTATAGTTAAAAATGGCTAATTAATGTTAGGCTTATAGTTAAAAATGGCTAATTAAAGTTAGGCCTATTGTTAAAAATGACTAAATAATGTTAGGCCTATTGTTAAAATGGCTAATTGACGAGAAAAATATAGAATCAAAGGTATTTCCACTGTTTATTTAAACCAAGTGCAAGTAAAAGTGAGATATTAAAATTACATCTGCGTCAGAGCTAAAGCTCCTTGGTTAAAAGATTTTTCCCATCAATGTTTTGAAACAATGATTTTTCTCTCCTGACGTTTATGATAACTTTGATCTAGCAGGGAAAAGAACATAGGCCCAGTAGTTTAAAACATTTAGACGTGCGAGGATTTCATTCTCATTTTCCTATTTTCATTAATAATTTAGACATCTTATGTGTAGTGTAGGACAAAAACCCTCATCGATAATTCTTGAGTTATTCTTTATTTTTCTTTTGTCACTGAGAAGATTTCTTCGCGCGCGTTTGGAAAGATTTGTGTGAGCGCTGCAATCGAATACGTAAATTTACATGCAGTTTTCGCCATTGCTGTATATAAAAATATTACAGTAATATTAAACAACAAATTTTTATATTCTACTTTTCAGCATATTTGAAAATCGTTTTACGAGTTATATTCTTGTTGGAACCATAAATGGTTCATTTCCACGTTCAGCATCCGTAATTGAGGAAGAAAGAAGCCTTGCAGCATCCTCTTATAACGTTCACTGGTGGCAATTACAAGAACAATCTCATCGTCCTCGAAAAAATACGATCCGTTAATTCCAAAAGAAGCTTAGGCAATTCCGTATCACACAGTGACCACATCGACCGTCTGGTACATGCTTAAGTTGAAAAGTCGCCTGCAATTAAGCTGCATAAGAACTATAGACCCAGAAAACACGATGTAGTACACCTTTAAAGTCGAAAAACTAACAAAATAGCAGTTCATTATCATTACCAAAATAAGATCGCTCTATTATCATACATTGTCATTATTCTACGCAAGTAAAATACTCTATTATGATACTCTAGAACGCTCCGTATCTTGTAAAAGCACGAATAATACTTTAGATATGGAGTTGGTATTTTTATTATTAAATATATGATTAAATTGACAAAGTAATTGCAGACTAATGCAAAAATTGCCATTTTCATTGGAATTAGCGTAGTTCCAAGTTAGAATTATTGCCACATGAGCGTTATCACAGGGCTTTGCGGATTTCCTAATTCAGCTGATAGAGATGCTTAGTCAAAGTGGTGGAAAAGAAACTTCTGCGAAGCACAATCGTGTAAATCCTAACTTACTTGGCCTTTGTTTGTCTCCGATGGCATTAACCTTTTGCGAGAGTATTCAGACTATAATGGCAACATTAATACCATGTAAAGATTTTTCTATCGAAAAATGGAAGGAAAAATTCTGCGACCTGGGATCGAACCAGGAACCTCGGCTGTCATGGCCGACGCCTCTACCAGTTGGGCTATCGCAGACACCCGGCCAGCCATGCTGACTCAAGGTGTCTTAAAGACAACCAAGTTGTCATGGTTGAAAGCCCAATGGGAGGATTTTTCCTTCCATTTTTCGATAGAAAAATCTTTACCTGATGCTTGGTAGGCTTATCTCCAGTTATAATATCATTTATTATTTCATTTATTAATACCATGATTTGCGTTTCCATGGCCGTGTAGCTATTCGCAATCTCTAAAATGCTGGACACCATTTTACATCACATAAGGATCACCAATTCTATAGAACCGCGTGGGAAGATTAATTAGGATTTTCATTCTACAATTCTGATGACTGTTGCTGAGTGCGGATAACTCCTAAGAAATAAGTCCTTCCAGAGGCGTCTCTAGCTTGGATATATAAAATTCATGTACCGCCTCCTCTATGTTGTGGCTCACGTGGTTACGGGAGGTTGCCTTAAAAAAGTTTTGTTTGTGGCTTCTTTTAAATAAAATATACGTAAACAAGGCTTAGTTTAGGCAAGATCCATTAGACTGTTAATCCCATCAACCCTCGCTCGCTTAAGTCGTCGCTGCTTCTAAGTTGTAATGAAATTTGGTGGAAACACGATCACGATATAGGATTGTTTTTCAAATTTGGGTTAGGCCCATTATTTATTATCGGGAAAAAAGTTAGATATGCTTACAAAGACCAAGACAATTATGAGCTTCCAATTTTATGGTAGTACTTCGGAGAAGGTCCATATTTGTATCAATCATTACTGATACAAGTATTTGGAGCATCATCCCGTGCCTCTTTGCTCAAGTCTTTACAGATTGATTTATGGAGATGGGCGTGGGAAAGTTGGAATGGTCGTTCCAGAGTCCTCATATGAATGGTCGTTCCAGTCACCTTTGACTTCTTCACTTACAACAGATACTCAAAGCGGTTACCACAACCATCCTATGTTATGAGTGCTCCTAAGTATTTTCTACACGTCTCGGTGGTAGTCTTCATTCAGTGCATGTAATAGTCTTGGAATGAAACTTTCTATTTTGCTGTAATGAATAATCAGGTTAGGAATGTCAGAAATATGGAATTGAAAGGAAGTTTTTATTTAATTTCCCAGGCTGGTTCCGGATCTTAAGACTGAAATCAGAACCGAAAGTTCATTCGTTACCACTATGACTGAAAACTGAAAAAAGACAAATAAAATATGTCAAATATTTTGAGCACACGTTCCTAACTGATTTTATGTTCAAAAAGTCTTCCATTTTCATTAAGGCATAATTGTATACGAGTTTGGATAGACTTGCCAAACTGCCTTCAGGATATCAGGATCGATTCCGCATATGCTCCTCTGATGGTGTTGTTGTTGAATTGTTGTAGAGAGCAGCTTTCCCCAAAGGAAGAAAGTAGAAGGGATGTGATCAGGTTATCGGGATTTTTTTTTGTAATCTATTTTGATTTTCTAGTGAACCGTTCATCCAAATTTTTAGGAATGAAATGTTCATAGGAATTTTATCCTATCTTTTACAGTTTGTAAGACGAAAAGGAAAATAAGATTCCGGTGTAATGGTTTAGCCACCCGATTCCCAGATTTAACGCCGTGACTTCTTCCTCAAGGACACGCGTTCTTTGTGCCTTCCATTCCCCGGTAACCTTCTGGATCTTCGCAACCGTATCACTGGGGTAGCCAAACATTAACGTAGCATCTTTTCCTTTGGGTCCAATCCTGAACGCCAAATTTTCTCCTACTATAGTGCGTTTCAGAGCAACTTGAGTGTATTGGAACAATTACGCAACCTTTTCAAGCCCTGATGTGACGTCGCATAGAAAGGTAGTGCGGCGTAAGTTGTTGTGATTGGTGAGAAATAGCAACATCCAAAATGGCTGAAGCTGCTTCGTCTTCGCTTCCAACGTTAGTTACCTCATCTTCACCAGCTCGTTATTGTAAGCGACATCGTCGAGGCATTGATATTGGATCAACTACATGTTATTCGGTCCCGTAACTGTTCTAACACACTCAAGTTGCAATGAAATGCACTATACCTCCTAAAGGCAAACTAAGGCAACTATGCGCGCGGAATTTTTTAAAAATAGAACTTGGAGAATTTACCTTTCTATTGCCATAAGATTCGCTGTTTAGTTTACTTGTTATGATTATTGAGATGTTTCACGGGCTTATGTATTACTAAAAATCCTTAATTTATCTAAACAAGCCTCGTTAACAATGTACTTCAGTAAATATCGACTTCTCAACTTTAGCAACATCATATATCGTACTAAAGTGTTAAAGTAAGGGAAAATATGACACAAATTGCCCAGTTCATTTCATCAAAAACTGACTTCAAGATTCAGATTTAAATCAGCCGATCCAGCCTGACTTTCTAAATTTCCTTACAGTACGGTTTACCATATAACAATCGACAAACAGTCATCCAAATGATGAGATTTCGGATATACAGGGTGATTCTGAAAAAGTGTGTATAACTCTAAGCAATGACAAAGGTGACCAGAATGAACAATTTATTTTAACACAATGTGGGTCCGAATTTGAACGCTAACTGAGATATGAACAGAAAATAATGCCGCCACCAAGATCACCAAGTTAATAACTCAAGTTCTGCAATGCCTAGAATAATGAATTTTGGAGGAATAATAGGGATAAAACTGTGTATACCGTTAAAATTTGATCTTACTCCAACGAGTAATTTCCGAGTTACGCATTCAAAATCGTAACAGTGCTCACATGTGAGTACTAACAAGCACGTGTTACGATCTTGAGTGCGTAACTCGGAAACTACTCGTTGGAATGCGATCAAACTTTAACGGTATACAGAGTTTTATATACCCTATTATTCCTCCAAAATTCATTTGTAGGCGTTGCAGAATCTGAGTTATTAACTTGTTGATCTTGGTGGCGGCATTTTTATTTCTGTTCATATCTCAGTTAGCGTTCAAATTCGGACCCTCATTGTATTAAAAGAAAATATTCTTTCTGGTCACCACTGTCATTGCTTACAGTTATACACACTTTTTCAGAATCACCCTGTATACTTTCATCTTTATTCTTGAGTTATTTGAGGAGGACCAAACTTTGTTCTCCAGCCTATATAACATAAAATTTGTAAAATTATCACCCCATTAAAATTTAAAAAATATATCTACAGAAATGCACGTCCTTTATAATTTAGAAGAATGTTGCTAAGAATATGCTTTCGAATGACCCGAGACAAAATTGAGTAAAAAATATTTAGGATAACTTAAATGCCAAATTACTACTCAAAACCGAATTTAAAATTTCATGACCTATATAAAAATTTAAAATTGCCAAGTGTCAAAATTTAATCAAGAATTTTATCCTTAATTTATTACTGGCTTATGGTATTTTTTTAAAGAAAGTTATTTTTTTTCCTTTTTATATTTCATAACAACAAAGTTATGTTCCCTAGCAATTATCGATGCCTTGAGTCAAGAAAATCTTTTCCCAGTCTATTCTCTTCACGTTCATCTTATTTATGATCTTCTGCGAGATTTTAATTAAAACAACAAATGAGGTTTAATTTGAAGTTATTTACCGAAACAAAACGAGAAGATATAATAAATGAATAAATTTAGAAAGAATTTTATCGAGAAAATAAAAAAAGACATACAGAGAACGGTGTTTTGTTTAAAAAATCGAACGGCCGACCGCTAATAACTTGGCGAACGAAAATTTACGCCTTTTCAATCTTGAAAACAAATTGGATGAAGTTTGTTCCCCTTTTTTTTTCTTTAATGGGATTTTTTTTTCTGTACTTTGCCTCCCTCTACCCTTTCGGCTCTCACTTTTTTTTTCCACCCAAGTTCTTGGAGCGCTATTTTCCCGAGGCTTTTTGATTGGTTGGGTCTCTTTGATGTAGCTAATAATAACTTTGGTGCTACGTTGTTATTCCCATGTCTTAATTAGAAACTTTTGATCGGTTCCACTGAGGCAACCGTGGGGATCAAAACGTTACGTGTTGATCTGGTCGTGGCTGCTAGTGCTGTTGCTGCCGCCTGCGGAACAGGGATTGTCTTTCCGAGGGAATTAATTAATTTAAAATCGCTTCTTGAATCACTGAGTATGGCGAATGCACTGAGACGGCTTCGAATCTGCCAACCACCTCGATGCCGCTGCTGCTGCTATTGCGGCCATTCAACTTTTCAACTCTGGACTGCTAATGGAAACACAATATGGTTTCGTTGAAAATGAAGGAGATGGTCTCTTCTTTTAATTCTAGGGCGTTTGTTTCTCTGAAGTTAATCTCGGAGTAAATTTAGACATTACGTGTTGTTATGCATGTGTTTTTAATGCCATCTTTTCAGCTAAGTGCTCGGAGGAAATGTTTATCAGTTCAACTGACTGCGGTGGAAACTTGCTAATTTAGAACATTCATTTAAAGCTTCTTTAAATCAAATATACTCAGGTGTCAAGAATAATCAGAAAATTTATTTCTCGCATATTTCTCTCCTTTTTCAATTTTTAGCAAATTCCTGTTTGTGTGATGGAAGCGTTGTTTTCGAAATGCGTATTTAGGTATTTTGCTTTTCTTTTTTACATTTATTGTAATTTTTAAAAAGAATTTTTATTATTTTATTCTGTATTTATGCTCATGTGGCCAAATAGTTTTTCTTTATACATTTTCACTATCCACAGTTACTTTGTAGATTTGTTGTTCAATTTTTCTTGGTTTCATTACTTTATGTCTGTTGAACATTGTTAGTCACTTTGTTTTACTGTTCATAAAGATTTGTGTTACAATTTCATGGCCTTGTATAGTTTCTACTGTATTTCTACTTTTTATTGTAAATTCCAGTTTGTACTTACGAATATAATTCTGCGCTTTCATGTAAACCTTAAACTTCTATAGTTTGGTTATGGTAATGGAATCAAAGTACTTCAGCCTGCATTAACTTCACACTTATTTCTGTTTATGTATTTTAAGGTTTTAGTATATAAGCTCTCTGTTTACTGCTTAGGCTTCTTAATAGTACAGCTTTAAAAGAAATAATTAAATAAACAATTATAGTTAACGAGGCTCATTATATAAACTTTTATCTCCAGATCGAAGCCATTAAAATGGATTGGCTGCTCCTGCCTCCCTTGAAGAGTTTTCACTTTGACATATTATGTGGCAACATGTTTCCATGAGAAAGCAATTTCTAATGTTTTCAACATGACTCATTAAGACGTATTTCAAGTTTCCTGTGAAGGTTAAGGGGGAGAAAAAGAAGAAAATCTAAAGAAGTTCAACAACAATAACAAAAACAACTCGCGTTATTTGTACAGGTGTGTTCTTCGGTGTGTTCTCTTTTTTCCCTCTCTCTCTCTCTCTCTCTCTCTCTCTCTCTCTCTCTCTCTTTTAATTTATTTTGTCTCATCTACAAGATTTTCGTGTCACGACTTTGACGAAAGTATGAATTGGAATATGTGGCGTTCAACTGGTTTTAAATAAAGAAAATAGAAGGTAAGGGAGGCTGTTAAACGCTATCATTACGGAGTTTGACTTTAAAAGAAATAAAAGCTTTTTGTTTGCTTACCGAACTGGATGAGTCATTCCAAGCTAAAGCGAAAAATAACTAGATTGTGAGCGGGAGAATCACGTTACTGTTGAAATTTTGAAACACCGTTTAAATAAAAAAAAAAAAAAAAAAAAAGAAAGGGGGAATCATTCGGAATCTACAAAATATGTCTGTGTTTCTCACTTGTTTGTCATTTTTGTTGAAGTTTACTTTAATATTTCTTTTTTTTAAGGTAAGGTTTAATTTTATTTCTGTTATTAGTTTTATACAAAACATCAAGGAATGTCGTCCTTTTCCAAGAAATGGAAATTCTTTAATCTCATCATTATTTATGCCCTGGAGATATAAAGGAACAGTCTCCAAGTTTTCTTAAGATAGTTCAGAGATTCAAACGTGTTATTTTTTGGCAATAAGGCAGGCATCTAGGCGATAACCCATTTCAGTCCAAACTCGTGTGAAGTTATAACGGTCTACCAGATCCACGGCAACGGAGCTACGGTCGCGAAGATTCAATAGGTTATCAGGAAATGGAGGCACAAAGACAATGTCCTTGATGAACCCCACAAGAAAAAGTCACACGGGATTAAATCTGGGGATCGCGGTGGCCATCCTATTAACGCAGCAGCTTTTTTTCCTTTGCGCCCTATCCGCAATGCCATATTTGGTACTATAACTACCTCCTAACGCCAAATTGCGGCAACTATGGGTGCGGTATTTAAAAAAAAACAAACTTGGAGAGCTTTCCTTTTTGTTGCTGTAAGATTTACTATGATCCGTTGCTAAGTTTTCTTGTTGTGAATTTTTGAAAATTTTCACGGACTTATGAATAACCCTGTATTTAAATGGCATTAAATCTAGTCAGACTTTTAAATGCTGTTGAATGTTTTTATTCGTTTTTAAATTAGTTTTGCGTTTAACTTAAGCTAAGTAAACATGCATTCACAATATCCATATGCTCGTTCCGCGCTAAAAATTATAGAATTGGTTGATATAAGTTTGGAAAGCCCTGAAAACTTTTTAATATTTTTAAGTTCTTGGCGCATCTATATCGACTTGTAGGTTTTAGTTTTTTTTAGTGAGGGGCTAAAGTGAATCCAGCCGAGAACAGTATCTCATCTCGTCAAAACAGTTTTGTGAAATGACTGATTAGTCACTGATTGGAGTGTAATTAAGTAAGCTAATTATAAGAACCGTTCTCTCGTTTCACAAGAAAGAAGAATAGAGCTAAAATTAGACTGTAATTGATAGGAAAGCGAAATAATTACATTTTCCACGAGATGTAATCGCTTTCTGTTGAACACGAAAAATTCATTCAACATCGTTTTTTTTGAATGGACCGAGGCCTTCCTTAAAATTTCTTCTTAATGAGAGGCTGTAGAAAGAGAGAAAAATAATTCCTTTGACCTTTTTCGATGTAACTTTCATAAGTTGAAAAATGTATCGTCGTTAAATTTTTTTTCCTTTCCCTTCCCCTTTCATACACGCTCGCCGTGTTTCATTTCCAAATATGAAAAGTTATGGCTGCTACTAACCTACGGAATAACAATTAAACGCTAGATTTTGTGGCCCTCTAGAGGTTAGGAAAGGTAGCAAAATAAAAACGCAGGTTAATTAGCGAAGCTCAGAGGCGCACTGTCATTTTGGCGCCGGGATAAGAACGTTGTCTTCCTCCTCCCTCCCTTCCTCTTCTTCTTCTTCTTCTTCTTTTTCTTACTACTACGTTACTACTACTACTGCACCATCGCAATCGATTCGCCTACCTTTCCCTCCTCCTCTTCCTCGAGTTTTTCCGCTCAAGATTTCTGATGGAATTTCGAGAGAACTTGTTGGAAAGATTTGAAGCGAAAGGGAAAAGGGCCGTGAATGGGAGAAAGAAGAAAACACGGGAAAGGATTGGTCTTCAACTTGGGGGTTAGGAACGAAGGAAGGTTTTCTGGGAAGAGAGAGAGAGAGAGAGAGAGAGAGAGAGAGAGAGAGAGAGTCGCATCGTTTTGTGCCGAGAATGTTTCGTCTCCGATCTCATTAATCCGACAAACAACAAAAAATTTAAAAAAAAAGAAAAAGAAAACTAACAACTTTAAAATAAGGCGTTTAAAAATTTACTGCCGACATAATTAAATTTCCGGGGCCTTAATGAAGATAAAATTCTCAGCCACAGGAAGTTTTTTCCTTACTAAAGAGCGAAAAAAAGGTTCAAAAAAGAGGGAGTCGGGAAAGGAACGACATTTCCAAGGGGACAATTCTTCATCAAACAGTTTGTGGAACTGTCGTAAACGAATGCCCGATTGCGCGGAAACTTCTTTTAATTGTGTTTCTTCTCCTTACGAAAAAAAATTTTTTTCATGTTAACTTTGTTTTTAAATTAATTTAAACTTGGCTCTCGTTCTCTATTTCATAAATCATATAAAAAATTTTTTTATGTTCTAGCGTCCTTATGTTCAAACTTTTCATAGCAGCTATCTTTCTTCTTTTGCTTAAGAGCAAAACGAATATTAAAGAGAAAAGAGGGTAAGAAATGATGAATTATGAGGTTGTCCGTGTTGTGTACGAGCAATAAAAACTTGTTTCCCCCGTTGAACAGCTGTTGGGCTATGCTTACCTCAGGGCCATACTTTTCAAAAATAATTGGGAAGGGGAAAAAAGAGGCCTAAAACACAAATACATCAACGGTTCCTATTTAATTTTAACAAGATGCCGAAGGTTCCCTTTCCTTCAGCAACTTTTCTCGATTGTGATAACATTTTTTTTTCTTTTTTGTTTATCCTTTTATGATTAAAATAAAGAAAGCATTCATCAATGCTCCTAGTGCTATTGAAACAGTAAGTTGCTACATTAAAAAAAGTATAAAAAGAATTGAAACATAGATAAATATGATTTGTGAAGATGATTGAAAACTTTATGAGACACGCTATGATTTATTCAGCATATTTGCTACGAAGTGTTTAATGTTGTTAGTGGATAGAATTTTATTGTTGGTCAATTTTTATTAAAAATATGCAAACACCACAGTTAAAATAAAAGTTAATAAATATATATTAAAAATTGTTAATACTGCAGCGATCTCTTCTCACTGGAGATATCGAATGGGGTTGTCTCCCAACGGAGAGACTTAAATATTCGAAACAAAAAGCCTCATGAGATTAGCTGAGCTTTGCACTGTTACTATAAATAATGCTTCTTAATGAAAGTCTTGAAACTGCATCAGATGTAATACGAAATTTTAAGTGAGATAGTTCGAGGTCAGTAATACAATATATTTTGGATTTGACAAACTGAGAAATATTAGTAAGCATGCTCCAAGGCTGTATACAAGTTGAACATTAGAATACAGAAATACACTGTGTCCACAAATGATTACCCTGTAATGAATACAGGTAATGAAACACGCATTTATACATCAGTTTGTGTTTATCCATTTAGAAAAAAATTAATAAACTTCAACATGTGCGCCCCTGGTTGCACGCAAAATATCCAATCGATATTCGGTTTCATGCCAAACATTCTGCAACATTTGTAGTGTGACACCTTTAATTGTATGGCTGATGCGCTGTCGCAAGGACGCAAGATCTGGAACTGCAGTTTTGTAAATTACATCTTTAATATACCCTCCAAAGAAAGAAATCTAAGGGGGTAATGCCCGGTAGTCTCGTCGGCCATGGGATTGAAGAGCCTAATGAGGAGGAGGTCATCTTGGACGATCATTGGCTGTAATGCCTGAATTTAGACTTTGTACGCATAAATTTTAGACGTTTGCGTACCACTTTGTATAGGCGAATCTTGTCTAGTGATTTCACTGTCTTCGTCTCAACATACTCTTCAGAAACTAAATCTGAGATTTCGTATCTGCAAGCATACAACATATTGAGCCTTTTCATACGGTGAAGCCATTTTGAAGATAAGGAAACGACAGCACTCTTAGAGGTAAAAGTGATTGTTTATCTGCAACAAACAATCTTTAGTTACTATCAGGGGTAAAATAGTAAAACTATTACTGCTTAAATTAGGGTAATCATTTGTGGACACTCTTCAATAGCTTTATTTTTATTGTGTTATAGCGCAAAAGTAAAATGTGTGATGATGCTGAAACTTTCCACAAACGCAGAACATTAAAACGTACTAACTGATTTACCCTCGTAGAAGTAGAAATGAAATGAAGGTCTTAAGAAAAGCCGACTAAGGGCTTTGTTTTGAACTATAGTCGAACAGATAAGTCAGTTCATTTCAGTTCAAGTGGTCAGCCTGCATCTCCGGTTGACGAGGAGACGAATTAGTTCCGTTAGGTTATTGAAAGTTTCTTATCATCTGCCTCTTTAATTACGCTTAGATATTTTCAAAATGACCCAGTATTTTCACCAATAAATTTGAGTCCTCGCGAAACTTCATTAGAAAAATTGATGACGGGACGTTTGGTATGCAGTTGCTAGGGATAATAGAAGGACTAATGGGTAGATAACAGACTAGTCATGAGAATCGCTAATTTCAATATAATCTGATAATTGTCACATACTCTTGTGAAATATATTAAGGGAAATAAATATTTTATAGTCTACATTTTGTGTAAAAAAATGTGCAATTAAGTTAAGTGGAACTGTAGTTTACAGAAGTGCATCTTCCTACCTCTTGAAACTTAAGTAAATATTAATTTAAAATATGAAGTTGAGGCTTTGTATATTTTATGAATGCTTCTTAGTAATTTCATCAACGTTAATTTTTGCTGTTCTTATGTTATTTGCTCAAGCTCAGTGCCCAATATCCTCAGCTCGCTCAAATCATTATGGCGGAAGCACAACTTCGGATAAAAAAAAAACACTATAGATACCAAAATAGGAATACATGAATAGGAAATAGAAGAATAAAAAAAATAATAATGTAGCTGATTTTGTTTTTTCGGAGCATTTTAACATTTTTTGTGAAAATAAAAACCTCAGCAGCTCTCAAATACCTCCTCAGAATCTATCAAGTTATTAGAAAATTATTGATGAAAATAAGGAAAAAAAATTCCACAGCCTGATTTCAAAACAGGAACCTTCAAGGTCATCGCGTTGATGATTAAATAATTGCGCTACTGCGGACATGGAAGCATTTCGCTAACTATATGCTCTTTGGGCTGGTTAGAGTACACAGATTACGTTTATTCAGATATTCCACTCAGCGCCAAAGAGGAAATTTAAACAACGCTAACGCCCTCTCAGTTGCGTTAAACTCTTGATTTGATACTGTTTAAGAAAATTGCATAATTCATAATGTATAAATGTTTTCTTTCTAAAATCGTGAATTAATTTATGAGTTAATATTAATTTCATCTTAAAATACAGTCATGTGATTGTTTCATGATTAATTTCATACAGAGTTTGTGACTCTACAAGTTTCGATTTCGAGTAGACGCCATTTCCAACGAAAGTAAGGAAAACTTTTTTAAATGCGACGGATTTTTCGTTTGATTTAATACGGACAGGAAAAGTAATCGCGTTGAAAGTGATTACAGAAAATGCATCATTTGTGCAAATACAAAGAAAGAAACCTAAAGCAATAAAATAATATTTAAATTTAATGTAATTTTTAAAAAGGCTTAATTTGTATTAGCAGCATAAATTGATGACGTAATTTGTAATCTGTACTTTGTTGTTATAGCGACGTCACGTGGCTCCTCTGTTGTATGGCATGCTTTCTGATTGGCTAGCTGGTAATAACAAAGTTGCCATTGCTATCAGAATGAGTGGAACATCTGAATAAACGTAATCTGTGTTAGAGTAGTTACCTTGTTCGCAAGTTGGGAAAACTTTACTAGAACGTAATATTAATTAAAGAATAACTCAAAAATGGTCAATGACAGTTTTATCCTATGCCACACCTCAGATGTTCAAATTATTGATCAAATTAGGAAAGAAAATTCCACAGCCTGATTCGAACCAGGAACTTTCAGCACATCGCGCTGATTGCCAACCAATTGCGCCTAGCTCAGCCTAACCTAACCTAACTTAAACTAACCTAATCTAACATAACCTATCCTAGCCTAAACTAACCTATATTCATCAATAATTTAAATATCTGAGGTGTGGCGTAGGATAAAACCCTCATTGGCCATTCTTGAGTTATTCTTTATTAGAAAAATTATTCGTCTCTATAAGAGGAGTCCAGATGGAATTTATTGATTTTTGTTCGCTGGTATAGATTCTATAGCCATTCTTTTATTACACAGGCCAACAAAAAAATAATTTGCTAAAAACTTTTTTTTTAACGTTAAAAACTGATTCTTATGCTTTTTTGGTCTTCTGAATCCGTATCTGACCTCAGTTTCTTTCGATCACCCACAGAATTCTTGCTTTTCAATGAAACATTTTAAATTATTCAGAGTTTGGGGCCTGATAAATTTCCTTGTGATCCAAAAATATGGATACTTTAGCATTGCAGCCGCTTTTCTTCATACACGATGCTTTAACATTGCAATCATTATGTGCATAACTTAAAAACGTAACGTGATGGAAAAAATCTAAAAGCAGATTCGGATTCAGCACACAAAAAAACCCACAAGAATAAGGCATATTCTTTCAAAATGTTTGTTTATCGTTGACCTGTGTTATCAGGAAAAAAAATTAATATCTCTTAAAAGCTTCACCTTTGTCATAAAAATATAAAAATACATCAAAATGTCAACATATTTCTCGAACCATGAGTGAAAAAAAATTTTCAGTTGGGATGCGCGAAAACATAGGCCACCACTCTTAGATAGTGGTTTGTCGAAGATTATATGTAAAATTAAAATCACCTTATTTTTTGGACTACCTAAATCAAAAATTTAATAAGATTAATGTCCCTGTTGAACATCTCTGATGTTGAAAATGTTGTTATTCCTGACCGCTTTCGTCTCCTTAAGATTTACAGTCGCTTAATTTTTAAATGGAGAAAATGCGTTAGCAGAACTGAAGGAAGCGATTCATCTTGAGATTTTGGTAAACAAATTGTGAGGAGCGTGGGGGAAAGAGGGGAGGAGGAAACTTGTTCTTCGCTTAAATGGAATTCTTTTTTGTTTTCTTTTTTAAAAGTTACCATATGGTTGAAGGGGTGCGTACAGAGAGAAGCTAATTTTCCTCTTAAATTTCGCTGCTAAAGAAAATCAAAAAATAATTTTGTAAAGAAAGAAAGGGGAAACAGCGACAGAAAAAAGCAAGGCAGGGGTGAGGAGCCAGGGGTAGCGGAAGTGTGTTCGCTCGATGTTTTAATTATAACAGCGTTGAAAGCATCAATCACGGAATCTCTCGTGCTTTTTTTGTGTGTGTATTCCTCGTTTTTTTCAGTCTCTCTCTTCTTTACCTCCTCCCTTTTTATCTCCTCCATCTTCTTTACGTTGATAAACATTCCAACGTTAATGGCGTAGTTACTTTGGAACAAAACTCTTCCTTTTGGCGCTATCCAGGTCGAGCCACGTGCTCGTGTTCTCACTATTGTTACCTGTCTCGAGACACCGAGTATCAGGAACGTGTTGTTTTTACAATGTTAATGGTGTTTATGTTTTGAGAGCCTTTAATGGAGTCGTGTTTGCCAACGCCATGAATTTTTTTTTCTTCTTAACAGAAGCGTTTTCGACTTGCTTCCCATCAGGAAGGCGGTTCATCTTCGTGACTCCTCCTCTTCCTCTTTTCGCATTTTTCAAATGTTGTTTAGGTTTGAAGAGATACGATTTAATAGTAATTTTACATGCATCTATACAGAGAATATTAAAGCCGAAATGAGTGCAAAAACTAGTTCTTGCTCATCCTGTTGTTATCGATTCGTGAGTGTTCTGTTCTTCCTTCCCTCATTCTTCTCGTTATTCGCTCTTTTTTTTCCTCAAAGAAATCAAATGGAATCAAAATGGTATGACATTGAGAAGGAGTTGCATTAATGGGTTTCCTTTTCAGCCTCTAACCAAAAGCCTATTAGCAAAAGAGGGCTGGAACGACGGGGCGGCATTTGACATGGAACGCCCTCGCTCTCTTATAAGGAAATGGCCGAGTTATAGAGTTATAGAGTAGGTAAGAGGAAAAATAAAAGAGAGGAGAATGAGAGCTAGAGAGAGAATAAGAAAAGACATGAAATAAAGCCCAAAAGAAAAGCAAAGCTAGTAAATGACAGACTGCTTTACGCTTGAAAACTCCTAACCGCCCTCCTCATTCCTTGCGCCGTCCAGCTGGGCGTTTGGGATCCCATAAAACTCTCTTTGACGACGGGAGAATCGGTATCGAGATGAGCACGAGTGAGTAGGGGGTGGATGCGTTAATTAAACGTAATGATTCTATTTTGGAGCGACAGAGCTTCCCTCGGGCTGAGAAGGGTTGTTATGGCCAGCCGCCATTGCCGCTTTATAGTTGCTGCAACGAACAACGAACGAAGGGATGAGGAAAAAAAAACGCGGAGCCGAGATCGGCGCAATCCGCCTGCACATGGCGGTCAGTATGCCCTCGGTAAGAAAAAGAAAAAACAAACAAGTTCACTAGATTTCATATCGCTTCGGCTTCTTTTTCCATTATCTGTTTTCTTCTGATCTTTGATTAATTAGAAAGGAGGTTAAAAGCATTTCCATATTCTGTTTTTAATGAGCCAGGTTCTTTGGAAGTTTTGTTTGTTTTTCTTTTTATTCCCGCAAGTGAAGAGAAAGGGAAAAAATTGTTGATTTAATGAAATCCCTTAAGTGAAATTTTCATCTAATTTAACTGCAGGATTTGATTTAATAGGAAAAGTTAAGCTTGGGAGCAATAAATAATACAAAAGTTAGCTTGTGTTTTTTTCTAATATCTTTGCCATGTAGAACATTCACGTCTTCCATGCACTACAATTGCAATAAAAGTTTGTTTTTGCAGAGCAACTTTTTTCTTTTCTGTTTTTATAAAATGGTCCCTTAAAAATAAAACATAATAAATAATACTTTATGTAACCGAGCAAGTAACTGGAGTTACAAAAATAGTGGACATTATTTCAGGCCGAACTCCGCATAAGCTTATGTGGATGGCAAAAAAAACATTTATTACAATGGGGCAACAAAACGTTTATTACGTGGGTCCGGAAATGCGTGGTTTTCGAGTTATGAAGGGTGTTCAAAATGCCCGATAGGATTCAAATTGTAGAAATCAATTGGCCTACCTATACATATCCATTGATCAGGAAATCTTCGATCAAGTACCTGCGAGCCGTATGACTGAAATCTGCAGGAGTGCTATCATGCATAAAGTGTACTTGTCGACGAATGATCTTCTAAACAATCAGGTAGATTGGCTTCCAGAAAATTTGTAAGTCTGGAGAAATAAGGGTCAAATCACCACCTGCAACCAACATATGGGGAGTTCATTCCTGAAATAATGGTCACTATTTTCGAAACGACCTTTATATTAAACTTATGAAGTTGTTCAAGGGAAATCGTGAATTTATTTTTTCAGAGGCAAAATAAACCATACTTCGCCATCTGTTTTCAGCCTCTGAAGCTGAAAGAGAACGCTAATCTATTGCGCAGCGATACTTCTATTGGAAATTCTAATATAAAATATTTTGAACCTGTCAAATGACGATGTTTTTCCATTAAAAATATAGAAATTTTTTTTTAGAAATCTACAATGGGTTTTTGGCGCCACATTTTTTTTGAACAGAAATAAACTGAGATTGTCGAAAAGTCCGCTGTAAACGACAAGGTTAGCAGCTAACGAGTATACGAAATCGTGGTCCCTGGTTCGAATCCAGGTTGCGGAATTTTTCCTTTCGTTTTTAGTCTTAATATATTAACCTCATATTGGGGCATTTACTTGCAAGTATCATTTTTTTATGTTTTTTAATATATTTTTACAATAAAAAGAGTATTTAGTAATATAATCTTTAACTTTAAATATTAATTTGCTCACATCATCTCATATAAGCGTCTAACTTGTAGCTATACTTCCTCAGAAAACTTACATCATCTTAAAAAATATGGTTGACTAAAATTGTAATTAACCTCTCTGATGCTCTGGAATGCGGATTCAAAGCCAACATGGAAAGCATTTTTTTAGAGGAAAATTTTCTGTAGTAACGCCTTCTTATGGAAAAGAATCCTAACCATAGATCCCCTATTGCATTTACTTGCCACACGTTAAATAACCTTTGCGTCGGCTAAATTACTATCCTTTACCGACCACTCCAGGTGACCTCGACTGTTGAGGGGATCATTAAACCAAAGCAGCCAACCACACCCTCACAGTTTTATTGGGTTATTTAAAAGCAAACCCTCTATTTCACTTTAGAGTGGGAGAGATTTCACAGAGTCTGTAAGCGAACAATGATTTTCCTATCGAACTAAGCGTTTTATTGGATTATTTAATGTTAATATTTATTGCAAAATCGAGACCATATAATTTAAAAGTACTAGATATGGAATTTCTAGAATAAAACTGAGATGGAGACCAAAAATAGAACCTATAGAGTTATGAAACTGCGTTATGATATGTATTTAGAAGAATTATATATAATACGATTAGAGCTTAGTTGAGCTAATAATTTTATTACATTTGGTTATTACATTTAATCTTCTATGAATTAATCTTTTGTTTAAGCATGGGAAAATATAACACCAAAGAGAGACAACCAACTGCTTTTCCACAAATAATTTAATATACATGTACGTACATTTTGGTTGTTTCTCTTTGGGGTTAGTCTTCACATCCACAATCTTAGGTAATTACTCTTTTAATTTTAATGGGAAAATATATTTTCATTATAGACTAGGTTTTTTCTTACTATATTAATATTAATATTTTTCATAAGTAATTAAAGAATGTACTGTAAAATATACCAGGGTTCGACAAAAATATGCAAGTGTGAATTTGGCATGTTTCGAGATGAAAGCAAAGTGGTGTAAACATTATTTTGCTTCCGCTATGTGATTAGATATCTAGCTAACAGGTGGAGAATCTCGGTTTCTTCTTTCATAGTGCTCTGCTAATAATTCTATGTTATATCAGAGCTTACTGAGTTTTAAAAAGGGCAAGTTGTCGCTGATGTCTCTGCGACTGAAAGTGAGACTTTATTTGCGATATCGGGAAGCACAGTATCTAAGTTATGACGGAATATGCAGTTCCAGGAAACGTCATCTAAGCATAAGCGTGGACGACATTGTCTACCGACTGAAGGAGCCAAAAGGATACTGAGAAAGACTTTGACCCAGAAAGAAAAAATACTGCTGCAAAGTGACTACAGGGCTCAATATCAATCTTCCAAAGGAAGAACTCCATAATATAGTCACGGCCGTGCTGCAATTGCTAAACCGCTAGTGACTGATATTAATGCTCAGAAGAGGAAAGTGAGGAGTCCTAAACTGCAATTGCTAAACATCCATAAGTTGAGGACTATCGGTCTACGGAAGACTGTAATATTGAAAGATGAATCAAGTTTCAAGATGTTTCCAATCACTGGACTTATTTACATGTACATTAGCGAACATCGTCCGTAGTTTATGATGAAGACTATCTTGTGCCAACGATAAGGCATGGGAGAGCGCAATCGTGATTTGAGGCTGAAATTCCGTCTGGATTCCAAAGGCGGCTCAGTATTAAGTAAATATTTCGTTCTTCTACCAGCTGTTTTCATTTTTTTATGTCCAATTCCTGTATGTGATCCTCAGAAAATGACGTTAAACTAAGTCAAAGAAGAATTCATATGATTACCGCAATATTTTCTTAGAGTGATAATATTTCACAGAAAAGTAATTATGAAACTCAGCTAAAAATTAATCAAGTAACGGTTGGTTATCTGGAAGTCAGTGCTTTAGAGGGTTGTTTTACTATTTAAAAGAAAAGCAGAAAGAGTGTTGTCAGATATGAACTTGTTATATAATAAAAATGTCTTCTCGGAGAAAGAAATGTCAATTTCATAAAGAAAAGACAAGAATCCGACTTTCCTTACAGGCGAGAGAGTCGTGACAACCGCTAAAAATATCATTAATGAAATTATTCTAATATTAAAATTAAGCTTAAATATTTTTTTTCTAACTTAACGAGCTACTAAGTACGTGATGGTTTTTAAGTCATTCAAAATGGATATGAAAGAAAATTACGACTTAAATAAATGACTTTATTTCTTTATATTTGAATTTTTATTAGACTTCAAGAACGAGAACAGGGATGAACAAGAAATTAATCCTCCCGTGCAAGGTATAGGAAAGTAGCGGAAGCGCTGAGGTCATCTATTTTTACCCTTTTATCTGCATTTTTAACCCCTCCCCCATTTTTTTATCGAAAAATTGATTTTCTCGAACGTAGTATTTAGAAAATGAAAAAGAGCTCTATTTACTCTCGTTTCTCATCATTTCCGATCGAATGATATATCACATGCCATATGTTGCCATAGCTCTAAAGACCAAGTGACTGCCACCCCCCACAACTCCGACGCTATTGGGACAACTTGTCCCAAACTTTATTATTTATGTGACCATAAAAGTTATTTTATTGTTTTGTTCCTTGAATTTATTGTCTTATACTTGCTCCGTAGATGGGAAGTAGGAAGAATATAATTCTGATTGATTTTTATACCCTTAATTATTTTAGCAGAGACTCTTTCAGTCTCTTATCATTTAAGATGCATTATTTTGAAATATATATATTTCGCAACTTTCTTTTTATTAAACAGAAATTTATTTTTTTCTTACAGGTAAGAAACATTCATTTCTTGGCACCTGTATAATAACTGGCTGAGGCATTCTCTTTCTCGTGAGTAGTTTTTCATATTTCACCGATGAATTCATATCGCCTCTCTCTGGGAAAAAGTTTATCCATTCGGCGATGAGCTTCTCATCATAGAATGGCTTGCAACTGAAAAAATAATGCTAATATCTTCAAATTGTGAACTGTTGTAAAAATGTTCAACTTTTTTCAGTTTTGAAAACGAAATGTACAATTTCCTAATGTATTTCATATGCTGAATTCAAATATAATAATGAAATTTGTCAGTTGGTTCTAGTTTTCATGCAAACGTAATGTTTACGTTTTCCAACTATGGGTAATACATACGTAATTCGCCAAAGCTTAATACTTATATATAGACCCATATCTTTCCACAAATATAAAGCTAAATGAATTGGCGATAGCGTGTTGGAATAACATATTGTATATGTTTATCAAGCAAAACTAAATTAGTAAACTAAATTTAAAAAGTTTCTAACTAAACTTAAATTTTTAACTAGTTTTGTCTTCAGTTAGTGTCACTTCGGCTTCTCTTAATTTTTTTCTTGTAATTAAGGTGTAGCATCATACATTTTATATGCCTTACTTCATTAGGTGATTGCTGATATCATGGAAACTAGAGCTAATCAGCATTTTTAAATGTCATATTCGTTTTTAGCATCCTAAAATTATGTGAGATCAGTTGTATTCATATGCTTTTTACCAGTAGAACCGTGTTAACAGAATGATTTTAGTTGTAAGACATAAATTATAATTGTATTTTTTCAAATTTTGAAAAATTTTTAATTTGACCTATCAAAGTTTGGTTATCTGTTCTTTGAGTGCCATTTTGGCCATGTTCCCGAATAGATATTTTTTACTTACTTTTTTGATGTCCTATGTCCGAACTTTAACCAAAGTTCAAAAATCAAAAAAATTTGAAAAAAATTGGCAATACAACGATTTCTGATACCATAAAGATGTTTTTAACTGGCTTGCATTTTTAACATCGTTCTGACTGTGCAGAACCGCGCAATCTCAACTGGATTGGATTTTGTAGACTGGACATTTAAATAAGTTTTTAACTAATTTTGATATATTGTAATTTAAATATTTTTGGATAGAAAATAAATTATAAATTTTTAAATTTTTTTACAGAATTATAAATTTTTAAATAAAAGTTTTGGATATGTTGGATAACCTTATGTCTTATCAGGTGTTATTTTTTAAATATTATTTAAAAAGTTTAGAAGTTGAGGCTTGATATTTATGAGTGCTTTTAGTTTTAATATAATTTTGATAAAGTAATTTAGATTCAGTTTTATTCTCTTTTATTGTACTGATTTAATTTTAAACAATACCGAAGCCACTATATATTTTTCTTTTTACCTTTGAAACCTTTTTAAACGCGATGATGCAAAAAAAACCCAAAAAACTCCCGAAACCTTATAGGTAATTGAAGGCTGGAGTGAATGTCTTTCCTCGAAGACGCATAGCTCCAAGAGACACTTGGAATCATTCTTTCTATGGCCCTTCTCACTATCTTCATGTGGTGTTAACTATTAATCTTGCGAAACAACATCATCTCCACCCCCTTCCTCTGCTCTTCCCCCGCGGGATGAAGTTCAGCACCGGGACCGACTCCTCTTCTCCCTTCTTCTTCTCTCTACGTCGCCTTTCTTTTCGTTCTTTTCCTTCCTTCCTTCCTTCCTTCCATACTTTTTTATTCAAGGTCGACGTCTGTCTGAGCTTTGTTCTCTTTTCCCAAATGATCAATAGTTTTCCCCAGCCTGGGTGGGATGTGTGCGTGTGTGTGTGTGTGCGTAGGGCTCAGGTGAGAGCCTCGGGTTCCACTCTGCCTTCGTGTTTTTTCCCAACCTTCTCTACTTTCTTATCTCACTCCCTCTCAATTTCCTTGCCTTCTCTATCTCTTTAGTTTTATCTCTATGTAGATTGCTTTCTCCAGTCCGTGGAAATGACGCAATGCCCCGGCCATCTTCAGTGGAAGAGCGCTGACAAGGGCATTATTAATTCATAACACTCTTTGCCTACGTCCAATCCACAACGGCAACAAACGACGCAAAAAATAAAGCTCTTGTGGCCAAGCATCCTCATTGAGCGCGGTCAAAATGGAGAAAGGGGAAAAAAGGTTTTCCTACTGATGCCACTCATGTTTTTCTTTTTTTTTTCTTTTTTTGTTATCTTTTCTTTTTTTCTTCCATTTTTGTTGCTCTCGATATTCTCTTTGAAGGAAATTTCGAATTCTCTTCGCATTTGAGCCTTTCCCCTTTGCACATGCCTCTCTCTCTTTACTCTTTTCATCGTCTTTTATTTTTTACTTTTTTTTTTTATTTCTTTACAATTCCACTCGTTACTACTTGAACAATCGATGCCATTTGAAAATCACATCCTAAGCAAGACAAGAGTAAAGAACCATGCAAAAGGGAAACGAGGAGGGAGGTCCTCTTTAAAGTTAAGAGAGTGAAGGAATAGAACACTCGAAAGAGCGAGAAATGGATTTCTACGAGAATGATAAGCAAGCCAGAGAAGGGTCTACCTCTTTATGGAATGAATGAAGGATGAAACAAATAAGAAAAGCGAAGAAGGAAAAGAAAAAGAAAGGGCTATATATGTGGAGAGGAAGGGGAGCCTTCGATCGGTGTGCACGTGTTATTTTATTTCAATATCTTTTTTCTTTTTATTTGCCCTCGGGAGATGGATGTCCACCATTCGCTTTTGCTTTTCTTTCCTCTATAATGGCTTCGGCTCAGGGAACCGGTGATAAACCACGGCGATTTAAGAGTGACAATTCCCTTTTCCCCTCGCTCTTTAGATTAAGAATAAAATAAAATTCAAAAAAATAAATAAATAAAATCTAATCAATAGGGAATGAAAAAATGGCAACTCGATTGCAGTTGTATCTTTAATCATCACAAATCAATCGGAATAAAACAAATGTTGTCGAGATCAGCGAAATAAAATTTAAAATTTAAATAAAAGTTTGGTTAGTAAATAAATAGCAAATCATCTAATTCAATGATTATTAACAATATAGTGTTAATAATAGGCATAGTGTCGATCCATGATGTAGAATCGGGAATGGTTGCCATGTCTAAATCTTTTCTCCACAGACTGTATTTCTTAGGTTAAAGTATCCGAGAAGATTTCCTGCAAGCTTTTATACACTCAGGAATTCTATATTTCAGACATTATTAATAATTAAAGGTCAGTTCAAACCTTTAAAAAAGTATGCGCTTGAAAGAATATGTAATGTATGATAAAAATTTGATAAAGCTTTATTTTGCAGAAAACCATTTTGAAGATGCTGCTCTGTTATTAAATTTTTAGACTCGAACAAAAAATTAAGAATCCTCCCCTCTTTTTCTATAAAATTAACTTATTGATACACAACCAATGCCTTTTTAATTTAGGTGGTAACAGATTTACTGATCTGAACACTAACAACACTTACAGTCTAAATAAAACAGACAATATATATTATAGACTACGAAAATTGAAGCTCCACTATTAACACTTAAATAGATTATACTTTTAAGCTTATCGGAAAATAAGCTTACAGTATTGAAGTAATGAATTAGATATTAACAGACAAAGCTAAACAGCTGCTGCGAAATCCTTAATAAGCAAAGCTAGAACTTTCAGGCAAATTTTTTAATCAGCCGATAAGGTATGAAAGTACGAAAAGGTATAATAAGAAGTATGCTCAGACTAATAATCTTTTCTTTCAATTAAATGTCCAATTAAAACAATTCGTTTCTTCTCAGATAATCTGAGATATAAACTCATTTGAATAATTGTTAATTAGTTTCTTTTTTTGGTTTACATACTTGAAATGATTCCATTCTTCTCAATAAAATGCAAATTGTAATATTATATAAAGAGTAAACGAAAAGTATCTTTCCATTTTTAGAAAATGATTACTTTATTGCATAAAAAAGAAATGTAATTTTTTTTGACGATATTTAGAGATTTCTGAATCTTTTGAGAATCGATAATCTCAATGCCCGCTGTAATTGGACTTTCAGTACGTCAGTGTCACGAATCGGAAATTGGTAAATTATGTTTTTCACGTAAGCCCATAAAAAGCTTGATATCTTGAGATCTGGTCGGCCATGGTAGTGGACCCCCTCTTCCAATCCAACGTCTGGGGAATTTTTCATTTAGAACAGTGGTTCCCAGCTGGTGATACGCAAGAGAGAAACTGGTAGTACTTACACGGGGAAACCTGAAAAGCCCAAACGCGTCTTTAAAAACGTTGAGAACCGCTAATTTAATTTACTGTAGACATCCAGTATGGCATTCGTCCATCATGCTGGAAAATAGTTGGTTGTAAGTTCTCTTGAAAACCATTTTGAAATGAAAATGACAATTTCATTGACCTGGCGCCATCTAGTATTCACTTTATTTAAAAAAAAAAAACAATTTAAGTACATATGCTTGATGGCTTCTTTTTAATAGATTTTCTAAAAGTATGAAGATACTTGTCGGTAAAGCATCTAAAAATAATTTTTTTGTTCAAATTTTATATTATCATAACGTCCATGAATTCATTCATTTATTGCGGCTTACGCTGTGACATAGATGTTACAAACCAAATAAAATTTGATTCTTCCAAAGAAGCATTCTTCAAGTAACCAGTAATGCACGTTTCGACACCATCTTGGTATCTTCTTCAGAATAAATAAAATTGTTGAGAATAACAATCTCAACAGGCACGTACGCAAGGGGGGGGGGGGTCGAAAGACCACCCCAAAAATACTGCAGGTCCATGATTTTGATTTCTGTGAATTTAAATCTGTTGTCTAAATTCTATTATAAACTCTGCATGACTGGTTGGCGAGGGGTTGTTTTTAATTTCAGTTTTTTAATTTTCCCTTTTTTTCGTCATTTGGCCTGTTCCAGTGCCATTTCCCCTCCCCCACCAATCATCCCACTCCTTGCTCACTCCAGTTAAACAAAATGATTTTTTCCCCCATTGACCTACACTGAACCGGTCCGACAATTCCTCATTCACATCTTTCATTACCAGAAGATGACTTCAGTCGAAAGTGCTTATGATTTTAATTTTATTTCTTTTCACGGTTTTTTAATTTTTATTACAAGATTTATTTTTCACAAAAATGAAATCCGAATTTTGTAAGCAGATTGATTTTTTATATCAACAATGTATAATAGTATAAACTTCACAAGCAACTTGACAAAAATATCACTGAAATATGTTCATTTTTAATTATTATTACTGTAATTAAAACATAATAAAAAGAATGGATTATTCGAACAAAAGGTCCAATAAATCGAGAGTTCGATCTCCCCTGGAAAAATTCTTGGGTACGTGCCTGCTCAATAATAACAATCACAAGTTGAGAATAAATGCAATTGTTATTAAGTCTAACATAAATTCACTTAACTTTTGTATTCATTATTCTCATTGTATTTTCTATTATCAAAATATCTAAATAACTGTATTTTATAAAAGACATCTCAGTCTTAAAAAGTTTTCAACTTTAAAATAAATTCGTTATCTGTTTTAAAGAAACAACAATTAAAACCCGATAATTATGCAAGCTGTTATTCTCCAATTCCTCAGCCTATAATGTTGATGAAAGATATCGCGCTATTTGTTGTTTATAAATGTAGAGCAGTTCATAGAAGATATTTTAAATGGAATTTGGTTTCTAGCGCTCTTCTTAAATATTGGATTCTCTAACGAAAAATCTGTAAGTGAAATTAAAAGACCAGTCATGAAAATTTTTTTATGATATTATTACTTGACGTTAAAAAGGCCCATGAATTTGTTGACTAGCTGTTGTTATATCTTATAAAAATATTTATTACTCCTTTGAATAGTTTTCCTTCCTTCCTTTCATTCCATTTTTTATGCCTTGCTTCTCCGTCTTTGGTTCGGTCTCCTTTAGTCCATTTTCTCTCTCCAGGTATTTTTTCACTTCCCAGATCTTTCTTATTCAGTTTTTCATTCTCTAGAGCCTTTCTCTTCCTCCAGTTGCCTCTTTTTCTTTCTCTGGTTGGGTTTTTATTATAGTTTTACCCTTGACTTTCTTACATACATTCTTTCGTCCCTTCATATCTTTGAATCTTTTCGATTCTTATTATCATTTCTCTTTCCCTATCTCCACACCCCCGCCCTTTATATATATTTCCTTCCTCCCTTTGATTTTGTCTTTTTCGTCGATCTACACATACGTCTTCTTTTTCCCCCTTTTTTTTCCCCTTTCGATTAGTTTTTCTTCTCTGTGTCTGTCTCTTTCTTTCTCGGGGAGGATTTTATGTTCTTGTGACCAAATGCCTTTGACCCCAGGGCCTCAACTGCACCATTACGTCAAAAAAGTCGGCTGCATAAAAGTATAACTCAGCCGTCGCAGGGTTCCCTGCGGCACAGCCGTAACCCTGGCGACGTCCCCATCAATATTCCGCCCCCTCAGACCGTTTCAGCCCACCGCCGAGCGCCGGGTCGGTCGCCACGGCTGGAGAGCCCGAGCCCGACGAGGACTAACTGGTCGGAAAGCTCCGGTTGAAAGGTCAATGGACGATGCACGTGCTTGGGGCCAAATGGAACACACTTGCCACTTGCGTCATTTCAATCCTCTCATTTTCTTCTCCACCATCTTCTATATCAATAGTCTGTCTCCCTGCACCCTCTCTCTCTCTCTCTCTACTCCTCCTTCACATTCTCTCTCCCCCCTTCTCACTTGGCGTGGAGGACAATCGAAATTTTGTGGCTCTTGGCATGGAACCAACTGGACCAGACAATAAGTGCCCGTCTTGCACCTGCTCGCCCACCAGACTGTTTACCTGCCCGGTCTGTCATCAAAGCCCCTTTTGATTTGGTTCCCTCCTCCCTAATCCCTGTGTCTGGAGTTAGAACAACAACAAAAACATTAATTAGAACCTCGTCATTGCGAAATTTCGCGTAATTCGATCTCGAAGCCAATTTTATTGCTCGGCTACAACCATATTAGGTGATTACTGGCTTACTTATATGTGTGCGCGCGCGTTTCTATCGTTCAGGCCAAAGAAAAGTATTTTATTAACAGTGAATGTCTAGCAAAATAGTATTGAATTAACAATTATTTACAAGTGATAAAAGATATTAAAAATTAAATTTCTCTTATTTAATTGCAATTAAATGATCATACGATGCTTAGTTTAACTATAAAAATGTTAATAATCAGATTAATAATTGGATACAGTACATTAAATATTGTATCTTATAAGAACGTAGAGCTATGTTGGAGTTGAGTTATCATAACATTGTTTAATTTCAGAAGGTTTGTAATGGTATATGTCTATTAAATTTACACTCCAATTTGATTATACGACAAACATATGGATCAAAAACATTTTATGAGTCAAGAATGCTCAAATATTTGTCTATTCTTTTATCTTGTAATAAGTAAATTAAGGTAGACCAATTTAAATATTGTAGCTATCAAGAGAAAGTCTTGGTAGCTAAGTGACATATCTGAATTGTCCACTACATATGTGAGCTCAATCAGGTCTCTTGAAGGAAAAAAAAATGAAGTGTGGTCACCACCCGACTTTCTTATACATAAATGTCCTGGTCCAAATACAGAAAAAAATAAAACAGCTGTCTAAAATGGCTACTTCCGATAGAAATTTTGAAAAAGTTTATGAATAAAAGTTTCTTCAAATTAGCCTCTAAACATTTTGGTATAGATTCCAAATTTTCCTATACCATCTTTCGCCTATATTAGCAAAAAACAGGATTTTGTCAAGAGTAGAACTGGTACTTCCGGTTGAAATTTGGAAAAATTTTCTTAACAAAAGTTGTTTAAAATTGAAATTTAAAATGTTGTAACACTTTTCAATCTTTTCAAAATTTTCATAAACGCAATGGTTAACGAGAAATTTCAAAATTTACATTTTGGCGCTGGAGTAAACTGAAACTTCCGGTTCACCGATTCCACTGGAAAACTAATCAGACCTCCCGAGGAAGATTATAATCTTAAGTTTAAAGTTTGGTCTCGATAGCTTTAGTCGTTTGGACGCTAACGTGGACACATACACAGACACACACACACACACACACACACACACACACACAGAGAGAGAGAGAGAGAGAGATGCACAGACATTTTCCAGAAATCACTTTTTCGTAATCTAAGGACCCTAAAACGTGAAGATCAGTGAAAATCTGGAGGTCGAAATTTTTCGTGATTACAATACTTCCTTATACTATGTATAAGAAAGTAAAACCTTATAAAAAATATTAACTGGGAGTTAAACTGTTTAAACTTGATATGAACAACAGGGATCTAGCACGAAATGTGATTGCTGGCTAATTTTTCATATTTTGCATTTCAACAAGAGTAGTGTTCAGATATTATTGCACAATTTATAACCCGCTGTTATCATTTTATTTTACTTAATTTTTACTGATACCTTAAAATCTGCAAATTTCAAATTAACTATCTTCACAAAGAATATCAAAGTAAGATCGTTAGTGAGGTCGCGGAAATGGCAATTTTTTTTTATTAAAATGGCACTATACTGGTCGCAATGCATTAGTACAAACCACTGCGGACCAGTGTAGTTAAATCCCTGCAACAATATCAAGTCTATGTAGATAACCATTAAAAAGATAGTTTTTACCCCAAAATTATTGCTAATTATAGGAAGAGCAAGGGAGAATTTGAAACATTCTATGGAACTATGGAACTCTAAGTTAAGTAATTTAAAAAGTAATGGAGTCTTGAGACGACCGCTGATCAATTTAAATAGAGTTAAAAGATTCCGGCAAGGTAAAATGTTGACATAGATAAAGAAAGAAGAATCAATGTGGGTGAGCGTTCACAAGAAAGCTATGAAGTTTATTAAATCTAAATTGAGACTTAGAAGCAAAGAACCATACTTCAAAGTTATAAGTAATAATAGATTAAATTAAGTTAACTTAGACATCGTAAATGACGAATTGAGATAATGTGTCGGCAAGTTAAAAAGGCACACTAAGTTCCGGTTGATGCTAGTAAATATTTTTTGAACGTGAACTTCAAATGTCAGACGGTGATCGATAAATATCCTTAATTTCTTAATGGTACATGACTGAGAAATCACATGAGAGTCCATGCCATAGATTGCTTTCAAAAAAGGAGGGATACGGTGCGAAATAGAAATCGAAGTGTATTTGATTGATTTGAAATTGATTAAAAATTGAGCCAAGCATTATACAGCCGGGGGGGGGGGTTAGAGATAGGTTTGTAAAGAGGATAGAGTAAAAGGTAGAATAGCATCGTCATATCGTCATCGCAAGAAATTTTTTAAATAAAATTCTCTTTCTACTCTCAAAGAGTTAACATATTTCTTGCCTAAAAATGTTCCATTAAAAATTTTCCATTTTTTGAATTACTGAATTCGGAAGCCATTTGCCGTCTACAATAGAAATAGGAAATACGTAATATTCAGCTCTTTATGAGGCATTTGTATAAAAATGGCTTCATAAAGTTTAGCATAGGGAAACTTCCTATGATCCTTTATCAAGATTTAAACACAAACCTTCAGCACTATCTTTCATATTTGGAGCTTAATTTCATATTTTCAGATGGGTAACAAAGAGCATTTAAAAAATAAACTGCATAAATTGCTGATAAAATCTGTAGCTTCTATGCGCGTCATATTTTTCAATAAAAGTTATAAATTCAGTGGAGCTTAAGAAAAAGTAATACTCGGGAGTTTCATAAGAAAAGCAGGAAGCGCTTTGAATTGCCTCTGAGGACTTTTGAATAGCTTCCTTACTCGATTTGGTTTCTCATTGTGTTGATTAAGCTTGAGAAGCTGGAATAATGGAATTTCTAACTCTATTCTAGAAGAAGAAGAAGCCGTTGTAATTAAAAACTTTTCTCTATTTCTTTACTACGCAGGAAGCCATTGCCACCCTTAAGAGGGATTGAATTGACAGTATCACATTACGAAAACAATTACAGCAGAGCCTTAGTAATGTTATGAGCAATTTCTGTGTTCTTTTCCCTTCTCCCCACCACCGCAATTTCCCCTTCCACCACGGTTGCTTCGCACGCTCTGTTTTGACAAGTGCATGCTTTTCTCTCGGGGTCGATGAGCAAGAGAAGTCTGGTATTTTTCCACTGAATATGATCGAATCTGGCACAAGTTAATTTAGATATTCCGTTTGAAGCCTATCAAGGACCCGCCGTAATAGAAATTTTCAGGAAGACTGAGGATTTGCATTAAATCCGCGCGACGGGGCGCACTTCCGGTTCGTGATTAAAACTTCTTCAGACTATTGATGTATTTGATTGCTCATGTAGCGCACAAAATGCATTTCGTCTTTCGTTTCGTCTCTAGGAGGCTTAGCAATTAAACCGAACCTGATCCTCCCTAGTGGTGATGACAGTTTTAAGTGAACCGCCCCTACATTTCTAATTTTCCTCAAATTTCAACAGGAACCCCGTTGCTGCTTTGTATGTAGAATAAAATATTTAAATCTCACATATTTTTTCGTCCATGGGAGAGTCAAGAAGGATTAATGTTTCTGTTTGAAGTTTTTTTTCCTTCTTCTTTCGGGGTCTTAATGTAAAAAGAAATTAATGAAATTTCTTCTGTCCTGGGTTAATTTCAAAAATAAATTATTTTGAGTGAGAAAGTTTTTACTGTATAATGAGATTTTATAAGGACTATATTTAAGACAAACAATAATATTTATTCAGTGAAAATTAAAAACAAAAATTCTTATTTTGCCTCAATTAGGCTTTTTTATTAGGAAGAAGATTCCTTAATATTTTTCTAGTACATTCTTTGTTATGACTAACTTAATTTTAATATTTATCAATTAAGATTTTTCCTGAGGAAATCATTAATGCTAAATATGTAGAACTTGTATATGTCATAGAATAAAAATATCTTTATACTAGCACGATAAGTAAGTTCGGAGACTGTCCTTCCTGATGGTTATGATGTGTTTTTATCACGTGTTACACACAAACATCTTCAAAGTACTCCCCTTTTGCAAGTATGCGCTTCTGCCAATGCGAGTACAGTTGCTGAAAACATTCCTTGAAGCCTTTGAAAAACATGGTCTTCAGGTCGGCCGTCGCTGCTTCCTGAACCTCACATGCAGTTTTGAAACAGTTTTGTTCTTTGAGTTCGTTTTTCAGACAGGAGAACAAGTTAAAGTCGTATGGGACGAGATCAGGTGAGTAGGGCAGGTGTGGAAAAGTTGACGTTCCCATTTTGGCCAGTGCAGCCTGCAGCATGAAACACCGATATGTAGGGGCCATTGTCATGTTGCGGTATCCAAACCTTGCTTTTCCAGAGTTGTGATCGGCCTCGATGGCTCAGTGGTTGCGTGTTCTCCTGATGTCCTCAGTGTATTGCCTCTGATGCCCGAGGACGCGGGTTCGACTCCGGACGAGGACGGCGAGGATTTTTTCAGGGGGGAAATCCTGAGATCACGCACTTCCTTCGGAAGGGAAGTAAAGCCGTTGGTCCCGTGTAGTTGTTTGCTGGCTGCACGTTAAAGAACCCTTGCGAGGCAAAGCTTGCGGCCCCTATAACGCCGTCTGAAATGCCCATAGCAGTTGAAAAGGAAGTTAATACCAAACCAAACTAAACCAAATCCAGAGTTCTGGGCGTTTCCGGCAGACAGCATCACGGGGGCAAACAAAGACCTGCGTACATCTCCTTGTTCACTGTCATCCTTTCCGGTACGAACTCGCAATGCACCACGCCCTTCCGACGAACGCGAACAACCATAGTTCACTGACACGTATTGTTTGGAAAAAATCCTGCAGTGCAGACTTGTTTTGCCTTACCACATGTGTCTCTATGTCACGGTCATTAACCATTATACTATTTTTGAAAATTGGATCCTTATCTATCCCCAAATTTTCATAAATATCATATACACACATTGAATGAGCATTCCATGATTTAACGATATGAATCGACGCAATTTTGAGCCTAAAAATTCTGAAATTTTCAATAAGCCGAAAATAAAAATTGAATTTGTTTCGGAATTTTACATACATCTAGAATCTGGAGCGATATTATAACCAATCATGTTTGTAATAAGGACTGGTAAATATTACTTAATATTACTGTCTTGCGAAGCGGAATATGGATTAAATGTTCTCAAGAATACTGCTTTGTCCTGTGCATACGATTTCATTTTCCAGATTTTTGGGTTTGATTTCAGGCATCCTGCGCACCTTCTAAATAAAGCATTCATTTGAGATACGAAATTATATACTTACCCATAATTCTAGAAAAACTACATAAAATATTAATTAAATTTCTCGAATTATTCACATATACTTGGTGAACTCGGTGATAGGTGATAACATACTGAATATGTTTTAGCAAAAAATGAATGGTCCAAAGTTCACCATTAAATCGCTACAAGGAAAAAACGAAATGTCTGCCTCGTCCGGTTTCATACATCCACTTTCACGAAGTTGGCGGTGTACACGTTGAAATGTTCTAATGTTTGGTGGCTTATGGGTACCGTTCATGTTATAACTTCTCAGTAAATGTGGCATTCTCATAAAATGTATGTCTGCAAATTCTTCATTGATATATGCTGCCATCAAGTACAAGAGTTTCAGGAGTAAAACAACTACTCCAAAAGTTCAAGGAGTCATCGGTTAACTAAAAACTCACAGACGATATCAAAATCTAATTTGCTACTTGCATGCATAATTCTACTGGTAATGGTTGCTTTTTTCAATTTAATGGTGAACTTTGGACTATCCATCCTTTGGTAATAAACGCTCACTGTATTATCACCTATCACCCTGTGAAGTTTGTGCACCAAGTTCAAAAACAACCTGTATATGATACTTCTTACATTAAGCAAGTATTGCATATATCTTAAGGAAAGAGCTTTTATCATTTATATAGTTGTTTATTAATGCCTATCTTTGAGATTTCTAAATTAATCAATGAAACCCATCTGCATTCATATTTCTAATATTTCAGGTTTTTATAATGTTTTTGATTTCTACTAAAAAATATAAATAAATTGATCAGTACTCTTGTAATGTAGTAAAAAAACTTATAATCAATAAACTACGAATTTCTTGGTGTAATATATTTTCTTATTTTAAAACCATGAATTTTGTGTCCAGTCACTTATTTAGAAAGAAATTATAATTCTTTAAGTAATGTTAAACAGGTTTGTATTACGCGCAATGTACCGTATTTTGAGCAACTCAACATTATTAAGACTCTTTATTCGCCATACGTGATGGGTTATTGCTAATCATGCTTTCCGCTATAAATAAAATTATTGCTTTTTTTAAAGCTCATTTTAGTTATTATTTTTCAGTTTTACTTAATGTGCGACATTAATTCTACAAATGTCAATGCGAAACGCTTCATTTTCTAGAAAATGCCAATAAAAGACGAAGATTAAGATAACTGATACTCAAAAGAATTTTACGACAAAACAAAACTTATTACACTGCAAAAAGGGGAGGCAGGAAGGGAACGTGGGAAAGCAGATAATGGTCGATGGCTATCGCGTATCCCATTATAAGATACAAAGCTCAAATGGTATACACTAGGATATTATCTCAAACAAACTAAAAAAATAATCAATACGTAAAGAGAAGCTGAAGTGGTCATTCGGTTACCTGCACATTTAGCGATCAGAGGTTATTGCACTGCATTGCGATAGACAAACAACATCGTCGACGAGGTCCAGAAACCGGGGGCTATATTGAAATGGGATTGTTCGACCCAATCTTCTGATGCAGAATTGTGTGTTCACAAAGGCCGCAGATGGTTCAGAAAGGTAATCCGGGGCCTTAGTGAGATCCCTCGAAAAGGATTTGAAAGGGGCATCACAAATAAGCAGCTCAAGTTGGCAACGATATTAATCAGCAGGTCAGTTAATATGATTACTCCGTAATGCGTTTATAGCTGACTTTGCTCTGCAAGGAAGGAAGCAACCTTTCTTTGGTAATCTTTTACTTTTCTAAGGGGAGATTGACGACGATGTTGAAGAAGGATTAATAATCCTGTTGCGAACATCGCTTAGAGTGTTTGACCCGAGACTCGCGTTGAACGTCCTAAAAATCAAACTTTTAAACGTTGTTTCTAAAAATTTCAAATAGAATTTTTTATGAATTGCTAAGATTATCTACGCTAAGTGAATCTTGTTTTTCTTAATGTTTTCTCTAATCTCTGGAGAGTTTGAGTGTTTACAAATTTAACGGTTAGTTCGGAAGAATTACCAGATTTTATGCTTCACAGGGTTATCACTTCATGCATACATTTATTGGACTTACAGGCATCTCTTGAAGAGGTTGGAAAATTCACTGAATAATTTCGAAGAACATGTTAAATTAAGATGAAGAAGGTTAGTGAAATAAATTCACTTTTCTTTTCACTTTCAAGATTTTCCGGTTTCCTTCTATAACCTTAAGGGAATGTGGAGTTCAAAGAATCGTGCTCTGTTTACAGCTTATAATTTTATAATTTATGGAGATTAATACGCGCAGTTAAATGTATAAGATGCTTTTTTTTGTTTGTGAATGCTTTCATAAAAAATTAATGTATTTTCATAAAGATGTTAATTTTAAAGTTGTTTTAATTGAAGATTTTGTTTATTTTTCAAATTACTTATAAGCCTGCTTAAATGAAGCTAGAGGCTTCTTCTTAGATGCGTCTTCATAGGATTATTGGATTCGGTCTTATATAATATTTATATCATTCTCTGAAGAATCTTTCCATGATTATATTCATAATAAATTAGAAACTCCAATAACTTAGCTTGCCTGGTTGCCACTTACTGTAAACATAATTTAAAATTAGGTGCAGCTTGTGTGTAGCAGCAAAGAAAACGAAGAAGGTTAGTTTGACTTTTATTCAAAACGACTAATGTCAGATGCTTCAATTGCTTTGTAGATAGAATTTGACAGGTAGTTTTATTTACTTTACTTCTTTACATGTACGCTCTGTCATTATTGAATCGATGTGTATAAAATAAGAATTTATTTTTTGTTCCTTTCCGACAAACCATATAAAATAATAACCATTTTAACTTCACTTACTACATGCAACTAAATGAGTGAAATATATTTATTCAGTATAAATTTTGCTAATACATGGTTCTATATAGAAATAAGGTCAATCCATATCAAATAACTCTATTAGATTAAAATTTGTTGCTTAACATTTTTAATTTTTATTATTTTTACTAAGTTGTTCCCTATGACGATAGGAGTTAAGAAATGTGGTTTAAATTTTTTTTTGTGATCATGATTTTTTGCCGGCCATTTGAAACGCTATTCTGTAGGTAAAATTTTGCGGGCATGAAAACAACTCATTTTCCATAATTTTGGGGTGCTAAAAACGAACATGACATTTAAAAATCCTATTGGCTCTAGTTTCATATAAGCAATCAACTAATGAAATATGAAAATCCAAGATAAGACGCAGCGACATAAACTGAAGACAAAATAGTGAGAAGGTTAAACTTTTAAGCGTCTTAAACTTAGTTTACTAATTTAGTTTTGCTTGATAAATATATGCAATATATTATTACTAGGAATACAACGCCCTTTACGCGTGAGAAATCCATGTCCACCAATAATTATGTCTATAATTCACCAATTAGACGCCTCCTCAGGAGTGCTAATTCCTATTTGGCTAATTTTGGCATTTTTCATGACAACAGACAAAACTCAAGCAAATTAATCTCTTCACTTCTCCTACTGATAATTATATTAAATTATTATATTAATTATATTATATTAGTGATTGTTTTTAATTTATTTCGTTATTGCTTTATTTGTATCATTATCTTTTCATCTTTCTTTCTTTGTTTTTGTTTTGTAATTTATGATTATATTTAATATTTCTTTTGTAAATGGATATTCCCGTAAATAAATAAATAAATGAATAAAGTAAATAAATAAATTATTCCATGTACACACTATTGCCAATATTATTTAGCTTTAGTTTTGTGGAAAGATATGGGTCTATATACATGTGTTAAGTTTTAGCGAATTAGCCATAGTTAAAAACGCATTTCATACGTTTGCGTGGAAACTAGAGCCAATTGACAAATTTCATTGTTATATTTGAATTGAGCATGTGAAATTCATTAAGAAACGGCACATTTTATTTTCGAAACTGAAAAAAGTTGAAAATTTGTAGAACAGTGAAATCTGCCGTTTAGTGGAAAATCTTATAGCACTGTTGATTTTAAACATATCAAGATACAAAAAAATCCCAAAATATTCATTATAATATGGTCTTAATTTTGTGTCTTTACTATTTTTTTCGTAACTAGTGAGTACTTGGTCAAAAAAATTGCAACAAAAGAACAAAAAGAAAATTAAAAAGCGATTTTTGGCGCCATTAATTTCAAATTGCCTTCGGTAAAAAAAAAACAAATAAACTTTTGTCACAAAAAATTTTTAAGCCATAGCTTTTAAGTCGATATCCATAGGGAACTCTTAGTAAAAAATAATAAAAATTAAAATTGTTGAGCAACCATTTAATTAAACCTAACCTAACTTAACCTAACCTAACCTAACCTAGATGATTCGAAATGGATTGACCCAATGGTTGAATGAAGACCCAATAATCTGCTAATTTTAGCAGTATGTCATAAAATTATTTTAGTGTGTTGCAAAATTATCTAGGCGAGCAAAATTTATGAAAAAGGTATAAGTATACACATCTATCCTCTTTATTCTAATTCATTCTTTTTAGATTTCGCAATCGTCTAATGCGTGGCGTAAAAAATAACATCCTAAACAAGGTAACCAAATGCTACAACTTTTAAAAACGGCTAGGGGGTTCCGTTTGCAATATATAAACTTGGTATTTCAATCAATGGCATTAACGTGTCCCTCCCCCTCCCCCGCGCGCTCTATCTTAACAGAAAACGTTTATATTTTAATGCGAAATAATCGCGTGCGCTGATTAACATGGAATATCTTGTATAAATAAATAAATAAATATTTAGAGTTTCTCCAACAGAGGAAGATTTTGCACAAAAATGTCATATGTTTAATTTAATTTTAATTTTATGAATAGTGTATATTTTATTAGTAGAGTAATTATAAAATGATGAATTTTACACTTCCGAAGTATCCCAGTTTAAGTAGAAGTTGCTCTTTTACTACAAAGTTTTCTAGCCCTTAAGTTTCCTGAGCAAATTTAGTTTCTGTAAAAGTTTTGCTATAAGCTGTTTTTAATGATACTTTGAGGAGTATTTCAAAGCACTTGGAATCCGCACGTTTGAAGTATTTGGGTTTCTTTTATTTTCATTTTCCGCAACCCTTTCAATTGGCTTGACTCCTTTCCATTCATCACTGATCAGAATCTATATAAACTGGAGAATGACGTAAGTGAAAACAGATCACGTGGGATGCCGCCTGGGTATCAAGAGTGGGGTGGAAAAGAAAGAAATAAGGCTTTCCTCTTCCGTGGCTCCCATACAGTTGTGACTAAGTAGGCAAAAAGGAAGGCCATGTCACGGCCGTAAAGTTAAAACAGTGAAGTTGTCATCTTGGGAAAAAGAACATCTGGTTACTATAGTAACAGATGCGATGCTCGTCGGTCGTCATGGTAGCAGATTTTTCCCTCTAAACGGAGCCCCGGCTGCACGAGATGCCACGGGCACAAGAACTTTAATGGAAAGAATGGAAGATCGGCAGAGAGAAGACTAGGCGCCTCGCTGATGATGACCGATGGTCGGATGATGGCACCCCGGGGGGAAGTGGATACAGCGCTGACCAGATGAGACCAGGCTTATCCCGATTGGCCATTCTCTGTCCATTAAGTTGGCCTAACCGTTGATTTTTCCCTCCTCCCCCCAGGGGTCCTTATCCACAGTTCCACTCCCGTTTCATTTGTGCTTTTGTTGGAATTGTTAGGAGGAGGAGAGATCCTCTTTGTCTCCAAGATCTTTTTTTTTTTTTTATTCTCCTTTTCTTTTGAAAGTTTTCTGTTTCCTCTATGCGCCCCTCTCTCTCTCTTTCTCTTTATTTTAATTTTTGTTTTCTATTTTTCTTCTCTCTCTCTCTCTTCCTCATCTCTCTTTAATTCACACCGTCTTTCCGTAAAACTGTTTGGCGATGCAGCGCATTTGTTTAAGAGGTTGTCACCGAGGGAGCTTCATTGTCTACCCGCTGTAATGAGAGAGTAAGCAGCTGCTTAATGCGAGCGCCATAATTAAAATGTTGACGAGGAGAAATTGTCCAACGTGGTGGCTACATTTTCCATCGAAAATTTGATTATTCGCCTGCAGAGTTTTGTTTCCCCCTCTTTTCTTTGTGATTATTTATAAGCACCGCTGCTTTGATGAAAATAATTGTTTTTAAATTTTTAATGTCAATAATTTTACACGCATTCAATGTTGAATGGAACGCCCTCGCAAAAAAGGCTCTTCAGAAACGGTTTGTTCTTTTTAGATAAATATCTTCATAAAGAATAAATAAGCATTCCTAGGTAATAATTTGATATCCCTTTGAAGTTATACCCATTAGTTCCCGGTCAGTGGTAACCAATCGATACGGCAGAATTCATTTCTTTCGGTGTCGTGAAGCTAACCATGAAAAGGAAGCGACGTCATTCTTATTTTAAGCGCATCAACAAAAATAAAATGTTGTTTTAATTTCGTAATATTTTTGGAAGACCCATTTGCAACGTAACGAGAGTTTTATTTATTTAAATCTTCTTAAAAGTAAAACGAAAGGAAAAAGATAGAATTTTCCGCATGCCTCTTTGATGTACTAATTTAATTAGAGAGGGCATGTTCTGTAATTTCCCTACTCTTTATTTTTTTTCTCCTGGATTTTAAGCTTTCGAGTAAGAGGAGCGCATTTAGAGAATTCTTCCATCTTTTGAAACTCCGGCATCCGTTGTTGGCTCGAAACCATTAAATACTCTGCAGCAGAGAATCTTTAGAGGAGGAGGAGGAGACGCAAAAAAAATAATCCAGCGGCAAACGTGGAGGGTTTTAAATGGTAACTAATGTTTTTCACTCTTTCTTTCCAGGCGCATTTTCCTCGAAAATGTCCGACAATAGGTTGTAATGGCGACAGCTTTTCATGGTGGCGGAGGCAGAGTGTCGGAGAGGAGACGCTGCTCCTCTAAAAACCTCAAACAACTCGGAACACAACCAGTTAAAAGGCTTGCTCCTCGTAATAATTCTTCCCGTTCTGTCACAGAATATTCTCGAATAAAGCAACAACAAACAACAGCGAGTAAAAATTACAGAGGAGAATAAAAAGAGAGAGAGAGAGAGAGAGAGAGAGAGAGAGAGAGAGAGGAGCGGGAAAGATGCCGCCGGTGAAGCGCTATGCTTTGGGACGCATTTAATGCCGTGAGACTGCCAGCCGCCTTTGCATTCCTCTCCTATTGCCAATGGAAAAACGCCGTTTTGCGAGTGTCGTTCTTGTCAAAATAAGCACGTGATTGTCGGTGCAGAAAGTGCGACTGCATTTCACGACTCCCTTTTCGTCCGGCGTCGAGATTTTTAATTATGTCTTTAACAAGTCGTTGGAATGGATGTTAACCGTTTGCGCCTAACATTCGGGTTCTGTGTGCACTTGTTTTCTCAATCCGGTACAGTCGTTTCAATTCAATCGGAGCTCGGCTACTAGGTGTATCGAAAAATTTTTAAGGGGAACACGTTGAATTGTAAACGCTAATGCTGATTATGAAGCAAGTTTTCGCTTTCATTTTGAGCTGTGGAATGGTAAAAATCGCCTCGAGCGCTATTTTAAAAGTTTCAGGCTTGGTTACTGAAGCTCTTAATTTTATTGGAAAAGAGGGAAATTTAGAGGTGATATAACATTGCGTGGAATTCTTTTATTCTGCGCAGCTACGAAACCGGGCTTAATATGGCGGTGATAATGATGTCTCGGTCTCGGCCTAGGCTTTAAATATTTCGTTTTAGAGCGTTTTCTCTTTTCATAAGCGCATGCCAAGAGATTATGTATATTCGGTTGCGATGTATTACTTTTAGAAATTTTATAAAGTCATTAAAAGTTATAAAGCTCTTTACTTTCTTGGTCCATATATATTCCTTTCTGCTTTCTATAATCCTTTATCCTCTTCTGGCTGTCAAAACTTTTTATAGAAAGGACAAAATTTTTTTCAATAGAATTTCTAGGTATAATTGCATAGGCTTTTTAAATGAAGTATTAGCTTAAATTAGAACGTATCAAGATTTTGCATGTACTCTTCAGAAAATAATCTTTTTTAAATTTTTTTTTATTTATTCCGATTTTAAAGCAGAATATAAATATAGTGCCAAACGTGCCGACATCATTTCAATAATACCAATTCGCAATTTTTGGGACGAAAGTGTTATATTTGCAGCCTTAGTTATCGATTCTGCTAGGTCCTACAAAATTGCTATGCATTTCTAACATAGACCACCGAATTGAAGTTTTTATTAATATTTTATTGGACTTCCTTTACCCATATTACAGCATTTTTAGCCCGAAAGATGTTTTAAGTGGATCTACAACTAAAGAATACAAACCATTTAGGTGATTTCTCTTAAGATCTTTAAAATCGCCAGATTGAATGACTCTTTAAATTCCTAGCTATATGATTCGAATTCGGACTGCAAGGGTTCCACAGATGATGCTGGAATTTTTATGTGATGCTCCAGGAGCCACTTCTGAACAATTTTTGCAGTTGAGAAATGCAGTTGTCGTTCAGAAAGCATTCATCTCCTGGAAGAACTATAACATTGCAAGATATATTAATCCGCTACACTCCTTAGGTAAACTTTTCAGTTCATATGATTTGTAACAATATCAGTGGATCTTTTCCATAACAGAAAAACATGCTTCATATGATACTTTCTCCAGATTCTTGAATTCTTCTTCGTCTTCGTCCTTAGCTGTTCCCATTATTCGCATGGGGTCGCTGTTGTTATTCGATGTGGCAATAATTTTTACGACCGGACGCCCTTCCTGACGCCAACCTCTAGGAGGAATGTTAGGACAAACATTAACGACTGCTATAAGATGATAACAGCAGACGGGACCGACGGCTTTATGTGCCCTCCGAAGCATGGGAGGGTTAGGATTGCGTGTCACTAATGGTAACCCATCCAGTGACTAGCCGTACCCAGTGTTGCTTAACTTCACAGAGCTGGCTTGCTCTGTGAAAGCTCACTAGGCCCTCTGTGAAAGCTTTTTGGACGGCAATCACTTCCTTTTGACTGGCACTTCGGATTATTTTTACACTGTAGAGACATAACCTCTTGAAATTCCGTTGGGTTTAGCAGATTATGAAATCGTGGATCCTGCAAGACTAGTACGCACAATGGCCCTCTTTTCAAAACTGTGAAAGATCATTCGTTTTCCCACTGTCAGAAACGACTATTGTCTATTATAGCTATGCACAGTTTTAAGTAGTTGCAGAGGTCACATGGTTGCGTTCGTCATCGGTAAATTGCATTAGTATGTCATGTGTGATCGTTTTATTAATTTGGATCAAGGTTTCAATAAAAACCTTGAATGTTAAACTAATTAATATGAGTTAAAAACGAAATACAGTATATACGAGTTAAAATAATTTAGTCGTATGACTGAATTTAAAAATTTAATTTCGAATCTTTCCTTTTTAATCTCTCTCTCTCTTTCTCTCTCTCTCTTCATTCTTGTTCGCCTTTATGTCTCTCTTTCTCTCTTTCTCCTACTTCTCTGTACGCAAAATCATGACGATAAAAGTGTGCTTAGCCGTTGTCATTACGCCTCCGCTTTTGAAACAGTCCAGGCTTTTCTTTAAACTTGGGCAGCTGAGTTGGTCGCCCTTAAATTACGCTGTCAGAGGAGCGCCTGAATTATGCTTGACTGAGCCCAAGCCCTATGGAAAGTATGCGCCTGCGCTCCGGGAGCCCTTCCCCCTCTTTGAGTGAAATGATATATGCGCCGCATTAAGTGAATGTTGTTCCGCATGATTTCGCGCAAAAACATCAACAGTTCTACCTGATGCTAAACCAGTTTATGGCCCAGTTGCTATGAGAAGAGCCGGCGTCAAATGGCTCCTCCGCTCGACTATCTTTCTCTCCGTTACGGGCACCGCCGAGCCATTTTGCTATGCGCAAAAGGAACGTGCTCGCACAATAGGCAGTTCGAAATGGATCCTAGGCGAGCCAGATATTGCTATCGCAACCAATATTTGGGGGTTGGAAAGGGGAACGAGGCTAAGGACCGGTACGGGGGCCTCTCGCGAACACAACCAATTATTCCCCTCGTTATTCGTCGCTCGGCGAAACATTGTGTTCATTTATTTTATTATTTGTGGCTGCGATTCGTCGTTGGCGATAGGCGTGGGATTTAGGTCCGCCGTCTTGTCTAAACCCTTTTACTATTAGATCACGTGATTTGGAAGTTTAGGTAGTAGGGTAGAGGGGGTAGACAGCTTGACTTATTCGTGCCTGGATAAATAATTGTAATCCCTGCGAGGTGGAGATGTTGTGGCGAAACACAACACACGGCCCGTGCACATTCAGGGTTATTAGTCGCTTAACAGTCACTAGGTAGGCAAATTTACGTCGGACACCAAATGTCAGATTACGTAGCAGGCATTGACGCAGTGGGTGCATTGGGTGGGTGGGAGAGATTGCGATGGCCCCGTTGCCGAATTTACGAGTCGTGAAATAAAGCGCACCGAGACTTGGCAAACGTGATCTCTTAGCGTCCGTGACGCCTACGTAACATTTATCATTGGTTCCTGCCTGTGTGCCAGAAAATATATTAGAGTGAAGAGAAAACATATCTTAGAGGTTTAACTCCCACCTCATATGTAATGTTCATAATTCCTCCAACTCATGCGATCAATTATAACGCGCATTAATCATTGCTAACGGCTAATCCCGCTTTTCACGAGATGAAAATCGTAATGAAAGATGTTACCCCACCTCCCTTTCTCCGTCTATCATTCATAAAGTTTTTTTTCCCTGGTCGGTAAAGAAGAGAGACGGGAAAAGGAAGACTCGATGATGTATAGCTAAAGCAATAATAACTTAAGGAACGTGTTCTTCTGAGTGAAATTTTGTTTACGTTTATCTAATGTAATTGAAAGATCTTTAAGTTAACTGAAGAATATTAACTGTTAACATATGAATAGAGGAAAATGTAATTGCCAGCCGGAAAACTATTTTTTTTTTTATTATACGAGTAGACTTCTTTCAACGGTTTAAGGTTTTGCAGTGAAGTGCAACCTGTTTCTCTTCATGTTTCTCTTTCTGTGTCCGCGAAGCATTTCATATGTCCGTCAGATTAACTCTGAATAATAGAATTAAATGATGAAATACACGGGAATAAGCAATTAAGGACCCAATTTTAGACTGATGTTTGGTTGTAATTTAAACGAAAGTTCAGATTAAAATTAATTAGAAACTCTTCTAGCAATGTATAGATAACTAACAGGCAAACAATCTCTTGATAATTAGGAAACTTAGACCTCTTCTCCACAAATAACATCTTTTGATTATCTTATATAAGTTCGACAGTGGCGAATCACATCGGAGGCAATTTCAAATTAGTTAAACGTGATGACGATAATTTCTTACTTGATGCGTTTGAAGCACTTTCAAATAAGACAATCGAGTAGTGTAGCGTAGCGGTATTGGAATGGAACTGAAGCGCAGCATCCAAAATCTCACCCTTCATAAACATATGCCATAGGAAATACACTGCTCAAAACAATTAAAGGAACACTTGTAGAATCCCCTAAAGAGGGCGTAAATAATACTTTTTAGCAATTTCATCTTCTGCAACATGAAACCTACTATCTTCCTCATAGGAAAAGGTTAAAGCCAACACATTTTGCTGCCAGATGTTCTGAGAAATTTGCATACCAATATAACCCCCCCCCCCGGAAAACAAAGTGGTTACATGCCAGTACACTCTTTGCTTGGAGATAACGGTCGAACATTAGAAGGTGCAGGCATTCCTGGAACGTTGTTGTTAGTGCTCAGACATGCCACGAAGGCATCTTAAAGCAGTAGAATCTGCGAAAGCCCTAACATTGCTCCAAACGGGTCAATCATTTCGGACTGTGGCAAATGCCCTCAATGTGTCCTCTTCCGTTATTTTCCGACTATGAACACGATTCCAGGCGACTGGCCAGTACACACGAAGAGCTGGGCAAGGCCGCCGACGCTCAACAACCGCCAATCAAGATCGTTATGTGCGGACTTGTGCCCTGCGCCGAAGAACCTCAACGGCCAGAGACCTGAGAAATGACCTGCAGATGTCAACTGGGGTACTGTTTCAGATCAAACAATCCGGAACAGATTATGTGAAGTTGGCTTGAGAGCCAGACGACCAAATCGAGTGCCTAGGCTAACCCGCCAGCACATACAGGCGCGACTAGAGTTTGCACATCAACATGTCACCTGGCAGCTTCGCCACTGACGTTCTGTTCTCTTCACAGACGAGTTAAGATTCCGCCTGACCCACTGTGATGGCCGTCTACGTGTCTGGAGACGACGTGATGAGCGAAACACCGACGCAACAGTTTGTGAGACTGACCGAATGGGATGTTGTTCCCATTATGGTTTGGGCTGGCATCTCAATAGACCATCGAACGGATCTTGTGGTCGTCCGAGGGCGAATGACCGCTGACGTTTACATTCGTGACATTCTGAAAGAACATGTGATTGTTGCTGCACATGGCATGGGGCCAGGATTCCTTCTGATGCAGGATAATGCTCGTCCACACACTGCAGCTGTCACTCAAGACTTCCTACGGATGCATGGCATTCAGACCATGAGGTGGCCTGCAATGAGTCCAGACCTAAATCCCCTTGAACATCTTTGGGGCATGCTTGACAGGCGAATACGACACCGCCCTTCAGCTCCAGAAACACTGCAACAGCTCATCCAGGCACTTACTGAGGAATGGGACCGGCTTCCCCAAGATCACATCCGTCGACTGATACGGAGCATGCCTCGAAGGTGCATGGAGGTTACTTGCAGCCCATGGTAGGCATACACATTACTGAGTGGTGCAAAAACTGATCCCTGGAAGAAACAGGGCATTCTCCTCACAACGTCCAAAGTACATTTCACTTTGTTTTAGGCAGGGGTCCTGCACTTTCCTGTTTTTTTCTTTATGTTTCTTCACCAGTTGTTTCAATAATGCATTCTATTGTTAAATAAACCGTGTTTTAATGATCACATACAGCGATTTTGTCCATATTATTCGTACTTGCTTCTGCACGCTGCTTAATAGAAGTATTCCTTTAAATATTTTGAGCAGTGTATATTGAATTAGATAAGAAACCTGATATACCCAGAAAGGTCATCTATGAAGGAAATTTCTTGGAGGGAAATTTGATTTGTCTGTTGTCTGAGCTGGAAGCCTACCACTAAATAATAGCAACACACGCGAAATTCTATGAAACCCAGTAAAAGGAAAGATGGCATCCTTGTTGTCAATTTCGATGATATTGATAATATGTCTTGGACTACGGTGCCTTTTCCTGTGTAGAGAATGTTTTAGAATGTCAGAGATTCGGTCATTATTATGACTTACCATAATGGGCAGCATGGATTCCATGAGCCCTTAAACGTATTTCCCAACATGGGTGATATTGAGGTCATTATGGATGATAAAGTCCGTGTTTCAGCTCCATAGGTGAGTGCTGGTAAAACACACTGGTTGAAAACTTTTCGTTTCAAGCTAAGTGGCATGCTGCTCTTCAAGATAATGTTATGGAGCTGAAACATGGACGTTATCAAGGAGGACAACACAAAGACTACAGACTACACAGAGAAGCATGGAAAGATGTATGCTGGGAATTACAAGAAGAGATCGAAAATGCAACAGCTGGATAAGAAGCCAAACGAAGGTGATTGATGTCATCGAACGGATCAAGCATTCTAAATGGCAATGGGCTGGTCACATCGCTAGAAGACAAGACATGAGATGGACCACAGTCATTCTGGATTGGTACCCTCGAGACCTTAAACCCCATGCAAGGTGGATCGACGAAATAAGGAAGATGGCTGGTGTCAACTGGAAATCCAAAGCTTCAAGCAGAGAAGAATGGAAGCGTTTAGAGAAGACTTTCATCCAGCCGTGGATTGCAAATGGTTGACTGTGATGATGATGATGATGATGGGTGATAGCGCGATATGCGGTTTCCCTGCAATGCTCAAGTTCTGAGCATGTTAATACAAATTGTTTCTTCTTCTTGTGGGCAGTGTGTCTCTTCGTATTAAATCCAACTACAAATTTTTTTTCCTACATTCAGAAGGTGGAGGGAATGGATGAATGGTAACGTGTTTCATCCATAGATACATGACTAAGAAGGGAACTACACGAACATGTATCTCACAGATTCCCACCAAATTGAAATATATTACTCATCTAAGGCTGCTATTGATGCTTGCAAAATAAGAAAATGCTAAATTTTGTTTCTTTCAAAATAAACCGAGAAAACGAAAAAAGTTGAGCACATATAGCCATACAAAGATTCCATTGTTGTGTGTACTATTGCGCTCTCGACTTCTTTCTTCACTACTCAACAATACGAACGAATCCATTTCACCTGAAAACAACGCTATCGCTTCCAAGGTATATTTGCGCGCAAGAAAAGTGTTCGTACAACTACGTGTATGTCCCTTGTAAGTTTTTCTTTTTTTCTAGTATCCAACCATGAGAAACACAGTGATAATTAGGCATATTTCAAATATAATAACAGCATGTTCTACTTCTCCATTTTGAAATTCTGCCCACAATCATGTGATTAACTTCAAATGTCTGGAAAGTTTGGAGTTCCTTCCACCTCATTTTGTAAATTGTGGCCCAGACGGGCATGCTATACAGCAAAATAGTGCGAAGGAACACTTTGTATAACAATAGCTTGTCATTGACATTGAGGGTAATATTTCGACTTAGCAGAGCACCTGAAATTAAAAGAAATATATGAATAATCTAAATCTTTACTTAATTCAGACCACGGATTTATATAGGACTCAGTGACTGCCCTTTTTTAAATTTTCCTTGTATCTCTGATTGGCTACGTTTTTCCTTAGATTGTTTCCATTACCTGTTGTATTTCTCTGTATTCTTGCTGAATGATGGCCGCTCTGCGGCCGAAATGTGCATTCAAGATAATTAAAGTTATTTGTGGAGAAGAGGTCTTTGATTTTTTATTAATAAAAATTAAAATTATCCCGTTACATTAAATCGTTAATTTCCTATACAACTCTAATCCATGTAAAATTTAGTATCTTCAAACCTGTAGGTTTAGCTGATTCCAATACTAATTTGCCTGCTGCACTGCAAATATTTGATAGCACATATGAGAGATCTGAAAGGACGTGATAAAGGAGCACACCCGGGTTAAGCACAAACTTTCTGGTTAATTTCGTTTTCTTAGATTGTGGCCGTGGTATTGTATTGCGCATAAGATGAAGACAAATACAATAGAAATAAAGTCACACTATAGCAAAACATGAATATCTATGAAAGAAGAAGAAAAGAATAAAGAAGAATTGATTGATAATCAGCTAGTTTTTGATTTTAACTATATACTTAATATAATCATATTTAAATTTCTGTTGAATGCTGATAACTTCCATATTTGTTTTGTATATACATCGACTTTTCCACATATATATTTTATAAATCGATTTTCTCATGTATGGCTATAGTGCAGTGGTGTTCAACCTTTTTATCACAAAAGGGACACTTTCACCTTTAAGAAGAAATTCGCAAGCCGCATTATTCTGTAACATGACGTTAACCTGTTGTCGAGTTTCTGCATGCCCATACTACAGCTGATAATATATTAGTCACTGAAACGCCATCAAGATAGTGGTGATTCGTTCCATTGCTAACTTTGTGACGCTATAGCGTAATTTTATGTCTGTTTTACTTGTCTAAATTTTGTTTACCATCGAGGACCTTAATATATGTAAGTTTCTTTGATTAATTGTGCTCATTTACGCTTTCAATGCAGGCAAAATATACGAACAGCAAAGAGCTTCCTGAATGTTTTTCTATCCTTCTGACACAGGCGAATTAGAAGTCAATAAGTCAAGTAAAGGTTTTCGGTGAGGATAACGTCTTTTAAATGGATTGATAAGGTGAGGAAGGGCGCAATATTTGGAGGATGTTACGAAGGATGAGCGAATCGTTCACATTCTCTGGTACTCACTACAGCAGGAAACCTGGCCATGGGATGGTTTTATATTGTAATATCATGGGATGTGGTAAAATAATTATATGAGAGAATAGCATAAAACAAATCTGAGAGCTTCTGCAATCCATTTATTGGATTCATAAGAAAAAAAAAGAAATTCAGATCCCCCCACAATTTTTATGAGCATTTGAAATACAGAAAAGTTTCTCTTAATTAGTGACGCAAGTGAAATTTGCCCAATTAAAATAATTTTAAAAAATAATGGTTTTATATATCTCAGAAGAATTTAGCTAATATAAGCGTATTCTACTCTCAGAATTTTATTTCCCCTGGACTTGGTGATCGAGTGAAAAAAAGTGAGCCACCGTCACGACCGCAGCGGCTGACGAAGCATTTCGTAGTCATTGTAGCAACCGGGATAGGAAGAAAGAAAGAGAAAGTGAAAGATTACAGAGAAAGTCTTCGATACGATCATTGTCTCGAACTTCCTTTCTCCTTTTTTGGCTTTTTCATAGAAAGGCCTCCGTTTTTATGGGTCATATTTCCACGGGAGCTGTTTTGCAACGTTCATAATAAATCCGTAGGTTTCGCCCATAAATTCCCCTCCCTTCTCACCACTCCTTTCAAGGAATGAGAAATCGTTAAGATGCTAATCTAAAAACAAATCTATTGTAAACTTATTTTAGTCGCATAAGAAAAGAGGGCTTCTTCTTTACATAAAATAACAACGATAAAAAAGAAGAGGACGTTATAAAACGCTCGACGCAAGGAAATGATGAATTAAGATTTGAAGGCGATTTTACAAATGTTTTGAAGGAAATCGCTTTTCCTTAATTTTTTCAATTTACATGGCTTACGCGGATAATGTGTATTTTATTACAGTTCTTCTTTTATTATGCTTTATAACGTAATTTTCTTAATATAATGAAAGTTTGGATTTCTACTAAGAATCTTGGGGGGAAACGAGAATCTTGTAGCATTTACGGCTTCTTTAAGGAATCTTAAATATTGATCAATATTCATAGTTAATGTTTATAATATTGTAGCTATCAGAGTTATTTATTTGCAAAAACCAGGTATTCACATTAATTGATGATTAATCGAAATACGCTTAAATACAAATTGGATTGTTCATTTGATGCTCAAATATTTTATTTTTTTTGGGGGGATATTCGAAAATCCATGATAAGATCGCTTTTTTTGAATTGGGTTAGTTTATCTACTGACGCGCCACGCTTACTGAAATGCAGCCATTAAGATTCAGAAATGTCTGCAAGATTCCACCTTCCGGAAGTAAAAAGATAAAAAAAGATGGCAAAGGTCTTTCATTCGAATAGAAAGCCCCTGCAGAGGAGGAGTTCAGAGTGGCACTTATTTCACGAGTGTTGATTCCTGTACGGAATATCGAGCGCTTTTATCTATGTCTATCGTGACTCCTTTGCCACTTATTTCCACCAGCTATCCCAAAGTTGATCTATTGAAAAAAAAAATCGAAGGATGGCTGTTTGACAGAAAAATCGTTCTGGAAGTGAAAATCCTTATGATCTCGTAGGAGTGTCTTTATGTTGGAAAGGAAGATGCCAAAGAAGGTGATTTATGATGTAGTATCTCGTTTCACACGTTCATTCAAAAAACGAAGAAAGCTAACCTGATGGTTAGTATTGTTTGGAAATTGAGTAGTGTATTATTCCACGTGTAATAAAATATTTTTTCTTCCTTGCCAAATCCTGTGCAGTTGTGCCGTATCAACTTAAGTTTCTTAGTAGTGTGTAAACTATGATGGTTTCAGATGTGCTGTAAATTTCTAGAGAAAAAGAAAAATTCCTACATCCAAATTGCAGTATATAGTATTTATAATCTTATACAGCCCCTTTTCAAAAGTTGAACTGTGGTAGCACTAATAGATATCTGTCTTTAAGGTTACGCAATAAAATATTTTTTAAATAAATTTTCCAACGAAAAAACACATCTTGTTTCGAAAGTTTAGCAACGCTCATTTTGGGTTTCAAAAGTTTAGCAATGCATTCAAAATCATTGGTACAATGAATAGTAAATTGATATCAACATAAATTTAAGACTGTATAATAATAATATTTACTACTGTGTGATCTTAATACCAAGTTGGATAATCCTTGGCCCTAATCACAACAATCGTACACGGTGAGGTATTGAAGCAACCAGTTTATCTCTTTTTTTAGGTTGATATTTCCATGCCATATTTTGCTGATTTCACTTTTTAATTAGTCTGAATTTGTAGCATCACATCGTTGCAATCTCCGTTTCATTACATTCCATATATTTTCTATGGGATTTAAGTCCGGCGAATTTGGTGGCCACGTTATCACATCTATGTTCTTGTCAGTCATCCAGCATCTTGTTAAGTTTTGCTGGATGACAAGATGTGTTATCCTGTTGAAACACAAAGTCAGCATCTCCAAATAAATGTTCAGCACTAGGAACGAGAAAATACTCTAGGATTCCTCTGTAGGTCTCTCCATTTACCGATCCTTTGATGAAACGGAGCTGGTCAACACCTTCTGCAGCCAAACAGCCCCATATCATTTGTTTCAATGGAAACTTTACAGAACGTTTAATGCAATGTGGATGGAATGCCTCGTTTCTCTTTCTGTACACTCTGCAATTTCTATCGCCATATGTACAAGTAAAAAAGTGTTTCATCACTCCAAATCTCATTTGTCCAGTCTTCAGGAGACCTGTGCAAATGATAACCGAGTCCTCCTTTCCCCCACTGCAATCTTGTTTGACGATGCTTTTTAGAAGTCATTGGCTTTGTTTTCGGTACTCGTGCTTCTCCTATCCGCCTCCATGTTGAGGTCCGGGAGATAGTTTTTTGAATGCGTTGTGACCACTTTTCTTTGAATATTCGTGTTATAGCAAACTGATCTTCTGCAACAATGTGTTTCAACATTCTGTTTTTTTCCTGCAGTTGAACACCTGGAACGTCCACTTCTATGCCGTGCCGCACAAATTGCATTCCCATCTTCTCGCATTCTTTTTAAGCATATCGAAACGGCAAATTTGGATCTATATGTAATTTGAGCTATCTTACTCAAACTTTTCCCCTCAGTTTTTAATTGAAGTATTTTTTCCTTTTCTGCAATTGTCGGCTGTGTTGCTTTGCTCATTTTAAAGTTATAGATGCAAATGCTTTAGCAGAAACAGTAGTATGCTCATCCATAACTTAAAATTCAATTTCGAGACGTTAATCTCCTTTTGTTTTTATGTTGACAATATAAAGGAGTACGTCCCATAGATTCCTATTAAAAAAAATGAAAAGTTAATGAATAATCCGTAATAACGATAATATTGAAGATAATCTGTTCTTGATGTTTGATTTTCTCTTTCTCCTCCAAAAGCAATTACTCTTAGAAGCCAAAAGGTTGGGTGTGAAGTGAAAAATAGACTTTCCCCTCTCTCTCTCTCCACGTTTGTATTGATTACATAGGTTTTCGCATTAACGATGTTTAGTCTACTGTGTAATTTATTTCAGTAATCTCCGGAATGCTAAGACTCTTTCCCACTTTCGAATGCTTTCTATCGTAAAAAGTGACAGATGTTTCTTCGAGACAAGTGTTGCCTTTACGTAAGCCTACATTGGTTTCCGGGTGAATAATGACAATTGGAAGGAGTCTGCACCACCTGAAAGCGAAGGCGGGATGAGTCATCGGCTGTCTGCAAAGGTAATTCCTGTGGGAGCGACACACACACACGTACATACACCCTTCGCTTGCCTTCTTAGATCCTCCGTCAATTGGCACCGTATAATGACCACAAGGGGGCGTCGAAGGTGGGGGAGTGTAAGGGGTTCACGTCGCTTTTACCGCCTGACACGCGCCCTGTTTTTGCGTGGCTGAGCGCGTGTAATTTCCTGCGGACAGATTAATGGGTGTCCGAAATAATTAAAAGGAGGGAACCGGGAAAAGGGATGTGGGCATTAGAATTATCGATTAATCTATAAAGCTGACAAGTTCCCTACCTCCCGTCTGCCTCCCTCTATCCACCCCCCTTACCCCCGCCGACATGTTGTTCTGTTGCCAGAGATTCCGCGCCTCCTTAACTGCGAAGTCTCCTAGGAAATGTAGGACACTCGGTGAGATAACAGATCGACCACAGAAACGCTGATGACGTCTCAAAAGGACTTCTCTCAACTTCCCCACCACCATCTCTTTTGTTTTTTTTTTAAATGTTCCGGGCCATTTAGAGTAAAATGAAGCCCTAGACAGGATAAAGCTGATATTTAATGGATTTAAAACCTTTCCCCCTTCCTTGGCGCTCCAAAAGTGTCGGTGGTTTTTCACTCATGAGGATACACGATGACAGAAGATTATCGATTTGATTTCCAAGAAAATGAAAATATCATTTTCGAAGAACAGTAGATAAATGAAAAAAAAAAGCATTTACCTCCCCTTCTCACTAAACATGAAACTTATCTATTATCTAACTTCTAATTTATAAAGGCTAAAATAGTTTTTATTAAACAATCCAAATATAAATTGAAATGGTACATTCGCATAGGGCTTCCACTTTGACCCCAACTTTATACTATTTGAGAGAGAGAAAAAATTACATAATTTTCTTTAAGGAGTAATAGATTTAAGAATCGTTTACATTGATCTGGAGCATGAGAACATCGCGATCGTATTGTTGGCCAAGAGTTGATAATTTAAATGTTGGATAAGGGCTATAACTATAAAAACGGCAGTCACTCCCAAATAGCGTATCACAGCCCATCAAGTTATTTTAAAAAAAATATTCGTATCAACGAGAGGAGTCCGTACGGGATGCGGATAATATGGTCCCGGAGAATAGGGTCCCGGATAATATGGTCCCGGAGAATAAGGTCCCGGATAATATGGTCCCAAATGCAAAGTAGGAGATAATGGTCCTACGAGGTCTGTTCAAAAAATACGTAGACTGTTTGAATTGCGCAGGCCCTGTTGGTCCCAATCAAAATCGCTTGGTGTCGCCATCTTCTGACAGATCCGCTGATTACAAGGCAGTTTTTTGATTGCAAATATCAGTATTGGTTGATTAGCTACGCGGTTGTTTGTGAAGTGTGTTATTTTCGTTTGGCGGATTTTTAGAATGAGTGACTTGAACGAGCAAAGAGTTGCTGTGAAATTTTGTGTTAAACTCGGAAAAACTGCCACTGAAACTTTTGATATGCTCAAGACGGCTTACGGTGATGTTACTATGAAGCGTGCGACATGTTTTAAGTGGCATGCACGTTATAAAGATGGTCGTCAGTCAACTGCAGACGATGAGCGTCCTGGACGTCCTTCCACGTCAACTGACGACGCACACGTGGACAAAATCAACACCCTGGTTCGGGCAAATCGACGTCTGACCATCAGAGAGCTTGCTGAAGAGTGTGGGATAGCAGTTGGATCATGTCACGAGACTTTGACCGAAAAATTGAAGATGCACCGCGTTGCTGCGAAGTTTGTTCCACGCCTGATGACGGACGACCAAAAAGCCCATCGCGTCCAGGTTTGTCAGGAATTGCTTGAACGCTCAGAAGATGATGAAAACTTCTTGTCGAAGATCATAACAGGTGATGAATCTTGGGTGTACGGTTATGATATCGAAACAAAGGTTCAATTATCCCAGTGGGTGGGTGAGACATCTCCCAGACCAAAAAAAGCTCGCCAAGTTCGTTCCAATGTGAAAGTGATGTTGATAGTTTTTTTTGATGCTCAGGGCGTAGTCCACCACGAGTACCTCCCCCAAGGCTCCACAGTGAACCAGATTTACTACATCGAAGTTCTCAAACATCTGCGGGATGCTATGCGGCGGAAAAGGCCAGAAATGTGGACGAGTGGTGACTGGTTGTTTCATCACGACAACGCCCTCAGAACTCGAGAGTTTTTGGCCATACACTCGATCACTGTTCTTCCTCATCCACCCTACTAACCTGACCTCGCTCCTTGTGACTTCTTCTTGTTTCCCAAACTCGAAAGACCTTTGAAAGGAAGGACATTTGAGACGATTCCTGATATAAAGGCAAATGCGACGAAGGCGCTGAAGGACATCACAAAAGAAGCGTTCCAGGACTGTTTCCAAAAGTGGAAACACCGTTGGGATAAGTGTGTGCGTCGAGGAGGAGAGTACTTTGAAAGGGACCCAGATGTGTAACTTCTGAATAAAGTACATTTTGTTTTATGACGTCAGTCTACGTATTTTTTGAACAGACCTCGTATATGTTCAGCATGGGTTATCTAAATATTTTAAATTGACACAACCGGTAGGTCATTTATAACTTTGATAAATTATAACACATATACTAATTTTTAACATAAATCACTTTAATGTTTAATTAAAATTACATTGTTTTTAATTTGATTGTCAAAATTTGAGTGTCTCTCATACATTTAAGTGATAATTACGTGTAGAAGATTAATTTCATATTTTAATCAATTTTTTTTAGCATTAATTGTAAAACCTGCAGTAATATTAAATGAAATAGCGAAGCGAACAGAGCAGAGCTAACTGGGAGAAGAGAAAGAGCGAACATGCTTGTGGGGAGGGCATCGATTCGAAATGAGCGATTGTACTGCTCTAGTATACTTGAAAGAAATGTAGCGTATCTTGAATTGCAAATCGTCAGCGTCATTCATAGTAGTCATCCTATCCCATATTAATTATTCGAAATATTCGATGCAGTTGAGGTATATGAATGATAAATTTAAAACATGCATTTGCTTGTAAACTTGAGTTATTATTAAAAAAAAAATGGAAAAATTATTATTAAAAAAATTGGTTCACCCAAATTTCACTTTCATTATACGTAAATTAATTTCCTTATTTAAAAAGTTTACACTAAAGTTGAGAAGCAAATTTATGTTTTAGACCTATCGGTTGTTTAGAAAGCTGATGTTGAACATAAGGCACCATTATATCCTACTTTGCATTTGGGACCATTATATCCGGGACCATTATCTCCGGGACCATATTATCCTACACCCAGTCCGTACATGTCGAACTTATTGACTTTATTCGCTGATATGAATGCTGCAGCCATTTCTTTATTTTTAGAAAGCCATAAGAAAGCATCTTAATTTCATTCCTTATCTTTTCTTTTTTTTTTTCTTTGCAGAATTTCAAAACATCTTTTCGAATCAGTTTTTAAGTCCATTCTAGTGAAAAAAATTTTTGAGTTGGGCTGGACGAAGCTTTTATTGATCGACCAATAAATGGGAAATTGAAACTGATACGTGCATTGTTTTTTATAATAGCGTTTCGGACTAAATCACAAATGTTGTATATTTAAGCAAAAAATTTAACAGTATTACGATTTTACTAGCTAGAAAATAAATTTCTAAGCTATTTTCCAAGGTAAACGATGTCTCATGCAAAATCAGCTTTCTTATATAACAGATTTAGTAACTTTAAACAATTTTCTAGTTTCATCAGTAATTGGTTTAAGTGGAGAAAGCATGTTTTGGAAGTGAGCTCTTCAATATTTTAAGCTTCTTCCAAGCTATTTTTACCATGCACAAATGACCTCAATATTACACAATACCAATGTTGTCGTTGATAGTATCTAATGAAAAAATAATTATAGTTCCAAGCACGAAAGAAAAGGAAACTGACCCACGTGTTCTATATGATCTTATCGATTGTAGATGTGTGCTTTATTCAGAGCTTCTGAAAAATGGTGGCCTCATCTGTGCCTATAAGCTTGTTCGTTCAATGATACAATAATAAAGCCCTGAAAGGCAACCACGGTATCGATTCAACTTGTCGATTAATCGAGTGCCAGATTTCTTTCGGTTTCGTTTCTGCTGCGATTTCACATAAGACCAATGATATCAATACAACTACTGGATCGTTTACCCAATGGGCAGAAAGCGTTCCAGAAATTCAAGCAACAGGAACGACAACTCGATTACTTTCTACCCACTGAGGCAGTTGTATTTAAGGCTGTAATTTCGGGAACGCGAAGGAGCTGCTTTCTGTATAGATCCAAGAGTAGTATAGATATTATTGGAAGGATGTGAGGGGGCGGGTAGGGGAGTTTTGATAGTAACCAGGAACGATTAGTCGATTACCTTCGGGTACACAGAGGCTGTAATTTTGGGAACGCGAGTGAGCTGTTTTCTGCCATTGGGTGAGCGATCCAGAAGTTGTATGGATATCATTCCTTAAGACATGCCAGGAATAAGACTATTTCCTGTCCGTTTCTGATTGGTTGAATGAGTTTTAATCATTTACGCATGCGCCATTTCCTTTTTCATTCTTGCCGCACTATAAAATAAATAATTTTTCTTTCGTAACGGGTTCGAATCCCGCCGAGGGCAGGGATGTTTGTGTTTGTCTATTTCACCATCATCCTTTCATCCCAAACAGCTAGTCTCCTGGATAAAAGGGGAGATGCAGGCTGAAAACCCATCCATCCATCCAATATTTTTTTTTTTTTTTTTTTTGCGAACAGTGATTAAGTAACTGTCAGGTTTTTGATCTCCTATTCCTATAATTTAATATCTCGGTATACCGGTAGGTAGATATGAAATAATTTCCTTGAAGCCAAATATTTATTTGTATACATTTTCACGTATATCTTAATCTAGGAAATACTGTAAAAGGTCTAATGTTTTAAATTAAACGTTTAAGTACGAGGCGTATTCAGAAAGTAAGTTCCATTTTGTTTTGGTTTGGTTTGTTTGGTATTAACGTTCTTTTCAACTGCCATGGTTATTTCAGGACGGCGTTATAGAGGCCGCAAATTTTGCCTCGCAAGGGTTCTTTAACGTGCAGCCGGCAAACGACTACACAGGACCAACGGCTTTACTTCCCTTCCGAAGGAAGTGCGTGATCTCAGGATTTTCCCCCTGAAAAAATCCTCGTCGTCCTCGGCCGGGGTCGAACCCGTGTTCTCGGGCATCAGAGGCGATCACGCAACCACTAAGCCACCGAGGCCGATAAGTTCCGTTTTTTAATAAAAGCAAAACTACTATATATATTTTCAAAATTTTTTTTCTTTACCAGACTCTATGTACCTTTAACTATTTTTCCATACAGTTTCCAAGTTTATTTAAACATTTGTTATAGCGCTCAATGAGCTTCTGCATGCTCATTTCATAGAAGTCTGCCGCCGGTGAGAAAAGCAAGCAGTTTTCACTTCATCATCATCGCTGAAATGCAGGCTGCCGATGGACTCCTTTAGATCCTAGAACAGGTGGTAGTCACTGGAGCGAGGTCTAGATTGTAAGGCGGGTGGTCAAGTTGTTCTCAATTAATCAGATCTTTTGGTTGGGAAAAACTTGACCACCCGCCTAACAGTTCGGACCTCGCGTCCAGTGACTACCACCTGTTCCAGTACCTAAAACAGTTCGTCGGCAGCCTGCATTTCAGCGAAGATGAAGAAGTGAAAACTGCGTGGATTTTCTATGAAGTGAGCATCTAAAAGTTCATTTAGCGCTATGACAAGTGTTTAAATAAACTTGAAAACTATGTGGAAAAATAGTTAAAGGTATATAGAATCTGGTAAAGAAAAAATTTTGAAAACATGTATAGTAATTTTGTTTTTATTACACAACGGAACTTACTTTCTGAATATGCCTGTACATAGCATTATAAAGGGAAGGAAAATTTAAAATTTATTGCTCAATGAGTATAAATTCTTAAAATAACATTAAAAAGTAATGTCAGGGCTATATTCTTATCACTTATAGTACTATATTTTGTAAGAGTCCACGAAAGCATCATCTAAGGAAGAGTAGGGCAGTTTGGCTCAATTTCAAAATTCCCTGCATGGAGAGCCATTTCGGCATTTTTATTATGTTATACTTACACTCTATTTCTTACGAGACTTTGTATATTCAACCACGTTTGGAGATGCTTTTTTATTTTTATTTTTTTTGTTTGCATCAAATACGTCCCCATTTAAAGCCATTACTTAACCTGGAATGGTATAGGTTTTCCCAAACTGCATTATTTATTATTATTTTTAAAACATGTATATGCAGAGTGAATCTAAAATAGACGGACTAATTGCGGGGGCTGATTTCCTCACACGAAAAAAGGAAAACAAAGGTGATATAAACATCTGCGGGCTACGCGGTACAGTGTTGGCCTGATACCAGCAGCAATTCAAGATAAACGTGTGGGCTTCAACCAGCACTGACCACGTGTTCAGGGCCTTCATTATTAACACGCTTCCAAACCTTCTTGAGAATATGTCCCTGGACACTAGAGCAACAATGTGGTTTATGCATGATGGTGCTCCCCCACATTCAGCCACAGTTTTCGAAAAACGCTCACTAATATCTGCCACGACAGATGGATAGGGGTGGACCAATTCCATGGCCTGCACATTCGGTCGATCTCGATACTCTGGACTTCTATCTGTGGGGCACCTCAAAGCCATCGCGTATGCAACGAACAGTCCAAATGTGGATATGTTACGTCAACGTTTTGTAGACACCTGTGAAGCCATCCCCAACCGTCATGGAGTCTATGAAAGGATGCGACAGTCCGTCGTATCATTTCGAACATTCACTCGGACTTACGAGATTACCTACTTGTATACTAATATACGAAATACATACTGCCAATAGATATTGCTACTGAATAATGATATTTTCCAGTTTCTAAAAGTATTTTACTGAGAAATAAAGAAATTGTCTTAAAGAGTGTACTTAAAAGTATTGCCAAAGTTTGGAAGGTTTAGTCTATTTAAAGGTTTCACTTTTAATTGTTTTTATGTCAAAAAAAATTAACGTCCTTGGAGAACTTTAATGTTCTGCATCTTGCAGGAATAATTTTTTTTTGTAGTTTTCTGTTTTGGCAGTAATGTTATTATTAAATGAAAAAAAAAGATTCTAATAACATTAACCTAAGCTCAATATAAGAAAAAATTAAGATAATAACTGAAGAGATAATTTTCTCAAGAAGGGGAGGAGGATAAAAAAAATACAAGGAAAAGGTTCTTGATGACAACATCTGAAACGAAACCCACCACCGTCTGCTTTTACAGCAAAGAACCTCAAAAAGACCATCAAAGAAAGTGGATTATTGCACGGTCATCTGTTTTAACCTTTTTTAAATCTTTTTTGTCTCTCGTAATCGAGTTTTTATTGTCGTAAAGAAGCAAATGCGTCGAAAAGGACGATTTACAGCATCTCTTACGTCGTCGGAAATTTCAAGTGGATAAGGGGAGAAAAAGTGGTAAAGAAATGAAGGCAATGTAATTTACTTTGAAATTAACGGAAAAAGAAGTGTGGAAAACGAATTGGAGACATTTGCTGTGGGACAATAGATGATTATGTTGCTGCTTCCCTGACCTTTTTTAAGTGCCGTCCTAATGGCCGGGCTTGGCTTGAACGTCTCTCCCTGTCCCACCAAAGATAAAAGAGGTTAAAAGCAGTTCAGGCATGGACATCTCAACCACCCACTCACCCTTCAGGAAACGAGAGCCTCTTTTTAAAGGGTTCTTTACCGTGCAGCTAACCATTCATATTGGGCAAGGAAAAATGTTGTTGAGACAAGGGAAATGAAGTGCAAAGTTCAAGTTCTTTTATTGGACAATGTTCACAATTAAAGGTAAGGAGCTGTTCTTATCAGCTGAGTGAAAGAACCGCCTCAAAACTTGATCTTTCTCCTTTGCTTTTCAGTTGTGGTAATTACGTTCCTGTTATACATTATCGGCTTCGTGAAAATGCCCGTCGTTTTTGGGCATACTTGCATTATGTTCAGGCTAATGCAATTTATCTTAAGAAACGAAGCATTTGGAAAGAGAGAAAAGACTTCTTATCTGAATATTTGATATCGCCTTTAGGTTTTAAGTAAATTGAAGGTGAAATCACTCTTATATCAATAGGGTTAAATAGGATATTATGCCTAAAGCGTATAAAGAATGATTTCTGCTTTGTCTAGGGGTCTTTTTGTCCTTTAGGTCTCTTTTAGAACTTTGTGGACCTAATCTAACAACGATTTTCCTAAAAATTAGATATCCAATAAAGTTCTTTTCTTGGCCCTTTATCTTTCGTATGATCATATTTACCTTAATTTTGAATATATAATAATGCTTTACATATCAATCAATTTAATATTATTTACAATACAAGATATCCCATAAAGACTTTACAGCTTCTTTATCATGGTAGAATTTTTTTCCGTGGACGTTTAATATAATTTTTTCAAAGTGACTGCGATTGATGATACGACAGGCAGCCTACCTGAAGTCAGTTTCTTTATACAAGCTTTGTGTCATTCTGGCGTCATTTGTGGAACTATGGAAGTGACTTGGTTTTTTATTCAGCAAGATCGGCGAGCAAGGGTGGAAGAAACACGAGATTTTAACGAAACCTCAGTTAAAAAACGCAGACGAGTCAAATTAATGGCAAGTTGTCGGCTATATCACTGATTACATAAACGGTAGTGAGGTAATGAGGGGGTGCGCCATCTTGATAGAAATGAAGGTATGTTCTTCGTGGTCTTCACTGTAACTATAAAATTATATAAAATATCCAGATATCTATAATGACTACAGATGGGAGGTCTATTCAGTGAAAACTAAATGTATTTTGCTACTTAACGACCTATCAACCAATTATTTATGCCTTTGGAATGCATGTGTATCCGCACTTTGAGTCCTTTTTTGGATTAATTCACAGTTATCTATAACTGTCATTTAAGTACAAACACAGGAGTTTTCAAGTTATCTCAAAACCCGCACAAAAAAATCTTGAGTGTATGTGTGTTTAAGATATGCATAAGATATGGAAGCAGTACTAGAATGTCGTCAATGGAAATAGCTATGCGTGAAAGCGAAGAAATGGAAACGAGTCTTAAAGAAAAGAGTAAAAGAAAATAACATAGAAAATAATTATTAGTCTAATGTAAAAAAAATATTGACAGGGCGTTGTTTGTAGTAAAAAATTAGAAAAACTTCAAAACTCAAAAAATTGAGGTATGAACTATGGATACGTATTTCGAAAGCTATGCCTTCATTCTCAACAGTAAAAATTCAGACTTCATTCGTATGCGGATACGACAACTCATATAGTAATGTGCCGGCCAGTTACCAGAAGACAAGACAACAGATTTTTACAGCCATCCCCGAATTGTATCCACGAATCGTTATAAGATCACGATGACGTCCCTATACTAAATCCCAAGGCCAGCTAGAGAGACAGGCCCTGAACCTCAAAAGTCACCTGACCATCCTAGTCCGAGCAACAATGTATCTTTAATTGTTTTCATCTTGGATTTTAATAATCAGTTTTTTTTAATTTGTTGGAAACACTGAAGGTTACATTGTTGCTCGGACTAAGATGGTCAGGTGACTTTTGAGTTTCAGGGCCTGTCTCTCTACCTGGCCTTGACTAAATACAGCGACAGTATCAGAATAATGGAGGACGTCAATTGGAAAAGCAAAGTCCAGGCAGAGCTCATTGGAAATGTTTGGAGGAGATATACAGGGTATCCTAAAAAGGACTGATTGTTTTCAAAATGGCATAGCAGGCAAACGATGACGGGTATTAAAGTTATTCTGATAGGAGATTAATGAGTGAGGTTAGGAATTTGTTTTGGTACGTTTCCTTGTTTTGCGGACCGATCTTTTTGGACTGCGCATAAAGACATTCTTAACGGCCTACACGTTTGGTCGGCATGGTCGACCGCGAACGTTTAAGGATGCCCGCTAACTCATCCGCAACATTACCGGTTCTTGAAAATTTCTCGTATAAGTTTTACTACTGTATATTCGGATACGGGCCATTTTTGACGTTACATTCGCACTGGAAGCTCCTTCTTGATGGTATTCCAGTGTAATAAATATTCTTTCTTTCAAAGAATACTTTAGTTTCACGGTGTTCTACAGTAATACCAAAACAAATTCCTGATGCCGCACATTAAGCTCTTGCAAGAGTAACGTTAATAACTGTTTGCCTGCTACTTCATTTTAACACCGACAGCAGTTCTTTTTAGGGTATCCTGCACATCCAGCAGTGGGTTGATAAAGGTTGAATTTGATTTGTGTGTTTATGACAAGCGTATGATATGTAACGAGTAACAGTAGCACGAAAGCGACTATAAAACAACAAGGTAGATACATGAAGAGGGTTAGCCTAGAAAGGGATTTGATTTAAAATGGATGGCAAAAATTAACTAGTTGAAAAAAAAAATTTATAATTTCCCAAATGGAATGTTTCTGCGATCTGTGAGGTGTTTTCTACCATCAGACAGTGAAGCTTTTTGAGTGTACATAAATCACATTCCATATCACTGGGATCAACGATTCTTGGTAGAAAGGTAATCCCAAAATACGATAATTTTAGACCTTGCGTTGCTATTTGATGAGCCTGTAATGTTTTAGACTGTTTCTCAAAAATTTCTAATCTATTTCCGATAACTCGGTTGAAGCTTAGAAGGCCCCTCGATGTTGGAATCTAATTACAGTCCTCCTATTTCACCTGCAGCCTTATCTTTAAATTCAGGAATGTGTTTAACATAAATAAGTCACATCATTAAATTGGAATGAAAAAAACAAAAAACAAAACGAGAGTGAGAATGTTAATCTTGTTTTTCGAAGTTTCCTTCCTTATCTCCATTTCTTATCTGCTGTGTAAAAATGGTAATTATTTAACGCTGCTATGAAAAGCCAGGAATGGGGTCTTTCAAACAAGGAAAATAAATTTATATTTTTTTAAGTATATAAATTATTTACAAAGAGAAAACTCTTTCTTGTTTAAGTAATTAACGCTCTTTTCTACGGATTGCAATTCTTCTTGCGCTTCATTCTCAAGAAAAAGAATCCAATTTTCGCATTGGCTCGGTGTAATCACTTAAACCAATTAAATATTTTCGCCGATAACTTTAGAAACATGCAGTTCCTCTGTAGTGTTCAAGATGGTTCGAGCGTTATTAAAGAGATAAAATTAAGCGCAATAGAGGCATTATTAATTGCATCGATTTCTAAAATTTCAATTCGGAATTCTAGAGGAGAGTCGGCAAAAATAAGAAAATGAGAAAGAACTTCATTAAAAATCTTTTCAGGATTCTCTTTTACTGAAATCTAGAGAAAGAGAGAGAGGGAGAGAGAGAGAAAAAAAACAGAAAATCTCTTACGTTTCCTTCATTTACAGTCATCTGTGTAACAGCTTCTTCATGTCATTCGGCACTGGGCTCAAAACACGGCCCACATAAAATTTGCCGCATTGCTTATCACGATGAGGAGGAACATCTTCTTCCTCCGACCGGGGCCCTTCTTTGTTCACTTGAGAAATATATTGCTCCAGAAAAAGGGACTAATTCCTTTTCTTTATCTTTCCTAGTGAAATCTCGAGCTCTTAATAATGGGAGATTTTCATTATTTCCTGAAGTGCATCTTCAGAAAAGTTCTTGTTCGTTTTCATCTGTCAGAGATCAAGAATGGAATCTTAAGAAGGCGAGCCGCCTTTGAATTTGGAGAATATCTTTCAGGAATTACGGGTTTTCGTGGGTGAGATGAGACGTGGTGGGGTATGGGTTCATAATTGCATGAAGTGCACGCGGTGCAGCGTTTCGTCCATGTTTTAGACCGCCATCTGGCGAGGTCCTCCAGCGTGCGTCAGACTCTGCGCAATCGCAATCTAATATATCCGCCAGATGAGTCGCCATTAGGCAAATGACGGCTGTTAATGGGTTGTGGTGGGTGGAAGGGACTATTCTCTGGCAGGTAACCGGTGAGAAAAATCCGCTTGTTTTGCATCTCACAGGAGACATGATTTGAATCGGGGGAGGGGAATAAAGGAATAGAGAAGGAACGGGAAAAAACAGATTGTTGGACCGTGCGCTGCATTCAAAATGAACCAAGGTTTTATAGCTGTGGAATAATTTCAAACGTAATAGGTTCTTTAAGCTGATTTTTATTACTGTATATTATAATCTTAAGTTTCCGGCTAAAAAAAATTGCTAAGGCATATAAAAATTTGTGTTTTATTATAAATATGGTCTTGTATTAGGAAATTTAACATTAGGCAGATGTTTTATTGAAATTCTCTGAAATTCCATAAGGTCCGAAACCTTCTGGGCGACTGGTTGTCTAGTCATCTCCTATCGGAGTTCTTCTTAATATACGAGTCAACTTTCCATTCATGATCCTCAAACGTTCTGATCCAAATAGCCGTATTAAAGATTACTAAGGCTAAATTGGATCCTGCTTGTTATTAATATCTTTGCTGCGAATTGATATAACATCATAGGAGGAACTTAAGTAGAGACTCATTTAATCTTTCTTCTGCTGGAACTGAGATTGGAAACAAAATATATTAGCCATTTGAGTGCTAAGATGAAATTTTGAATTAACGTTAGAACTGTATTTCCATTAACGTGACAAAAAAACTAATAGCACTTGCTATATTGTATCTAATTACCTCTTTCCATCATTAAATGTTATCTCCCTCTATCGGCCAGGTTTGACGTTCCTTGCTGCTTCTTGTTTAGGTTATTGATTAGGTTAATAAGCGAAACATTTGTCAATGCTTCCTTGATGGTGACACAAGATACCACATAGCACGACCACTTTCTGTAATCATTTTCCGTTACTACATCTTTATACAATGCTCATTAAGTAGCAATCATTTCTCTGGCTATTCAACGGTTTAGCTAATTTGATGCAATTATTTTACTCTTCTTGTTTAAGAGAGATATAACATTATTAGTGATTGTTATAATAAGGCTCCCAAGACTTAAGAAGGACAATGAAAAGGGCCTACGCGTTGTTGTTATTGGATAGAACAACAGTTTGCTTGAGGAGTAAATTTAAACTATCTAGTAAACTATGTTAAAAGCGTAGGCGTGATTTATATTAAAAATCTCAACATGTATTTTGTATTTCTAGCAATCTTTTGTTAACTTCTAAAAAGGATTCTGCATTCAAACGAAGTAATACGGATTGTTTTTAGATGTTGAGCTGCTTACGGATTTCAGGACGCATTTACTCTAAAATCAGTCTCCAGGGACCTGAAAGAAAAAGAAAAACATTATTATTTTGAAGAACCCTAAAAATAGAAGAAAGAGTAGCTCCTTAAAACTAGTCATTATTTTGTCGGGGAAAATTGCTTCATTATTTGGGTTGTATGGTATTATGTCCCATGTCATTGGTGTCCTTTGACTTTTAAGTATATTTTTGTGTTCATTTTTTTTTCAAATAATTTTATCAAAAATATTTTTATTAATTAAAAATGGGTTGCAGAATGCATTTTATTCATTAAAGATTAATTTATAAGTCTAAGCTTAAATGATATGCTGAAAGGTTCATGAGAACCTAAATTAATTTTTTAACTTTTCAACTTCGGGGTGGGGGTAGGGGAAGAAGACCAATACCCTTCAATTCCTTATTTTAGCATGGTTAAAGCATCATTTTCATCCCTACGAAGTGGTCAGCTCTCATGCCCCTGACTGTAGTAAAATTATTTTGCATCATTCTAGGATGATGCTTTAATATGTAAAGGTAAGAAAACCTCTCATTGTCCATATTTATTCACATCGTTTTTCCACAAACTTTCCAAACATTTGCCAAACATTTGTTCCAAAAGTATATCGGCCTCGGTTGCTCAGTGGTTGCGTGATCGCCTCTGATGCCCGAGGACGCGGGTTCGATCCCGAGGACGGAGGATTTTTTCAGGCGGAAAATCCTGAGATCACGCACTTCCTTCGGAAGGGAAGTAAACTCGTTGGTCCGTTTACCGGCTGCACGTTAAAGAACCCTTGCGAGGCAAAATTTGTGGCTCCTATAACGCCATCCTGATATGACCTAATATCAACGAAACCAATGCAAAGGTAAAGAATCTCTGCCAACAACGAAGATTTCAAGCAATGAAGATTTCAAGTCACGAAATTACGGCTGGCTGAAGAGCTTTCACGTCCGTGTGAATCATCTGCCGCTCAAATGCCTCTTTATAGATGCAAAATAATTAGGTGTCAGATCAGGGACTCTTGGGAGAATGGTTAGGTTAGCTGTTGCACGAGTGTGGCATTGAGCTTTCGTGCAGAAATCATCTAGCCACGTGCTTTTCAAATGCTGATTCTGATCACACTACGCACTGTAACGTTTGACTTTGTTTGCAAAAATGCTACCATCTAACGGCCAATCTTCTCGAGGTTGGTATGAAATCATCACGATATAGGAAATATTTTGCCGTGTGAGGTCTTGCATGCTTATTAAACCAGCCTCATATTTATGAGGTGTATTCAATAAATTACAGGCCGAACGTAATGGGAACTAAACAAATGAATTTATTTCAAAAATATTGACCGTGATGGTTCAAGCAATTATCCTACTGTGAGAACCAATTCCGATCCGCCTCTTACACTTCTCTGTCCGTATGAAATCTGCGTCCACTACTGCGGATTGACTTTGATTTTTTGAGGGGTGAGAATTCTGGGTGTTTCCATTGCAGACTTTGGCGCTTTGATTCAGATTCATAATGGTGGCACCAGCTCTCGCCCCTCCCCCCCCCCCCCCATGATAGCCCTCAAAAGAGTCCAATGACCCGACCATGCGGAAGGCTTCTTGGTTAGGTTCCAAATGATGGGGCACATATTTCGCATACACTTTGCGGTAACTGTAATGTTTCCGTGATAAGTGTGTGAGCAGTTTCGACCTCCCATCAACCTCTGCAGCGATATTGCATTGCGTGTTCCCTTACGTAACTTCTCATCACAACCCCAGGCGCGACATCTACACCCTCTAGCGGCATATACACGTGTAAATAACATAAAATTCACTAAGATTCTGAACATCAATTATCTGTACAAGCCTGCAGCTTGAAACTTATTGAATACGTCCCATACATTTATTCATTCGTTTTCATTCATAATCACTTACCATATAATATGCACGTTCTTATTTGTTTCTTCTTATATCTATTTGTGTCTTGATCTCTCCAAAATATAAGAACATCAATAAGGTCATTCAATCATGAAATTGCACGTTACAGTCCTGAAGACAACAAAATGGGACACGACTCCCCCGAGATTAATATCCTGCCACACTTATTGATATTAGCAGCGAATATGTGTTAGAAGTTTTCGATTTAATATAATTGCTTCCTTTAAAAGTTTTCAGAAAAACGGATAAAAAATATTTCTTCAGAAAGTAGGCGAGAGGGTTAACTCAAAAGTAGATTCTTAGTTTAAAAGCTCTAATGGTGAAATTTGAAAGGGAAAAAAAGAAATGAAAAATGGAGAGAATGACTAAGCAAGAAAAAAAATTATCTCTGAAATTCGAATTTTTTCCCCTTAAATTTCAAGAAGCATTCATTGGAATTGGAGAAAGGACCACAACCGTCCTTTCCGTTTGCTTCTCCGCTTGCAGGTAGTAACTGAAATTCTTTAGTGACCTTCCATGGGATTTTTTTTTTGGCTTTTCATGGAATTTTATTTCAAGAAGATCATCAATATTGCAGATTTAGTATACGAAACTTCAAAACGTTCATTTCCCCCCGCTTTTGCGTAATTTGTTTTATTCAGTACATTACCTTCAACGCGTTTCGTAAGATGACGATATTTATGCATTCTTTCACGAGTTTCCACCCTCGCATACAGAATTTCACAGATGAAAGATCCAAGTTCAGTCGAATATATATTTTTTGTCGAGTCCTTCGATTGGCTTGGCAAAGTTTTCTCGATTGTCATTGGAGATAAAAGTCCGAAAAGAGATTTTGATCGCGAGGAAATGAATGAGGTCCTTTATGCGCTATTCTTCTTCCTAAACTCCTCTTACGTTTCATCTTCTTCTTTTCTTTCCTCTTTTTTTTGCGTCCATATTTATTTTCGCTCTTTTCTTTCGCTTTTTTCCCCTTTTCCTTTTAAACTTTTTCTTCTACTTCCCTTTTTTGGCTGTCAAAGAATCTTCGCCGCCAAACGATAGTCGTGAAGTATGCGAACTAATCACCCATGAAAATTTCTCCTGGCCCAGACCATTGAGTCGGATTTTCTTCGAGTGAAAAGGGGAACGCACGTGATGGGAGCGTGAAGTTTTTCTTTTCTATATCTATATACCCTTTTATACACCCTTCTTTTCTTCTTTCCGCGTTTTTCTTTAACCTCCACCCTTTCCTCATCTTTTTTTTTCCTGCCTTTCTCTTCTGAGACGGAGACTAACGATCGCAGCGCTCTTCTTGCCTGAGAGAGGAGATGGAGGGAACATTTTTAATAGCTGCGAGAAGGGAATCGAAATATTTACGAGGTTGAAAGAAAAAGGAAAAACAAAGAGATTAGAGTAAAAAAGAATGGAGAGGGGAAAAAAAAGAAAGAAGAAAGAGAACAAAAATGTCTCGGTCCCCGAAGTGAAGGAAGCGCCGTGCGACGCCTGAGCCCCTTTGATGCCACTTATGGAAGTGAATAGATGGCATGGACGTCGCCAAATGGTTCCTACCAAATCCTTCCCAAAAACTCCGTCATGAATATTGAAGAATTTTTGTCATTTTTAGGTTTTTTTGGTTTGCTTCGGGATTCCTTCCCTCCCTTTCAATTCTTTTTGTCTAAGACAATTTAAATTTTTTTTCCTCTTTCTTTCTTCCTTTCCTTCCACTGAAACTTCTTTTTTGTACGAACCGTACCACCCTTGACTCACTTCTCTTCAATATCTTCCTCTAGAAAGAAAATGTATTTTCGAATGACTTGTGAAATTTGTCATCCAAAATGGAATCCATTCTCTTTACGTTTTGACAATCTATAATACATCATCGCCTTAGTCTTTCTTTCTTTCATGCGCCCGCCTTTAGGGGATCGAACGCGCCTCTGTATGACCCATTTATCGATAATTTAAGAGAACTCTCCAAATCGTTTTCCAGAGCTGCTGGAGTGGAAAGGTGAAACATAAACATCTGATCGAGTGTAAGTTCGAAAGCCGGTGAAGCCGATTATGAAATTTTGATTCGCAAACGTTACAATGCCTTGGAGAAGAATTTCTAGAAGAGTGGCAGCAATTATCGTTTTATTAAGGCTTTCACCTTTTAGGTTTTCCTGAACCTCGAATTTTTGTATCCAAGTGATGTTATTATCTTATCTTTTATGCATATCTTTATGGGAGGGTAAATGGTTCGTACGAGAGTTCAATGACATATACTGTCTTCCCGCCTTTCTTTTATTTGGCATTTGAGATGGGTCATATTTCATTCATAAATGTAATTCTCAATAGATTTCGCATAAAATGATCTTTTATTTTAAGGGTTTACTTTTCTATGCAACCGACGAACAACTCGACACATTTCTAGAAGCCATTACGGTTAAAGCTCCACTTTTGTGCGTTTCTCGGCGATTTATTACGGTCATTATTTTGTGTATTAAGGCTTCGTAAACCATTATTTATGTTTATAATCTTTTGAAAGCAAAAGGATTATTGCTCTCTGTTTGTCCTTTCATGTATGATAAATTATCGTCAATAACGAATGCAAGAAAATTCTGTTACTAGAAGTTGTCCACCGACATCCAGTATAAAATAGACCACTGCAATAGATTACAACTTATCATTTATTTAGAAGCTAAAAAATTGAAAAGCGTGGATAGAGTTCCATTGCGAGAGGTATATGGCGTTTCCTAAAGGTTTTTTAATGGCGGACTTAGTATTACATGGTAATTCTTAATGAACGAAATTACTTTGCGTGTTTAGAACTAATAACGGATGTAGAAGAAAAGAAAGACGCGACACACACAAAACTCTGGAACAAAACCAAAATTGCAGACTGAAAACAGCTACGTTTGGGATGGGTTCTAACCTTTGCCATTTTTATTTATTTTGATAAAGGATAATCTCTATCCGAAACATCAGCGTTCAGGGTCTTACAACTCGGTGTCCAATTTTGTGTTTAGAACTAAGTAACTGTTTATTATAGAAAAACGGTAAGGTATCATTGAATAGGAGAACTCAAAATGTACATACTTCACAATTAACCATCCAATGAGGTAATCAAACATATCCAGGCATTAGATTAATTTTTTCCATATATCGGCCATCATATCCAGATCGATGGTTTCAATGGTACCAATAGTTCATCATCGAGATTTTGTTGGACAAGTGGAAAAGAAAATCACAATTAGGGGATCTGGCTGGCTAATTGCGAAAAGTGGAGTAGATGTTCATGTAGGTAACGCCGGACTAGGTTGTGATAATGAAGTGGTACACCATCTTCTTGGTACAGATAGTCCTTTGAGTCGTATCTGATTACGGGGTAAAGAACTGCTTCAGTATGTCCGAGTAGCGTATGAAAACCAATGGGCCGAAGGCTTTCCAAGAAAAAATAAATTGAAACTGTACATTCGCACAGGCTTCCCACTTTGTCATGAAAAGAGAAAAAAAAAAATCTGTTTGTGGGCACCACGTGACTTTCTTGTACGCCTATTAAATTACATTGTTTCTTTGTTGTCTAAAAACTCTCCATTGTTGAAACAAATTTTGACAGTCGTTTCTGTGCAACAATTTCTTATCTTCATTGTTTCCCCTCTTAGAAGAAACAATCAAACTCTGACGTCACAAACTGATCCACGCATAGACATGTAAGAAAATCCGTTGCAGACACCACAAATAGACTTTTTTGGGCCAGTCGATTGCAATCAAAATGGGAGGTGCACAACTAGATGTTACAGCAGCCCTAATTACAAAATTTTAACATTCTACGGTTTAATCGTTTTCGAGTTATGCAAGATACATACCTACGTACGTACGTACAAACGTCACGCCGAAACTAGTCAAAATGAATTCGGGGATGGTCAAAATGGATATTTCCGTTAAAATCTGAAAACGAAATTTTTCGCGATTACAATTTCAAGGAAGTAAAAATGGAAAAAAAAAATTGGGATGGGGAACTTGAGGAGGGGTGTTTATAAAAAACCTTTATAACTCAAAAATGGCTCATCAGAGCCAATTCATTTACTAAAATTATTCGTCTCACTGAGAGGAGTCAGTACATACCGAATTTATTGACTTTGGTTCACTAATATGAATGCTACAGCCATTTCTTCATTTTTAGAAAAATTAATATCTCTAAAAAGGCTTAAGAAAAATACATTTAGGCACAGCTTAAGGAACCCTCTTCATTTGTTTCAGCTATTTGCCTTTCGAAAGAGTTATCACCTACTACAAACGGATTTTTTTTTTCAGAACTTCTACATAGCTTCTCGAATCATGAATTTTTAGTCGATTTCAATGAAAAAAATTTTGAGTTGGGGAAGCGAAAACAAAGGCCATCAATATAAAATTGGAAAGTTAACATATACATAGTTGTAAATTAGTTTCATTCACTTAGAAATACTCTGTACTTATTGAAGCTTATTTAACAAGTTTAGACCCAAGTCATTTTCAATCATTAACAGAAGTTGAGTAATGTGAATCTATATAACGTGTATCCAGTGGTTGGGTATGGCATGAGTTTATGCTGTGCGAATGGTATCTAGACGGTTAAATGAGATCGGAAATAGTAAGGAACTTTAACGGAGGATGAGTTATAGATTGTGGAATGAAATTAGAATAAAGTAAAATTGGAGAAAGAAACTGGGGATACGACATGAGAGAGAAAGTATGAGGAGGAAATGGAGAAAAGAAGTGGGATGGGTCCATAAATAAGAAAAGACATGAATATAAATAAAAGCAAGACTTACTTTATGTACTATTCTACTTACGGCAATGTAAGTAAAGTATTGGCATTTCTCTCCTGTTTAATACATTGTCCGCAAGCATTCCAAAAGAGAAATTGTAGAGGCTATCCATTTCCAATTTCGAGCTCTAAAGGCCATAAATTTCGGGGTCAAACCTCTCTTCCTCTTTGATGTTGATGACCTCCTCCTTCCTTAACCCTTCCTTCCATTTGGAAGTTCTGCCTACGCCAATGATTGCCATTACTTTTTTTAAAAGCATAATTCAACATAAAACCAAAATCAATTATCGATCTAACCGACTATGGCCCTTTCTTCTGCCGTAGATGCATGATAATTACCAACTCACGAGTGACGTAATGGTTCCATTGATGCCATTGGGTGAAAGAAATTCTCCGCGCAGAAAACATTCGACGGAAAGCAATTTCCAAATAATGAACTTTCCGGTTCATCTCCTCTTAATACTCCCCATTCAGAAGAGGAGGAGAGGAGGGCCTGTTCCTTTCACTCGTCCAATGGAAAAATGACTTTATTTCCGAAAATGTGTGCTAGAAATTTTCTTTCGGATGACGAAATCACTATGGCGATTACTTTGCTTTTAAAGAACTTGATTATTTATGGTTCAGTGGAGCTTGGATCTAACATTCGACGCGAGTGAGTTTACCGAGAGATTTCTAGAAATGTCTAGAGAGGCGGTGGAATCAATAAAACTATTCCAATTGCGATGCCTCCGTTCATGGCGTTTGAATTTTCAGTTTTGGACTGGTATCTGATCTCAGTTCTGTTTTTAGCATACATAAGAGAAGTTTGCTGCGTTCGTTTGGGATCAGATATTTCTGGAGGTCATTGAGTCGTCCGACTGAAGCAGTATTCACAGAGTCGCATTTATCACTTCCATTCACTTAGTGGTTTTGAATTTAATGAGCGGATCCTTAATGCAGATAGATCGAGCGAAAGGCGAAGCTCTCCTTCTTCACTCGTTCGATTGGGTTGTAGATTTTCCGGCAAGATTAGCATGATTTCGGGAGTCTCTTTTAAAATTATTTTGTAATCAAAGCGGAAATTGAAAACTTTTTTTTTTCGTTGCTGGGATTGTATCTGGATTGTATGAGGAAAGCGAAGTCTCCTTATCTGGTGATCTCTCATGTGAAACTGACCATCGGATACGCTCAGTAGCTCTCTTCTTTGGCTTTCTAGCGGAAGAGGAGAGTGGCATTTGTGGACCTTTTCATCAAAGATGATACCATCTTTTGGCGAGGTTTGTTGCCTTGGTGATCATATAGAGAAAGGGCCTCCTCCGATAAAGGACTCTCTTCCTTTACGCTTCTCGATCCATACTACTATTGCTCGACTGTAAGCACTGGATTGGAAATACAGCGGCTTGAATTTAAAAGAAATTAAAACGGCTCTTCATTTTTTTCTCCGCTTTTTTTCCTTTCATTTTAAATAGTTTTTCCACAACCCCCGCTACTCTCATCTTCCTTTTACCCCGCAACGGAGGAGACTTTCAATAGACAAAAGCAAATTCCTCTCGAAACTGTGGCTAATTTAGCAAAAAGAAAAACAAAGTGGGGAGGAAGAAACCGACTGAGGAACATGTCGATCACGCTTTATTTAGCTCAATTTCTCTTTTTACGGTGAATTAGACTTGCATTAAACTTGATAAAAACCTCTTCTCTCTTCTCCCGTTTCGTTTTCCGTTTCTGTGGCGAAGAAATAAAGAAGAGGTTGGGGGCGGGGGATAAATTAGTCGGAGAAGAAATTAAAAGGGAAAAATGTCCGTGTGGCGGAGGTTGAGAAGGAGCAATTTAATTTTTTAAAGAGAAGACAATAAGATAGAAAGAATGGATTGTGATCTTCTGGAAGGAGGTGGTGGGCGGGGGGTTTGATTGAAAGGGGGGGAGGGATGGGGATGGTAGAGGAAATAAATAGAAGGGCCAGTGTCCACCATTGGTGCTGAACGTTCAACCGCCACCACTGCCGCCTTCGTAATTGTACAGGAGAAGGCGGAGGAAAACGAAGAAAATCAATGAACGAATCGATCGGAGTGTTTTCGTAAATGCTCTCGTGCAACCGATGCAATCAATCCTTTAATAACTGAAATGTACTCGGGAGGGAATTGAATTCCTAGTAATTTTTTTGTGCTTAAAATTGACCATCGATCTTGTTCCACGGGAAAATTAATATGCTCTAGAAGACACTTAATAAGTTTAAGGACTAATAGGTTTTCCCATCTGTGCTTATGCTCTTCAATGCCAGTTCAACAGAGAGAAAGAGAGATGGTAGGAGACGGTTATTTTGAATCTAAAATTCCACCATTTTAAAAGAGCAAAAGTTTGTTTAGTAAATACAGAATTACGTTTATGTATTTTAGCGTAAGTTTTCATTATTTATAGCTTTATTTATTTATCAGTAAAGGTTTTCGATCTATAGTCAACACACACTTTCAGCGTATATTATGGATTAGCATTTTCAATTGCTGTGATTTAATACAAACAGGCTCAGTTTTACTAACATACAGGGTGACCAAAAAGTCTTTCCACCATTACAAAATTTTATTACAAAAAAACTACAGAATGTCCACCCTTTGTCGCCCGCAGAAATTCAATTTCGCGCCATTTTTTTTTTTTTTGCTACATTTCTTATGTAACACCAGTAATAATGGTAATCCTTCTTATCAATGCGTTGGATATCCTCAGAGAAAAAAAGTCTAGGAAGATTATGTCCGGTGATCGTGGGAGACTGGCGCGCCCAATCCATCTGCCTGAAAACGTCTTCTCAAAGAAGTCTCGAATAGGAGTCCCTAAAGTCTGGAATTGCGCCATCTTGTTGGAAAATGACCAAATGGTACATGTACCATAAAATACACAGCTTTTTCCCATGAACTGATGTCATTTTCACGTTCTTGCGATTGCAGTGCCTCCTATCCAACTTAGACTATAACAAAGAGGAAAAAAATCTTCATGAGTCTTCCTATTGCGACCATTGTAATAGGGCCTTTGTAATAAAATTTTGTAATTTTGGAAAGACTTTTTGGCTACCCTGTATACTATTTGATTGTTTTAAAAGTAAAGAAGATTAACAACTGTGGAGCACATGAAAAAAAAAAACCCTTTAGAAAGCTGATTTATGAATGTTAAGGTTTTAATTTACTGTATTTTTGGACTTGTGCTGCCATTTGTTGGCGAGATGCGCAACCATTCCGGTAACTTTTCGATCGCATCTCGTATTGTGCCAAAAACAAACGGACGACCAGCTTCTGGCTTAAAGTCGATGTCAATATACTGGCTCGGGCCTTTGAAAACAGCTTTTCAAACAGTCTTTAAAAACGTTCCTTCACTCGTCGTGCGACACCTCACGCTTTATTGACATTCGCAACTGGTTACGAGCATTTTAGGTCCAAGTTTGAATTCGTGCAAAATCACTAATCTCAAATCGCATTGCTCCATCTCATAACGTCACGAACTGTTGTGATCTGACTGAGGAAAGCATAGTCTATTTCATTTCATTTATTATTAGTGAAAATGACTTTTATACCTACAGGATAATTCTAAACTTTTGCAATCCATATTTCCTCTTATTTGTCTTGATTGACGCTGTATATATTACATTCATTAGATTGCGATTCACAGTTCTACTCGACGGTAGGCATTTGCAGCAACATATCGGGTGGATGCAATTGTGGTATGAATATTTAGAAATAAACCTCTGGGGCTGGTTACATAAAGTTGGAAGAACTAGGAGACAAAACATCCACAAAAACTTGACATTTATTGGCACAGATGTACATTTCAATCATCAGTGAGTATGCACAGATTTTACAATTCGTACAGAATATATACTGGTGAAGGGCCAATCAGAGCAAAAAATGATGTAATTTCTCTGATTGGTTACATAAAGAAGAGGATTTGAAAAGATAAAATAAAGAAAAAAGATGGGCCAATCAGAGACAGGGGATCTCTGATTGGTTACAAATGTAAAGAGTCTGATACAATTAAGCAGACCCGTCCAATCTGATAAATTTATAGGATCTCTATCTTGATCCATAAGGTCGTCTGGGGGGGGGGGGGGGGGGGTTGGAAAAGTCCTAGGATTCCAAAAAATTAAGGCTTCTATAATCCTCCGTTGTATGGAGAATCTTGTAGTTCCCTTTGAAGTTACCTTTATCTGCTATCTGTCCACTTGTCAGGATGTGTTGAAGTTACCTCGTGATCGAAAACTGTACATGTGATTCAATAAATGTCAATTTTTTGTGGTCAAGTGGATGTTTGTCTCCTAGTTCTTCCAACGGTGTTATAGATGTTGTCCTTTAATGCGTTGATGGTCTTTAGGATAGTTTTCTTTGAGCTATGACCAGAGAAAGAAGTCTAGTGGCGTTAAATAGGGCGATCGAGGTGACCTGCCACATTTTGGAGGTATGTTAACACTACTGGTTTTCTGAAAGTTCTGAACTAAACCCTGTACTGATGGCTTATTCGACACATTTCGGATTGAATGAATTAGTTTACAAATAACACGCCCACAATATACACTTTTTGTTGAACAGTAAACTCGATACTGAATTGAGCCACATGATTGCGTCCTCCATAACAACCCCGTCTTTCATGATTCATAAAATAGTGCTAATTTCAAAATGGCATCTTTATATTTATGGGATATATAACGGGGAATATTTTATTGCAGAATTTTAGAATCACACTGTGTAAATCGTCTTTTTTGGGGAATGTATTAAATGTTTTTAATTTTATTTTTTCTTAGCTTACGTTAATTTGAGAATAACAATTTTTTTTATCCAGATTTGAAAAAGCGTTCAACTTTATTTTAGGATTTATTCGGATGATGAGCATTAAATTTGCAGTTAACAATCGATATTTATAAACATAATAAATTGTCACAATCATAAACATAATAACACATCATAATTCGCTGTAATTGCATATTTTATTATAGCGCACGTTGCATGGAAAGCATTTTCTATATTGGTTTAATGTCATGGGTTGCAGCGATAGCTCTTAAAAATGAGCTTCTTGGGGACAGCTATATTGCTTGTATTAAATTAAAATTCAGCTTTAATTCAGAGAACTGAGTTTTTGTCCGAACTTTGCTATTTATTTTATTTCAGTGTTTTTTGTTTTTTTTAACCTCTCGTGAGTTCTTATATCTTGTGTTCATTTCACCTCTTTTTAATCTCTAAACCCCTGTTTATTTTTTATACCCATAATTTATACTCTATTTCATTCTCTTTTTCTCTCTTTCTTATTAACTCCCTCGCGTTTCTCTCGCTTTCTTGGTGCTCTTTCCTCCATTGGTATTTCGGAAACGCGTACATTACACGCCGTTTACCAATTTTTTCCCCTTCTTCCCCTTGCGAACGGTTCTCTTCGTTCTCATCTGTTATAATTTGACGGAAACTCGGGGATCGTTTCTTGTTTTGTTTCTTCCAAAAAAAAAGTGTTGCAGGGAGAAGGAGAGCGAAAAAGAACGGGTGCAGTGAGTTGAAGATGAGAACGGAAAAGAATCAGGAAACAAATTCCGGCGCCGTTTCTCCATTTCGCGTGATTGATTTGCGAACATTTAATTGGATCGCGGTGCAACGCTCAGCTGCTGGACCCTCTTTTCTCTTTATATATATATCTGTATGTCTTTCTTTCTCTCTGTGCGTCGTGTGGTGTGTGGACGCGGCTGAGTTAAGGTGTCCCCTCCGCCGATGTTGTTTAAGGTCACCGCCGGTGGCGCTGGCACTCGTCTGCGGGGGCGGAAAAGTCGTCCGCCTCGCTCGACGTTTCTTGAAAGGAAATCAATCGGGCGCAGCGAGGATTCCACCCGAAATCGCCCCATCTATATTCTCCGCCCCCCTTCTACCCTTGCTTCATTTTCCTGGGCAACTTTTTTTTTTATTTTTTTTTATAAAAAAAAAAGCTTTTCTTGTTTATCTCTCATCCTTTCTTTCCCTTCTATATATATTCTTTAGATATATATATAGAAGCATCTAAATAATTATTAAAGACCTCCTTACAAAAAGTTTTTACTAAAAAAGTATTCTACTTACTTTGAAAGCGACTTTGACTTATACGTAATGATGATGGATTGCATAGGTAGCGCATTTCACGTGTATAGAAAGAGAGTTAATATCTTTTGAGAAAAATAAAAATAAAAAAGAAAGGGTGGATGAAAAAGGAGAAAAGGGAAAAAAAATCAAGGAACCTAAAGAGGTAAAAGAAGCTCTACAAAATCTAAGCTCGTTCCTCTGAAACGTAAATAGAAAGCAAGCAACCGAAAGGCTTTTCTAGCTTAATGCAATAACGGACTTTTTTTGAGAAACTGCTTAAAGAAAAATTTTAAAGTAGGTTTGTGTTTTTTTTCCTTTCAAATATATAGGTTTTGAGTTCAATTTTCTTAAGGGAAGGAACGGTTAAAAAAATAATTCGAAGCCTCTTCATATCGAAGAAGTAACAGAAAAACTCGTTGTTTTTTTTTATAATGTCCTATCGGCAAATTATGGTTCATTGGATGGATATTGATTTACTGCAAAATACCGGATTATGGAAGATTATATGAATTAAAGCTTACCAACACATAAGATGCAAGTCGTTTCTAATTTTCTCTTAAAATAACTTTGAATTAAACAATGATAGCTGATGAAATTCAAAATGATGATAGTTGTAGAATTATTTAGGTTTAATATCAGACCGATGTTACTGTATTTATTTGCATAGAATTTCATCATAGAGCATAGAAAAACATGGACGAAATTATTTAGTTTTGAGCTTGACTGGAAAAGGCTAACGCGTTTCGACATGACGTCTTCTAGAGCAGCATTTCTCAGTCTTTGGACGCGCCTAAATTTTTACAGTTTGCGAAATGATAGAATAATTATATAATATTTATAAATACAACAATTTTGCATTTAGGTCGCTTTTTCTGTACAAAATATCTGTTGAGTCGCAGTGTAAAAAAAAAAAGATGAAAAACGTTGTTCTAAAGAATTCAAAATGAAGAAGCTATAAGGTGGACAAAATAATATGAACATCCATGTGAAAATGGGCTATAAGTGGTTCTTGCAGTACAGCCACGTTAATAAGTTTAAGTTGTATAAGCACATTGCGCTACCAGTCAAAAGCCATTATGCCCGACCTCTCAGACATCTAAAGGTCCTCCATGTTAAAAACAGCCATCTCAAAAAACATAAGAAGAAATCAACGAAACAGACATGTGAATTGTAGGCAGAAGTCAAAGCTCACCGACAGGGAAAGACGCGTTTTGATGCATATTTTGGCCCCAAATTACAATACCTCAACCGCACCTCAAAGTGTTCAGATAACCTCTGAAATGAACACACATCCTCAACACTCTGTATCAACCAAAACGGGAACTGGATGCTGTGAGCTCACTCTAACCTACTTATATTCAGTCTTCTTTGTACGCTTCCTGTACATGTTATTCCTACGCTTCCAACCGAAGTTCTTCTATGTCGTTTCTAAGCCTAGCTTCCCAAAACAATTGTTACTCTCCTTCACATGCACTTCATAGATCTTCATTTTCATCATGTGATGTATTAATAACACATGATTTAAAAGATCCGACGATAATGTCTTTATCCATAATGTCTTTATCTTTAAAGTATTTTTGATCCACTTAAGAATAAGCCTTGAATTAATAAGAATTAGGAACCTTCGGATTTCTGCTCAAATAAACATTCTGTTTAAATGGATTGTTCCAGTTCAGAGCTGCAGCGGTTTGAATATACTTCGTAGTCTCTCCTGGGATGATAGCAATAATTGTGTTGTAGGTTTTGATGACTGACTGAATGGAATGACACTTACAAGGGAACCCCACATAGCCTAACCGCTTTAACAATGGAGTCCTTGTATGGCAATGTATGCTGAAATTTTTTCGTTTTTGCGGTTTATTTTGAAAGAAACACAATTTCGCACTCTGTTATTTTGCAAGCATCTACAGTAGCTTCAGATGAGTAACATATTTCAATTTGGTGAAAATCTGTGACATACATGTTCGAGGGATTCCCTTGTTAGAGGAATTCCAAATTAACATCCTTCTTAGAAAAATACTAAGGTCGCACAAGATGAACTCAGCCTGTGCTGTCGGGCTCCTGTGTGCTAATTATTTGCAATGCCCAGATTAGTATTAGAGGACAGGCCTGTATTAGAAGTACATTTAGTTAAAGGATATTTTTGTAATAGCGAAAATCAAAAAAAAAGTAATCTTAACCTCTTACCAGTGCAGTGAATCCAATAGGACGCATAGCAAATCCAATGAGAAACTTTTTTCGGGAAATTAAATTTTCTGCGTTTTTTTGAATATTAGTTTTTTGGGAAGACTAATGTAAATTTTTTTAAATAAAACCCTCGTTAATTTATACTGGAAATGGTTAATATCTATCTTTACAACGTTTTTATTTAACTTGACTTTTTGTTTGGTTCAAATCTTTCAATCAATTTTTTTTGTCTATTTTCCATTGTTCAACCGACGCCAAATTTAACACTGGTTTATTTCCGGTGATTACGTAGTCCAGTATAAAAAATTTTCAACATTCGAATATTTGAAAAGTATTAGAAAATCTTAAATAAAGAAATTTTTCATTTAATTTACATCTCAGATAGGGAATAGGGAACTTTTCAGATCTTTGTTTTCGGTCTTGAAGATCGAATCTTTTTCTCGACTACAAGAATAAATAAATTTTAAAACAGAGTATAAAAACTTTTTAAAACAACATTTTTATGTTTTAAAATAAAAATGCACTAAAAAGTAAAAAAAAAATTCTGTGCTAAATATTTTATGTGAATAAAAACGTTGGGGCGCTCTTTGAATATACAGAATCATTTGAAAACACTAATGATATAAATTAAATATACAGGATGTCTTACCTAAAACGAACCAATAACTGGCAACTTCTAAAATACAAATCTGACAGAGTATTTTCTATGGAAGAATTATTGTACTTTTATGTGAGGAATTTTTATGTATATTCTATTTCAAAAAGAAAAAAAAAACGGGGGGGGGGGAAATAAACGATGCCATTTCGAATACAGAAGTCAAATTTGAAATGGTATTTTCAGATTGTACACAACATGTGAGTTTTATTCTTGGTGTTTTTTCAATTGATCCAATCGTTTAGGAGTGAGAGGCAATGACAGTATGGTGTGTTTGGATTTAAAGAAATTATTCCTAGTATTATTGCCATTAACATGTTTACAGTAATGCAAAACAATGGTTGTAAAATAAATATTGTTATAATAAATGTTTTCGTTTAAGTTGATGAACAATTTCTGTTTGTTTGTTTTTTTTGTATTTTTTTTTATTTATTTTTTGCCTTCCTTTGAATCCAAACACACCACACTTTCACTGCCTCTATCTCCTAAACGCTTGGAACAATTGAAAAAACATCAAGAATAAAACTCAAATGTTGTGTACAATCTGAAAATACCATTAAAAATACGAGTTTCCATTGCACTTTTTAAAGTTGATGTCCATATTCGAAAATGATGTCGGCTTTTTTTTTGGAAATGGAATACGCAATAATAATAATTTCAGTTATAATATATGCATAAAAAAAAAACCCTCCAACAATAATTCTTCCATTGAAAGTACTCTTGTCAGATTTGTATTTTAGAAGTTTGCTATTGGTTCGTTTTAGTTTAGACACCCTGCATAATTGCTGAATATATAAAATACAAACTGAGAATTATTTGAAAATTAAATATAAATTTTTTTAAAAGGGCGCCCCAACTTTTTTAATTCTTATTCACAAAAAATATTAAGCAAAGAAAATTATTTTCTGCTTTTGAGTGAATTTTTATTTTAAAACGTAAAAATGTTGTTTTTAAAATGTTAATAAATAATATTTTCAATATGATTTCCATCATTTTCAATGCATAATTTGATGGGTAGGAAAAATAACATAAATAAATTTTGAAAAGTAAAGTATTTTTTATTTAATTTAAACAAAAGTAAAAAAGGTGAATTATTTAATTGTTTATGTCATGATTTTATTCACTGCTAAACCACCACATCCGCTTTCCCCCTCCCCTCGGAAAAATAACAAAAATAAATAAAATAAAATAGTGAAATTTCCCATGTACCCAGACTTTGTGGACACCCTGCAGTTTATTACAATTTAAATACAGTGAAACCTCTTTAAGCCGACCAGCAATGGTTCCACGTAATAGTGGTCGTTTAGAGAGGTGGTCTTCTTAAAGAATTGGGGGGGGGGGTAAGCGTAATTTATGAAGTTCCATTGTCTCAATTGTTTAACATTATAAGGATATAATCTGATGATATACAAAGCTTACTCTTTTGGTTTCATTTATTATTTTAGTGATTTGCATAATGGACTAAAGTTTTATTAATGAATTTTAATGAAATTTTCATAACTTTATGCAGTAATGTGGCTATTCAAAATAAGCAATACGTGAAAACAAAATATTAATACCTAATACATGTATAATTGCATAGCAATAAAAGTGATCCCAATTATTAGATCAAAAATTTCCCCTATTCTTTGTTGAAAAACTGCAACATTGAAGTTTATTTTTTTCTGCTCAACATTTTACGTACTGTAACTTGTTGATATTCTTTTTTCATCTCTTCAAACAAATGCAGCAAGTTTTGACTTGGTCTTGTAGCGATAAAAAAACAAAGTTTTCTTTTTGACATGGTGACAATAGCAGGCAAGAAATTGAAATGTGATGTGAAGAGTGAAAGTGATGTAAAGTGAGCCCAACACGTGCATTCTCAACTGCAATCACATGTTGAGCTCTTCCTAACTGTAAGATAAAGCAGCAGTGTGAGTGAATGCCACTGATACACAAAGCAAAGAAACAGATTGAACAATGCTCAGTTTCCTACTCCTCCTTCAAAAAAATGAGCATACTCTTTAAATTAGAGGAAGTGGCATTATTAACGCTTCAATCCCAAGACCAACGACCACCCATTTCAGGCACCAATCATTGATGTTCCCTCTTTAAACCGACCAGTAAACATGGCAAAATCAAGTCATGGCAATCTTGACTCGATTTTGCCATGTCTACTGGTCGGTTTAAAGAGGGTATATTGATGGTTGGTGCCTGAAATGGGTGGTCGTTGGTCGAGTAAAGAGGTGGTCGGCTTAAAGAGGGAAAAAATGCATTATATCTATGAGACATTAATTCCGTGCCAAGGAAAAGTGGTCGAGTTAAGAGGGGGTCGTGTTAAAGAGGTGGTCGAGAATAGAGGTTTCACTGTAAAATAATCTATGAAGCGTGATTTTTTTATGTTTGTCAGAAGAGAAAAAATTAATTATTTAATTTAAATTAGAATGTTATTATAGAAATTATAAATATTTGACATTTTTAAAGAAGTAATAAATTTTAAGAATATTTTGTATAAAGCTTAAATTTGTTTAAATTGGCCTGTTAATAGTCAGGCAAAATTTTTATTCAGAATTAAACATTCTCATTGGCTTTTAAATTATATTTATGTTGAAATTTATTTCATTTTTTGATATTCTACATTATTTTTGATATTCTAAAGTAACTTTAATGTTTGCTTTGGCGTTTTATTACCATAATAAAATTACTTTTTACCTCATTCTCACAGATTTATCATTTTGCTTGAATTTCTTAAAAAGATCTTATCCTTATAATAAAAAGAGTTAATAGATGACCGTCATATCTTAAGAAGCTCGGAATTCCACAAGAGTATTGTCTTCTTTTATTGTTCGTCCGTTAGGATCTGTTACGAATTTCGATAAAATAAACGATAGTCATAATCTGTTTCCATTTACATGATATATCCATACCAATCAGTGACAATAATGATTTTGCTATTTGGTGGTTATAAACCCCACAGGAATTGCTCTAAACTTTTGAAATTTTATGAAATATTGTTGAGAAACTAAAACATCATTTGGGGAGTAATAAGGATCTTCTTAAGCTTTGTCATTTTGTTTAATTTTATCTTAAAATTTTTATCAAATTTGTTTAATTTGCTTGCTCAAATGACGTGTCGTTAAAACGTACCGGGTGAACGATAAAAAGGAGCAACTTTATTTGCAGAATTCCTTATGGAATTCCATTCCATTGTCCCTATTGGAGTTACGAGTTTGTGAGTTTAAATATTCATTAAGAGTCCTGTCGAGGCAGTGAATAAACTGTTTGCACATCTCCTTTTCTTTGAGATTCTCTCGTATTTCGCTGCTATCTAATACGTGTTTCCTCCTCCGAGCGCAATTTATCTCCACTTTTGTTTGCTTTCCAATCAACCAACGAGATCTATGCTCGCAATTGTCATATGCCGTCAAACACGGTTTATAGGAAAATTTCCAAACCGCTTCGAGATAGCTTCTTTGATAAATATTTGTATTCGTTTTGACACTTATATGGACTTTTCCGAAGGATTCTTTCGCTCGTTGCTGCACAAGTTTGCTGCTGCTGCTTCGGAAGAGTTGTTGAACATAGGCGCTGAATAATTTATCTCTACCATTGCTAACGCGGGGCAGTTCATTTTCGGGGCTCTGTACTCTTTTAAACTTGCTTATTTGCTCGTTGAGTTAATGTGGAGCAAACAAACCATTCTAGTAATTTCGTGATCGTTTTCAGACTCTTTCGGTACTTAATGTCATTCCACCTGAGTTTAATAACAACGTCATCCGGCACGCGCCATTTTATTTATTGGTGCCATCGTTTATCCCGAAGCGCAGAATGGTCACCGAAAAGGTATAAATATCGTCGCATTTGCTTGTGACAGAAGAGCCGCCATTCCGTGTCACGTCACAAGGAGAAGCCTACCGTTTTAATGTTGGCAACAGTTGCGCGGCGTAAACGTGAATGGAGTGGCCCTGTCGAAAATAAAATGGAGCCGAGCGTTAATGACACAGAAAACCGTGTGCGCTCATAAACGTGAAGACGATGATGAATGACTGACTGCTGGTCTATTACTAAACATTGCAGTTTCGGAGATAGGCTCATGTACGCTTCTTGTCTCGATTTCTGCTTATCTTTTGTTAGGATATATGATTTGTCCAACATTGCTGTGTTTCGGATTAGAATAAATGTATCGCTGTTACCATGAACACTTGGAAAGTTCAGCTTCCAGTATCCTATAACTTTATTTAGCCCTAAACATGATGGGGCCTATTGGAATATTGGAGTTCCTGAACAAAGTATAACTCACTTAAAAGTTTATTTCTAAATTTCCTCCATGACAACTGGCTCGTTACGGAATATTAAATCAAAGCCTAAGTAAACCTAAGTCCAGCGATTAAATTAGATTATTATTTGTTATAATGACATTTCCAACATTTCATCGTGTCTTTTAATTATAACGTTTTCATAGCTTTAAAATGGATTTCAAATGGATTATGAAATTCGCTTATTAGACAAATGATATTTGTACAAATTTCATGAGTTAAAATAGCAAATCACATATTATAAACTTGATAGATATAAATTATATAACTACCCTTAAACGTGTAGTACAGATGGGCTTGAGCGTTTATTAAATTAAGTCAAACAGGTCGTCTAATTGGAGATGATCAAGCATATAATGTTGTTGTGACAGCGCACGTTTTCACTATAATCTTCCTTATAGAGAGTCATTCTAAAGTCCTCCAACCAATATCTCTCGAAGCAAAAAAGATTTCAATACAAAATTTCCTCTGCGTTTCCAGCAAAGCAAATAAATGCGAATAAAAAAGAAAAAGTGCTCCCCTTCGCACAACTGACTTGTGACGTCATGAGCTTTGACTTTTCCTTGAAGCTGAAGGTCAACTTTCGTGTTCGGTGGGATAAAAATGACTGAAGCTTTTCAAATTCCGTTTCAGAAATAAAAATTAATAAAATCACCATTTAAGCCGTTTGGGAAGAAAAAAGGAAAAATAATAATAATAAAAAAAAGTTTTAATCTCGTGACATCGGAGGAGTTACATTTAAAGGGACTACTGCCTAAAGAGGTCACTTTATAGTGCCCGGCGCGAAAGAAAAAGGAAGCTGGCGCTTGTGTAAATGAAAAAAAAAAAAAAGCTCGTTCAACTACTCAAAAAGGGAAAGGAAACGGGGCATTACTTATTACTGATGCCAGGAATAAGTAATACCCTGTTTCTTGTTCGTTTCTGACTTTGAACGAGTTTTTTTTTTTCATTTACGCATGCGCCAGTTTCCTTTTTCTTTCGTGCCGGGCACCATAGTCACGTGAGTGTCTCTACCGACATAGAAAGATGGAGTATAAAAATAATCGGGAAAATTTGGAGTATTAGTTTTGGCTTTATTCTCCAAAGATGGAGCTGGCATTTGGTTTACTTTTGCCACGTAAGTTTTTCATATATACAGACTCCTACAAATTATAACGGTACAGTAGTATCCGTGCTGTTTCCTATACGCTTTTATGAGGAAATTTTTAATTCGTATTTAGAGACCATATTCGAAACAAAGTATGGATACATGGGTGTCACTATATTATTGCGCGATGGCATTGACTTTTTATATACGAGGACGAATCAAAAGAAAACCGCAAAATTGTAATTAAAATTCCACAGTGTTGTAATTCTGCAGATCCGTTAAAAATAAGTTGTAGAAATATCCGGTAGGTGGCAGGAAAGTAGAGACAAGCAAACAACGTCACAGCAGCAGTTTAAAGATGGCCACCCCACTTCAAACATGCACCCAAGAAGTTTATGAATGGTAATGCATGTTTGGCACAGCGGCAAGTTTATGAATGGAGTGTGAAGTTCACAAATTGTGCGACAGAAGTATAAGACGCCCCTCGCCGGGGTCAGCACAATGAATTGTGATACCAGAGAATATTGCAACAGTGTTGGAAAAATAACGACTGATGAAATTGCAGAATTGTTAAACGTTAGTCATGGTTCAGCCCACCACATCATTTCAATAGTTTCACACTTTCACTACTCAAAAATCGGAAATTTGAACACTGTTCTTCTTTGGTCGGAGTTTTCGGGGTCGATCTCCGAACTTTTGGTGTACGGGTATAACTGTCACGTGATGTTTAAAAACTGTTAAAAAAAATTTTCAGAAACTGCTAATGGCGAGATATGGTAGGTGATGTATCATTCGTTCGGAAATGATTAGAAACGACAGAATATGGCATTCTCTTTAATTTTCGAAATATTAAATTCGAGAAAATGGTATACAAAGGGGATAAAGAGTGGGTACATTGCAGCCCCTTTCATATTCCATTTTTATATCCCTTCTTTCTCTTCCAATTTTAGCATCTTTTTATACAAATTTTAACCTCAGTTTTAAGGGGGCAGTTTCCTTGTAGTTTCCTACACCTTTCTCTTGTGAAAAATAAATAGTCGGATTAAAAACTGAGAATGATAGAGAAATTATGATTTTATATTCAGAATCAGCGTCCAAATTACATATTTGTGCACTTGTGCCTTGTTGACCAGTTTAATGTTCTACATTTTCGATTCATTTAATTTTTAAAGCTCTCATTAAAAATTGAAATTCTGCTAACATTTCTGTATATGTACAATTCTCATTAAAAAATTAAAAGGATTTCAATATATGAAACGCAGGCTGCAAATGAATAAGGAATCAAGCAAAAACGTTAGTTAACAATCTTTACGAATATGTTAACACGAATTCAGTAATGGCTTCACATGATTCCATGGACCCAAAATCAAAACTCAGCACGATTCTCTTCTGACCTATTCACTTAAATCTACAAGGATTTTTGCATTTCTGTTTGCGTCTGTTCGAATTGCAGCTTTCATTTAATTAAAAAACTTTACTTTCACCATAATTCCTGTTGAAATTAAACAGTCAGGATGGTTCCATAGCTTCCGCGAAGATGTAGATTTATCGAGCCAAGTTAAATTAGCTTTTATGGTAAGCGATGTCAAATGCGATATAATTCATAATTAAGGTAACATGCTTCCGCAAACTAAGAGGATAATCTTACTTAATCTTGCTCAAACTTCGAATTAATGAATATTTCGCTCTTTTCCTTCCACCTCGCTTTACTTAGTCTTGCAATCTATAGTTGTCAGCTAACGGCTGTCACCTTTAAATTGAGAATCAGAGTTAAAGATTCCTGCGATATGTATATAAGTATACTTTATACACTAAAATCGACCGTAAAAACATATACTTATTCAGTTATTCATGTTTAATGTAGTATAGTGCAGCAGACAAGCAGAACTTGAAGAAGAAGAACCTTATCTTAAAGATAACAATTTGAGGTATGTGAATGATTGAAGGAAATTTTTTTTGGCGTATGAGTATTTCGATGTTAATATGTAATTAATATGTAAAATTGTATTTTAACAAAATACACTTTATACTTACTGATATGTTTATACTAATGCACGTGTTACAGGAAATGGACTTGGGCGCGGCTATGAGGCGTTGCAGATACGAAGGGTGAACTCAATAATCGATGGTTTCGAAAAATACGCGTTTGAAGTTTTTGATCTACCGCTCTTAGACGTTGAGCACGTTATTTTCAGCCTTCATTTTATATGGTTAGGAAGGGCGAACTGAATAAAATACTGTACTACCTTTGATATCTGAGAAGCCAAAAACTAAATAAAAAAACCTTGACCCAGTGTTGAGTTCGCCCTTAGTATCCGCAACGCCTCATATGAGTGAGCTAACGTACCGTACAAAGTGATAGCTCACGCTCTAAACTAGTTGCTTGTAAAATATTAATGAGAATCGTGTCATTAAAATATACTATATGATCAAAAGGATTCGGACACATTGTACAGCCTACGTATTAAGGACGGATGCACGTTTCCACTTCATAATGACATCACTGAAACAAGAATGAACTCTTTTCAAACAGTTCCGCAATGTGAACAACATGGAATTCTCTAAAGCATGAAGACAAGCTTCTGTATTCATACTTCTTTTCAGTTCGAGCCATGAAAAACAGCCCCAAACCGTTATGTTCAACCATAAAGCTCAAAGCAATCGGAAAACTACTTTTTGTACCATAGTTCTTTTTATGGGAATTAGAGTACCTAGTCCGAACCATAATGCCCCACCATTATATTTTACTTGTGGCACAGTGCTGTTGGTTAAGTATCTTTCTCATTCTCCATACACAGATCCATTCATCGGATTACTAGCTTCTCGGTTTGTATATGGCTGCTCATAAGGGAACTATGAGACCTAGAAAATGGCGGATGACAATGAAATTTGGTACATGAGTAAAGCACATCAAGGGAAGTCTACCACAAAAATGTGAGGTGCAGCTGGCATGTAGTTCACAAGTTAAACACACAATATAACGAAATTTCAGGTAAATGAAGCGTTCTAGAGTGTTTGTGGTCACCTGGTTCCAGGTCAAAGGATATGATAAGTTTTATTTACACTAAAATGGCGCCTTCAACGGTCGAACTAGAAATGGCTGTAACTTCTGTTTACAACAGTGACAACTCAGTAGTTGCTTGATTGCCTCTGATGCCTGAGGACGCGGGTTCGACCCCGGCCGAGGACGACGAGGATTTTTTCAGGGGGAAAATCCTGAGATTACGCACTTCCTTCGGAAGGGAAGTAAAGCCGTTGGTTCCGTGTAGTCATTTGCCGGCTGTACGTAAAAGAAACCTTGCGAGGCAAAATTTGCGGCCCCTATAACGCCGTCCTGAAATGACCATGGCAGTTCAAAGGGACGTTAATACCAAACAAACCAAACCAAACCAACAGTGTTAAAGTCAAATATTTTCCTTGTCAGCTGTGTAAACCCGTTGTTCGGAGTTGTCGACGAAATGTTATAGCGCTGGTCTTGCATCCAGAAGATCTTGTGGAATGTTACGGTTGTTTTCTGCCGATCCTATGCGATTTTTTTTTACCATCATCATCCGCACTCTGCAGTCAGTGTCGATCGGCATGGTCTACGAGGTCGTGGTTGTCCAGTCTAGCTCCTTCATAATGAAGTCGTAAACTGGCAGTTCGTTTTAATCCAAACTTTAATAGTATAAATTATACATAACGGATTTAAAATAGTATTCGTTCAAAGATCTTCCTGGAGATTTATTCTTAATAAACCTTCTCAAACACTTCCAAAAAAAAAGTTCGGTTTGAGCCTCGCCTTCTTCTTGACTTTCGAATTCTGGATTTCAGCCAAAAGTTTAAGAACCACTAAGAATTTTTTTAATATTTTACTAGTCTATACGTTTAACAGCTTCACGAGTCCATTTGATTTGCATTTATAATATTTAATTATAATTACGATTATTATAATGATGAATTCATTTTCTCTTACTACATTCACGCTATTGTTGAACTAACTATTGATTATTTAAAAATTTCTATATTGGAGTTTATATAGATCAAGTAGATGAGCAGCTAAGATTGTAGTGTTGAAAGCATGAGTAAACTTCAAATCAGTGTGATGAAAATGATGACAGCGGATTAAGCAACGATTGTTTGGCGACATTTTTTTCGGGTGATTAAACCCAAGTCTAAGTGCTGCCTGTATAAATAATTAAGCATTTATTGTTCTGGAATATGTAGAGCTTAGAGATAGAAAGGGTAGAGGAAGAAGTGGAATTTTTCAACTCCATACATAAATGTTGCACAAATGACATCCTTTGAACAGTCCACAATGGAACTCGGAAAGTTCTAGTCCATCCATATCTCCGTAAAAGTTGCTAATAACACAGAATATTTCGGGTTTATATATTTGTTTCCGTGCATCCCGATCATTATACATATATGCACAAGCATTTGTTAATGCCAAATACTTTTGATATTTTCTTGTCTAACATCTGACAACACTATGTAGGTAAGCAAGATATCTGATGACTTAAACTATCAAGTGTGTGGATTATATGGATTATAATTGAGTCAAAATTTCAGTTTTTATTATATTTCAGCCTGCTGTAAATATTTGACATACGTAATTTGTGAAATGAATATTAATCGACAAACAAAGCGAAAATGACAATTATTGTGGTGGCAATTTTTCTGATTCATGGTCGTATCCCAAGTCGAATATTTATGACGCTGGATTGAAAAATGGCTGTGTCATAATGAATGAAAATATTGGCCTATCAGATCGTTGTTGGCTTGTCTGATAATAATAGTTTCGTAATTGGATGTGAAAATGCATCAGTTCTGTAGTTGCATTAACTTTGTTTTCAAGCATAAAATTTTTGTCTCGATTAAGATTTCTACTACTGAAATTTTATCTCATTTTGGATAAAATTCTCGTTTATTTGTGAGTTTTCATGAAATATGAAAATATAATAATTGTAGATGAATTTTTAATCTTATTAATTTTAAAATTGGGGGTCTTAAATTTAATATTGTTCTTGGCAGACTGTATAAAATGAAATTTTATATTTATTCTCTAATAATAGCCATAGGATAGTTTCGTAACTCTCCAAGTATTGCCAGTTTTAAACATTCATTAAAGAAATCTTTTACTAACTCTTACTTCCATTTACATATTTCTTGTTTTCTTTACTAAAAGACTTATTATTTATTAATTTTCTTTATTCGATATATTATGTTTTTTTAATTGTTTTTTTGGGGTTTTTTTTCCTTTATTCATCCGGGACCTACCTCGTCGGTTTAAGATCATACTGGCCCCGGGTGGATATTTTGTACAAAGTACTCAAAAATTAAATAAACAAATAAATACAATAATATTTTGCTCCCAGCCTCCAGGATTTTTCGCGTTTTCGCTTTCAGTCGTTCCTTCAGATTTACTTAACGATTTCGGGTTTTCCGCCTAAAATACTCACAGCACGTCTTAAGTTGTAAACTCCTCTCCATTATAATACAACATTAAAATAGCAATAATATATGTGCTGTTCAGGAATAAAGGCACTGTAATGGGATTTGTTTAGGAAGCGAAAGATTCGTATTGTCAGATCAGCAAACTCATACGACTCTCAATAGATTGACTATAAAATGTAATAATTATCTTGAGACGGACCCTCTTGATCGGGTGAAGATATCACATGCTACAGTTATCATGGGCCCGTATAAAATGTTAAAGTAGAATTCATCAAACGAAAACTAGTAGTGTTACTCTGGGGGTTTTTTTTCAATTTTATTTCCCCATAAGTTTAATCATAGACAAATATCTTTATTCATAAACTACGACGGAGGAACCATTCATAAACATAAGGTTACTTGCATAACAATGTCAGTTGGATTTCAGTAGCTACATTCAAAAACTCCGTGCTAGTCGTGTTAAGCTACAGCACAATCCGTGCTGAGGTTAATTTTTGAATCTGCTCGTGTTGTCTGTGCTGTCGAGCACGATTTATGTTGTCACTTGAGTTGAGACCGATCAGGCAGAGTATTGTTACATCACCTACGGTAGGGTATTGTTGATCATATTTTTATCAATAATAAGCACGAAATTGCCCCTACCGCGGGGCCAACGATATAACGGGCCCAGCGCGGAAAAGTCACCTGACCATGCTAGTCCGAGTAACAACGTAATCTTCTTTGTTTCCATCTTGGATTTTAACAATCAGTAATTTTTCGTTGGTTGGAAATAATGAAAGTTGGATTGTTGGCCGGACTAAGATGATCAGGTGACTTTTCCGCGCTGGGGCCCGTTATATCGTTGGCCCCGCCCCTACCGTAAGTGATGTAACAATGTATGATTTTTCCGTGAGCAGGCTTTCTCTCTAGGCGCTATTGTTTTGTCTGCCTGAAACAACAATGGAAATCAGCTAAATGTCGTTAGCATACAGTAAGTCGTGTCCTAATTATCGTGGTTACAATTTTCCCGCCAAATGGAGATAGTGGAGCTATTGGCGATAGGCACTTTACTTTCGACCCAATCTTCTCCGATTATCAAAAATAACTTTTCTGCTTTCCATAACCGATGTTCTTGAACAAATAGAGTTCCTTCTACACTAATTAATCATGGGATGATGGCGCAATTAATTCGTATAACTATAAAATATTCAGGGAAGCGACGTTTTTCCGCCATTACAGCTTTTCCATTAGAGATGAGGAATGCCACAATGAGCATGCGCGCCAATGTCGTGCTAGAGAACTAACACGAACCACGATGATTAGAGGAGACTGTGCACGAACACGGACGAAAAAACCCCGTGCTCCGTGCTAGGCGTTTTGCAACACGGGACACGATTCATGCAGGATGTGACATCAGATTTTTAGCAACACGACACGCTTAACACGACTAACACGGAGTTTTTGAATGTAGCTACTGTTGGCAAAAAAGAAGCGGGAAGCATGGCAGTGAAGCCAAAAACAACGGGCGATCGGGGTGCTTTCCATTGAACACTATTTTTGTATAATATCCATGTTGGGTCTAATATTGCTTAGAATGAGATACAAATATTAGGGTCCCGTTGTAGCAATATTGAAAAGAATTTATTGAAGCTCCTACACGTTTCGGTAGTATACCATCTTTAAGGAGTTGAACAAGTGATACAGAGAATAGATCTGCGACAGTAACATATGGAACATATTCAGCCAACCAGGAGACGGAGTGGTATTGCTTCCCGATTGGCTGGTACAGAAGGTGAGAGTTTAATGACTGGCATAATTTCAAGAGCAGATTAAGAAAAGTAAGGAAATTTTAATACTATTACAACTAAAGATTTATATATAATTAAACAAGTAAATAAATAAAAAACATATACATGTAAATAAAACGTAAAATGAATGATACAACCAATCAGGGCGACCTGGATCCATCAGTGCAACCCCGAGCCACCCCCGTAATATTTTTGTAGTTCGACCGCATCTGCTCACAAACACCAAGGTAGGGACATTTTTGGCAACGTACGTCCAGCTCCAAGCAGTTTATCTCAAACTGGCTGAATGGTTGCCCAATTCTTATAGTTGCTTCAACAAACAAGGCAAATTTTGCATCTCGTTACACTGACAGCATAACTAACATCGATGTGTAGACTCGTTGCTCCAACAAGTAAGCCCACATCACAAAACAGTTGTATCAATAATTCCGAGAAATAGATTCAGTTGCCCCAGCAACTAATACTTACATACAGGACTGTTGCTCTGACAACTCGGTCCACAAATAAAGTGGTTTCTTCAGCAACTCTGATACAAAAGTCTTTCCTCTAGCTAGAAAAATGCTCCCATGTTGAAGGGCGTAGAAAAATTTTCCTCCAAGAGAAAAATTTTCGAATGCCTCGATTAAATCTCTTCGTTTTTTCTCTATATATTTTTTCAACACACGCTTCCCAACGTGGCATTGTTTACACAAGAAATAGATAAAATCAACAGCAAACAAAGAAGAGCAATTATAAGTAAGAGACAACAGTAAAACAAACAAACAACGTATTAATACGTCATAATCTCATTTCAGTTTTAAATGATTAAAAAAGATGACTAACAGTGGTCCAAAGACACATACGAAATTTAAACTTTCACGCTACAACGATGTTAGCCGGAACTGTTCTGAATAGGCTTTATTTGATTACCTTTGCTAATAGCGATTTTGGTGAATAATCCTAGCAAAATATACAAGAATAGTAATAAAATTGTCGTCTTTTTTAACGGTTAACTTCAGCTTAGAAAACCATACAAACCATTATTAATTGACTGAAAAATTCTTCATCAAATCAATCAATTGTTTCATTATTATTATTATTATTATTATTATTATTATTATTATTATTATTATTATTATATTAAATATATATTTTATAGTAGTTATCGGCTTTTGAAGATCAAATAATGCCATTAGCATTAGCAAATGCGGCCTGAAATCTTTTTTTTGACTGCGGTTTATTTATGGCCATCAAAATTTTAAGATGAGTTTGGGTCTGAAATTGGGAAATAAAGGCTTTCACACATTTTACACCAGAAACGAGAATGAGAAAGCGATGGCGATGGTTCCGTTAGGTGATTGAGTTCTTGTGAGCAGTGAACGAAGAGGAACGAACGGAGGCGTCGGTGGTTGGTTGGTTAGTTGGTAAGCGCCGTCGCGCCCTCCAGAAAGAACCGCATTCATTGAAAATTCATAGAAATTTCATCCCAGATGACATCCGCTCCTTTGTGAGCGAAAATTTCTTTGCATCCATTGATTTCTTGGCGATCATCATTCCAGTGAATATTGATTATATATTGAATATGATGATTAATATTAAAGCACTCACTTTGGATGGGTTATTTAAATGAACAATGAAATATTATGTAAATAGCGGTGACGGAGAATGGAACCGAATTTTTCTTTTCGTGTCGTTCTTTTAATAAAATGTTTTTCAGGGTGTTGTTCGCTTGAATGGAAATGTTCTTTCGTGTCTGTAAGTATGGGCGAGCACAAAGGTGACGGGAGAAGATCGTTTTACACGTTTTGGATAGCATCATAGAAAGCGTGCATGGCGATTATACTCATTTTAAAGTTATTGAGTTCTACCTTATACGACAATAAGTAGAATGTACTCACATTATAAGTCTTCATCTTCAGAGAAAAGCCATAATGAAAAATTAAAAAATTTTGTTGGATTCATTCCAACATACAATGAATACTGATATTTCTAGATTATTAAGTAGCGGAAGAATGAAGCTACTTATTGTTTTCACAATGTCCGTCTGTCTGTCCGTCCCCTCCATAATTTCCGCATTTTTTGAGATAGAATATTGAAATTCACAATGTAGCTTACTATGGGCACGTGCACCTTCACTATTTAATTTGGTTTTGATTGGCCCACTGGGGTCGGAGTTTTGGGAGCGGAAATTAGAGGGGACCAAAAGGTCTACGCGTATTTAGGCATATAAAGGAATGAAATTTGGTATGCAGATTCCTCTAAGCAAGATCAACATTACTGTAAAGTTTGGGCAAAATCGTCCCAATAGGGTCGGAGTTGTGGGGGTGGCAATCACTTGGTCTTAAGAAATTTATGGCAATATATAGGGTGTGATATATCATTCGATCGAAAATGATGAGAAAAGAAAGAAGATAGGGTTCTTTTATATTTTCTAAATACAAGGTTCAAGAAAATCAATTTTTGATAAAAAAAAAAAAAATGGGGGGTTAAAAAGTGCAGATGAAGGAATAAAAAAATAGATGAACTCAGGGCTTCCGCTACTTTCCTATACCTTCCTCGGGAGGCTTAATTTCTTGTTTACCTTTGTGTACATGTTGAGCTTTACTGTCAAAAACTGTGGACAAAGTTTATTCCACGTATGGCAGCATTTCGGGGCAAGCATGATACAGATTGAACAGGAATGTTTGCAAGATTTTATTGTCTGTTTGAGCTTTACTATGTTATCAAAACTATTTGTGCACAATAAGGTTTTGGGTGCTACTTCGACGCGGTACCGCTATTGCTTGTAGGACAGCGGTACCTCGTCGAAGTAGCACAATTCTAACCAATTTCAACAAAAATATTCCGTCATTCCTCCTACGATGTTGTTACCAAATTTAAAAGCGAAGATGTTCGATTTTCTATTCGTCGCTTCCTTTCATCTAAGATGTGTTCTGTGGACTCTGAACGAGCCGCTAGAATAATACCACCTCATTTTCAGTGGCAGGAAGGTCGATCATGTTGGAAGAGGAAGCGGACTTTTCGATAATATTACCACATTGTTAATAGGACTGAATTGTCCAGAACGTCGAGGCACTGCTTAGAGTTTTTGGTTTTGGTAGAACAACGTACCTAAAATCTATATACAAGGACATCAAACTTCACATTTAGAATAGACAGTGAAAAATCGTTCGCCAAACCGAAGCCCATCCATCAGATTAGAAGAGTGAAAATTGTGACTCCTCACAAATTTAAAAAAAAAAAAAAAATCAGCCTTAATATCTGCATGGCAAACAAATACGTCACAAATTGCTCCACGCAGACAAAACGCCATGGAGCTGCTGGTAAACTGAATTTTAATAATGAAATTCTAGGGAAATTGACCCCCAAAAATCTTCCTACCGTCCACTACGCAAGTGGATGGTGTATCATTTACAGCAGCCGAATCTATACAAAGATGGACAGACAAATAGAATGTGTACTTTAGATTTTAATGTATAGGGTGTATAAATTTTATAGACTGTAGGTGTCAATATGGCTCTTATAATGTTTCTACTAACATAATGTGCCTTTCTGGTTCAGATATGGCGAATGTAATGATCTAAACTTTTGAGCTTTATATTCATAAGGCAGAAGTAACTATTAAATTCCGTATTAGTGGTGTGATTTTTCAAGGAGGAAAAAAAAAATATTCGACACAAATTACTTCAAAGCAACATTCGAAAAGACCTTAAGCTCTAGCTGCAACTGCTAAACTGCAAAATTTCATTTTCATTCACTCCGTGTGCTATTGACGTTCTGGCTTTTCTCCTCGTTTTGCTCACTCAAAATCATCTCGTGTCTTTGTTGTAGGTGTCTCTGTCTAATGGCTCGTCGTAAAATTAACGAACCATCCATAGTGGACTCTTCGCTGCAGGGGGTCTGCCGACACGTGTTTGCCTTGCAAAAACGGAGGAAATTAAAACCGCAAAACCATTCGAAGAATTTCGGATGGAGGGATAAAATAAAATCATTGTAGCATGTAACCAATTAACGAAAACCAATTCCATTTCGCCATTTTCGCGACAAGCGCTAATCCGCATCAGTTTCACTATTTCGAAAAGCGACGAAAGCACTAACTAAGTTTCCTTTATATGTTGGCGGTGGGCGCATTATATTAACTTTGGTTTGGATTTCCTTTTTCCCTCCTGCCGCTTTTGTTTCTTGTTCTCCATTATTAGGACGAGGTTGGCGAAAACAGCGTTTCGTGTCCAGGACCCTTTAGACGGGACGCGATTGAAGGGAAGTTTAGTAAAACTCGATTTCTGGAAACGCGATTAAATTAAGCTGGGAAAAGTATTAGAGGGAGAGGCGGCCTCTTGAAGGCGAGTGCATGACTTCTATTAGATTGAGGTTGGAAGCTAATTAGTCGGAAAGCCAGGGGAGTAGGAAAGGTAGAGTATTAAAGCTGAGCAGTCTATTTGACCAATTATTGGACTTTTGGAAACTTAATTCCCCTGTTAGACCTAAAACGATTAACATATCCAGATGGGGAGTCTCGGGGAGAGGGTAAGAAGAACCAGCTCACTTCTATTTAGCTTGAGAAGTTTTTATTCCTATTTTAAGTATTGAATAAGCTTGCTCGAAGCATGATATGGTTTTATGGTTCGGTAGCTCTTCTTCCTTAACTTTTCAAAGATGTTTCAGAATAACAATAATACCGTCTGGCTGAGCAAAGACATACGCTAAGTATCAACTGTCAGATTGTTACGTAATACGATTGTTTATAGGCTATGAACAACAGTAATTTAATTCATTTGTAAGTGAAGTTCCGGAACTGATTACATAAATGTTTAAAAATGTTTATTCATACAACCATTCAATATAGTCTCTTACTTCATCCTGACAATTGTATATCATTTATACAGGGTGAGTCTGAAACCCTGTCACAAACTTTTATGGATGATGCAAAAAAGTTGCAAAAAAGTTCATATGAACATGAGTCCGAATTTGAACGATAACTGAGATATGAACAGATATAAAAATGCCGCCACTAAGATCAACAAGTTAATAACTCACTTTCTATCAGTTCGTTACATATCAAATGTCGGATTGCAGAGGTCATCTTTAATGGCCCTCTAGAAAGGACACCTTCACACGTGATATTCGAAATAACCGCCATTGCAATCCAAACATTGTTGCCAACGATTTGGCAGCTTCTCGAGCCCTCTCCGACAGAATCCATGGTCACGGGACTCAATAAAACTCCCGGAATGCGTTTTAGACGTCTGCTTGGGTTAGGAATATTTTCCTCCGGAGAAAATTGTCCAGGCTCTGGAAAAGATCGTAGTCGGTAGGGGAGAGGTCCGGAGAGTACGGGAGGTGTGGAAGCAGGAAAATGTAATGCACTACACAACGGGTGTTCCACCAGACTGTAACCATGAGCTTCCTGGGTGCAACGGGGGTTTAGGGAACTGTCGCGGGGATTCATCAGCATCCAGCCTCTATGCTGAGCGTTTCCTATTGTCGTATAGGAGCCACTTCTCGTCGCAGGTGACAATGCGATCAAAAATCCCCGCTTCTTCATGGCTCAAAAGCAATTCCGTACACACCACCAACCGACGCTCTTTTTGATTTTCCGTAAGTTCATGTGGGATCCATTTGTCCTGCTTTTTCACCTTGCCGATTGTCCTAAGTTGTCTACTGACAGTCGACGCTGATACAGCATGATCCCCTGCAAGGGCCCGAACGGGCCCTCTTCCACAGATCGCTTCAGATCAGCGTCATTCAACACGTTGGGCGATCTGCCGCGTGGCTCATTTGCCAGGTCCGTCATTCCCGCCCGGAATTTTCGGAACCAACGTTGGACAGTGCGTTCGTTTATTGTGTCTACACCGAATACCTTATTGATGTTTCGAGAGGCGTTGGATGCAGTGTGATTCAATCTGAACTCGTAATGCATTATCACAAGTAATTCGTATGAAGTCATGACTATCTTTGCTTGGGTTTAAAAGCTATTAAATATCATCGCAGACATGACTACGTAACTCGGAAACTACTCGTTGAAATTCGATCAAAATTTTAACGCTATACACAATTTTATGTACCCAATTATTCTCCCAAATATCATCATCCTAGATGTTGTAAAAAGTGAGTTATTAACTTGTAGATCTTAGTAGCGGCATTTTTAGTTCTGTTCATATCTCAGTTATCGTTCAAATTCGGACTCATATTCATATGGACTTTTTTGCTTAGAATCATCCATACTACCTTCCCTAAAAATTTGTAATAGGGTTTCAGACTCACCCTGTATAATCGAATTCCTGGGAAAAAGCTCCTATCTGAAACGTCTTCTTTCTTCCAGTCTATATGATCGATGAAACATTTTCGAATTTCCTGTCTTTGCATCGTCATTTTTTAATTTAGGAATTAAGAAAATATCAACAAGCGTCAAATCAGGCGAGTCGAGCGGATGACGGTGGATAGCCTCTAAAACTTCACGGATAGCTTCAAATCTGACAAATGGAATGAATTTCTAATAAAATTCTCATGTCATTTGATATACTACAAGACCCACTTTTTATTTAAATAAAATGACTCTATTGAAGATGCCACCAAGTTCGCCGCTATATACCTCAAAATGTAGAATCCCATATCCATTTCTGTCTTGTATAAAGTCACATTGCTCTATTTAGATTTTTAATTTTCCTGTCGGTTTCTGAAATAAAAAGGTTGTGTTGGAATTTTTGGACCACTCTGTACAGCGTTTTCATAAACCCCTTCGTGAATTCCAAGCTCAGTAGCTCATGGGCCAAGTTACGTAAACGGAAGGGAGATATATAGTCAAGATTTTACCTACTTTACAAATTTTAATAGGTTCTCTCCTGGTGACTCGATTGGCGTCAATCCTGTAATTTAGCTCAAGGACGCACCTTCCAACATATTAACGTTGATAGTAGCAACTGCATCCGCAATTCTTTGACGAAGCTCTGGAAAGTATCTTTATATTAAGGAAGGACATAAGTATTATATTTTACAGAATCCAAAAGAAAAAGTCGTATAGTGTGGGGTGTTAGATGGCCTGGAAGGCCACGCAAGGAGAGCCGAATCCTTGTCAGAATGTTTGAACACTACTGCCTCCTGGTGAATAAACGAGTATCTACGCCACGTTATTTATGAGAAACAAGACTCGTTTGTTTCTCCCACCTGTTGGAATGCTGTTATCTATTATACACTGAGTGGTCGTTTATTATGACCACCTCCTGAGTACTTCGTTGGACCATTTTCTACCTTTGATACTGCACCGATTCTTCTTGGCCCAGTTTGAATGTGTGGTATATGTGATGTCTGAAAACATCCATGCTGTGTCGGACATAGCGAATGAAACTCGTATAACCTATTCCAGGATTGAGGTAAGCCTGGGCATCGGATCATCAGCAGTTAAAAGAATCTTGCACGAACACCCGCAACTCAGGAAGGTTTTACCACGATGGATCCCTCGTTTGTTGACCCGAGAGCAGAAAACAGCTTGATTGCAATGATGACGAAATATGGTTCTATTATTACGACCCCGAAATTAAGAAATTATCCAAACAGTGGCTCCCCAAAGGCAAGGACCACCACAGAAATGCAAACGTTCTCGGAGTGCTGGGAAGGTGATTGTGCAAATTTCTTTTGCTCTACTGGTCATGTGTGCACTGTTGTGCTTTGAAAACAAAAAGAAGGTTACATCAGAGTCCTAGAAAAATGGAAGGAAAAGCGTCCGAAGACCGAATAAGATATTTGTTGTGGCATTATGACAACATCCCAGCACATTCCGCCTTTAAGACAACTGAATTTTTATATGATAATAAGGTCAATATGTAGACGCATCCCCCTTTTCTCCAAACTTGGTATCTTGCGACTTCTTTTTTCCCCCACAATCAAGAGGAAGATTAGGGAGTTCCATTTCGACAGTGACGATGACATCCTGGCTGTGTACAACGACTACATTTCTGAGGTTACTGCTTTAAACTTTGTATAGAAGGTGAGGGAGAGTACTTCGTAGAATGGTCTTCATAGGATGCGTGCAGCGTTCCTGGCTAAAATCCTTTGGAGTACACTTCATAATACACTGAAGGACCAATTTATTAGAGACACCCCGCTAATAGCATGTTGCGCCATCTTTAGCGGCAAGAACTGCCTGAATACGTGCTGGCATGGATTCAACAAGGTGTTGAAACCGTTGCGGAGGAATAGCAGCCCAAGCTGCCATCACATCATCCCGTAATTGGTGCAGGTTGGATGGTAGTGTGGGAAGGCGTCGGATGGTTCTTTCCACTTCATCCCATAAATGCTCTTGAAGCGGATGGAAGTCCGCATCATGTTCCTTGAACCAGTCCAAGACCATTCGAGCACGGTGACAGGGAGCATTGTCCTGCTGAAACTGTCCGTCACCACCAGGGAACACAGTCATCAGGAACGGGTGCACCTGATCGGCAACAATGTTTAGGTAGTGTGTCGCATTCAGGAATGTGTCTATGGATATCAGAGGACCCAGTGTGTCCCAAGAGAAGACACCCCAGACCAGCAGTCTTCCTCCACCCGCCTGTATGTTTGTTTGCTGACAGGATGGGTCCATGGCCTCATGCTGTCTGCGACAGATGCGCAGTCTGCTGTCCGCATAATGAAGTAGGAACCGCGATTCGTCGGACCAGGCGACCTTCTTCCACTCATCCAGTGTCCAGTGGTGATGCCTGTGTGCCCATAGCAGGAGCGCTTTCCTATTTTGCGGTGACAGCGACGGTACCCGTATTGGCCGCCTTTTGTTAAACCCAGCTCGGTACAAAGTGCGCCGCACCGTGTGCTCTAAAATGGGTTGGGATGCTCCCTCATTGAACTGCGCTGCAATTTGTTTGGCTGTCCCGTCCTGTTGCTGTGCATGATTCGTGCCAGTCGCCGTTGGCCTCGTTCATCCACGGCCCTGTTTCGTCCGGAGTTGTATTTGTTGGAGGTTGTTATTTGGCATAACTGGCATTCACGGAATACCCTTGACACTGTTGCACGGGAAAACCCGAGGAGGTTCGCGCTTTGCGAAATGCTCAACTGCGCTCGTCGAGCTCCAACGATCATGCCTCGTTCAAAGTCGGTCAAATCCTTGGATTTACCCATATTCAGTCCAATTCTGCTGCTGACTGCAACTTGCGATCCAATGCATCCCTTTTATACACCGCTTCGGCCTGTTTGGATGTCACTAGGAGGTCGATCCATTTTCCGTAAAGGTGTCTAATAAATTGGTCGGTCAGTGTGTGTAGTGTGTATGTGTTGCTTCTCTGCATAGCTGTAATGTATTTGCAGGGAAACCCTTCCTGGTTTTATGCTAAATGTTTACTCTCTTACAAACGATTCTCGCTTTTATTGTTACATTTTATTAGATTATTGGTTGAATAGGATGGTTTAATTTATATAATCAGTATAAATATTTAGTTATTATTTTTCATTTTTATAATGGATGTTTAACATTCCTTCTATTTTTTTTAATATTATTTTTTGAATATTCTTTTCCTGGCGTTTTTTAGGAATAAGGTTTTTTTCCTATACAATAAAAGGTGTCGGTGAATTAAAAATATTTACTCCGTTAAGGTATTTTTTCATTTAAGTTTCGCGGAAATCGATAATTGTTGTTATTCGTTTCTAACCAACATTTTTAAAATTTTTTACTCAGTTTGCAAAAAGTTTCCCAGATAGAGATTCTTTTTTCTTGGCTGTAGATTCTTAGAAACCTGATCCTTTTTTTTTTTTAATTTTTTCGTTAATTCATGTGGAATGGAATGTGCGCCATCTGTCGGCAGCGTTTTGCCTCGCTGTCTCTCTCTCTCTCTCTCTCTCTCTCTCTCTCTCTCTCTCTCTCTCTCTGTGTTTGTGTGTGTGTGTGTGTGTGTGTGTGTGTGTGTGTGTGCGCGCGCTGGCGCCGTAGCGAGGGGCTTTCTGCGGTCGGGCGTTCGGTGGCATCGCTCGCCGAGCGGAAACATCCGAAGCGACAAAAGTCTCGCGCTCAGACAATGGGAATGAGGTTAATTAATTAATCTATCGAAAGATGTCGTTTGTTTCCTTAACGTTTTGCGGCTCTGCTGACAGTCACTTGGGCTTCTCCCACTACTTCCGGTAAAAGGGGAACGAACGACCTCTTGGTGGGTGGAGAAGCCGAAGCAGAAGAATAGAGGTGAGAGAGAGAGAGAGAGAGAGAGAGAGAGAGAGAGAGAAAAGAGGAGTAAGTCAGTCAGTGAAGGATTGTGAAAAGATTCTTTAAATTCATGTCGGTTGTGTAAGCGGGCGTGAAATGTTTTTATCGCTAAGGAAGTAACAAATATACTCTTTCCTCGAGGAACGTTATTGATTAGAAGTGAGCGGAGTGGGTGAGTCGAGTTGAAAGGCGGAATCCGTGCAATTGACAACACTTCTCAACCGAAGCTTTGGGAGGGAAATGCATCTCTTAAAGGAAAGTTTATTTATATCAAAGAAGAAATTCAAAAGCGCTCAAAGTGAGCACATGTTTCTCCCAAATGTCGCTGCAAGACACGTATACATATTTCGAATCTAAAATTTCATTGAGTCTTTTCATAACGTGATGCCAGTCAAGAAACAACTTGAAGGTATACTTCCAGAATGACTATTTGAAGAAACTGGTCACCAAAAAAGAAATTCTCTTCTATAAAAACACGTGATGAGAGTTCTAACACAGATTATTTAACACCGGAATATTCAACTGTCCTAACACCTCAATGACTTCCGAAAAGTAGTGATTGGCCGAGTTGAATCTGCTCAAATCAACAGTGGATGATGATATCCGAAAGTGGAATATTTCAGCAGCGCTGATGGAACATTCTGACCAACAGAGACCGACTTGTCTTAACATTGTCTTAACATTATGTCAAAAGTGGCGTACCACAACTAAACATGTACGAGAGGGCTTCTAGTGAATAGTGGAATCCACTGTAGCACCATGACGGTTCCTCGTTGGTTGCTCCATTCTCTAAGTTACTGAGGTCGGGCTGCTGCCTATAAGTCAAATATCATCACTGTTAAACGTCGTCTTGCTTGGTGTGAGGAGAGACCCATCCAAACACTGGATAATACCAATAGCACAAATTGCCTGAAAATCACCAATTTGGATCTACCGCCAGCAGAGCTCTCCTGCAAAAAACGGCTAGAAAAGCTGTTCGCTCGCAATAATTCCTGTTTAAACATGAACAGTTAACTGCAAATTGAAGTTTCAGTATAAAAATGCATTTTTAAATTAATGTGAAATGCTGGCGGTAGGTTCCAAATGGCAATTTGCGCTACTTGTATTATCCATTACTTTATTGCGAAAGTCAGGACAACGGCATCTACCTTCAACACGGACTGAAGTTTGGTTGTGTTTGTGTAAGAGTCTGATCTTGTTTCTCTTAATTTAATCTTGGCCCATTGGTTGAGTTGACGGAATTGTGAATATCCAACGCTCTTTGGACTTGGGCAGCAGTTCGGTCAAGATTTGTTTGCCTGTCAGCAGAAAAATATCTTCAAGCTGAGGCTCTAGCCGTTTTGTTTGAAGACATGATCGCACAAGTACTGGATTGGTCAGGCGAAACTGAATTTAACATTTCTGGGATGAACTAGAAACGCAATTGCAAGAACGTGAGAGGCCTCCATAAACACGTTGTCAGTTGGTCAAGGTTTTGAAGGAGATTTGTGCGAAATACCGGCATTGATATGGAGAAACATTTGTGCAAAGTAACGCAAAGGCTTTTAGGCGTTTTGTAAATAAGGAGTGTGCGGTTTCAAATGAAGAATACACCAACTCTCACTTTCATAATTTAATTCATAAAATTCTCAATATAGGCTCTTGGCTATCTCTTGGTTGAATAAATATAATTTATGATTACTTTATGTATCAATGTAAATTTTACAGATTCATGACCGTAAAACTTATGAATTTTTACCTGTCGATTCGCTTGTTGTTTTCTTAAGCTCTGTTTTTATTCCCTTTTATCTTGACCAAAGCCCATTCAAAAACCCCCAACCCCCAGTGTCTCACACGTGAGTGACGAGAGAATGACAGAGATTTTCTGGTCACATGATCCCGCTTGCTCTTCTCCTTTTACGCTGGCATTTCCATCAAACGCTCCTGATCCCCCTTACGCTCCGTTTCGCAAACCAATGCATATCAATTCATAGTCACTTGTCACGGAGAACGCGTCACTTTAAAAAGAGACAAAACCGCCCGGCGAATAAATCAAACGCCCTCCGGTTCCTTAGTGGCCTACCCCCACCCACCCGCGCTTTCATTTCCTTCCTTTCTATTCGTCTTTTGCATCGGGCTTTTCGTGGTCGTGCCTCGCTTGGCCGACGATGGCCATCGCCTATGGATGGAAACCCTCTCTCTCTCTCTTTCCATCGAAGAGCAACAAACGAACGGACGCCAAAACCCTTTCCTCTCAATTGGAGAAATGTGTCACCGCAGTGACCGAGGGTCGGCATCGATACGGGCAACACATCAAGTGGAACATCGAGTGGAAAAGTTCTTGGCCGATATGTTCCATTTTCATCGACCATGCCGTTAGATCGCTCTTCAAAGTTATGAAACCACCTCCTTCGCTTTCTCTCGCCTTCTCTCTCTCTCTCTCTCTCTCTCTCTCTCTCTCTCTCTCTCTCACATACGCACAGGCGCACACACTCACACACGCACATCCACACACCCCTCCACGAAATCTTAAGAATGTGGATTACGCATTTGAAATGCGCTTTCTTAGCGGTTGTTTTAATTAAAATTCCTAAACTTAGATTCATCAGCTTTATCGACAAAGGAATTAAAAAAATTCCAATAAATATAACGAGAAAAGATTAATTACTGCGCAGCTTTTTTAATCAGGCAAAAGAACCCGACGCTATCCATATAATGTAAGTGGAGGAAAATTGAATAATGCCTTCTTATCAAATTTGAATTAATAGATTAATTTTGATTATATAGGCCTATAACAAACCATTCTAATGGGGCCAAGTTTTTATCTTAGAAAATAAATCCAAATCATATTTCGAATTATTTAATAATCTGACAGCTATACCAGTTGTGTATCACTTCAGGGCAAGTCTAATAGGCAATCCTCATTTGCAGATCCTTATAGGGTGTCTCAAACCTTTAAGGTCGAAATTCTAAAGATGATAAAAGGCTGAAAACTTTGAGATAGAGATCCAATGGTCGGAAATGCATATTTCAGGCACTACGAGATCTTGAACGAGTAATACGTGTGAGGAACTTTTTGTAAGCGGCTTTCAATTTCAGAGCAAACTACTATGTTTTAACAGTAACTGAAAGAGGAAGGTTTTTTTTCCACGCCATACCTCCGGATGTTAATAATTAAATATAGAATAATTATGTAAAAAAAAAAAAAAAATCACAAGTTTTTAAGCGCACATTTTTGCTTTAAAAAACGCATTAAAACATAGAAAATAATTAAAGAATAAGTCAAAAATGTTCTGTGAGGATTTAACACATGTCATACTTCAGATGTTTAAATTATTGATCTTTTTTCCACCAATAAAAATAATATTTGGTGCCTTTCATTTAAATTGAAATTAATAAAATTAAAAGAAAAATGTAAAAGTGTGGCGGCGCGTTTAGTATTAAAGAGAAAGTGTATGTTCATTTTTATGATGTTATATGAATGCAGCACATATACTTTTTAGTATAAGTACACGAAAAATTGAGTTTTTCACTCTAGACCAGTGTTTTTCAACCTTTTCTCTCTCGCCACACCCTTGAAACTATACTAAAATTTCCGCGGCACGCGTAAATTATGATGATATAATTTTTTTAGGCTTATTTAGTTATTAACACAAAAAACAACTTATTATAATTTGTAATAAAAAGATAATAATTAAAATTCTTAAAATTTTTTTTGTTTATTAAAATTTTTGCGTTACACCTAAGATCCACTCACGGTATACTGCACTGGGGTTTCTGGACACCTTTTTAATTGGCCAAAATTCATTTTTTCAAATTATATAAATTGCTACTTTGAGCTCAAATTAAAGGGCAGTGACCTCGTTACAGCTTCAGATCTGGTTCTTCATAATTTTACAAAAAATAAAAAATAGTAAATTTATATTTTAATTTTAAGCATATAAATATGATATATTGTTTTACTTTTTAAAAATGGCGGCGTTTGGCGACAACCTAATTTGTATAATAAAATTAAGTAATTATTAGTGATTAACTTGCAATAAATTTTATCTGCAACTATTGCCAAAGTAGAATCAACAATGTCTAACAATTGAAAGAGGAAGCTTAACTGGACACGACCACTCCAACTTTCGTTGACAGAGTATAGGAGGTGTTGAAAAGACACGCCCTGGCACTGAAACGTCACCTGACCATCTTAGTCCAAGCAACAATGCAATATTCATTGTTTCCATGTTGGATTTTAGCAATCAGTATTTTTTCGTTTGTTAGAAATAATGAAGCTTATATTGTTTCTTCGACTAAGAAGATGAGGCGACTTTTCCGTGCCAGAGTCTGTCTTTTTCGTCAGGTACGATGCTTTCCTTAATGATTCACGTTTTAAGGATGATAGTTATAAAAACTAATAAAAAAAAAAATAAATAAATAAATCATTATTATATCTTTTTTTATTAAAATCTTTTGAGAGATGTAAGGAATTATTCTAAAACAAATAAGAGAATACAACTTCTAGGCGTGCAGCTGCTCAAACTTATGCTGAAAAGGTGTAGGTACTTTTCCTCATGAGCGCTAATAACTGGAGAAAATTTATTTTTCATATGGTTTTTGCAATTTAGTAAATTCCTTTAGAGAAGTTATAGATAAGGTTTATCTAAACATATTAGAAAATTCTAAAGATCTTAACTGATTGTGTAAGACGCCAATCCTTGCTGCTAAAGCTGATACTATCAATATAAACAACCACATTCAGGACATGATTCCACGCTCTGTGACTGAATACCACTCTATTGAAACTGTTACATGTTGATGAGAGATGCTGATGAGGCTGTAAACAGAGTTCCTTAACTCTCTCAATTCATCTATTAAGTATTTTTAATATAGACAGAAATAAATCAATACTCACAGCCTTTCTTTGATATTTTAAAATGTTAAGGATGCAATGTTGAATTTTCCTGGGTGAACCAAATTGGACACAAAATTCTTTTGTTTTTCCGAAGTTAATATATACTTTATTAAGGCTTTTTCGTTTATATTCAAATTCAGATATTGTAAAATTTCGTCAAACAAACAGCCCGAGCAACGCCGGGAAAATCAGCTAGTAAAATCATAAAAGGCATGCTGAGGTATTTAAACAAAAATCCATTATTTCGTTCCTTGTCAAAAGCTTCTCTCCAATACTAACTTTTGTAAATCTAATTGGCCACTAAGAATATAAAACATGTGTGCATGTGTATCCATTTAAGAACATTATTATAGAAAGGCACTTTACTCATCTTATTGAGAATGTTGCTCATCATCCACTGATTTTGGTTTCAGATTCTCAGTGAGAATACCTTAAATCTACAGGAAAATTGATCATATTTAATTAACAATTTAAATGAATTCAGCAAAAGTGAATGTGGTGAATCATTTTATTATCTTTATTTAAATGCATTCTGGGCTATTTTTTAATTCTACGTAATTTTGTAGGATGAATCTATTTTATTGGCTTACCACTTTAAAGTTTATTTAACAACTTGTAGGGTTTCTACAAAAATCCTAATATCGCGAATGCTAAATTAGCCTAAATTAAGGCTATAGCACTAATGCGGAACTCCATCATTCTATTATGTATCGCATTCCGCCTCACCATTAACACCATAGTTGAATACCATAAATCAAAATTTCCTAGTTTGTTTAAGTAACGTGTACAATTGAGCATTGTAGGATGTAAATAAATGAATGGGAAAAGTACGGGTAAAATTTTGACGTTGAATAGTAGACGAGAACGAGATCAATTGAAATTTCTCTTTCTAAAGTTGAAGCCTCAACCAATTCTGTGGAAATCTGACCGCATTCGGTTCTTTCGACGGAGAAAATAAATCAACGTTTCTATTATGACATGTATTACGAGTCTTAATACATTATTTTGATTAATTATCCGTTGTTGGTGAATGTAAATTTGCGGGAAAAAATCATTTTCCCTTGAATAAACTCACGCAATTGAGTAATCACGTGATGCAGATCAATTTCTTTTTCCCCCCACTAACATTTGCAGCCCCGTATCGATCAATTCGGCGAAGGTTGCCTTCGCTGTTTGGCTCGGATAAAAAAGAAAGTACGTGTAAAAACAAAATGTGGAACATCAAAATTTAGTCGTAGAGAAATTAAAACGATGACTATAATTATTTAAGGTTTGCAGATGTATGTGTACGATTGTGTCGCTCCCCTTTGTTCAAAAATTTTCTTTCTTGAATTCTTATCAGTTATTGGAGGATAATTTTAAATATGTAAATAGGGTGCGTTGTAATGGAATTTTTATCTTGTTCATTATTTAGAAATTTATTATCGAAAAAAATTAAAATGCCGTGGAAATTTACGTTCCAATGACAATTTTCCCTTGGGCAAATATGAAGATCTAGTAGGGTCAATAGGAAACTGCTAATATTTTCTTTGCCTTTTTGTATCAATCGAAAAATCTTTAATTTTTTATAGATAACCAGCTAAAGTACCCGGCGTCGCTCGGAGAAAATTACAGGTATTCCAAAATGAACTTTAAAACTTTGATCACGTGTATTTCAGAAATGGGGATAGATGGAAAGATGCGGCTTTCGGCATAATGTTCAGACACCTAAAGTTTTAGTAGCAGTTTAACAGAGTTCAATGTGTGCGCCATCTGTAGTACTCAGGATATCTAAGCGATATTCCAGTTCTTACCATGTCCGGTCTAGGATGTCCTCATTAACGTGTGCAATTGCTGCTGTGATGCGAGCTCGCAGTTCCTGCAGTTCCCGCACCGGTGTATGGTAGACAGTATCCTTCACAAAGCCCCAAAGAAAAAATGTAATGGGGTTATGTTTGGAGACCTTGGAGGCCAGGAAATGGTTTTCCTCTGCTAATCCAGCGACCTGGAAATGTGTCATCCAGAATCTTCCTGACGATCAAGAACAAAAATAAAAATAAAACACAATAAAAAAATAACTTTAGCTGTGTGTGGACATTATGCCGCAAACTGCACCTTTTTACCTATACCCATTTCTGAAATATATGTGATCAAAATTGTAAAGATAATTTTGGAACATCCTGTACAGCTTTTTCATATTTATGTATATAGAAAATAAAAAATACACTGTATTCCCGCCCGAAAGACTTCAATTACTATTGATGCTGCTTCACGGAACAATCGCAAAAGTCTTCATTAAACAAAGCAAACGTCATTTAACGCTGGCAAAAATCCCATTCAGCTCCAGGTAAATTGAATTTATAATTTAAACTACAATAGAAAGGAAGAAAGAAAAAATAAAATCCTTTCTTAGCGAGCACCAAGAAACCCAGAGAAATATACTCGCCAAATTTCAAGTTTGTAGGCTTCATAGTTCTGGAGATTTCGTGATGAATGAATGAGTTAGTTTACATTTTTCGCTCTCTCTTTTATACAGGGTATCCAAAAAGTCTGGTAACATGGCTGATATCTCAAAGCTGCCAGGAAGGCGAGATCTGATGAGTGTGGTTTATAGGTAATCGGGGGTGGGGAATTCCCTATTTTTAACCCTTGAAAGAATTTGAGAAAATGGGCGAGAAAGAGTGTGGTTTCCCTTCCCCTTCCCAACGGTGTGCTTCACTGTAATTCAAATGTGTTAGAAACCTCAGCACTTCAATCTGACCTTTGAGTGACTCTTTCTTGCCCATTTTCTCAAAATCTTTCAAGGGTAAGGGTGTGATTAAAAATTTTTTTTAGACTAAAGTGGTGTTGCTCTACAGGGTAGCAATTGGAAATTTTTCCCTATCTTTAATAGTTTTCGAGTTAGCAAATGGATGACCTTAAATTTTGGGGGTCAAGGTCAAATTTGAATGCGGCAATGAATTCCCCACCCCTATTACCTATAAACCACAATCATCAGATTTCGCCTACCTGGCAGCTTTGAGATATCTGCCATGTTACCAGACTTGGCAATTCAAAAATAATTTAATGTTTTTATTACAAGAATACCAAGGTTGCTCAGAAGTTAATGACTCAATTTTTCTTAACAAGAAATGGGCGGCCCCCCGGGGGGGATATAGGAAAGTAGCGAATGCACTGAGTTCATCCATTTTTTACCTCTTTCATTCGGAATTTTTAATTGTTTTTCTCGAACTAAGTATTTAGAAAGTCCTCAAGAGCTCTACCATTTGTACGAGTCTCGTCATTTCTAATTGATTGACATATCACATGCCGTATGTTGCCTTTTGAAAGCGTTAAAAGTTCTGAAGACCATGTGACTTATACTCTCACAACTCCGACCCTACTGGGGCAGTCGGACCCAAACATCATAGTAATGCATACTTTTCCTAGAGAAATCTGCATACCGAATTCACTCCTCTACATACTATATCATTTACTATATGCTATTTGTCTATATACTATACAGATTAGAAGGTTCCCTCTAGCACCGACTCCCATAACTCTGACCCGAATGGGCCAATCAAAACTAAACTTAATGGTGAAGTAGGACATGCCTATGATAAGCTATAGTCCGAATTTTACCCTTCTACGTAAAAAATGTGGAAAATATGAAGGGGACAGACAGACAGACGGATATTGTAAGATCAATAAGTATCTTCATTCTTCCGCTGTTTAATAAGGAAGATGAATAGGTAAAAATTTGCATCCAACAAAGTTAGAAGTTTCCCGCGTTTATTCGAGGCATTACATTCCAAGAGGAAGCGGAGTTAAAGTAATGTATAAAAATGGTGTACATGAAGGATGGTTAGGTACATACAGATGTTTAGTGCTGTTGTCTATGGATGTTCCAGAGTTCTATAGGAGCATAATTGTTCGTGGGTTCAGAAAGTTAAAGCTTTAGGAAGTGGAGAGACGTAGCAGCATATTTAAATTTGTTAAACCACGCAGACTTCATATTTCATAATGAGTAGGGCATTACAAATTGAACCAGACGTCTCGATTCAGTATCGATAAGAAAATGATTCCACATAAATGAATTGAAATATCTGTGAATGAGCACTTATATTTTACAGTATTGTTTGCAGGAACTTATTCTCATCTTGAAGAAACATGCGTCGAACGCCTGGTGCCATAGAATTGAGTGATTTTCAACGAGGGCGTATCATTGATCAATACGAAGGTGGTGTCAGCCAAAGGAAAATCTCCTGCACACTTCAGATTTCACTGTCCACTGTCACAGGGTTTTTACACAGTTCAAAACACTAAAAATGGAAACTGTAGAGTCACGTGCAGCCGATCTGGGCTAACAGGATGACAACTAAGGGCTGCAAAACGGCTCTCAGATATCTGCACCAGCTAAGCTATCGTGGGAGAGCTTCTAGGCTTCTCACTGCACTCAATATTTCAAAGAAGAAACACTGGGCGACTGAGATGGTGGAACGCCCTTTGAATTTTGGCTTCATGTCATCTTCTCAGATGAGCTGTTTTTTGCTCAGTTTTCTTGTAGTGATCGGATATGAATCTGGAGAAAACCCAGCCAAGATTTCAGCATCAACCAACTGGATTTTCTGTTAAGGTGTGAGGTGTCGTTTGGAGCACCGGGCTATCAGAGTCGTGTGGGTAACATTAATGCAGAAAACACATCGCCATATTGGAAAGGAGTCTTTTGCCAATATTTTCCAGCGCCCTTCTTGACAAAACATCCATTTTGTTCATGGAGGTCGGTGCTCCTTGTCATACTTCTCGAAGAACGTAGGCTTGGCAGGCGCAACATGTCATCCAGAAACTACCATGGGTCAGTCAGTCACCTGTTATGAATCCCATCGAACGCGTCTGGAGTATGCTTGATCGTGCCGCGAGAAAACATTCACAAATACTTGCTTCCGTGTAGAACTTTTCGAATGTTTGCGTACCGAGTGGATCAAAATTTCACAGACCAAGATCGCCCAGTTCATTGATTTCATGCCCAATCGGGTTAAAGCTCTGCAGAAAGCAAAAGGCGTGTCAACAACGTTCATGTGTAAGAAATTCGTGTAGCGCATAGTTTTTGTACAATAAATAAATGAACGAAGAGCAGGGTGTCTTTTTATTATTATTGTGTCACGTTGGCGTAAGGTCATACAAGTTGAGAGAGGATTTGTGAGTAAATAGTAAGTGTAAAGGAACTAACATTTCTGAATAATTTTCATATACTTTGATTAAATTCTCCATGGAAAAAGTTAGAGCATTACTTTATGAGCAACCCTTGTATATTTGTTCATCAAAATTATCCCGATAAATACAAATAACTTAATTTTGTTCCTTTGTAGAGTTGGTTTTTTTTTTCAAATTTCTAAACACGAGTCTTAAAAATCAGTACTTGAGTTGATTTCACGGTGTTTTAATTTAATAAAGTTTTCCGCTTTGGAAGTATGGAACCGATCGAAATATTTCTTTCTTTCGTAAATTGCAATTAAGCTAGAATTCTAGGATTTCCTAATAGAGACGCGTGAGAGGAAACGGTGATTCGCATGTTCGGAAACGCAACAACAAAAGAAAGGGAAGTTTGTCTTATTTCTCTTTAATCTTTTTTTCCCATCCCTTCCGTTCGACTGTTTGCAAATATTGATTTCTCGCCAACCTGGGAGAAGATTATTATGAAGTTTTCTCCTTGCAGCCTTCTTAATTTCATTACATGTGAAGATGGAGAAATGCACTCCTATTCTCTGAGTACATTACAGAAATTGCTTGGGTGAGGCATTACGGCAGAAAAGAAGCCCAAAAAAGAGTCAAAGAAGACGATAGAGTGAATGAAAAAGAGAAGAAGAAGGAGAGGAAGAAGAAGAAGAGAAATGTAAAGATAGCGAATGAGAGAAAGCGAAAGAGCAAAAGGCGAGAGGCAGAGGGAGAATGTAATTGAGTTTCAGTTCCGAGTAATTGAGGTCAAGCAGGGAAAGCATTCAGAAAATGACGTCATTCAAGCTGTCTTCATTTTAATTAAGGGCTCGGAAAATCTTCCGCTGCCTGTCCCCTAGCAGTTAAAATAGTTATTAAGAAAGTTAGCGATGAAATAAAAGCAAGGCAAATGATATCATTATAATAAAAATGAATTAATTTTTCGGCGGCAAATGTTTAATATAAACGCGGGCTGTATCTAAATGGAAGGAAGAGAAAAGGGTTAATGTCTGGAAATGTCGTCGTCGGAAGGTTCGAGTCGGAAATGAGACAATTGAGTGTTGTCGTCTTCGTCGTTGTCGTCGTCCCCAAAAAGCCACCGACGAGTTTTCGGATCGAACCGATAAACCCCCGGACCGTAGTTTATGGCTTTCGATAGGAGTCCGATAGGCAGGCCCCGGTGGTCTACACCTAAAGCCAAAGAGGATTTATTAAAGAATGGAATCGATAAATTATTAGTTTTCAGAGTAATAGAGCAAACCGAAACAAACATTTCAGGCAAATTTATAAACGCTCTGTTGAGTCAGAAAAGAAAACTGCCGAGATAAAACGAAATCCATGGGATTCCACATTAATTGGAAAAGTTGATAGCGCTTTTGTATTGACCCATGGCCATTTTGTAGATATTGTGTTTAAAGTTGAATTACATGAACAAAAATGGATACCTTCTCACTTTAACACTGACAAAATTGTTTCTAATATCACATGAGATGGCTCGCATGTACTAAATTTAATATTTTAAAAATCTCAACGCAGTTTGTAGTTAAGAATATTATAAAAAGAATGTTATACTTTTAACCATCCATTGCGGATAAAATATTTATGATGGAGAACCGTGTAAGGTACCAATAGAAAGAAAAACTCACAAAGTTTTATTTTCATTACAACAGATCAATATGAAAGCTCCGTGTAACTCAAGAAACGTCCAAACGATAATCAAAGTCTTCCCTTACATGCGACAGAATATCGTCATCTATAGCTTCTTCTACTGTACTAATTGCCTATACCAATCGTAGATGTTAATACGACATGACGTATCATGAACAAAACGCGTAAGGAAATTCCGTTGCACAACTATGACCGAAGAAGTCCTCGCCAACTGAATCCTCCTTGCATAGCTCTTTATCTTACGTATTTTGTCCGCAATAAAGGTTTTAATATGTAACATTCTTTTTTACTCATCTTGTACTTAAAAAGTTTACATAGATTCTTACAAAACTTTAACAGATCTGAGAATAATTGGCTTGGGTTTGATCTTTTATAAACTTCCACTAAAAAAAGCCAAAATATGCACTACAACGTGTACCAAAAATGTACTTTCACGCGTTGCTTTCATTGTCATGCTTATCAAAATGGATGATAAAAACGAAAAAAATTAAACCATAGCAAATGCTTAAACAATCAACATTTTCCCAAAATGTTCTACAGAAAAATTTAGCTTATTGTCCGCTAGTAAAAATTTTAATATGGAAAAAGACTTCTCTACAACAACTGAGGTGACTGGTAAATATTTGAGGACAATCACCACTATGAATTTAAATTATATGTCGCTCCTTCCAGAGCCTTTGAAATTTATTCTAAAGTTTTTCACGCTGGGCACCTCAGTTTTTCTCTCATTGCCTTACCCTTAGGTCCAGGCAACAAGATCTGTTTTGTACTGTGGTTTTAAGTAACATCCCTTCAGATTCCATCTCCTTAAGAAGGTTGACAAAGCCGCCAAAACGTGGTTTGATGAAACCCAACTTAGCTACAGCTTCTTTGTCCACGAAAGCTTTCTTGACTTTCAGAGCAGTATTTTTTGAATTGTCTACATTGTGCAGAAAATTGTGGAAGCTACGTATGATGGCGACGAACAATCAACTTTTACGTCACTGAAAGGTGGCATCAAAATCCTTCGATTAAACAATGTCTGAAAGCACTTCCCTCGACTTTTGCGCTTGATTAAAATTTTAAATATACCTTCATAAACAAAAATACCTACAATATACAAAAATATGCACCATCACTCGAAATATGCAAAAATATGCGGTAAAGCCAGAAAAATGGATTTATATTCAAAATATAACTTAGGCTATGAGGTCCAGAGAGGGCTAAAAGTACATAAAACATCATTTAAATGAGTTACTAAGTTGGGGGGAAAGTATGCATTACATGCAAAATCTCAATTTTATACAATTTTATTTTGCTCGTAGGATTTCACGAACCCTATATTATCAACTAGCGCTCTTATTTATATTCCAGTAAATTATGATTTCTTCATAATGTAATACAATGCATATCGACAGCCCTAGTTAAAGAAAAAGTTGGAATCTCTTTTAGAGAGTTTAATGATTGCTTAGTGATAATAACAATGATATTGTTACGTGACCTGTAAATATACATTTCACGAAGACAACTTAGAATAACTATTTTTACTGTTTCGAAAAAAAATAGGCTTTGCCTATTTTTCATAATCTCGAGAAGCCAGTAAACTTTCACAAATGCTCTCATAAATGGATCAGAAAACGAACCAGTAGTTTGCTTCAGTTATAAAATGCATGCGGCTCTCCTGAAATGCGTTGAAACTGTTATGAGGATTGAAATACAACTGCAGTTTTGTTAGTAAATGTTCTTGAATTTTTTGAGATAGCATTGTATTATTTGTTATATCGTATAAAGTGTAGAGGACAGTCCCGTAAGAGTCGAATAGCTTTAGAATAGAAGATGCTACTGTCATAAAAATCCGATCTGTCTATAGGAAACTGTCCTTGTCCGATTGAATAAAATTATACCCAGTTTTATGATTTTGTTTTTTCTATGCAAAGAGTGGATTTTACTAAATTCAGTGAGGCTCTACAACTTTATAATTAGAATTTTATTCTCTGCATATGCGTATCATGGCTCAAAAGTCATTTTTCGTAATTTCTCATTATTTATACTAGGAGCGCTGGGAATACACTTTCTTATAGATAGACCTGACTTTTATGACTGTAACACCTTTTGTTCTAAAGTTATTCGACTCTTTCGGGAATCTCCTCTACACTTTCTATTCTCAAAAATTGTTTGTGATGTTGTATTAAATTAGAAATATTCACTACTTAGAATTTGACCATAATGGAAACGTGTGAAGTATAAGTGCAGCTTCGAGAATAAAATGTTATTTTTTGTTTTATTTGTAATTTTAATAAAATAGTATGTTTTTTTTTCTTTATATATATTTTATTTTTATAATTTAGAACAGAAATAAATAATTGAATTTGTAAAACCCTACTTAACCAACAGTGTGACAGTAAAAAAAATCCTCACCAGTTACGAGTTAAATATTAGAATGAGGAATTATACGTTTTTATGTCAAATGGAATCGAAATAGCCATTAACATTCGCTTTTACATGGGTCGTATAAACTTCAGGGAGTATCTTGGAAATATTTTACGCGGCATATATCTTACGGACTTCAATTGGCATTGATCAGGAGACGGCTGCACGCAATTTAGAAAACGATCACGCAAACTATTGAAATGGCATTGAGGGATAAAATTTATGTACAGAAGTGCTAAGGTTATCTTTAATCTTCAATAAAGCTTAGTTTAACATTGCCGTCGTGTGGTTTGGTTTTGTTTGGTTTAACGACCCAACCAGCCTTCTGAGGTCACTTGGAGTCAGCAGCTTTGCCTAATTGAAAGTTCTTAATTGTTCAGGGGATTTATAAGGGAAAGTGTTTTATTTTGTTTTATTTTATATCCTTAAAAAGAAAATGTTAAAAATAATAGTTTCTGGTTAATTTTTTTAAAATATAACTTTCGTAATCGCTGGTTGGCTTTAAACTGGACATATATTTGGCGTCAGTTATGGTGACTCAATAAAGTAGTTTTCACTATTTAATATTCTATATTGGTTGTTTATTTCTTTTCATTTCAAATGTGTATGTATTATTTATATTAGAAGGCTAGGTCGCGATATAAATTTAATTTGCTTCTTGATCCAGTTCCTCCGGTTGAGGCTATTCGCGTTTCTCATCTCACTCTGAAGGAGTTTTTTTTTTCCTTGTTGACTTTTATAGTCCAATAAATAAAGTTTGATGAATTCCTTTGTTTTTCATTAAGCATTCTGAGACCGTGTTCTTGGGAAAAAAGGGGAAAATTTGTTTCTTTTTTTTTTTAATTATTTAAACATTTTTAAAAATTATCTGACTTTTTTTTTGTTTGCCCAAAATGTCCCATTTCTTTAGTATAATTCAAAACTGGATCTCTGGCATTTATATAATAAATGATGATTGCGAATCATCGAAAGGTTTTCTCTGCTTAGTTAAACGATCTTTTAGCTGGATTATTTCGTTAAGAATCCATTATCTGATGTTGTTGAACGATATTTCACATGAGAGTGTAGGAGTGAGAGGCACGGAAAAGACGGGAGAGCTTTCTCTTTTAATGAATTCCTCTTGAGAACAGAAGATGGAGATGATGGTTCCGTCTTTTCTTCTCTTCCGCCACCCCCACCTTCCCTTCTTTTCTGAAAAGCGATAAAACATGGCAGAACTCGAGTTTAATAATCTGGCGTTGAGATGGAAATCGTGTGAAGTCTTTTTGTGCCGATCTGAACACCATAAGCCATGGTGTAAGTCTTAGACCCCATTAAAATTTCTACGTTATAATTACGTAGACGCCTCGAGGCTTAGGAGGAGAAATGGCCTCGACAGTTGAACAAAAACGAATGTTTCTTCTTCACCCCCTCTTTCCTTGCTCCTCTCTCTCTTTCTCTTTTTCTTCTTCTTCTTCTTCTTCTTCCATTCGAAGTTAGGGTACGGTCGGTGGAGGAGAAAGCCAACGTCGACGCACTAAATTGGATCTTCTGCTTATTAGTTGACGAAATCGTGTCCGTATAAAATTCGTTCACTCGGCACATTGAAAAGAGAAGATTAGGTGGGACGGATGCTTTCATCCAATGTTGCCTCATCTTGTAAACCATGTCCGGAACGGATAATGTGCTGTAAATTTAATCCCGACCTGAGTCCTTGGCGGCCCTTCGTCTTGACAATGACGTGGCGCGCCTGAGCGCTTGAGTTTCCGCCTTGTGCGCCTGCGCACTACGCTTGCTAATTGATCCCAATTAAAGCTGCGAGATTTCGAGATTTCCGCCTTAATGATGGCGCCGGAAAAATTCCAAAAGGAAACATAATGAAGTTTTTCAGTCCGCCTTCACGAAAGGAAAACTTTCTCCGGTTTCCTAATATACAACTCCTGGCAAGAAATATCGGATATTTATTTCTAGTTCAGCTAAATTCATACAAAAGCTTAAATTTCCTCAAAAATAATGGACACATCCAAAAGGGATGAAGCATAAATTACAGAAAACACTTTATTCTATAAATGAGTAATTAAGCGTATAAACAAAACGTCATTTCTGATTGAAAATATACATTAATATAATGAACACAGTGGAAAAAAGTATTGGATAGCCTTTTGGCTTGGAAATAAATATGGGATAATGCCAAATAAACATGTCAAATATTATCAAAAACTGTTTTTAATATTTGGTAGCCCCGCCTTTTGACTTTATTATTGTCTTAATTCTTCGAGGCATTGATTCATATAAGTTTATGCATCGGTGTTCACTGATTTTTCCCCAACATTGACGAATTGCTTCTTTCAGCTCGGACTTGTTGGTTGGTTTGTACAAATCAATCATTTTCTTTAAATCCCACCAAAGATTTTCTATTAAATTTCCATCAGGACTTTGAGCTGGCCATTTCATCCGTCGGATTCGATGATCCTCGCAGTACTTGGCAACAGCCTGAGAACGGTGGCACGGTGCATTATCGTCCTGAAAGACAAAGTCATCCGAATCACCAAACGAATCTTCTAACGTTGGCAGAAGAAACTGATCCAAAATGTCTATATACTGTAGGTCGCACTGTTGACAGTGCCATTTAAAATGCACAATTTTCCAGGTCCTGCAAACGTCACGCATCCCCAAATCATTACACCCTGTGGAAACTTTACACTGGAACTTAAGCAGTCAGGATGGAATTGTTCTCCTTTTGTTCTCCAGACAAACACGCCGTTATTATCACCGTTCCCTAAGCAAATCCTACACTCGTCACTAAAAACAACTCGTTTCCAATCGTCCACTGTCCACTTTGCATGGTCTTTGGCCCATTGCAAGCGTTTACGTCGATGCTTGTTCGAAAGCAACGGTTTCTTCTTTGCTTTCCTGAATGAAAACCCAGCCTCGTTCAAACGGTTTCGTAGAGTCCGATCACAGACCTTGACGCCGCATTGTTCCCACTCTCGGTTCATCAATCGGGATGTTGATTTTCGCATCCGTTTACAGATCCGGATCCGTTTTCTATCGTCGGATGCACTTGTCTTCCTCAGTCGCCCACATCTTTTCAAATTCTGCACATTGCCACGAGAGTGAAACTCGTGCCACAGACGTGACACCGTGCTCTGGGAACATCTCAACAAAGTTGCGACTTCTAATTGAGTTTTTCCTTCTTTTAGCAGGCGGACAATTCGAGTTTTCACATCAGTAGACAGTTCTTTAGCTGGAGCCATGATACTCGAATTAGCAGAGTTTTCTGTCGTCTACTAACCTCGATAATTGTGAGCAGTTATAAAAGAATAAATAATTTGAATAACATTTGCATATTCGCAAACAAAATGTATGATTGGATGTTACTCACTGAATATATCGCGTATTTTTTTCCAACCAATCAGACTATCCCATTCTTTTTTCCAACACGTCCGTATTTATTTGCATATTTCAAAGAATCTTTTTTTTTTCAATTTTTAACAGTAAATCGTATTTATAGATTAAAGTGTTTTCTTTAATATATGCCTCATCCCTTTTGGATGCGTCCATTATTTTGGAGGAAATTTAAGCTTTTGTATGAATTTAGCTGAACTAGAAATAAATATCCGATATTTCTTGCCAGGAGTTGTATACGCGCGCTGGTTTTTCTTCCGTTTCTTCAGAAAAAGAAACGAGGAATTGCTGTTATCGTTCCCACGCCGGATAAGTGGAAAGACTAGGCCCAGAAAAATCACCAGAGTCACATTACAGTTCATTTGTACTAGGCATTAACGACGTAACTCAGGTTGGTTCATTATTTAAGTGAGAGAGAGAAAATCTCCAAATTAAGGTTGGGTTGTTCTGCTATAGATCTCTAATAAAATTTAACTTCCTTTACAATTAATTTGTTTTAACTCTCTTAAAGAATGAAAAACTTGAAATAGTAAAAATATTAAATCACAAAAAAATGAAAAATTAATATTAAAAAAAATGGACGCATGTTTCATTCTCTGCATCAAAAATGAGATTCAGCTTTTATGCTGAGCTTTTATCAGGTTTATTATTTTTAATGTTCTTATTTGCATAATCCAACTTTATACAGAATGTTCAAACTCCATAATGATGACTGACATGTATTTCCATAAACAAAAGCTAGTTTCAACATTAATTTAATATTCTCCGTATTTATTTACAACCTCATATATGTGCTATTAATCAAATTCATATAGCTGCGTAAAAATTGCATAAAATTCTTCAGAGAACACCGACGATTTCGATAGAATTTCATTATTGAAATTTGACTATGAAAACGCAAACGGAGGACTATTTTAATGCAAATGGTATTAGTACATTAGTTAGTTCGATCACGATTGCCAACATAGCATGTTGGGTTTTAAGCAATGCCAGTTAACGTAATATCATCACTATTAAAAGCTTAATATTTCGTTTACAAAATTACTGTTTGTCTTCATAATCGAATTTTGAGTTTATTGTCGATAATTAGATAGGGCTACTTAATGCCATGATTGAATAGTTCGCATGCTTAAGCTTCATTTCGGCTTCTAACGGAAAATCAATAAACCGTTTAAATTAGAGTTCGATAGCATGGATATTTTTTCGAACATTTATCTCATTTACTAATTATTTCTACATGTATCTCTCGTCTTAAATCAATAAGAGACAGATTACGTTATTCTTTATTTTTCATTATGGAGAAAAGTCTTGTATTACTAAGATATAAATAAATTAGTATAGAGATAATATTTGGCAGTGCTGAAATTGTTTATTAATAAGGCCGACGATCGTTTCTAATACAAGGAAGTGAAAACTAAGACCATGTAATAAGCAGAAAATATAAATATTTTTTTGACCTACCACTCTCTGGGTGAAAGCCTATATGTTCGTTTCAGAAACTCAGAATTTTTTTTCTGAAATCTATTTAAAAACTCATGATTCGAAAAATGTTGAAATTTTGAAAAACAAAAATCCGTCGGTACGGATGTGCGTATGTGACCATTTTTGTGCAGCTAACTTCGAAACGGCAAATAAAAGAACTGAACAAACGTTCTCCATACTTAGAGAGAACCTTTAATTGTGTCTTAGCGTATTTTTATGTCAATTGGGTAAGCCTTCTTAGAGATATTAATTTTCTTCTAAAAATTAAAAAATGCCTGTAGCGTTCAAACAAGCGAACCAAACTCAATAAACTCGACATGTACGGAGTCCTGAGATTAAGGCGATTTTTTTTTGTAAATGACTCGTTTGGCTCTGATGAGTCGTTTTGGAGTTATTAACGTCCCCCCCCCCGCTATTTTTTTTTATTTTTTATAATTAAAAATTCATTCTTAGGGGGATCCTTAAACTATGCATTGGCGCATTTTTTAAGGAAATGGACTTAGCCTTTTTAGAGAATTAATTTTTTTTATAAAAATGAAGAAATGACAGAAGCAATAAACGTTCCAAACACAATAAAAGTGACATGAACGGCCTTCTGTCATTGAGGCGAACCTGTTTTGAAAAGAAACTGTTTGGCTGCGAAGAGCCATTTTAGGAAAGCCATTTTACTAATCAAGGTTTAAGGCCGCCCCCCCCCCCCCCCCCAGGAAAAAAATTCTTTTTTGAATCCATTTCATGAACTGGTGGTAGGCCTATGCGAATGTACCATTCCGCCATTCCAATTTATTTTAAATATTGTTTGACTGTAGCCGATATAGTTATGTGCAATGTAACCAAGATAATTAATAAACAAATTAAAATAAAAAATAAATAAATAATAATTAATCCATAAATAATAATAATTTATTTGAAAAATAAATAATCAATGGAAAAGTTATAACATAATAAATTTCCACCAATATCATTGACAACTGTATAACTGCAACCAAATTTAATCATTTAATTTTTTTATACTTAATTTATTAACTGAGCTCATCTACGTATATCCAACATCTATCACTTCTTGACATGAATACATGTTTGTTTATATTTATTTGTTTATCTATTTCTGTAGTAATTACATGACAACCATTAAAGATTAATGGTCTATTTTTATCTTTGTTTCTCACTTACATCGACTATTTAATTGAGCAGACATTTTTTAAAAAAATCTTGAAAATTTATACAGGGTTCAGAAATATTCAAGTTTAGACCTTTAGCTTTATTTTACTTTGACAAAAGATAGTCTCTATCCGAAATGTCAGCGTTTATCAGAGTTTACCATTCTGTCTTTATAAAAGAAATAGAAAATAAACCGTTACACATATAGACACTTATTATAGAGTAGAAAGTTTTATGTCGTAAGTACCGCGTGATCACCCATTGCCCCTAGCAGAATGGCTGGAATATAGCAAAAACAAACTCGGTTGTTGTCGTACAGCGGCATTTTAGAGTGCGATATGGCAAATGTCCACCGAAAAGGCAATCCATTGGAGCAAGAATATTGTTTGCTTAAGCAAAGAGAAAAGTTTCGGTATACCAATAGATTACATATAAAAACATATGTAACTTAGTCATACAAATTTAAAGACGTATAGTAAAAAAATGTGTAAAAATTTTTGACTATACCAACAGCATTTTGTTTTCTACAAAACAGTAAAGCGTAGTAACCTTGTATGTTTTTTCTATTATGTGTCTTTGGTTTTCATGATGGCATAGCAATAAGTAATTCCGTTTTGAATGAAGCAAATATATTTTACACATTTACCTCTGCTAAAATTTATACTTTGATTGCAGTAATTCTCGTTGGAATGAAACTTTAAATTGAACCGTTTTCAGCAACGAAGATTAATACAAAGCAAAGCAAACTACATTAATAAAGAAGTCGATCCAAAACTGCTAAGCATCTACTTTCTACTTAATCTCTGTTAAAGTATATTAGGACCTTTAGAGAGCTAAATAGCACTATGACTATTGGGATATAATTTAACTGTTTTACATCTTCCAATTGTATGTATGTTCAAGATGTTAACTACGGTGTATCTCCAGGAATTCGAAGCTCAGTATTTCGTTGGTCCCGGTTAGGTAAAGAGAAGGAAGACAAGTCAGAATAAACATCCAAGTTTTTATCTATCGTTAGCCTCCCCTGGTGACTAAATTGTCAATCTTGTACTCTATCTCATGACACATTCGTTCCAATACGTCGACATCGATTGTAGCAACTGCATCCATGATTCTTTGACTAAGCTCTAGTAAACCTCTTGTAAAGGAAAAAGTCATATGGATTGATGTCAGGTGACCTGGGAGGCCTGAAAAGATGCCCTATTTGCACACCATGTGTAAACACTAGAAACGAGTAACTACGTCAGGTATTTGTCATAATCTTATGTTTTCTCCCACCCTTTAGTAGTGTGTTATCTTTTATAGTAGCTTTGCTACTGAATGGCTGGATTTCGAAATCCTAGGGGAATTTGCTATGTGTATTGTGTACAAAACGCGTTTTCATTATGAAGATAACCAATATAAACAATTAGGAAAATGAAGCATTGGACCGCCCAAACTTTTATATTGAGTCTTAAAGTAAGGATGTTTTACAATCAATTATTTGTGTATAATTCGAGTAAAGCATTCACAAAAGATTAATTATAGTTTCAAATGAAAGAAAGAGATATTTTGACTTTTATCTTTTAAATTGATGATTTCGCAATTTCTTGCGCACCGATTTGTTTTAATTTTTTTCTCATTTTTCGTTCTCGTTTTTTCCACGGTGACAGGGTCCAAGAACATTTCTCTTCTCCCTGATGAAAGATTAGATTTCACATAGTAGAAAAAATTTTAAACGATTTTTTTTGGTTTTACCTTTGACTGGATTCCATTTTCTCCCTTACAAGTCTTGACCTCCGTTTCACATTATTTTCTGTCAGACTGTCGTCAAAATAAGGAATGGTGGTGAACCATACAAGGCGACTAAACACGAAGCTTTTCCCATTCCTCCCTCTTCCTTTTCCCTTCACATTCACTTGTCTTCCTTGGGAATCAGAAGGAAATAAAGAAAAGAAGGGGGGATGAACATGGATGGCCGGGAATAAGAATGACCATTAAAGTGCTTTTTATGACACTCAGAGGCAACGTCTGTTGGTGAAAGAGTCCCGCTGACGTAGCTCCTTTCTGTCGTGGTCCATTGGTAGGCTTGTCCTTAACCAGGTCCCGAAAATAAAAAAAAAGAAGAATAAAAAAAAGATCTCGCCTACCCTGTTGAATGCATTTCTTCCATTGGTATGGAAGGCTAGTTGCTCTCGTCTCCTGAAAACTTTTTCGCTCAAAAAAGAGGAGAGACGAGAATGCGTTGAAGAACTCCAACGCCCGACATTTTTTTTTTTTATTTTCATTCCTGACGGTCGCCCGTTTCTTGATTTGAGCTCTTATCGAATGATGATGGCTTATATTGTGGCTCAGATGAAGACTGACGTCCCCAGATGTCAACTTGTAAAAGAAGCTCGGTGCCCATACACAGTCGAAACAGGATGTAGTCAACAGAGTTAAGAGTGAAAACGAAGGAAGAAAACAAGCGCGTCAGAGGAAGTGATAAAAGAAAAAGGAAAGGAAATGTTGAAATTTGGGAAATCGTCAGAGGAAAGTGCATATTAAGAAACGAAAAAAATTCAAAAGCTTATTATGCGATGAGAATTTGTTTAGGAAAGAGTTTTGCATACGAATGCATCCAAAATTTCTATCTGTATACAAATGTCACTCTTTGAAGAGGAACAGGGCCAAAAAAAGAAAAATTAACATTTATAGACTAGAAATGAATTTTTAAAAAATTTAATAACTTGCCATTTCTGAATTGCAGTCCATTTATTTTCTCTAATTTGTTGAACAAAGAATGTACATGTATTTGTCTTTTGGTGTAATTTATTTTATTTTTTTATACTTTTGGAAGTTAGAGGATCTTTACTAAAATGTATGCTTTGAGTATTTATTTAAACCTTTGCAAAAAAGAAAATGATTGACTGAAAATTATGAGTGAATATTTTTTCACTATGTCAGCTTACAATAAGAGGTTAATCACTGTTTTCGTGAATCCGCAGGAAATTGCAAATATTGCGTAGAGAGCTTGAAACGCTAGAAAAAGGAATGACATTTGCATTAACTTTTTAAAAACAATTACAAGAAATTAATCCCCCCTCCCTCGAGAAAGGTATAGGAAGGTAGCGGAAACCCTGAGTTCATCTACTTTTTACCTTTTATCTGCACTTTTTAACCATTGATTTTCTCGACCGTAGTATGTAGAAAATATAAATGAGCTCTATCTTCTTTCCTTTCTCATCATTTCTGATCGAATGATATATAACATGTTGCCGTATTTTTAAAGACCAAGTGACTGCCACCCCCACAACTACGACCTCACTGTGACAATTTGGCCCAAACTTCATAGTAATGTAGATCTTGCCTAGAGGAATCTACATATCGAATTTAACTCCTTTACATACCTAAATACCATGTAGATCACTTGGTCCTCTCTAACTCCCACCCCCGTAACTCCGACCCCAGTGGGATAATTAAAACCAAACTAAATAATGAACTAAGATATACCTATAGTAAGCTAAGTTCCGAGTTTCAACTGTCTACGTCAAATATGTGGAAAATATGAAGGGGACGGATAGACAGACAGACGGACATTGTAAAGCCAATAAGTGCTCAATTATTCCGCTACTTAATAAAGTAATATTTATGGTTGTGTGACTAATTAGGCAAAAGAGAGAAAATTGGAGGAGGATCGACACTGTGGTTTCACAAAATTTTCTTGGGGGAGGGGGGAGGTTAGGATAGGTCAGGTTAGGTTAGGAGGCAAGTCAAATAAATATGAGATAATTATGTGGAAAGTGCACCAAATACCAGCTCATCTTTACAGAATAAAACCAATATCAAAATACTCAAAAGTTTCGCTGTGTACATCTTATTTCCACCAAAAATCAAGTATTTGTATATAAGTTTACTTGATTTAGGCTTATTCG